>JAHTLZ010000129.1:91357983-91379256 GCA_023846285.1 Phrynocephalus versicolor | reverse complement strand
AGATAGATAGATAGATAGATAGATAGATAGATAGATAGATAGATAGAGTGCATTTGGCAAGATGGGAAGCACAGAAAGAAGTATAATACACCCCTGCTGTTGGGGCGTTAACTGCACACCAAATGTCATGTGATCGCCCACAATGTTAGTATGCATCAAAATATGATGTGCAGTTAATAACCATGTGACCAAGGCCTAAGACTCAGGAAGCCTGGGTCCAAATCTCCGCTCACCCATGGAAAGTCATGGGAAGTATTGAACAGGTAAAATGACTCTTTAAATACTTCACATAACATAAAAGCCCTATCAGGATTGCTATAAGTCTGTTCCAACATGATAGCACCAGAAACAATAAGAACAAGGACTCCTAAGTCCTAGTCTACTAGTCTATCTACAAAGCAGAAGAACCAACTCTACTTTATATTGGGGCAGACCACTGCCTATGTAGCTCAATTTTCATTACATTATTTGGGAAACTTTGCAACTTTGCATTTCATTTTATTTAGGATTTACTCCATTTTCCTTATGGCAACATTCAGAGAAAATGCAAAAATGAAAGGGAGACAGCATTCTGTTTCATGCATCAATTAGGGAAGTGCAAATTAGGTTAATTCATACCAAAATGCAACCCAAACAAATTATGCTTCTGTTCCAAATGTAAAGCAGGAGATCTTCCCCTCTAGCAGCCATCTTTTTCCTTCTAAGATCTAAGTGTCTTCCCATAAATTCCAGAGCTTCTCATATATAATATATAATTTTGCTTTATTTTTATTTCCATCATTCATCAGGCAGAACCTTTAATGCTTGCTCTATTTCAGGAATGTCCAAACTTCAGCCCTCCTGATGTTTTGGACCACAACTCCCAGAATTCTAAGCTTAGAATACCAATGGCAAAGGACTGTGGGAGTTGGAGGGCCGACGTATGGACATGTCTGCTCTATCCGAAAGGGTCCTGAATAGCTTTTTAAAAATAAATTGATTGCATATTTTGGAATCAGCCATGTTGTCTTAGTCAAACTTCTTGCTTCCCTGCTTGCTTGTTTGCTTTGCAAGTTTCAAGACTTGTATGTTGCCTACCCTCATGAAAGGAACAGAGATTATGACTGAATATCCCCACCACCACCACCATTAATAGGGATCAGTAACTTTCTATATCAGCAAAATTCAATTATTTATGATTGAAAGAAAATATAAACTGAAAGGAATGGGTGGACATACATATAACATGGCACCAAGCCTCAGATACTGCATACCAACAGCACAAAATACTGAGCACCAGCCATCAAACACAAGCATTGTAGATTTCCCTCCATAGTTGCAAGCAGGCACATGGCTGACTTGGCTGGGTGAGATTATTATTTAATTATTTCCTCTTTGTGTGCTTATAATATCTTTAAAGGCTGAGAAATGTGTTTTCTTTCATATATTCCTATTTTTAAGAATTTTGATAGCCTCTGCTGTTTCTATGTGCCTCTTTTAGGCCATAAGCTCCTTTATTTTATTTTGGGATCCAAATGTGATTCAGGTTCTTGCCTGAGATTTTTATAGCCAAATTCTTACCATTGAAGTGTATATTGTTCAGATTTATTTTCTACCTACAACTTAAATTTTTATCTTTGGATTATTTCCTATTTGCAGCAATTTATCCTTGTAAGACTTTTGGGAGGCAATTACACCTTCAGCCTTTCAGCAGTTTCAAGATTGGACTTAGGTTTCAGCCGTCATGCCTACAGTTTTTCCATTGCTGCCATACTGGGAAAAGTTACATGTCTTCAATAACTCTGAATTATTTTTATGCATATGGAACACAAAAGCAATGGAAATATATAAAAGCTTATAGAAATAGGGAACCTAATGTTCCCTGGAATCATTGCAACAACAAAAAGACTTATAAACTTTCACCCAGCACATTGCTGGTATGTGGAACTCCCTGCCACAGGATGTGGTGATGGCATCTGGCCTGGATGCCTTCAAAAGGGGATTGGACAGATTCCTGGAGGAAAAGTCCATTACAGGTTATTTTATTTATTTATTTATTGTTATATTTATATCCCGCTTATCTCCAACATAGGACTCTAAGCGGCTAACAGACAAATATCATAGATACAACAAAACATAATATGACAAATTAAAACAAAATGAAATATACAGTCCTAAAATCCTAGTGCCTCCGGGTGCATCCCAGCACGTGAAACGTAAATCCTAGCAGATAAAATTGGAGGCACCAATAATCAGCGATTGATAGAGTACTAATAATGATAATAATAACAATGGTGAAAAAAAAAGAAAAAAAATTAAGATTCGCCAAAGGCCTCTCGAAATAAAAAGGTTTTTAAAGATTTTTGAAAGGCCTGCAGGGACTCTGAAGAGCGCACTACGCTAGGGATGGCATTCCATACGGATGGGGCTGCCACAGAGAAGGCTCGGTTCCGGGTAACTGTCTTCCGGGCCTCTCGAGGGGTGGCAACCCGAAGTGAGTGCGCTCGCACCTGCCGAACTGGACGGACCAAGGTGGATCGCTGGACGATACGCTCTGTCAGATAGTCCGGTCCCAAGCCATGGAGGGTTTTATAAACTAAAACCAAGACCTTGAATCTAATCCGGGCTGCAACGGGCAACCAGTGCAGGCGAGCCAGGACTGGGGTGATATGGTCATAACGACGCACACCAGCCACCAGCCTGGCTGCCGCATTCTGTACCCACTGCAGACGCCGGAGAAGAGACAAGGGCAAACCATGATGGAGATGTGTAACCTCCAGGCTTAAAACTGGGGTACTTCAAGGGCCAGATGTAGGGGAGTGGTATCAAGAGACAGATATCTAGTCTCGTGTGCTCCCACACACATATGGTGGGGCCACTGTGAGATACAGGAAGCTGGACTAGATGAGCCTTTGGCCTGATCCAGCATGGCTCTTCTTATGTTCTTATGTTCTTAACTTGATACATAGATAGATTTCAATACAATCTGAAATGATTATCTGATTTCATTCTGGAATTAACCTAAATGGAATAGCTGTGCTCGTCACACCTGAACTTTCCATCATGTGATAGAATGAGGAGCCTCGTGGTTCAGCTAAAACTGTGCTCACGACATGGGGTTCAATGTCATGGTTGATTCAGCCTTCTATCCTTCTGAAGTCGGTAAAATGAGTACCCAGCTTGCCGGGGGGGGGGGTGCAATGTGCAGCCTGCATAACTAACATTGTAAACCACCCAGAGAGTGCTTGAAGTGCAATGGGACAGTATATAAGAAGCAGAATCCTTTCTCAGGCTTCTGGCGCCTAAGAATTGAGCTGATTGAAGTTTATAATAAAATCATACACGGTGTGGACAAAGTAGATAAGGAAAAACTGTTTCCCCTAGGATTAGGGGGCGCTCCATGAAACTTTTGGGTGCTGGATCTCAAACAAAGAAGAGAAAGTACTTTTTCACCCAGAGGATCACTGGTCTGTGGAACTCCCTGCCGGAAGAAGTGGTGACAGCCATCAGCCTTGACAGCGTTAAGAAAGGATTGGACAAGTTCATGGAGAACAATGGTATCAGTGGCTATCATTATGGATGCCTAAGGACAACCTCTGGGTTGGAGAGATAGGTAGGATAGCTCTCAATGCCATTTGCGGGGAATCGTAAGCAGGTGGAGACATCTGCTTGGGAATACCCTGAAGCATATGGTGAGGCACTGTGTGAGACAGAATGCTGGACTGGATGGGCTGTAGCCTGTTCCAGCAAGGCTGTTCTTATGTTCTTATGTTCTTAATAGACGCTCTATGGTTGAAAGCATGTGGGTGCGACAGAACAGCCATCCCTATAGCCTCCATTATTTCTTTAGTCACAGAAACATCTGAAAAAGGGGTTGGTGTTCTATTTAGGTAATGTCCCCATGTGAGCCAGAATTCTGATTTTTTAAAGGAGTGGAGGGGATTAAGTCAAAGACTGTTCAGGTACAGCAGCCTCCCCCTGTTCATGACACTCATATTTTGGTGTTTAAAGAGATGGTGCAGAGGAACAGTGCTGATGGACATTTGGGCTGCATTTTAGCCAGCTATTTCTATCATTCCTTGACTCTGAGATTAGACATGGGCACGACTCAGCAAAATTTCCATTTCCGTTTTCATTTGTCGTTTCCGTTACGTAACGGAAACTTCATATTTTGTGCAATAAACTGTATTTTGGGCAAAATAAATATATTCAGCTGATTTTAAGAAATGCTGTTGTTGCCCCCCAATAAAATAAAATAAAATAAATGCTGATATTTTAAACCCTAATGTAGGTCCAACATTATTGTTGCTGTGGTTCCCCCCTCCCCCTTTTTGACTGGGTTGTTGTAATATGTTTTAAGATACTTTTCCATCACGAATGAAAATGCATGCAAGTGATAATTACATCCTTAGTCCCAACAGCTATCTATAGTTTGCATGGTGTGCCAAGGCATATGAATCACATATTAGCATTTACCACCTTCCATAATGGCTTGCTTACCTCATGCTTCAACACAAAATGATCCATGGGATACAGCCCCTTTCCCTTCGAGTCCATTGTGGTTTCACTTGTTTGGTCAATATGGTGATTATTTCTATGATGATGATGACCCTTCTTCGACTGTTTAATGGTGCTGCACAGCCTAACAGTATGGACTAAGTTGAAATAACTTGCAGTTGATGGTTAGAAACTTGTCAAATTCCTAAAGGGGGCATGACCCCAATTGTTAATCCTCTCTCCAACCCGCTTCCCCTGGAGCCATATAATAATTTTAGCTGTGAAGGGAAATTTTATGCCATCTAAGATTAGCCTACATTAATGCAAGGTCAGAAATAATAGAATCAATAAGCAAACTCAATACCGTTAACATTTTGAGGGAAATTACTACAGAAAACAATGTCAACAACAGATTGAAATGGGGCTCCAATGTTGTCACATTGATTTCCTTTCTGTTTCGCAACAATTTAACTCTTTTTCCCTTTGCGATATGGTATCTAATGTTGTTGGTTTCCATCTTTCAGCTCTGCTACCTTAACTGGCAAACGATTTCTTTTTTTGGCAGCATTTATTATTAAAAAGCCTCTGTAGCAAAACAAAGAAGTTCATCTCAACCTGCACCACTGTTAAGAAGAACTCTGATAAGCAGAATTTTATCCAGCACTTTCTCCACGGGCATCAGAGGCTCTTTTCACACGACCCCTAAGATCTGCTGGCCACTTAAATTTGGACCAGAGATCTTGGGGGTTCGTTCCTCTTCCTGCGTCCCCACCCCTCCACACTTCCTTGATCCTGTCTGCATGAGGAGAGGGAGAAAAAAGGGGCCGAAAGAACGCAGGCTCACCTCCGTTTGCCGGTCCAAGCCTCCACAAGCCCCGTCGTCGTCCTTCCTTCTCTTAAAGGGGCGGGAGGCAAAAAAACCCCCCAACAAACAGAAGTGAGGAGAGCCGGGCACTCACTCCTTTACAAGCGGATCTGGGATTTTTCACCCTCCAAGAGCAGGTACCTGAAAAGTGTGCTGGGACGTGCTTAGGTGGGCGTGGCCGCACTTAATTTTCTGTAAACTCCGGAGCTGGTGGGGAAACAATTTTAAGCTCCGGAGCTGGGAGCCGTTTGCGGCGGAGTTTAGGGGTTATGTACAAATACCCAGAGATCCATGCCTGTTGTTTCTGCTGGATCTTCCAGAGCTGTTTGATTCTGTAAAATATGGTATCCAATCCATCTCATACAGGCAGTGTCCCCCACCCAGCATCTGCTGGGTCTGCCCCTCATCTGTTGAACTGATTTCAGAAAGTGGCATTGCAGGGAGGTGGCTTTAGACTTGTGCCATTTAGATTATATTTTTGATTAGAAACTGCATTTGTTCCACCAGCTGTATGAATCCACTGAAGGAGAACACAGATGCAGCCATGTTGACCAATAAACAAATCAGAAGTTCAGATACCATAGGAGGGTGATGACTTTATAAGGCCAACTAAAAGAAAAACATCAGGGTCACATGATTTCAGGCATGATGGCATAAAAAGCAGAGATGTGTGAACAAAGATGGATAATTAAATGGAAGGGTTTACCAACAAAACAAAACAAACACTAGATCGCCAAAGCTTTCCCATCAACATAACATCCTACTTATCACCACTATTGTGACTTTAATGTTTATGACCCCATGAATACTGGATTCATCATGAGGGATGTGTTGGGAGTGCCACTCTAATCCATGAGCATTCCTGGGCTCTTTTTTTGCCACACCTGGGTTGTTGCAGAGACACAGATATAGTCCTGATTCAGTCAGTGTTTTAGCATATATGTGTTTGTTTATTTATTTGTGTATTGCATTTCTGCACCACCTCATTCGTGCAATGCACTCTTCTTGTTCACTACTTATTCCTTTTTCTAAGACACTGGTGGCAAGAAAGTACTAAACCTACTCCAGATATCCATTCACCAAATGTCTTCAAATAAAATCCAACCAAGCCCAAAGATAATATCACAAATAAATAAATGAATTCCAGCACTGTACTTTCTTTCATCTACTTCTCCATTTTGTACCATGTTTTGTCCACAAAGCCCATAGGCTTGTGTCCTAGTAACTCTAGGTAGACTGGAACCCTTGTCTAACAGCCTGAAGTCCTGGTGTACACTCAAGACTAAGCATTCTTGCTATGCTTCAGTAGCTGATATCCCATTGTACAGATACACAGAAGGTATAACAATTAGAGATTAATTATTTTATATTCATTTTCATTTTATTTAGGCAGCCGGCCTGTCAAATCCTCAAAGGTTGCCAGGCTAAGGGAGTTGACTGCATTTCTAGATGGAATCATGTGTAGGCAGGGGCAAGGCAAGTTTGGGAAACAACAGGGTCAGTGGGGAGGGGTGGGAGGAGACTGTGGGGGACAGGGAGGCAGATGGGATTTTGTTTTGTTTTTAAGATAGTTACTGGGCTATGCAACTTGGCATGCAAGATTTCTCTAAAGGTTGACCCTCTTGGATAGAAGAGCAAAAAGCATTTCAGCCAGTGTTTCAAAATAATTTGAGATTTCTTACTGTAGTAGTCTGTTCACAGGCCTTGAGCAACCCCCATGCAAGACATCTATTTAGTGAGCTGTGTTCATCCCTCAACCAATATGCCTTTTTCTCTGTAATTTTGTTGATTTCTTTTCACCCATTCCCTTTATATCGTCACCTGGCTTGAAATCCTTACTAGGCCATGAAGCAAAGTGGGTAAGTCCATGCTGAGTGTTACCCTGTTGACTAGTTATGATCAAATGGTGTAAATAAGTCTTGATCTACATGACATAATTGTTGTGCAATAGGTTTATTCCCTTCTATGAAATACATAGTGGTGCAACATCTCACAACTTGGCAGAATGGTTCACAATGTTTATACAGGTACTTTCAGTTCGTGGCACAGTGGTTAAATGCCTGTAATGCAGGTGAAACTGTGTTCACGACCTGGGGTTCAATCCCAGGTAGCAGGTAGCTCAAAGTTCACTCAGCCTTCCATCCTTTCAAGGTCAGTGAAATGAGTACCCAGCTTACTGGGAGGGGGGATGTGTAGCCTGCATACTGGAATTAAACTGTAAACCGCCCAGAGACTACTTGAAGTGGTATGGGGCAGTATATAAGCAGAACACTTTGCTTTGCTTTCTTTCCATTTCATCTCTTCCAAATATTTTTACTACTATATATGGAAACAGAGAAGGCAATACATAGAGATATAGTGCCCATGCAAAAGAAAACAGAGATTCCCCTCACCTCCAAGAATCTCTCCCCAAAACATTTTTGAGCAACTTTAATATTTTCTGATTGTAATGGAATGTTTTCTATGTTTGTCCCCCGGAATTAGTGCACTGCTGATGTTAAATTGCATACACTGGTTGAGAGAGTGGGATGATATATTGGGTCCTGTCCAGCAGGTATTGAGGTGAAACTGCTAGATTCATTTTGTGTAGGGTGTCAATTCACAGCTCAAGGCAAGGGATAAATGGTCAGTGCTTTCATAGGGCTTTCATACTTCATTGTCAAGCCAGCCTTTCACCACTTGCACGGTCCAAAGCTATCCCTTCTAAGTAGAGATGGGCACGACTAGGGAAAATGACGTTTTTGAGTTGTCGTGTGTCGGAGGCGGCCCGTGTTGGCTCGTTTCCGTTTTTCGTGAAACTTCGCAAAAAATAGTCATTTCGTTTTTGTTTTTCGTCTGTCGTTATACTGGTTTAGGGGGGGTAGCGGGCTCCTGGAGGCACCTCTGTGGGGTGGGTGCCTCCTCTGGCCCGCTATGAAGGAAAAGCGGGCTCCTGGAGGCACCTCAATTTTTTTTTGGGGGGTGCCTCCTATCCTCACCCGCTAGGAAGGGAAAGCAGGCTCCTGGAGACCCCTCATGGCATGGGGGTCTCCTCTCCTCACCTGCTGCTACAAAAGGGCATGCATAGCCATATGGATATGCATACCAGTTGCAGACTATAGTGAGACTTTGCAGCAGTGGACTGGCAGAAGCCATAGGGTGATGCCTTCTCTCCACCAAGGCTCTCTGCTGCACCCGCTGTGTCTCACTAAGAAGGGAATCATACTTGTGTAGTGCAATGCAAGTAGATCTGGCTTAGGGGACAGCAGCTTAGCGCAAGGGCTAGGGTTAGGCTAGTTACTGGTGAGGTTAGGGTGGGGAAGTGGGGTGCACCTCTGGGTGCCTCTCTGACCTACTAAGAGGACAGTGTACTGTGGCATATGGGTAAGGAATCAAGGATTAGGGTTAGGGTTAGGGGGCTAGGGCAGGGTTTAGTGGGCTTTTTGGCACATCCCAGAAGTCTCAGTGGCCAAGTGGCCATGCGATTGGTAGGATGGCTCCAAAAATTTGCATGGTCCACTCCCACATGGCCACTTGGCCAGCCCATCATTGTGCAGGTGTAAATAAAATAAAATAAAATAAAATCAATGGAGAGAGGACAGGGGAGGAGACATTTTGTTGCAAGAAAAACCCACTGCTACTGTAAAACTTCTGGCAGTTTTAGCAATAGCATTAGCAATTTTCGCATGTTTCTGTGGTGCTTGTGTGTTTTTGGACCACGATTTCAAAAAAAATATTGCGGTCGCCGCCCCATTTTGGATCCCCCGCCCTCACCGCATGGCATGGCGACTTGAGTCCGGCTGCCCAGCACAGGAGAGGGGGGGAGCCCCCCCCAGAAACCACCCCTCTGGTAGGTGCACTCTGCACTGCAGGCATATTTTCGCCTGCTTTTTGGCCCGGGAATGGGGGGGGAGTTTAAAACTTTTTTTCTGTGCTGCTTCCGCTTGAATTGCGGCGGCCGGCGGCGAGACTCCGGGTTCTTGCTGCGAGCCTGCGGCGAGTCCCACCACCACCAGAGCAGCCCAGGACAGGACAGGAGGAGAGGGGGGGAGGCCGGGGACCCCCCTCCAGAAACCACCCCTCTGGTAGGTGCCCTGAGCCCTCACTCAGGCAGGCATATTTTCGCCTGCTTTTTGGCCGGGAATCGGTTTTTTTTTTAACTTTTAAAAACTTTTTCTCTGTGCCACTTGGCATCGCGGGATCGCTGCGATGCCAGGAACAACCACGACAAATCAGACCCAATTATTCTTTAGTCGGTTCGAGTTCGAGTTCTGGCGGAGTAATTCACGTTACCGTTTCCGTTCCGTAACGGAAACAAGGAATGGAAACGGAAACGGGAATTCCGCCAAGTCGTGCCCATCTCTACTTCTAAGGCTTCTATTCGTGTTAGAGGGCAGATGAACCTGACATAACAACAGCTGATCCTGGAAAAGGAGAGATGAGTGAGAGAGAAGCAACTTTTATGCCCACTTTCAGGCGTTGGGGTCATCCTTGCCTTTCCTTACTTTGAAGGAAGAAATTGTCCCTGTGATATGAACATTCCTGTCCTACGCAGAATCTTTTGATGAAGCAAAACAAAAGGTTGCTACAGCCGCCTTGCAGCGTATTTTGATTTTACAAAGTGGCATGAATTTATAACATGAATAGGGCCAGAATTGGTGTGGGGTAAAATGATTGCAGTGATTGATTTTTTAAAAAATAAGGTTCCAAGTTTATACCACACAGCTTTGCACGACAACTCCTTTCATTCTCTGTCACTCCTCATCCCCTGTCCTTCTCTCTTCTCAGAACACACACACACACACACACACACACACACACACACACACATTATAGCAATGACAAGAAGTGCATTTCAAACAAGTTCAGGGCAGCTGTCAGAGCTTGATCGGATGTACAAACTCTGTCGCTGTTTGCTTGTTAAGTCCCACGCATGAAGCAGCTGCCAAAAAGGGGCTTTGTTCAGGCAGCTGTTCCTGCTGATGGCAGCAGAATAGCCAGGGACACATTAAAAGAAAAAGGGGAGGGGAAAACCTCACCAAATCATCTGGTTCAATTGTGAGTGGACAGTCAACTTGTTTGACAAGCAAAGTCCCCACTGCAAAGAACCCAGCACTTGGCTATGCTGACAATGCCAGCACAAGGGCCACACCAGGATTACATAACACATCTGGGTTTGAAAAATAGCTTCATCTCGTTGCTCAATATGAACTCAAGACCAACTGGCTTTTTTTTCAGGTGGCAAACACATTTACCCTAAGCCAAAGCGCACCAGGGGAAAGGGAGACTTGTGTCTGTAAATACAGTATGTGGCTGACAAGTACAGGGAAACCACAGCCAGTTCGATGAATAATTTTAATTCACAAACTTGCAGTCAATGGAATGACAGGCATGCAGGTACCCTAAATTTCAGGCACTGCCATGAGTGGCATTGCAAAATACATTTGTGCTTCTCTTATGCTTATGAATTCACCTACTGTATATATGAGTGAGCTCAAAACGGAAGTGGAACATACATTGCAGTCAGTGTACGTTTTACACACTTAGCTGTAGATTTTTAACGGGTCCTCAGAGAAGGATCACAGAGTTGGAAGAGTTGGAAGCTCCCTTGTACTAAGTCAGACATTTGGATCATCTTGCCTGTCTTATCAACTCAGATGTGTGTGTGTTACAGTTGTGATGGACCCTTCATGACTCCACGTCCATGGAGTTTTCTTGGCAGGAGTACTGGAGTGGTTTGCCAGTTCACAGGCAAGATCCCCCCCAAAAAAAATTATTTTGGGACCCCTAGCATCCCATAACGGTACCCCAAGCAGAGTTGGCCCTGCATAGCATCTGAAATCAGGCAAGATCAGGTCTGTTGAGTGAGGTCTCCAGAGACCTCTTTTCTAGACTTGGCTCAGTCTAGCTCAGCCTCTTTCCCAATTGGTATTATCTAGGCAGCGGGTACTTGCGCACACAATGTAGAAGGCCTGGGATGTGGAAGTGAAGAAACAAAAAGAGTGAGAGAGAAGCCGCTGCTACCTACTCTGGGAAAGGGAAGGGCCTCATGAAGGAGCACCAACTGCTCTTTCTTCCTGCCACTGAAATTGTCCATCAGTCCTTACAAGGTAGATGAGCAGAGGAGAGGAGACCATGCGTTCTGCTTTGAAAAAGGCCACCTTCTATTTTAGGATGTCAGAAGATGATACTCTGCTTGAAGTTGTCCTTTGTTGGAAGGTCTCATCTTTGCATATCCGGGTTAAAGATAAATAACTATAATAGGAGTAAGGAACTTGCACTTCTCCATATGGCATTGGATGGCAGCTCTCATGAGCTATAGCCAGCACAGTAAACTCCCACAGAGACTGAGTCAAGAGGACCAAAGGTCCTTTACTCCTGAACTATATGAAAGAAGAACAGGGGCAATAGAGTACCCTATCAACAGTTAGTGCTTGGATAACAGACTTAGCAGAGACCCAAATAACCTTAGTGCCATCCCTGTTCTAGTAGCAGAGGCATCACGTCTCTATCAAAAATTATAGTAATTACTTCTCAGTTTGCATCTATACCTGTTAATTACTGGATGCAGATTTTATGCAAACAATTGCCTCTTTTGGTCCACTGAATGTTGTACCTTCTATGTTCCTGGAAAAAAAAATATTGTGGGGAATACCTTCTTAGTGGTTATATACATGTCCCTGTGACAGTGGGGATGTGGAAATTGCCAGGGATGCTCTCTCATACTGTTCCTTCTACTAGGCCCTTCATCAAGAGTATCTTATATTCATTAATTTCCAGAGAGAGCAGAATAGTTTTATATTTCATTTCTCCTTTCTGACCAGATTACTAACAAAATGGCCAGATTTAGTACCTCTTCTATAACTTCTGCAGTTCTGTGCCAACACTGAGAATTTTTTTTTAATGCTTGTAGTGTGAGTTTGTATACTATGTAGCTTTGCACAATTCTGCAAACTGTGTACTATATATTTCCGCTGTGTTGTGCAGTGCATTATTTTAGTGAGTGCTGATTTTTGACCATCATAAATTATGTTCATTTTCCACTGAGGGTCCTTTTCTCTTTCGGCAATATGGGGCTATCCTAGGAAGCAATCATAAAGAGGTAAAGGAATTCCATGAGAGGAAAAATTTGATTCTGGTCTGGCTCCTTTGGGGAGCCATAGAACTGCAGTTTTGATCATCTTCACTGGCTAAGCTTCTACAATCAGGCACCTTCCAAAGATATGCAGGGTACAAAACCCAGTGCTGTGGTTGTGATAGTGGTATTTTTAGCCAACAGCACCCATTGGTAAGGCAAGAGCCCAATTTTAGTAGGGGGAAAAAACTTTTACAAATTACCTGTTTGGTGTTTGGAAAATACACTTCTGGATGTATAGAGGATGATCTATGAAAAAGTGCTAAAGTGAATGACTCAAGATCAAGAAATCATAAAGGGCAGAGACTTAGAATGCTGTAGTCATGAAAAAAGTGCAGCTTGTTACAACTGATAGATCATGGTAAAATAAATGGGAGAAGGCATGGTTGGAGGAGAAAAATACAATGTTTGAAGAACATAAGAGACTGGCTTGGATGTAACACAGCACCCTGGCTTAGAGACACTGTGTCCACAATCAAGATAGCTATGACAATGCCCAACTTATAATAGTCAAGAAACAACAGGAAGAGTTGGCTTAGGTTGCCTTTTCACTCTAAAATCTCGCCCACCCCATTACGATGCCTTAAGCACACAAGGAGTGAAGGCGAGTCCATTAAAGCAGAGAAAACTGAGCTGTGTCTCTGTTCTGTCATATGCATCTGTCTCTCCTAATGAATTAGTCTGATTACAACTCCATCTCAATCCCAGGCCAGATGTGATCTGTTAGCTCTTTGCGCATTAAGCCACACAGAGCAGCTCACAACATCTGACCGGCCAAATGTAAATGCGCTCCAGTGCAAATCTGCTTCACGGCTTGAAACCCGAAAAAAAATATCCTTGGAGATAAATTTTAATATGAAGAAAATGAGGCTTGCTGGTGTAGATTTTTTTCTGCTTGAGATTATTTGACTGTGATGATTAATGAAGAATCAAGGGTAGCTCTAAGTCAAGAGTGGGTTATATCTATGGCTTCTCATGGAGAGGGGTAAGAAAGTTGGCAGGAGGGGGAACGGCTGAAAGAATTTCCTGGGAGGGGAGGGGGAAAAATGGTTAGGAATAGGATGTTCTATCAATTATTAGGTCATACAGTTCTCCCTTGCTGTACGAGGAGGGTGACCAGAAGGGTTCAAGGTCTGGAAGAAATGTCATATGAGGAACGGCTTAGGGAACTGGGAATGTTTAGCCTTTCAAAAAGGAGGCTGAGGGGGGATATGATAGCTATGTTTAAATATTTGAGAGGATGCCATATTGAAGAGGGAACAGGTTTGTTTTCCATGGCTTCAGAGACTAGGACTCGCAGCAATGGTTTCAAACTACAGGAAAAGAGATTTCATTTGAACATTAGGAAAAACTTCATGACAGTTGGAGCTGTTCGGCAGTGGAATATGCTGTCGCAAAGGGTGGGGGAGTCTCCTTCTTTGGAGGTTTTTAAGCAGAGGCTGGATGGCCACTTGTCGGAAATACTGTGATGGGGGTTCCTGAATGGCAGAGGATTAGACTGGATGGCCCTTGAGGTCTCTTCCAACTCTGTGATTCTATGATACTATGATTCTATGATACTACATGCAGTAGTAATGCTACTTCCATCCAAGATACGTTTTAATGAACTTTACCTGCTTTATTAAACTTTACAACTTCCCTCTGAGTGATACTTAATAAAGCAACAGGGCAAACTCATATATGGATATACTTTGCCTCTGTGACAGCCGTCCCCATAGCTTGCACTAGAGATGGGCACAAACTCCCAGTTGGGGGGTTCGTGCTAGTTTGTTTATTGGCCAAACCAGTGTTCAGTGCTTCTGAAAGGGCCTTCTTCCCCTTTTGGTCCCTTCTCCTTTGGCACCCACCCAGGAAGATGCAGTTGCCTGCCTTTCCTGCTCTACTTTTTCCTGCAGCAGCCTCTGAGTGGGCATCAGCCAGAGGAAGCAGCCCGCAGAAGCACGAAACCACCTCTTTGGGCAATCAACGAAATGGCATGAACTGGTGGGTTTGTGACATTCTCTATCTTGCACTGACATACAAAAGAATAAGATAGCATTTCAATAGGATCAATGGCCAAAAACCTTTATGGTCAGTCAGTACTAAGGATGGGCATTCCCTTTAAACAAATGTGAAACTACAGACCAAATCAAGGTTATTGATGCATTCTGAAAAGTGGACCCAAAGAACCAATGCGTTTATTGAAAATGGTACTGTAGTTTTATTTTTGATTGGGCTTTGTGTCGCATGGCTGAACGGGAATGGGATTATCTGCAGGTACTTTCTTGCCATCAGTACTAAGCCATATTTCTGTGCACTCTGTCAATCTCATATCTATTCTCTTGTGCATATAAGGTGGGCTAAACTTCCCAAGTCTAATTGTTGCTAACTAACAAGGGTGCAGCTAGCAAAGTGGTTGGGCAATCAGGTGTGTGTGACCAAGGAATTAATTGGAATTAGGGGCAGATAGTTATACATATTTTACAGGACACTGCCACTGCTGAGACCTGAGCATCTAGGTTCAAGGAGGAGTCCAGGACCACCCATAGGCTGTGCACCTCTTTTTTTCCAGTGGACTTCTCCAGTACAGTCTGCATCCCTGATCCTTGATAACCCTTTCGATTGACTAAAAGCACCTCTGTCTTGTCTGGATTTATTTTCAATATGTTCACCCTCCTCCAGTTCTTTACTGAAACTAAACAATGATATAATGATCTATTAAGCTAAACAGCTTCCTTGGATTCTGGAAATAAGGAGAGGTTGCACTGGGTATCATCTGCATACTGTTGGCACCGACCCCCAAATTCTGGATTCTGAGAAGTATCTTTCAAGGTGGACAGCTCCATGAAGGTGTCTCCCCAATGTGTTGCAGCAGTGAAGAAGGCGAATTCCATGCTAGGGAATCAAAAAGGGGATTGAAAATAAAACAGCCAACATTATAATGCCATTATACAAAACAATAGTAAGGCCACACCTGGAGTATTGTGTACAATTCTGGTCACCGCATCTCAAAAAAGACATAGTGGAACTGGAAAAGGTGCAGAAGAGAACGACTAAAATGATTACTGGGCTGGGGCACTTCCTTTATGAGGCAAGGCTAAAACATTTGGGGCTCTTAAGTCTGGAAGAAAGGCACCTGAGGGGGAATATGATTGAGACGTACAAAATAATGCAGGGCATGAGTAAAGTGGTTAGAGGGAAGCTCTTCTGCCTCTCACAAAATATCAGAACTAGGAGACATACACTCAAATAGAGGGCTGGGAGAGTAAGAACAGACAAAAGAAAATATTTTTTCACCCAGCACGTTGTTAGTCTGTGGAACTCCCTGCCACAGGATGTGGTGATGGCATTTAGTCTGGATGCCTTCAAAAGGGGATTGGACAGATTCCTGGAGGAAAAGTCCATCACAGGTTACAAACCATGATGGAGATGTGTAATCTCCAGGCTTAAAACCGGGGTACTTCAAGGGCCTGATGCAGGGGAGTGGTATCAGGAGACAGATATCTAGTCTCGTACGCTCACAGACGCATCTGGTGGGGCCACTGTGAGATACAGGAAGCTGGACTAGATGGGCCTTTGGCCTGATCCAGCATTGGTCTTTTTATGTTCTTTTGGCCCAGCCTAGCATTCTACAGTAGCTTATACCTGTAAGGAGCCTCAAACTTTTCAATTATTGGGATATGGAATGAGAAAATGATGGAAATATTGAAGGAAGTCCACTTAGCAGGGCAATGGATCTGTATCTACCTAACATTTGCAGAACATGAATACTGAAGGCACCAAACTCCCATCTTGTTAGAACAACTTTCAAGCCACCACCTTGTGAAAGCTCCTTGTGATCTTTTTCCCAGCTAGAAACATTGTCATAAAAATGTGCATTTAACCTGCATGATTTGAAATGTATACTGCCACAAACGCCATAAAAGTCTAAACTCAGTCATACATAATGCAAGTGTGGGCTTTCTCACGTTATTTCTGTATCTGGAAAGTTTCAGCTTTGGGGCCCTATCAATATTTATTCATGCATCGTGAACTGGAACCTGTGATTATTACTCATACAATCTCTTGCTTAACAAGCTTCAAGTCAGAAGAATAAAACCACATCTGCTCCTGCTCATTCCCCATATTTTATTCAATGTTTTAACAGCTTTGCTGTAAATATCTCATCCATTACGATTCAGTTGTGACTGCATCAACTTCACATCTCCTGCTTTATTGCTGTCATTACAGTTAAACAACGCACTGTTAATTTTTTTTAACTAACAAGTTTATTGTTCTCACCAGTCAGCCATCATCTCTCCTTGTTGAGTCCACACAGCATTATGGATTATAAATCAGAACCGGGCCTGATTGAAACATTGCCTTTGTTGAGGGGTGGGGGGGTTTGACATGGTTTTTCATTAACTTATGAGATCTTCCCTAAACAAATCACGAGTAGGATTATTGCCCTATGCTGACATATGGTAAGGAGGTTCAGAAGTGCATCCAGAAGCGCTGCAATCAGATGGCCTCCCATGTCAGAAACATCACATTTTCTGAGTATCCAGGGCCAAAAGAAGGATAAATGTGCAGCTCCTTATGTTACAAAGGCAGGTCCAACAACAGAGAAGCATTCTCCAGAGTCTCATGAGTCACCGTGTTGATGTATCACTCTCTGCCTTGCTCTGTGCATGAGAAGGCCATAGGTGGGGCAAAGGACAAGGTAGGAAACTTGGCAGTGGATACTGCTGGGCCACTGGGCTATTTGGAGGAACCCATACACAAATATTGAGCAATAAAACTAACCTGACATGGGTAGAGGTATGTGTTCAGATGTCAAAACCATGTCACAGTTCACACCAGGCACACACACAATATTTAACTATATCTTCCACCAGTGCTTCTTACCCCAAGGTTTCTCCTCCTTCTTACGGACCCAGAGAAGTGAATCCATTCTCCAAAGATCTGACAACCCTAACCAGGGGTATATCCAGGGGGCGGAAGGGTACATCTGCCCTGGGTGCCGCAATCTGGGGGCGCCTAGAGGGGGAGGAGGAGGAGAAAGCCCTGCGCCCTCCCAACAGTAGTCCTCAGGCTTGGTGATGGGACCCACTCCGTCGCAGCCTCCTCCTCCGGCATCATGTGCCAGGCAAGCAGCAAAGCAAGCAGGCAGGCAGGCATGTGAGCATGGTGCGTGCTGTGCTCTCCTCCTCCTCCTCCTCCTCCTCCAACTCTTCCTTGCCTTGCTCTGGGCCACCACTGGAGAGGTAAGGCACATGTGCTACCTTCCCCCCACGAACTCCCACTCGCGTGCCCACCCGCCCCACGCGTGCAGGATTGCCTGCCTTGCTGAGTGTATGCGATGGGGTTGTGGAGGGCCGGAGGGGTACAAAAACAACTTTGTCCCCAGATGCCCCAAAACTTTGCTACACCACTGACCCTAACACTAGTTAGTACAATTACAGTGCAGCGGCTGAATCCAATATAGTTCCTCAAAATCTGGGGAGCACAGGTCACAAGGCTAAGTTGCACCCAAGAAGCATTTTTGTTGTCCTCAAGAATCCTCATTTTAAAAGAGAATGTGTTTTAAATTGTGTTATCTGGAAGTTGAGTCATAACAACTGGACTTCTTT
Source organism: Phrynocephalus versicolor (assembly GCA_023846285.1). NCBI lineage: Eukaryota > Metazoa > Chordata > Lepidosauria > Squamata > Agamidae > Phrynocephalus > Phrynocephalus versicolor. The sequence goes on along the minus strand of JAHTLZ010000129.1, from coordinate 91,361,210 downwards.
TTTCTTGTAAGATCGAAACAGTTCACTACTCATCCAAACAGCTTGATGAAGCTGCTTGGATGAGTAGCCAAATGTTTTGATCTCACAAGAAAAATAAGCCCAATTGCCATGACTCAACATCCAGATAACCTCACCTGGATGACTGAGAACCTTCACAGACATTTAAATTGTGTTTTTCTAATCCAGAGAAGGCCTCCACAAACAGCCTCTGTTATTTTATGAGCCAAAGATGTGTATCCCTCAACTGTAAATATTGCATGAACACTTTCTGTTTAATTTTTAATGCTCCCAGTCAGCCACTTACACCCTCTGTCTACACCCCAAATTTGTGTCCTAAGTAGAGATGGGCACGAACCTAAAAAATGACGATTCATTTTGTTTCGTTTCATTTTCCGGTCTGGTTCGGTTCATTAATAATGAAACAAATTTTTAGGAAAAAAAATCATTTCGTAATTTGTTTTAGTTCAGATTCATTTTTTCTTATTTTTTCTTTTTTCATTTTTCGAACAGCACTGGTGGTTTTTTATTATTTTATTACTTTTTATTTTTAATTCTGCTGGATTTTTATTTTATTTTATTTTATTTAAATTTAAACTTAAATGTAAATTTAAATTTTTACTGCCAACCACGTGGCCCACCTACCAGGCTGGTTGGCTTTTTTTTTTTTTACTTTTGCCGGCTTGCAGGCTGGTTTGGTGACCCACAGGACAATTCCAGTGCTCGCGGGGCAGTACTGGGGCTTGTGCGTTGGACTGGGATTTATTTATTTATTTATTTATTTATTTATTTATTTATTTATTTATTTATATTCATATTTGTATTTTATTTTATTTTATTGTGTCGACCACATGGCCCACCTACCAGCTGTAGTGCGGGCTGGTCAGCTTTTTTTTTTATTGCCAGCCCATGGTTCGGCGACCCATGGGTTGGGTCCGGTGCTCACGGGCCAGTACTGGGGCCTGCATGCTGGATCTTTTTTTGTTTTTTTATTTTTATTTTATTGTATTTTTATTTATTTATTTTACTGCCAACCACGTGGACACTTACCGGCGTGGCTGGTCAGCTTTTTTTTTTCCTAGACGCCCCCTCCCTGCAGCCAGGAGGACTGGACCAGGAAGGACCAGCAGCACCAGGTAGGAGACACCGGCAAACGAAACAAACTGAAACAAAATGGAAATTTTCATTTCATTTCTCTTAGAGGGGCAGTTCGTTATTCATTTTGTTATGTAACAAAATGAATAATGAATATCAAAACAAACCAAAAGTTCATTTCATGCCCATCTCTATCCTAAGCCACCTGATCTTCCCTACCCTGATACCCAGGTCTTTGTTCTCACCTAGCTCAGTTATTCTGTTTTTAATGAGAGCTGAATGGTCATGAAGGACATCTCCACTGATGCACATAGGGAAAAAAATAATTTGGATATTATCAGACAACAAAAGTTAAGTTTTTATCTCCAGAAATAGTTCGGGCTTGATTTTTTTTTTACAATAAGTGGAATAACAGGAGGTACTACCATAATTCTTACCCAAGACATTTACTAGAAGAAGTTTTCTATAGATTCCTTCCTCTGCAACCGACAATCCCAATTTTGTGCCTTAGTTCAAAATGCATTGCAACCTTTGGAAATATACAGATATCTGAGCCAGATGCTTTTCATTCTCTTGTCAGTCTCAGATAATGTGGAATGGATATGCCAGGACAGAAATGTGAACTGAAAGTTTGTTGTTGTTTCTGACAAACAAGAAACTAGATATTATACACACTGCCTTTCCCCCTTCATATCAACCAGCTTTTAGAAGGCCTAACTTACTTGGGATACTATTCATTGTACAAAACCACTTAACCATACCCTTACTGGTGTTTGAACAGATTTGCATAATCTGCAGAAGCTAACTGCTGCCAAATAATGAGGTGTCAGGGTGCATGTTGCTTGTGCCTTGTGGCACAAGATCAGGCATGTGACCAAGATGTGCTGTGGCACCTTATGAATTGGGCCAATTAGCCATAGCAAGTTACACAAAATGTGGACAAACATCAATGGGATTCTGGCCATTGCTTGGAAACAATTAGAGATTCCATTTGAACATTAGGAAAAACTTCCGGATGGTTAGAGCTGTTCAGCAGTGGAATATGCTGCCATGGAGGGTGGCAGAGTCTCCTTTAGAGATGGGCACGACTCAGCGAAATTTTTGTTTTCATTTTCGTTTTTCGTTTCTGTTACGCAACAAAAACGAAAATGAAAATTTTCCAGAAAACAAAACGAAAACGAAAATGAAATGAAAAATTTTGCCCTGTTTTTCGTTTTCATTATGGCAGACACCTCCCAATGAAAAGAATGCTAACGAAAATGAAAAATTTTCGTTTTCGTTTGGTTTTTTCAATTCATTTTGTAACGAAAACGAAAATGAAAAATGCGCAACCCCCCGAGAAACGAAAACGAACCGAAACGGACCCCAAAATGACAAACGAAAAATGAAAAATTATTTTTTTGAGTCGTGCCCATCTCTAGTCTCCTTCTTTGGAGGTTTTTAAGCAGAGGCTGGATGGCCCTCTGTCCGGGATACGTTGATGGGGGTAACTGCTTGGCAGGGGGTTGGACTGGATGGCTCTTGAGGTCTCTTCCAGCTCTGTGATTCTCTGATTCTCTGAATTAGGCCCAGTTGTGAGGCAGAGCTAGTAGTCTCTGAAGACAAAGCAGCAAGTGGGAAATGTTGTGCAGATAGGCACTTGTGTGTGTTGTGTCATTACAGTTGTGACTAGAGATGGGCACGACTTAGCGGTATTCCCGTTTCCATTTCCATTACTCGGTTCCGTTACTCTACAGAAACGGTAACGGGAATTACTGCCCCAGACTTCGAGCTCGAACCGACGAATGAACAATTTTGGTCTGATTTGTCGTGCTCGTTACTTGCATCATGCGATACCACACGGCACAGAAAAAAAGTTTTCAAAAGTTAAAAAAACCCGGTTCCCGGCCAAAAAGCAGGCGGAAAAATGCCTGCTGTGCCTCAGGGCACCTACCGGAGGGATGGTTTGTTTCTGGAGGGGGGGGTCCTGGCCTCCCCCCCTCCGTCCTGGGCTGCTCTGGTCTGGTGGGACTCGCCGCAGGCTCGCAAAAAGCCCAGTCTCGCCGCCGGCCGCCGCAAACGCAAGCGGCACGGACGGCGCATAGGAAAATACTTTTAAACTCTCCCCCCACCCATTCCCGGGCCAAAAAGCAGGC
>JAHTLZ010000129.1:91333515-91357973 GCA_023846285.1 Phrynocephalus versicolor | reverse complement strand
ATACTTTTAAACTCTCCCCCCACCCATTCCCGGGCCAAAAAGCAGGCAGAAAAATGCCTGCCGTGCCTCAGGGCACCTACCGGAGGGATGGTTTGTTTCTGGAGGGGGGGTCCCGCCTCCCCCCCCATCCTGGGCTGCCGGACTCAAGTCGCCATGCCATGCAGTGCGGGCGGGGGATCCAAAATGGGGCGGCGAATGCAACATTGTTTTTGAAATCGTGGTCCAAAAACACACAACCACAAAAGAAACACGCGGAAATTTATAAACTGCCAGATTTTTCACAGTAGCAGTGGGTTTTTTCTTGCAACAAAATGTCTCTCCTCTCCTCCTCTGTCCTCCATTGATTTTATTTTATTTTATTTTATTTACACCTGCGCAATGATGGGCTGGCCGAGTGGCCATGGCCAGCCATGTGGGAGTGGACGACCATGCAAATTTTTGGAGCCATCCCACCAATCGCATGGCCACTCGGCCATGGAGACTTCTGGGATGTGCCAAAAAGCCCCCTAAAACCTGCCCTAGCCCCCTAACCCCCTAACCCTAATCCTTGACTCCTTACCCATACGTCACAGACTGTCTTCTTAGTGGGTCAGAGAGGCACCCAGAGGTGCAACCCACTAGCCCACCGTAACCTTACCCGTCACTAGACTAACCCTAGCCCTTGCACTCACCCACCTTAACCCTAAGCCAGATCTACTTGCATTGCACTACACGCAAGTACGATTCCCTTCTTTGTGAGACATGGCAGGTGCGACCCAGTCCTCGGAGGGTCATACCAGTGGACCAGTCTCACTGTCTGCAACTGGTATGCATATCCATATATATGGTTATGCATGCCATTTTGCAGCAGCAGGTGAGGAGGGGAGACCCCCATGTTGAGGGGTCTCTTGGAGCCTGCTGCTGCCCCTTCCTAGTGGGTGAGGATAGGAGGCACCCATGGGTGCCTCCAGGAGCCCACTTTCCCTTTATAGTGGGCCAGAGGAGGCACCCACCCCAGAGAGGTGCCTCCAGGAGCCCGCTACCCCCCCCAAACCAGTACTAACGACAACAAAAAACGAAAAAACAAACCGACTAATTTTTGCGGTTTTTCGCGAAAAACGGAAACGAGCCGAAACGGACTGCCTCCGACACACGACAACTCGAAAACGTCATTTTCCCTAGTCGTGCCCATCTCTAGTTGTGACCAACTCTTCATGACCCCATGTCCATGGCGTTTTCTTGGCAGTAATACTGGAGTGGTTTGCCAGTTCCCACTCCAGGTGCCTACGGCACCTGGTATTTAGTGGGATGAAAATGGCTAATTCCTTCCTTAGATTTGAGTAAAGTAAATATTTTTTCAAAGAGTATGCTCAGTTTGCATGGGATGAACATAGTGATGCCACTATGCATGTTTCTTTTTTTATTAAGTGTGAATCATAGAATCATAGAATCATAGAATTATAGAGTTGGAAGAGACCTCATGGGCCATCAAGTCCAACCCCCTGCCAAGCAGGAACCCCTTCACAATATTTCCGACAGATGGCCATCCAGCCTCTGCTTAAATACCGTCAAAGAAGGAGACTCTACCACCCTCCGTGGCAGCATATTCCACTGCCGAATAGCTCTAACTGTCATGAAGTTCTTCCGAATGTTCAAATGGAATCTCTTTTCCTGTAGTTTGAAACCATTGCCCTGAGTCCTAGTTTCTGAAGCCATGGAGAACAAACCTGTTCCCTCTTCAATATGACATCCTTTCAAATATTTAAACATAGCTATCATATCCCCTCTCAGTCTTCTTTTTGATAGGCTAAAGAAGACTGAGAGGTAAGGGGTAAGGGGTGGCTAATGTATAGGGGGGAAACACAATGTTCTGAGTCTGCTGCCCACATTGTCAACAACAGTGGTTCCCAACCTTTCTAATGCCATGATCCTTTAATACAGTTCCTAATGTGTTGGTGACCCCCTTGCCCTGCTTGGAAGAGGCCACTGCTGCAGGTGCCATGGAGAACTTTCTTCTACGGGCACCCTCAGCCAATCGCAGCCTCCAGTGCCATTGACTGACATCCCCTCCAGCCTATCAAGCTGTAACACACTCTTTCCCCCCTTCCTCCCCCCCTCCACACCCAAGCTGTTTGTGCCTTTTTCTTCACTGGCTCATGGCAACCCCTGTGAAATGGTCATTCAACCCCCAAAGGGGTGCCGACCCCCAGATTGGGAACCACTGGTCTACAGCATTGTATACCGTCAACTAAGACAAGTTGCAGGTACAGAAAACCAAGGGCACACAGTCACATTAAATGCAAAACAGCCTCACCTCTGCTTTCCTCTACCAGAAGCTTAGCTGTTGGTCTGCATTAGAAACCTGATTGGAAAGCTACATAGATTCCTTTTAATAAGCTTGTTAAGATGACAACACTTGCATGCAGCGTGAATGCAGTCCATAAGGATCTGAAGGCTGACACACCAGTTTGGGGTTGAGTTAGTAAGAGACTGAAGGTGCACTCATTTTAAATTACAGCACTAACTGTGTTGTTTGTCCTACTTTAAAATGCTTTTTGTGTTGGTGTTTGTGCTTTGGGACAGGATGCTGGAAATAGGAAATGTTGGCTTCTTTGACATTCACAAGTCAATTGATCACACTACAAGAGCCAGTCTGGCTTGTTTTGAGGCATGTGTAGTGATTAGATCTAATTTTTTAAATGTCCAAATTCCTAAAGGATAATATGCCTTGCCTGTGAGTTGAAAGCTGTCTCTTGAGAAATCTGGGATGCTTGGTGATCATTTGAATTCCTTGCACTCTTTAAACTTGATTGCTGTGTGTTAGAAGTAATTTTAAATGAACTGAATAAAATTCACAAGTAATATGTGCCAACATATGATGAATTCCCAAGCAATATGACTCAAATCTTGCAGGGATTTATTTTTCTCTTTTTAAAATTCATAAATGGGAATGGACACATACCGTTTTAGTAGCACATTGCTGTCTTATTGCTGTCTTTATGGGGATGGGAAGATAGAATGGGAACAAGCAACTTACTCAGCACTAACATCTCTACTGGAAATGGATCACAAGCCAAAGGCTTTCAAGCTATTTGCATATATTCCTTGTAAGCAATTAGCATAATTTCCATGTGATTAGCATGAAAAATGTTGAGGGTATGGATATGGCGAGCAGTTATGTGCAAATACCAAAGAATTGTCTGCTTGCAACTATAGGTTGCCCGATTTTATGCTTCTTCCTTAGAGCAGAGATGCAAAATCATTTTTCGGCAGTCAGCAGATATTTTCTTCTGCAGCTCTCTGTGGGTTTGATGGCCATGGCCGGATGGTGTCATCAGTCCTGGCGTCAAGCATAGGCTCATGTTTTTTCCACCTGATGCTTCTGCTGGGAACCATCTCTTGCCTCTTCTTAGCTTACCATGCATGGGAAAAGTGAGGAAAGAGGACACCACCTGATGTTTGCATATTCCAGATCAGCAGCTCCAAACCTTGGGTCTCCAGATGTTCTTAGAATACAACTTCCAGAAATCCTGGCCAGTGCAGCTAGTTTGAAGGGGTTTCTAGTCCAAGAATCTCTGGGAGCCAACAGCTGGGAACAGAGGCGTAGCTAGGGTTTGGAACGCCCAGGGACAAAGTCAGTTTTTGTGCCTCCTCCTTCTCCCAAATGTGTCTCACCCAGCGAGCAAGGGGTGCCTGATCCTGGGGGAACAGTGGGGATGAGGGAGAAGGGTCCCTCTTCCTCACACCTTCTTTGGGGGTTTCCTGGACAAGGCTTTCCTGTGCAAACTGCCCAGCATGCGGATAGCACCAAGCAGGTGATTTTTCCCCAAGCATCACCTCAGTAGCATGCTTCCCCCTTCTCCTTTCCCCCAGCTAAGGTTTGGTGACCATTAGCCCAGGGAAAGGAGGAGAGGGAAGCAGGCAATGGGATTCCCCCCCCCAAATATAGTGACATATATTTCCAATCCTGCTCTCTCCTGGTAAATGGAGAGAGGCAGAAGAGTCTATGTAAACCCCAACCAGACATCAGTCTTCCTGCTCAGTCAGCACTTGGGGGATTTGGCTGAGCCCTATCAGGGTGAGGTCTAGCTTGTGGAACAGCCAGGTGCTTCACCTCTCCTCATCTCCTTCTCCCAACAAGAAGCAGGCAGCAGTCTCAAAACTGGAAACCATCAGACAGCATTTGTATGAAGTCCTCAGGTTGGGAACCATCCTGTCCAGGGGTTCCCAGCAACTGGCGCAACTAGGGAGGGGCAGAAGAGTGCATTTGCCCTGAGGTGTGCAGCAATCTGGGGGCACCTGGGGGGGGAGCAGGAGAAAGCCATGCACCATCCCACCAGCAGTCCTCCTTTCACCCTGTTAAGGATTGATGATTAGTTGAGGGAAAGGAGGAGAGGGAAGCAGGTGATTTTTTTCTCCCAAGCAGCACCTTCATCGATTGCTCCCCCTCCTTCTCCCTACCCCACCCCACTGCGACGTAATCTTTCCCGCTTTGTGCTGCTGGCCCATCAGACGGGGAAGTGGGATGATGCCTGTCCCTGCACAGCTCCTGATTGGATGGCATCACAGATCTAGCACAGGTGACATTGCAGTGTGCTTCCTGCTTCCTCGTTGGATTTTAACCCTGTGCGAGACAGAAAGATAAAGCAGTTGGATCTGCGTGCATCAGCCAGTTCCGAGGACCTCCTGTGCTCACGTGGTTCATTTCGTAACCTACTGGTTCCGAAACAAAATGCCCATCCCTAGTTCAATCTATTTTATCTCTCACATGAGCAATCCTTCCATTTGGTCCAGACAGGTCAATGGGTCAATCCAGTTTGTCCCCCTTTTCATTTGTTGCCATACCCTTTCCCTGCAGTCATCATTCAGTGGGGCCCAGTGATTTTCTTTCTCTTTTTAAAATATAGTAACATAGCGAAACAGCAATGTATACATCATACTACCAACATACTGTATCTTGTTTATCTAGAATAACACAGAATCAAAAGGAAATAATATATAAGAAAGAAAGGTAGACTAGATTAAACAGAGGAGGGGGTGTTCTTGTCACCCTTTTCAAAGGTACAAATCACCAAACAAACACATCACAGGGTTGCCGCATCAGATACTATCACCCACAGCTTTATTTGGATGTGAATGAACCATCTTCATGGGCTATAGAATGGGGTAATTAGGGGTCATATGAATCACTTCAAAACCCTTGTAGCCCTAGCACAGTGACAGAAAGGAGCAGGTCAGCTCTACAAAGGTGGTTACTTCACGTCCTTCCTCGAGCCGAGGTGAACTTGCCTCCGTGTTGAAATCGGGTTTCAACATGGATCGCGAAGTGGATTGAAAAGATTCCCGAGCTCCAGGATGAGAATCTCTCACCCCGCTTGGAGTGCAGTTCAGGGGGCGTGGTCGGGGTGAACTCGGATTGACCCCACAAGGATGTGAGGTTCCGTTCCTTCGAACCGGTCTCCAGCGGGGCCACGAACTGCAGCGAGAGGGACGTGAAGTATCAGCCAAAGAGACAGGATGGAAGGCTTGAAATCAAATCATGTGTGGACACTGTAATTTGATTTGAATCAAACAGCACTAAAAGAAACCTAAATACAGTTGACCCTTGTATAACAAACAATTTGTATAACATAAAATCTGTACAACATAAAAATTCCTGAGATAGGGGAAATTTGCTTAATAGAATTGTCTATGGGGCAAATCCATACAACATAAAAATGGTCATGATTAGGGATTACTCCATTTGCAATGCATTCCTATGGGAAATTTGTATAAAGGAAAAATTGCTTAACAATTTCATTTGGAACGAATTAATTCCTTTATACAAGGTACCACTGTAGTGAGAATTAGGTAGATTTAAAATGAGCATTGCATAAGTCAAATTCATTTCAGTAGTTCTGCTCTAGTTGGAACTAATGGAGACAATATCTCCAGGTATATTTTATTCAAAACAGGTTTCATGATGTTCAAAAGGATTTATGCATGCTGGAGTTGCAGGTCATGGAAAAATTGTGTAGCAAAATTGCTTGGTATATAACGAAACTGCTATGAAAACATGCCTTCAGTTCTTCTGGTAAAAATGTCATCCATGCAGACAAGCCACTGAAAACAGTTTAATGCTCACACTGCATTGGGTTTTACATTGTATGTCAAAACTAAGCTGTGTAGTTTTGCCACTAAGCCTGACAAAATGGTATTTTAAAAGCCCATTTAGTTGTAACGTTCAGAAATTGTGATAACACATGGAAGGAGTGGGATTTCATTCTGAAGCGTTTAATAACTATATTAGGAATAATCCAAAGAGTTCTTCCCATAAAGGTTAACAAGGGATAATTGCTTTCTCAGGAAATCACAAGAACGACATGATTTGCTGCTTTGTTTGTACTGAAGTTTCATGATGCTCACTTTTCACTACTTATAAATGAAACAAACGGGGTTAGATGGCAAAGATTATGAAAGAAATTAGCTCTAATGAGTCTGGTGACTAAAAACATTAGTAGGGAAAATTGAGTTGACCTTACTTTTATAATTATTCATTTTCTTAATTGTTTTTACAGGAATAATTGGAACAAAATTAAGTGATATCAAGTGCAAATCTCACACACAGTCATGTGCTTGCTTTAAATTAATAACTTTTCCTAAGAAGAGAACCAGTTGCACAACTTGCAAGGACCTCCAAATTGAAACAGAGTCTCATAAAGTTTTGACCCCATATGTATATACACATTGAACAGTAATGTTCCCCCTTGAGGAATAACAAACAAACACTGCAGAACAAGTACATCAGAGAGAAACAGGCTGAAATGCAGGTAAAGGAAATCTATTGTTTTTGACAGTGTCATGAGCCTTTTTTCATTTTGTGACTATAGACTAGCATAGCTACCACTGTGCCTTATTTTACTGTGCTTCAGCTTTCTCTTCCTAATCTTCTCTTCTTCTTACCAGAGTCTGAACATAAGGTACCCATCTTGCACATGATCACCCCAGAAATGAACCAATATTTCTAATTCACCTAGGGTTTTCATCTTTGTTCAAAGATATTGTGAATCACTAGGCTGAATACTGACTATTCAACGTGTTGACCGCACACTTCACCTTCTATCTTGGCTTCTATAAGGATGCTTTTCTAGTTGACTCATGGCAACTGGATTTCTTTTCTTGTGGGATCAAAATGTTTTACCACCCATTCAAGTAGCTTCTTCAGTCTCAGGAAATTTGATGGGAGTCGGCCAATTTATAGTTCACCCCACCTTGGTTTGAACAGGCTTGTTAGATGCACAATACCTTGGGGCGTGTGGAAGTCCCACCTATGCAACCCTTCCCAACACCTATTATGTATGGTCATTAGCAGTGACCTTCCTGGTGGAGATTTGAAGTGCTTCTGATTTGTCTGTGGATCGATGAAAAAGCAGCATGAATAACTGGAGACAGAGTGTGCCTAAATTTTCCACCCCTGTAGAGAAAGGGATTTTCTATACAAATATGAAAGGCTTCCCTGATGCCTCTCTCTGCTTCATGAAAAATGACAGGGCTAGCCAAGGGTGTTATAAAGTTGCCCCAGTTTTCCTGATGCAACTGTAGCTGCATTCCACTTTTTGATGGAAAGGTGGCGTATAAACAAATAAATAAAGATACAGGATATCTGACCAACATATTGGGCCAGTGAGAACTGCTAGCATGGTCTTGTCAGTCTTACCCAAGTACGATGTTGTTGGAATATTTAGCAAGATTTACATTTCAGCCATTACAGGGTTAATGTGAATGTAGAGTATTATGGGCTGGATTTGATGTGAAGAGCGAAGCTGATTGGTTGTTGAGTTCACACCACCTGGAATGTTCTGGTAGAAGTCTATTTAGAGTGTGTGCCTTGTATTCTTAGAGAAGTGAAGCATGTTCCTAGCCTTGCAAGATGGCTGTTAGAATAGCTATTGTTAGAAAACCTCCAGAGTACTCTTCCGTTTTAGTTAAATAAATAGTTTTTTTTTCATATAGTAACACAAGAGGTGTCTCTCATTAAGCAACTAAAAATCAACTGCAACAACTGATCCAACAAGGATCCCCAACAGATGTGAGATATTGAGTAGCTACAAATCAAAAGTCATGAACATTAGCTAACTAAATATACAGAAATATACAGCAGGATGTGAGATATTGAGTAGATATGAGCCATCAAAAGTCATGAGCATTTCCTAACCAAATATACAGAAACCATGGGAATTAGCCATGTTGCATATAGAAAGATGTCTGTGAAGATTCTCAGTTATCCAGATGAGGTTATCAGGAAGTTGAGTCATGGCAACTGGATTTCTTTTCATGTGAGAGCCAAACATTTTGCTACTCATCCAAGCAGCTTCATCAGTCTGAGGAAAGTTATTGGCAAGGCATGGTTCTCCTTGACTTCACATCACCCTGGTCTGAATAGGCTCATTAGATATACAATGGCCTGGGGTGCATGAAAGTCTCACTTATGCAACCCTTTCCAACACCTATTAAGTTTGGGTCGTTAGCTGTTGCCTTTCCGGTGGAGGTGTAAAGTGCTTCTGATTTGTCTGGAGATGGATGAAAGATGTTTGCCACTCAGCTTGAAAAATGTCTTTAAAAGTCTGACACGAAAGGCATTTTTGATCATCTGGAAGCCCTGGGTTTTGTTCCCAGAAATATGTGGTCAAACGCCATACTCAGAGAACTTGTGCCTTCCTCATTTCTTCTACCACTGTGAAGTCATTCCAAAGAAAGGGAGGTTCAGATCTGAGTTCTGGACTGCCTGATACAAATTCACCCATAAGCAAAATTTCTTTCTTTCTTTCTTTCTTTCTTTCTTTCTTTCTTTCTTTCTTTCTTTCTTTCTTTCTAGTTAGAGTCCATAGGGGCACATTTTCAATGCATATTGAATCAGGGTTGTATTTCGCTAGGTGCATTCACAGTGTATTTGGGAATTTATGGGAAATACCAACTCAAACACCAAAAGCACAGAAGAAAAAGTAATATAGATTCTAGGAGCTGCCTGTGTCTACTTTCCACGTAGCCCATTAAAAATTCAATTTAATAAGGCCATTGAGCAATGGGTAAACCAATTGTCGCTGAGCATAACGACACATTCTGTTTGGTGTGATGCAGTACCTAACCATAAGTTTTTAAATGGGGAAATGGGAATTAACGGCGCTCCCTCTCCAATTACTAATTCGGCAGAAACACAAATAGCTCAGCAAAGGGAAATGGCAGCAGCTCTCGGGCTTCTTCTAAACAAATAGACTTAAGTCGTTGTGGAGGGTATTCTTTATGAATAAAGCAGACCTTTGTTTTGCTTCTCTTTCTGCTATCCCCTCAAGTTCCTTTCCTTCTCTGCCAATAGAGTTAATAATTTATTATCAAATCAAATCGAGACCAGAACACAGCTGTAGCAGAACAATGGAAGCTTTCTATGAATATATTTGGAGACAAAGCTGGTGGGAAAGCAAGGGAGCAAGTTTGTGGCCTTAACATTCTATTCTGAAGCTGGAAGCCATTCCAACAGCCAAGTCTCATGACAAAGTTTTGTACACCTAATGCCAGGCTGGACTATCTAGCCCACTGATGGCATCTTGAGACCCCCTTCTCCGATGCTCTCTTTACAACTCCAAAGTGGGATTTTCTTCAGCGGCATTTTTGTCATCCAAAAACAGCATTTCCCCAACCAACCAGAGGGTCACCTCACCCATGAAATCAGAAATAGGTGTTTTGGAATGTGTGGATTACTCAAAGGGGGCCCTTGATTGTTGATTGGTATGTACATATATGAAAAATAGACCATGAAGATGATTGTAGCTGCAATGTGTTGTAGACTAGTTTTAGAGATCCCATATCAGAAAGACAAATAAATGGGATCTAAATCAACCCTAAAATCTAACCAGAAGGTAAAATGACTAAACTGAGTCTCTTGTAGTTTGCATGTACCGTGAATAGGTAAAGGTCTCCCCTGCACATGTGTGCTAGTCGTGTCCGACTCTAGGGGCGGTATTCAAGCCAAAGAGCCAGTATTCAAGTCCATGGCCACGTGGCCAGCATGGCTGCAAGGAAACACTGTTTTACCTTCTCGCTTTTTACGACGGTACCTATTTATCTACCTGCATTTGCATGCTTTTGAACTGCTAGGTTGGCAGGGGCTGGGGTGAACAGCGGGAGCTCAGTCTGCAGCATGGCACCCAGAATTCGAACCACCGAGCTGCCAACTTTGCAGCCAACAGTTTTCAGAGCCTCAGTCCACTGAGCCACTACTAGGAGATGGGCACAAATTGCCAATTTACCAGCTGAACAGGTTTCATTGGTTCCCCACCCTGCCTCCTTTGGCAAGTGACAACTCAGAGGCAGTGCCCAGAGAGGGCAAGGCAAGGAAGCTGGCACTGCCTTTGAGTAGGTGCTTTTGAGAGGAGGCAGGTCTGGGAACTACCGAACGCCTTGTCAGCCAGTAAACAAACCAATGCGAACTGCTGAACCAGTGGCTTGTGCCCTTGTCTAACATGAAAAAGGCAAGATACACTAGAAAAGACAGCAATGCCAGGAAAAAATGAATGAAAGAGTAAGACCAAACAGAAGATAAAGGGATAAAGGAAGCTGTGGCCTTGAACAGGGCTGTGAATGATAAAAACCTTCAGGAGTTTGTTAATTCACAAAGTCACCACAAGCCAAAAGCAGGCTGATGGCACATAACTAATTGTGTTGTGTTGTGTCATTACAGTCTGGGATATTGTGTTCCGTCTGGGAAGAGATGGGCTGCCAGACAAATCAGCGTGCAGGATGATTTGATGGTAATTGGGAAAGATCCCATGCACAAATCATATGAAATCAATTATTTTACCCATAAACCTCTTTTATTTAAATTTAAAGAGAGAGGATTGGCTGGTGGCTACAAGCCTCGTTTTGTGCCCATCTCTAATTATAACATTAACAAAACTTTACTGTATTGAAATTTCTGACATCTCTGTTCCAAAGGAAAGTATCAGCATCGCTGTCTGCTTGTTTACTTAGAAATAATTGCCACCAAGTTCCACAAGATCTATCTAAGTAAATGTACATAGGATTTCAGCCTTAATATTTTATGACGCTGATGTAGTATATTTAAGTATGCAAAACTGGCTCATTTCAACTGAAGATCCATGTAAAACAAAACTAACACCAGGATTATTTCATTTTATTTTGTTTTCTCAAATGAGCTATTATGTGTTTTGATCTACAATGTAGTAATGGCAGCAGCTCTGGGGGAAAGCACTCCTATATTTTTAAATCAGACTCATGGCACAATCTTGGAAGAACTATGTTGATATACAGCCTCCATAAATTCGCCCATGGCATATTGATGTGCACCTTCATGATTCCTTAATTGTACAGAAACCATTAAACAAGAATGTTAAGGTGAAAAGGAAACCCTGGTTGATTTTAAAAGAGACTACAAGCATATCAAGATGCCTAAATTAAAAGGGGTGATGAAGGTCAAAAGCACTCTTTCACTGCTGGTAGATTTATGGAGCAGGCAGAAGCTCAAGAATATACCTATAATATTTGCATGGTACAGAAAATAATATATCTTCCAATGAACAACACAGCTTGAAGTCAGAGACTATAATAAGTGCTATTGAGCTAAATTACATACAGTTATCAATTGCCAATTGCTCCCCCACTGGGTTTATTTACGGATATATAGCAAATGAATGTGACTTCACCTGGAATAGAAGCCCACTTGTTCCAATTCGCAGTGCCTTATCATTCTCCACCACCACCACCACCACCACCATCCAACATGTCATTCTCTCTCTCTCTCTCTCTCTCTCTCTCTCTCTCTCTCTCTCTCTCTCCTAAATCTCTACCTGGAAAAAAATGAAAAGGGTCACTGACCCACCGTAGATAGAGTTGACTTGGCTTGGCTGAACATTATCATTAGGCTGGCAGGCTAGCGCTCTGGCTGCAGGTCCAGAGGTTGGAAGTTCAATTCCCCACTAAGCCTCCTGGGAGAAGAGCCAGTCTGTGTGGCCTTGGGCAACCTCTACAGTCCCAGGGCACCTCAGAAGAAGGGAATGCTAAACCATGCCTGTTATTACATAGAATACCTTAAAAAGAAACACCATAAGTGATAACTGACCTAACACTGATACACACACCACAGTACTCACTCAATCCAGTGTTCACACCAATACTTATTTCTACTTAGGTAGAAATGCTACTCTCTATTTAGAACTCTGGAGATATACAGTATATCTTGTTCTAGTGCTGTTCTTTCCACTACAAAATCCTGCAGAAGGTGGCTTACAATTTTCATAAAACAATGATATAACCATAAAAATAGATTTAACAGTAAAAATAATTGAAATCAAACATAAATTTACCCTTCCAAAAAGCCATTAAAATAAAGTGTACAAATATTAAACAGCATTGTATGCCAGACATTCTACAAAAATATTCAGGTTTTTAAATTCTTCCTAAAAGAGAGCGACTAAAATGATTACTGGGCTGGGGGACCTCCCTTATGAGGAAAGGCTAAAACATTTGGGGCTCTTTAGTCTGGAAAAAAGGTGCCTGAGGGGGGGGGTATGATTGAGACATACAAAATAATGCAGGGCATGAGTAAAGTGGATAGATGGACGCTCTTCTCCCTCTCACAAAATACCAGAACTAGGGGACATCCACTCAAACTGAGGGTTGGGAGAGTAAGAACAGACAAAAGAACATATATATATATATTTACCCAGCATGTTGTTAGTCTGTGGAACTCCCTGCTACAAGATGTGGTGATGGCATCTAGCCTGGATGCCTTCAAAGGGGATTGAACAGATTCCAGGAGGAGAAACCCCTCACAGGTTACAAACCATGATGGAGATGTGTAATCTCCAGGCTTAAAACTGGGGTACTTCAAGGACCAGATGCAGGGGAGTAGTATCAGGAGACAGATATCTAGTCTTGTGCACTCCCAGACACATCTGATGGGGCCACTGTGAGATACAGGAAGGTGGACTAGATGGGCCTTTGGACTGATCCAGCATGGCTCTTTTTATGTTCTTATGTTTTTATAAGTGAAAGCAGCAGCTGCTCACAAATATGAAAGAAGAGCATTCCACAATCTGAATATCACGTAGCAAAAAGCTCGGACTTTTGTTTCTTCTAGGGAGACTTCTGCAACTGTTGTCATGCTTGAGTAGGTCCCTCTAGAAGATCTTGGCTCCTAGAAATGTTCCTAATGCAGCAGGCCATTCCTTAGCATATGGGGCCCCAAACTACCAAAAGGCTAAAAGTTTCAAATAATCACCTGGAATTGGGCCCACTAAGCAACTGGCAAACAGTGCAGTTATAGAGATGGGCACAAAACGAAAAATGACATGCTGTTTCGTAATGTTTTGTAATGATTTCCTCTGAGCTGAAAACAAAATAATGTTTTCAGCTCAGAGGAAATCGAACTGGCGAGCTGTCGGCAGATCTCACTTCAGGCAAGGGGCTGCCGCGGGATCTGGTGGCTGTTTCCCGGCTCTCTCACCACCGCCTCTCAGCTGATTTTGACAGGACAAGAGGAATGCTGCTCCCTCCATTCCCTCCTGCAACCTCCACCTCCCAGCTGGATTTCTGGGACTGGTGGGGCTGTGGGAAGGGGCCCCCACCCCCTCGCCCCACAGCCCCACCAGTCCCAAAAACCCAGCTGGAAGGCAGGGGTCACAAGGGACAATGGAGCAAGCTGCACTAAATTCAAATGGAGCGCTGCTTCCTCCATTCTGCCTTCCTGCCCCCCCTCACCTCCCAGCTGGGCTTATTTTGACAGGTCTGGCCTTGGAGACAACCTGACCTGAAAACCTCACCTGGGTGGTGGCAACTTCCTAATCATTTCATTTCTCATTTTATTTATTTTATTTATTTAGAAGATTTTTTAGCCACCCCACTACCAAGAGGTCTCTGGGCGGCAGAGACTTCTATTAAATTTTCTATTAATTTTGTTATGAAACTTCTATTTAAAAGTCATTTAGTAACAAAACAAAACAAAACAAAACAAAACAAAATGGAATGAGTAACAAAACAAATAAGATGAAACATTATGTCTCTGTGTTGTGTCCCTCTCTAGTTATAACCTTGGAACTATTAGAGTTGAAAAAACAGGCTCTTTAGCTTATGTTGCTTGCAAAAATTCGTTTGCATTGTAGTATATGTGACCACTTTGCATTGTAGTATATCATCACCCAAGCCATATGATATTTGGCATATGGACTAAAAAAAAAACCCCATGCTGTGTTTTAAAAGAGAGTTAACAGAAACTTAGAGAACATGATACAAACTAATAGGTCATAACCAGAGGTAAAAAAAACCTCATCACTGTTTCTATGATATGTCTAACAGGAACATTCACAACATGGCTCTGTTGAGGTGCTAATTCCAATTGGGCCAAACTGGACCCAACTTTCTTGGTATAGCCAGTATTTAAGTTTGGCAATTGGTAAGATACTGGGTAGATACGTGCTCAGTGAGTTGGAGTACTACGTGTCAGAAATTTGATTCCCACTATTACTGCCAATAGAATAGCCAGCCTGTGTGACCTTGGGCAAACCTCAGAGCATCTCCAGAAGAAGGGAATGCTACTTCTGATAACCTTAGAGCATGAACACCCTCAGAAATGTCATCATATTTATTGTTATTAATTAATAGTGCTCTCTGTTTCAGTTCTGTACCAGGACAAACCAGCACACTTTCAAATATATTTGTTAAACATTTGGTCTAATATATAGAAACAAATAGAGAAAGAATAAAGAAATGTTATAAAATATTTGTCAGGCACAGGGGACGCAGGTGAAGGATGGGTTACATTCACTGACGTGTGGTGCTATCCTGATACCCACCTCCAAAACTTGAGCACAGTTACTTAGAAAGCCTGAGAAAGGAAACACTTAACGTTTCCCACTGCTAAGGAGGAAAGTATGGTTTAAATTAACTCTTAAAATGAACCTTTCCCTGCCATTTGGTACCCAGCTTCTGAAACTTTTTCCAGCCAAAGTTGTAAAGTAACCCGTGGATCAGAGCATCAACAAAGCATCCGGAGATGAAAATTTGGAAAGGGAGGGTAAGTTTAGCAGTGAAAAATGAATGAAAACCATCCCTCCTTCACCATATCATACCCTCTCCCAGAGGTGCTTTGCAGCACAGACAGGCTTAATGGCAGACAGATACTGGAAGCCAAAAAGGACTATTTTCCTTCAAAACAGTATGGCTTACCTCCAGA
Organism: Phrynocephalus versicolor; assembly: GCA_023846285.1. NCBI lineage: Eukaryota > Metazoa > Chordata > Lepidosauria > Squamata > Agamidae > Phrynocephalus > Phrynocephalus versicolor. The sequence goes on along the minus strand of JAHTLZ010000129.1, from coordinate 91,342,771 downwards.
ACATATCAGGTAGTCTCCTTATTTCTAGAAGCATTTGCTAACAATTAAAACCTATTCAGTGGGGATGAAAAACAACAAAACTTGTTCTGTTTGTTCCCAGACAGCTAAAATCCCATTGATTTGAGCAAGTTTGTATAGTGCAGTTGTACACAGGATTACCAACATTTTTTTGAAAAAAAATCAAGGCTGGCTAGTTATCACCATGTGTCTTTGCTGAGCTCGTATGCTCCCCAATGACTTGGCAATCCTTTCAAACACTATTATTCTATCTGGATATTGAGTCATGGCAACTGGACTTCTTTTCTTATGAGACCAAAATGTTTCACTACACATCCAAGCAGCAGCATCAGTCTAAAGAAAGTTGGTGTGAGGCCTCCAATTTACAGTTCAACCTGCTTTCATGCCACCCTGCTCTGAATAGGCTCGTTAGGTGAATGCTGGCCTGAATAGGTTCATTAGATGTACAATGGCCCGGGATGTATGAAATTCTACCTATGCAACCCTTCTCAGCACCCATTAAGCATGGATTGTTGGCCATGGCCTTCCTGGTGGAGGTGTGATGTCCTTAAGCACCTAATGAGGCCACTGTTCAGGCCACTGTTCATCTAATGAACCTTTTGAGACCAGGGTAGCATTAAACCAAGTAAAACTCTGATTTGGTGTGTGACATTTTGGTCAATATAATACTTGCATGATGCAGAAAAGTACGACCCTCTCTTAATTTGTAGGCAGTTGTGTTTAAGCAGTCACATTTGTTAGTTTTCTCTTTGGTCTGTTCAACTGTGAGTAGTGAAAACCTTTATTCTTTCTCCTAATAATGTCACAGAATGAGTTATTGAGACTGTGAGTGTCAGTTGATTAGATCAAAAGGGACAATCTAACAGAGGCGCTTGAAGCTCTTCTGGCCTGTGAATCCAACGCTTCTGCTGTGCATCTGGAGAAGTGTCATCAAAGCTTTGCAATGAGTTCAAAATACATAGATACAACAGACTATTTCATGCAATTCTATTTTAAAATTGAACAATTAGAAGCCCAACTGTTGTACATTTATGTTTATAAATGATGGTGGAGAAAAAGCAGCATCTTGCAGAAACTTAACAGACGTTCCATTCAAGAAGAGACTAAACGGTTTAAAATACACCCAACAACTTTTGAAGGAGGGGTGGAATCAGACCAGTAGTGCAACCTTATAAAAGTTTACCTAGGTGTCACTTCCACTGAATTCCATGAGGCATTTTTCCAAGTGAATGTGCTCAGGAACCAGGTTTTAGATTAAAAGAACGAATGTCACGGGAGCAGTTTTTCTAGGCAGGACTACCCCTTCTTGATTCTACAACAATGCCCCAGAATAGATGATGATGACGATGATGAATGATGATGGTGGTGGTGGTGGTGGTGGTGGTGGTGGTGGTGGTGGTGGTGGTGGTGATGATGATGATGATGATTTTCTTGTGCCTTTGCTTAGGTACTTTTAGCACTATTTCATGCAGGAAGTGATGTGGGATGCAAATTAGCTTTATTCATGAAGAATTCAGGTAGGTGACTGAATGCTTTATTTTATCTTTTCCAGGTTTTGCCAGCAAAATTGGGGTACTGGTATGTTCTGTCACGTTTGTTTCATCTTTCGTGCAGGGTTGTTTTCTTCATGTTATTTCCATACACACAGCCTGGCTTGTCTCAATTCTGGTAGCTTTTTGAGATGTTTTCTTTCCAATATTTATACAGTTTTGTAGAGTAAAGCGATTTCATATACCTTGTATTTAAAATCAGCTGTTGGTGCATCACAGCCTCTTCAAAGGCCAGAGGAAAAATGGCTCTCAAGCATACATTTGCTTTGCCAGCTTTATGATTTGTTACCCATCTTGTGGGTTTTTAAACACAGACCTGTACTTAGTCTTCAAATTAATGGCCCTGCAGTATATGTATGGGTAAAAACATTCAGTACAATGTACATAATAGTTGCATTTCTGTGATATACATACTTGGTAAAAGCTTTTCCATTTTCATCATCCCGACAGATATAATCTAATAAATCATGAATGGGAAATAGCAGCAGGATAAAGGGTTGAGGAAAATAGTACATTTTACAGGGGATTATACAAAAATGTCCAGTGGCACCACTATTTTCTTCTCTCCCCAACCTGTGATTTTTTTGGGCAGAGGAACAGGCAGTTCCTCAGGTTATACACAAGCCATGCCTGGCCATTGTGGTGGGGCAGGAGAAATGGTTAGAGTCGCAGACTTGGGTTGCTACTGCACTTCCTTGAGCAGCCGCTTTTTATTTTGAATCGCCTTATCTCCTCCCGCAGTCACGTGGTGGCTGCAGCGGTTTGGCAGTTGCTTAGCAATCAGTTTCCCCGTTTGCACTTGGCTGAACCACTTTAAACTACAAGGAAATGGCAGAAACAGGGGGGGGGACTGAAAAAAAGCAGCATACTATGTCCGCAAATACAACCAAATTGCTTTAAAAGGCTGCAGGAACCGATTAAAAAAACACCACCCCCAGTGGTCGTCGCAAGAAAAACCGACACAGCTGTCAAAAATGGCCATGACCAAGGGGCTTCTTCAGAAAAAGTGATTTTAAAAGCCAACAGTGATTTTAAGGCAATTTGTCTTTAAGGAAAAGACTTTTCAAATCTAAAGTGCAGTAGCCATCTAATGAGGAGGTCTGGGGTGAAGTCTCTCATTGACTTTGAAAGTCCTATTTGAGTTGGTTTGACTTGATGCTGGGTAACATATAACAGAGGGCATGCAGAATAGTGTTGGCCCTGAATTCTTGGTTTTCATCCAAACTCTCAGCATAGATGATCTAGTACCAAATTATTTCATTGGTGCCTTTTATTAAATCCCACCTTGCTAAAGAGACAGTGCTTTCCTCCCCTGGATTTTCAATGCACAAAGAGGCTTCGCATGGGTGCCAACCCACTGACTAAACAATTTTATTTTATTTCACCACTTGCCATTTTGTACAGACATACTGGGCAACTACAAGCAATGACCTCTGTCTGATGCAGTGTTTCAGGGGGGAAAATATTCATTTGCATTTTTCTCACCTCTCATGATTTTTAGTGCCAGTGAGATGTTCATTGTTTACTCACAACGCTGTAACTACAGTTGGACATACAGTGGTACCCCAGGTTACAAATGCTTTGGGTTACGAAAAACTTGGGTTACAAAAATTAATTATTGGAAACGGGGATGCCTCTGGTTAAGAAAATTTTCAATGGAATGCCCCAGGTTACATTTCTGTACCCAGGAAGCATTGCGTCCCCGTTGTTTGTGGAGATGTGGGAAGAGTTGGAGTTGTTTTTTCATTGCGTTTTGGGGGCTTTCTGGACTTTTTTGCAGTGGGTTTGGGACTTTTCAAACTTTTTTGGTGCATTTCTCAAGTGGTAGAAAGGCAGGGAGCTGACCCTTCATTGCTTCCGTGCCTTTTCTGTGCATTCTGCATTGTGGGGTTTTTGTTTTGGTTTTCTGACTCTTTTAAAAAAAAACTTTTTGTCTGACCTCCGGAAAGGATTAATTGGTTTTCAATGCATTCCTATGGGAAAATCACACTTCGGTTTACAAACTTTTCAGGATACAAAATGTCGCAGAGAATTCATTAATTACTTAAAGCAAGGTACAGTGGTACCTTGTATAAAGGAATTAATTTGTTCCAAGTGAAATTATGTTAAGCAAATTTTCCTTTCTACAAATTTTCCATAGGAATGCATTGAAAACAGAGTCTTCCGTAATCACGACCATTTTTGTGTTGTATGGATTCGCCCCATAGGTGATCCTGTTAAGCAAATTTCCCCTATCCCCAGAATTTTTTTATGTTGTACAGATTTTATGTTATACAAACTGTTTGTTATATGAAGGTCCACTGTATTATTATATGTGCATGTTTGCTTCACTTGCATTTATAGAGTGCCCTCCCCAAATATGTTAGACCATTGGTTTAGGTCTCTGGCCGCAGTGCCAGAGGTTGGGAGTTCAATTCCCCACTGTGCCTCCTGGGAGAAGTGCCAGCTTTTCTGGCCTTGAGCAAGCTGTACAGACCCAGGATGCCCCCAGAGAAAGGGAATAATAAGGATCTTCTGTGTATTTTCTACTTAGAAAACCGTAAAAACGATTGCCATGTGTCAAACTTGATGGATGGTGATGATGATGTTAACAATGGAATTTTAATAAGGAGGAATAGTTACATTTATTTATTTATTTATTTACATATTCATTCATTCATTCATTTGATCCAATTTGATTTGTATACTACCCATTTAGTCTGGGGCCACCCTGGATGGTGACTTTAATTGGTTTTAAAGAAAAAACTGTTCTAATGAAATTTATACTTCTTAGCAGAAAATGAAAACTTAAGAATATTTGGCATAGCTGCTTAACACATTTCCTCATTTTTTTCTTCTATTCTGCCACCTTGTCGAGTATTTTATTTTATTTTATTTTATTTCTTTTTCAGTTTAGAATAGTCAGTTCATTTATACACACACACACACAACACACACACACACACACACACCTTTCAATGATACTATTTTTTTCCTTCCTTTAATTGTCCTTTGTTATTGTTAACCACCTGGAGATCCTTTGGAAGATGGACGGTATAAAAATATAAAAATAAATGAATGAATAAAACAAATCTTCAACATTTTCATCAGTATATCAATTTAATACAGCTGTTTTCTTGGATTGTACTAATACATTGTTAGATTGTATTGTGTGTGTGTTTCTAAATTAAGACAATAACCTTTTACTTACCTTGAAGCCCAAACCGATAGGCATTTAACTAAGTGTCAGGAAGAGAAAATTAAAATAATCAATGAACGTCATTTGCAGGTGGGTCAATGTCATTGCCACTTTGCATTTCTTCTCAAGTGATCAGAATAGTTTTTACTCCACTGATCCTGGCCGTCTCTCAATAAAATGGTCAACTTTAGCCCACCCAACAGAGCAGAGTGGAGAAGCACTATCATTTATTGGCTGGCTTAGCCATGCAGGTTGTAAAGGAGAACAGGCTCAATGTTCTCCTTTTGACTTCCCAAACATGAGGCTGTTTTTGTTCTCCTGCTGTGTCGTGCCAAGAATATCAATAATAGTAACAATTCCCATACTTCATCCCATGAATGTCAATATTCTTTACCCCTAAATAAATATTGAACACAGCCTGTTTTAGTTACGATCCAGACATAAGATGAATGCATAGCTGCATTTAGCTTTCTGAGAAACTATAGCGGGGTCATGTAGCTGTTGCTGTTTGTTGTTGAGAATCATGATCACCTTCCATGGAATAGTTGTTGTGAGTATTTGAGGCTGTTTGGCCATGTTCTGGAAGTTTTTCTTCCTAACATTTTGCCAGACTTTGTCGTTGGCATCTTCAGAGGGCAAGGAATTCATCACAATACAATGACTAACACCTATTTTTCCTGCATAGGACAAGTTTCCTCAATTAAAAAAAAACCCAATCACACTCACTTTATAACCCAAAGCACAGAGAGCACTCCTAGTTCCCTGAGCTCCTTGCCCTCTGAAGATGTCAGCCACAGAGTCTGGCAAAATGTCAGGAAGAAAAACTTCCAGAACACGGCCAAACAGCCCAAAAGACTCACAAAAGCTATCAGATCCCAACCGTGAAAGCCTTTGAGAATATTTCCACAGAATGTTAGGCAGGTGTGTCAAAGGTGGAGTCACAACTGTAATCACATGCACTTTCTGGTCTGATATTCCCCGTCCCTCTGAACCCAGTGCAATGTGTTATCCCTGGTTGCAACTAACTGAAGTTCCATTGGTTTTAACAGAACTAAAAGTGTGTGTACATCACACAGTTATATCAATTGGGTCAGCAGGTTTACAGTAAAATGCTTTTGGAAGGGAGGGATTGGCTGTCTGCACACCACCGTGCAGGGGATGACCGAAAGCATTGGACAAAACTCAAGGTAGACCATCTTGAAGTCACTAACATTAATCTCAAATTTATCATGGGGGTTAGGGACCCGGCCTGATCTGTAATAAAGATAAATCCGTGTTATGCAGATGCTGTGTCTGTGTGGGACTAGGGAGCCTGTTTCGGGCCTCCTACACTTACCTAAGGACTGACGCTGCCCCAAATGGGTCTCTGAAGGGCTTGCCGGGCCTGTTGGAGTCCCCAGAAGTGGCTTCTGGTAAACAGGAAGTCACTTCCGGTTTGCAGGAAACCATTTCTGGGGCTTCTGACAGGCCCAGGAAGCCTGTCAGAGGCCTGCTCGGGGCAGCGTCAGGCCTGGAGTAATTGCAGAAGCCCCCAAACAGGGCCACACAGCTTGCTCCAGGAGCTGTTGCCTTCATATACTGCGGTCCCGTGATATACTGGGACTGCATTATATGAACCGCAATATAGCGGAGGACAATTGTAATAGACTTTGAAGCAAAGTAAAAAGATGAAAGAATAATAAAGTAAAATGGAACTACTTGGACACAGGACAAATTCTCTGTCATTGTGGAGACATTCAATCCATGCAGCACTTACCTGCATGCAGTTTATGCCCCACCACATGTACATAAGATCTAATGAATGGCAAACCTTTTAGAGACTGAGTGCCCAAGCTGCAATTCAATACCCACTCATTTATCGCAAAGTGCCAGCCTTTGGCACCTGAATACCTAAATACAGGTGGCTGTGAAGGGGCGATGTCGGGTGTCCACAGAAAGTGCCACCTTTGGCACCTGTGCCATATTTTCACCAACACTGGAATAGAGTGAGGGTCCCATGTTCAAAATTCTACTTGACCATGGAAATTCATTGGGGTTGTAAAAGCTCTGGTCAAGCCACTCCTTAAATGACTCATTTACATTAAGAGCCCTATTAATAATTTGGTTCTAACTTCTCTGCACATAACACACACTCATACAAATTATGGATGCCAGGGTTCCTAAGTAAGGGGCCGTGACAATGAAAAGTGGTTTCAATTTGTGCAATGCAGTTTGTGCTTTCATGATGGTTCATGGTTTGTCAGTATTTACGAAATTGTGGGAGCAGCAGAATGCCCTTGGTGTGGGTAGCTGGCTAAAAAGTACTTTCCCAGGAGGACCTGTTTTGGGGGGCATTAACTCAGTTGTTCCAGATACAATCTCCCCCAAACTTGGAGGGGTCAGATGGAAAGTCACATGAAGACTCACTGTGAGTTTGATATCTCTTACTCATGCGGGGACTTATTTACCACTCCAAGACATCCACAAACCACAAATCATAAGAATCACCAGGACTGATATTAATTCAGCATTTCATTTTGTTCTAGACAGGTGCATTTCTACAAAGTGCCCCAAAAGAAACCATGAAAAATCCAGATTCTTTTTTCTTTTTCTTTTTGTGGTTCATTTTTTGCCCATCCTAACTGATTTCCAGAGGAAGTTTGACTGAACCAGATGGTCATTTTCACCTGAGACCTCTCAAGGCACTGCATGGAACAACCAAGTTCTGGTGCAATTACCGTAGTTAAAGATGAAAGATTTAATGCTGCCAAGTGTAAGTGATAAATAATGCCTTACAATGTTCCCCCTTACAATTAGCCAGACAGCCTAAAGAGTTAATAGTGCCTGCAATAATTGCTCCATGACTTTCATTGATTATGCACATTCAAATAATAAGGAAAACGTATCCTGTCCCCCCAACTCCAACGTGGCAAGTATAAGATGGTGCTTTTCAAGTTAGAAGGTTTTTGTTGACTGATATTGCTCTAAAATTATTGAAAAGGTGATATGACGGTCCATCTAACTCAGGCCTGCCCAAAGTCCGGCCCGGGGGCCAAATCTGGCCCGTCAGGCCATTCTGAGTGGCCCGCGGCTGGCTGGCCCGCCCCTCCCTCCCCCTCCTTTACCCACACATTCCCCTGCGGTGGCCACGGCTTCCTGTGCTTCCTTTGGTCCCCACCTTCCTTCCTCCCTCCCTTCCTTGTTCCCCACCTTTCTTCCTTCCTCTCTTGGTTTCAACCTTCCTCCCTCCCTCCCTCCCTCCCTTGGTCCCCGCCTTCCTTCCTGCGGGTGGGGTTGCAAGGGGTCAGTGGGTGGGGCTTGCAGTGGGGTGGCAGGGTCAGGGAGCAACCGGCCCCTGACACATTCTCAGCCACCAAATCTGGCCCTCCTTACAAAAAGTTTGGGCACCCCTGATCTAAATTGTTACAGTTTCAATACCATAATTAGCAATACTAGTATCTGAGCTTTGGCTTTAGTGCCTTATGTGTTTCAGAGAAATTTATTTTGAGAATGTAACTTAGAGACTTCAGAAATGTTTTAAATATGTCATACAGAAGATGTTGTCCTGGACATTACAGACTGACAATGTGTGGTCTTCTAGATGATATGGGACTTCAATTCCTCTCCGTCTGAGTGGCTGTGCACACTGGTATATAGATCGTTATATGGATTACTGCTGGTGCTATTTGGTTTGAACCAAATGACACATGTTTCTAGTAGAATTATCCAGTCTTCCCTTTTAAGAACTGCCACTCTGGTACAGTGATAGGGCAAGTGTTCTTTTTGGCACAATTCAGCACCATCTAAAATAACTCTTTGCTTAGCCTGTCCACATGGATACTTTGTGCCCTTTACTTTATGTAAAAAAACTAAATAAATAAATGGAAACCCACTCTAGGCCCTTGAATGTTGGCCAGGAGAAAAGGTAAGAAGTGGGTGGGGGGGGCGTTATGTTGTCTCCATGGGCATACAAGGAAATGCAGCCTCAGCAGATCCTCAGGTAAGAAGAAAGGAAGGAAAAAGTTGTTGTTTGCATTCTCGAAGGCTTTCATTGCCAGGATCTGATAGCTGCTATTGTGAGTTTTTCAGGCTGTTTGGCCGTGTTCTGGAAGTTTTTCCTTCTTGGCATGGCGTTTCACCAGGCTCTGTGGCCGACATCTTCAGAGGACAAGCAGCTCAGGAAACTTGGAGTCCTCTCTGTGCTCTGTGGTTGTTGTTTACCTCTAATAGGTCAGGGAGAGACTGGACTCATGAGACCTAACTTGGCTCCCTAGAAAACTGATGGAATGGGCTACAAGAAGTGCCCTCCATTTTATTTTTTTCTCATTTCTCCTCTTTTAATAAGGTCAGGTATAAAAAAAAACCTGGGGATTAGGGAAACCAGGTCCAAAGATGAAGTATCTGACAGTAAAGCTGCCATCCTTTCCTTCCTACAAGGAAACAATAGAAAGGTTCACCTTTGCCCTAAGGCCTAACCCCCACCCCCTTTCCTTTCCTTTCCTTTCCTTTCCTTTCCTTTCCTTTCCTTTCC
>JAHTLZ010000129.1:91309116-91330775 GCA_023846285.1 Phrynocephalus versicolor | reverse complement strand
AAGGAAGGAAGGAAGGAAGGAAGGAAGGAAGGAAGGAAGGAAGGAAGAAACTAATTAACTGTTGGGAGAAAACATGAGTGCCCTTTACCTTTATATCAGATGATGCATGCAGCAGAAAGCAGTGGAAAACAAAGTCAAACAACTGGACCAAATTTAAACCACTCCTGCTGGCTGGGAGGGAAAAGATATTTCTCCATGGAAAAGAGATGACAGTCTTGAGTTTTACATTCTTTATTGGCTAGTTCTTAAATCATTTTCATCTCTGCCTAATCTGATCCAATTTGTGAGATTATGTCATGGTCAACCCATGTCTACAAAAACACTGTCATGCAATATACCATTTAAGTCAATATTTTTTCCTAGTGAAGTGACTCTCATGCCAGAGAAAGTAGACATGAAAATAAGACATGTAGTGATCCATGTAGTAAATGCTGCTAGAAATGTGCATGCTATGTACTGGAAGAAGACAGAGATACTGAAACAAGAGGAATGATAGAAAAAATGTCTGGAAGCTGCAGAAATGGACATATTGTTGGAAAAATTCTATAGAGGAATCTGCAAGAAGTTATGAAAGAGAACTGGAGGGAAGGAGGAGACGGAGAGAAATACGGTGGTACCTCGTAAGATGAATGCCCCGTAAGATGAAAAACTTCTAAGAGAAATGAAATTTCTGGGAATAGGAAAAACTTGTCAGATTAATTTTTCTCTGTGGGTTCAATTCGTCTCCGGAGGTACCATTGATCTTCGCCCAGCCTCGGCTGTTTGCAGTGGAAGCAATCTACCACCACTGCTTAGCTCCAGGCTGGGTGAAGATCAATGGGTCCCTGCCCTGCCCACCAATTTGTTTAGCAGAGCAGGGACCCGTTGATATTCACCCAGCCTGGATGTAAGCAGCGGTGGCAGTGATCCATCACCTTGATCCTGGGGAAGAGGAGATGGTGGAGGTTTCTATCCTGCCCTTCCCTTCCCTGTAGCACCTGTTGATCAGATACTACAGGGAAGGAAAGGCAGGATAGAAGCCGCTGCTCCTCCTCCTCCTCTCCCAAGTCTCGGCAGAGAGACATGGGTGAAGAGGAGGTGGCTGCCCTCTCAGTCATTGGCAGCCAAAGGCTCCTCCATGCAGCTGAGACAGACACCTGATTTTGACAGCTCTAAGCTGTCAAAATCAGCTGTTGGTCAGCTGCAGGGGGGAACAGCCTTCTGCTGTCCCTTGATTGAGGGGTTTTTAGATAGCTTTTCCATAGGGATACACTGAAAACCTATTAATCCATTCCCTCTGGAACACATTAATTGGTTTTCAATGCATTCCTATGGGAAACCATGCCTCTTAAGATAAATTTTTCATAAAACGAATTGACCTGTGGAGCGAATTAAATTCATCTTAGGAGGCACCACTGTACATGAGCAATTAAGAGCAATAGCAGTTGAATAGGGCTAGTATAGCACATAAGGAATATGCTTAAGCAGAGATGTCACAAAGAATGTGATTGTACTGTACTCTTCTCCACTCCACCCCTTTCCTGCCTTTCCCCCTCTCTCCTGTTTTCCCCTTCCCTTCCCTTCCCCTCCCTTTCTGTGACTTAATTTACAAAGGGGCACCCCTTTGGACAGACGGGATGAGTTTCATATTACGTTGCTGCGTCAAAGAGAACACAAGCTCAGTGATGAGTCTAGATTAGTGGTTCCTAACGATGGGTCTCCAGCTGTACTTGGACTACAACTCCCAGAAATCCTGAAAGTTTTTGTCAAAGAGCATCTGAAGGGCCTAAGGTTTAGATGGACAGAAAAGATTTAGCCACAATCTGAAGAACTGTTTGCATTTTTATTTCATTTCCTCCCTCCTTTTTTCCCAGCCACCAAGATAAAGTCTCAGTCAACCTCCTAAGGACATTGCCAGGAAGGGAGTGAGTGAAAGGCTTTAAAAAGGCAATGGGCAATAATGTGGCAATGCAGGCAGCTTGCTGTTATGTTCTTATTTTCCCCCCTTTCTTCTCCGGCCCTGTATCAGGGATGAATCCTGCTGTGGCCACAAAACTTTGATGATTTAATCCATGTCTTTGCAGCAGGAAAGCAAAGGAAGTTTAATGTCTAAAGAACATGCTCCATCTGCAAATAGGCCGGTTCGGTTTGTGTTTAAATGTTTTTCTGAACATATTGCATCTGCTTGGTGCCCTATGTAAGACCAAATTCTTGGCTAGCCTGCTCAATAGTATCTCAGGTCCAGGAAGATTATGACCAATTAATAGATTCTTGGAGTTATTCTGTTTCCAGCAAACCTGCCCCTCATGAGGTGCCTCCCCATCCTTTTGATTTGATTGTATTATATTTAGATTGGAAAGGGTGGGAGGTTTGTCAGGCAGGAAGAAACTTTCATTTCAAGACAGGCCAAACATCAGTTGTTTGGCCTGTCTTGTGATGTGAGGTCCATGGGGCAAAAGGACTTCACATTTTGAAGTGGGACGGCTGGGGACAAAGTTGTTTTTGTGCCCCCCCGGCCCTCCCCAACCCCATCGCATCCACCCAGCAAGGGGGGGGCAATCCTGCAGGTGTGGGCTAGGCATGCAGGAAAGTTTGTGTGTTTGTGTGTGTGCGCACGCGTGCCTTACTTCTCCCGTGGTGGCCCAGAGCAAGGTGAGGAAGAGGAGGAGGAGGAGGGCGCCATACCCACTGCGCTCACAGGCCTGCGTGCCTGCCTGCCTGCTTCGCCACTCGCCTGGCACGTAGCGGAGGAGGAGGAGGCTGCAACGGAGTGGGTCCTGTTGCCAAGCCTGAGGACTGCTGGTGTGAGGGCACAGGACTTCCTCCTTCTCCTCCCTTTCCAGGTGCCCCCACATTGTTGCACCCAGGGCAGATGTACCCCTCTGCCCCCCCATACACCCCTGCTGGCCAATTCTGATTTTAAATCCCACTTGGGATTTAATGACAGCATGCATTCAACTTCCACATATAGGTATTGAGTCACTAAGCTGATCCACCTTCACATTCCTCAGCTACAAGGGACTGCAAACCTGAAGTATGCACGGGCAATAAGGGTTGTGCATTTTTATGCCTCTGCCAACAAATATGAACGGGATTTTATCAGATGTATCTGAACATGGGACAGACTTCTGTAACGATGGGATTCTGGGCTAACAATTCTTTTTCAATGCCTTTCTTAAAACCAGACATTCAACAGGGCCATTTACGATTGATTTCTTTAACCGTATGGGCATTTGTCCTTTCAGATCACTCTCCGGTAGCATGGCTGTAATAATACAGTCTGTGAAAAACACCAGTCTTCGGTGGTAGCTACCTGTCAGCACTTGTACTCAGGAACCTTGAATATCAGCAACTCACTAATGTTTTATGATATTTTACCTCACTTTATGGTAGTCATTTATGACAAGACCAGAATGACATAAACTGCCATAAAGTAAAGCAATGCAATCACACAAATGACCATAAATCAAGGCAGCAACTGAAAAAAAAGGTCATAAAAAGGAAGGAAATTTGAAGAAAACAACATCTGAGTTGAGATCTGTGAAAACGAGAAGCAAGAGCTCTAAACTTCAGGATGCACAGATGCGAAGTGTGAGAAATTTTAGTATTGTGCCATTACTCTAATAATTTCTCATTATTCTGCGAGTGTACATTTATCCCCCTTATATATATTATAATGCACCTGCCCTTAAGCTAAACAGAGGCTATAGCTATTATGTGTTAAACAGCTAGACTTGAAATGTGTCCCAGATCAGAGTTGCAATTGTTTTTTAAACCCAAAAGTGCAGCTATAATTTCGGTGAGCTCAACCACAATTTAGACAAGTGACAGGGGATGAAACCAAAGCACCTCTTGCTATTATATTTTTTAGTCAAAACAAAACTTGCTCACTTGGTGAAAAGACCTTAAATGAGGGGAATAAATGCTCCTTTCCCTATTCTCCAGTTCATTTTATTATGCAGGTGAAATGAGCTCCAAATGATCACCACTATGCATGTTTCACATCTCCTTTTTCAATTCTTGCCAATTGTTTGGCAACATATCTTGGATGCCCATAGTCCTCAAGTATGTAGAACAACAGCTAAAGCTAAGCTCATTTTTGAACAATGGCTTCCAGACTCCCTTTGGTCACGAGGAAGGTCGCTGATAGAGATGGGCACAGAATGAACATTTTTTTGTTTCCGTTACCATTTGTCATTTCCATTACATAACGAACCGACAAACAAAAATTGTGATGAAAATGAAACGAAACAAGCAGAACCACGAAAATTGTGGTCGTTACGTTTCGTTTCCGTTAATGGCGACGCACAATGAAATGAGCTGTTTTGAATGTTAAAAAATGCCCTGGACATCCATAAAAACGCAATGATAATTATTTATATTGTCTGATAATACCTACCAGGGGGGTTGGGGTCCTTAAAACGTTTGTTTTTGTCTTCTCCCATCGCGATGTATTTTTCTTTTCCCTTTCAAATGGATGTCACCACCACCCACAAAATGGAGGCAAGCCATGTGATGTGGGATCATGTTCAACCAATAGCATGCCCAGGTTGCAGACTGGGCGAGCAGGTCTGGTAGCCACAGAGGGCATAAAAAGCTCTGGCAGCCCCCGTCCTCCTTGCAGTCTCTGGTGGGAGTTAGGGTGGGATTGCTGTCTCTGCGACTCTAGCTTCAGTCCTGCAGCCTCCCTGTGTGCGTGCGTGCTGCATACCTCTCGATGAGTACCCTCCCCTTCCCCACAGTGCAGTCACTCTTGCACCCTGGGCAACGTCCGCCGCTGCCTTTGCAGCCTCCCTGCATACCTAATCTATACTGTGTCTCTGCCAGCATCCATTTTTTTAGTGTTTTCCCTCTGGTATGGGGCGTTGGGGGATGCCTGTGCACGGAAATGTTTTAAAAATCGCACAAAAAGCAGGTAGAAACGACAAACAAAAGAACAAAAAATGGAAATGAAATTTTTCAAAAAATTTATGACAAACGGAAACGAATCGAAACAGACCTCTCAACGACAAATGACAAACCGAAATGCCATTTTTTTGTTTCGTGCCCATCTCTAGTCGCTGACTATGTTAGCTGAGGAACTGCAGCAACTGTAGTCTAAAAAACGTTTGCCAGCATTGGTGACGACCTCCTTTTTTTACTGCAAAATATCCACCGTGATGGTGGGAAGAAATGTCCAAAAAGCATGTAATATTCGCTTTGTTGTTAGGCAATGTCAAATTGCTTCTGACTCGAAGCCACCCTAATAGATGTTTCAAAGTATGTGAGATGTCCCAAGAGTGCTTTGCAGTCACCATCTCCCATGGTTGATCAGGGATTGTGACCCACATCTCCTGAGTCCCTGAGTCCCAATACAATTCACTATCTCTTATACTGCACTGCTTCTCATTTTTGTCTAGAGCCAATGGAAGCACCTATACGTACCATCCGTAGGCAACTTCCTGGGTACCAGTGCACCACCCATAACTCCATGTGCCTCTTTTTTCCTGAGCTCTTCTGTCTGTTGACTGCCCTCATTGCCATAGGCATGGGAATATTAAGCAGCAGGCAGTGAACCAGCTGCCATGTTGGCACTCTTATCATGTTCTAGAACAGGGTTGCTCAAGCCAGTGGGCTCAGAATACATTACACTACACATCCCATCATGCCAGTCAGGGTGGTGGGAGTAAAGTATATAGTCCAAAACATTTGGACAGTGTTGGACTGGAAACATCTGCTATAGATTAATGCTATATTTATTTATTTATTTTCAAACTTGTATACTGCGCCTGTTTCCCAAATGGGAACTCTGGGCGGTTTACACAATATTAAAAACAATAGTATCTACAACAAACAAAACAAAACAATGTTGGCAGGAGGCGGGGGGGAATTATCGGTACTCCCCTAGCAATTACCAAAGGCATCCCTAAATAGCCAGGTCTTCAAGGCTTTTCTAAAAGACGTCAGCGAAGGTGCCTGCCGCATCTTGCTCAGCAGAGAGTTCCAGACTGCAGGGTGAGCCACCGAGAAGGCCTGTCTGCGAGTGGCCACCTTGCGGGCCTCCTTCGGGGTGGCGACCCGGAGCGAGAGGGCCAAGGAGGATCGGGTGGGTCGGGCCAGATCTAATCGTCGGGAAATCCGCTCTGCCAGATAGTCAGGGGCCAAGCCATGGAGGGTTTTGTAAACCAAAACCAGCACCTTGAACCTTATTCGGGAGGCAACCGGCAACCAGAGCAGGCGAGCCAGGATAGGGGTGATGCGTTCAAACCTCCGCACACCAGCCACCAACCTGGCCCCCGCATTCTGGACCCGTTGTAGTCGCCAAACAAGGTTCAAGGGGAGCCCCATGTAGAGAGTGTTGCAGTAATCCAACCTCGATATGACCAGCGCCTGCACTACTGTCTTCAGGGAGTCCCCATCAAGGTACGGGCGAATCTGGGTGATAACTCTAAGATGGTAAAAGGCCGACCTAGTCACGGCTGCCACCTGGGAGTCCAGGGACAGTTCCGGATCCAGGACGAAGCCCAGACTCCTCACTCCTTGCGCCAGCTGGAGGGGCGGACCTGCCCAGACTGGGAAGAGGGCCACTGTACCCCTCTGGGCCACCCCCGAAGAACAAAACCTCGGTCTTTCCAGGTTGAAGCCTTGTGTGTGTGTGTGTGTGTGTGTGTGTGTGTGTGTGTGTTGTCATTACAGTTGTGACCGACTCTCCATGACTCCATGTCCATGGAGTTTTCTTGGCAGGAATACTGGAGTGTTTTGCCAGTTCCTACTCCAGGCGCCTACAGCACCTGGTATTCCTTGGTGGTCACCCATCCAAGTACTAACCAGGGACAACCCTGCTTAGCTTCCGAAGATCGGAAGCGCTTAGGGCCTCTAGGCAGTATTGAAGCCTTGTAGGAATATCAAAATGGTGGACAGCTCACAGGCTTGCGCCACAATCTGCAGCTGTGTGGTCATTCAATGAAGTGCTGCCTGTCACTGATAAGCCCATAAGATGGCAGGAGAGTGTTGGAGGGTGCCAAAGAGCAGAGACTCACATTTCTTACCAACTTTGGCCCCGTCACTTCCCTACAGATAGGCCTTCGTCAAAGGCTGCAGACAGATATAAGGCGGAAGATTCAGTCCTGGGTCAACCAGAAATGTGTTCACTGAGTTCCTCTCTAGGGAATTGACTGGCCTGAGGAATGCTGAGTTACCTTGTCACCGCCATTTGTAACACACTGCCACCTCAGTCAGTGTGTCCGGCATTTCACCAGACCAGATGTTTTTAAAGGCTTGGATGAGAAGAAGAGAGAGATGTGTGTACGCACAACACCTTTTAAAGTTATATTCTCGTAAAAATGAAAAACTGCTAGTGGTGGAGGTAAGCATTTATGAGGAGGATTTATGGACCACTCATGTGGTGTAAATATATACTGTACACAAGCACCAGTGAGGATAAATTCCACTGGACATCCTTGTTATTTTAACGGTAACCTTGAAAGGTTTGTCATCCTCATTTGGGTAAGGAAAGCATAAAGAGAATAAATACTGAACCTCACAATTTTTTCCCCTCTAACTCACGCCCATTCACTCAGCACCTCTGAGGCTAACATTTAATTGCTTGTCTTTTGATTACTCCTGAGTCTATTCCTCTTGCATTTTTATTGCGACCTTCTGATCCTTTATTGTTGGATCCTATGTTAATAATATTTGGAAATCCACTTAGATCTGTATGTGTGCTCATCTGATTTTTTTAGTGGTTGAATATGTTATTCCAGACATTTCATTCCTCTTATTCTTAAAAGGTTTCAGAGGAGGCGGATGTTACAAATGTTAGTAAATAGACCTGCAATGACATTTTATCTATATATGCTAGGGAAAACCCAAAATGGTACACTCCCATAGCCAGTCTGGATCAAGATACCTTACTGGCTGAACTAAAAACCCCTCCTCTTCATTATCATCTTAGAGCTTTAGAGCTGGACCCTAGCGATCTTTCACCTCCTGTCAATGAAGTAAAGTGAGGAATCAAATTCCCAATCTCTGTACTTCAGTTCATGCATAAACGTAACTTGGCTTACAGTCTGTAACTATCTTAAGGGAGCCGTGTCTCCTGTACTCTGATGGGCACACAGTTGTGTTTGCATGATTGCATTTTGATCAGGGCACAAGAGTAGTCTAGGCTGTATTGTGATTTCCATTGTCTTGATATCATATAGGGATAATATTGCTTTGGAAAATGGAAATATATGTATATATCATATACAGATAATACTGCTTTGGAAAATGTATATGTGAAATAAATGGGTTGCAGATGGCACCCGCAGAACCATTTTTAATTTCCTTTGTCCATTTTCCATTTTGCCCTCACCCTCTGTTTCCCCAGAATTAAAGACATGGAAAAAAATGCCCACGAAGTCAGTTGGAATCTTCTACAGGGTGTGGTGACTATTTTGCGATGTTCTGGGAGCCTCACAGCATCCAACCTTCATCACCCCAAACATTTTAAAAAATAAACAATTGGCCACTAGAGGGCATGAGAGAGCTTTAGCATCTAATACTCCTGTCCTGTTTTTTTTAAAAAGGTGGGGTGTGAAATTTAAAGTGCTCTCTCTTCATCAAAAAATAAACCACTATGGCAACCATTCCAGTACATCATTGCTGCTTTTAACTTGGAGCCTTTTCACATGGCCCCTAAACTCTGTGGCAAATGGCTCCCAGCTCCGGAGCTTAAAATTGTTTCCCCACCAGCTCCGGAGTTTACAGAAAATTAAGTGCGACCACGTCCATCTAAGCATGTCCCAGCACACTTTTCAAGTACCTGCTCTCCAGGGCTGAAGAATTCCTGATGCGGATGTAACTTAAGAGTGCCGGGCTCTCCTCGCTTCTGTTTGTTGTTTTTTGGCCCCCCGCCCCTTTAACAGCTACTTAAGAGAATGGAATGCTGTGCGGGCAAGAGCGAGACAGCAGAACGGAGGTGAGCCGGCATTCTTTTCTTCCTTTTTTTTTCTCCCTCCCCTCACGCAGCCAGCAGCCAGGAGGGCGGAGGGGGTGGGAACACAGAAACAGCGACAAACTCCCAAGATCTCTGGTCCGAATTTAAGTGGCCAGTGGATCTTAGGGGTCATGTGAAAAGGCTCAAGATGCCAATATTTTTGACCAATCATTCTGTCTTTAACCCTGCTCTGGCAGTGCAGCCCTGGGGCTTCCAGATTTTTTTTAAAAAAAAATCTGAGTTCACCCATATGTGGCTCAAATGAATGGAGCAATTTGGTGAACATGTTTGGGGCTCTATCTCTAAACCCAGAGTTGCAGAAGCCCTGGGACAAAGTTCTAAAATCCCTGGTGACCTGCAGAAGTTCTGGGATAGATGCTGAGTGTCACACATGACAGCTGCCAATACCCCACCCCACCCCATCTGCTCAGCACTGTGTCATGCTCTATGTTCAGCATTTCGTCCATGCATGCCATTGCATGCATAGAATGCTGCATACACAGTACCCCCCCTCCCCCAAAAGACTATTGCAACGTCTTTCAGAGCCCTATGGAGTTCTTCATTTTAACTGTTTCAGCTTTCTGAATGAGTTAGAATGTTTATTCCATTCTAGTGCATGCATTTTGTAGCACTTTAGGGGGAAAGCAGTGCTGTAACTTAAATATACCAAAGAGATGCTGAAGGGTTGAGGTTAATGGTTAATCACTGTTGGCAAACACTTTTCACAACCCCCAGTTCTTAAGGGCTGCTGTCATTGGTATAGACCAGGCCTGCCCAACAGGTAGACCGCGGGCTACCGGTAGCTCGCAAAGGGTTCAAAAGTAGCCCGCCGGCCATCAATTTTAAAAAAGTGATGGGATAGGTTCTCCACCCCTCCCTCCCCCATCCCAAGGACCACCACTCACCCAGCAAAGTTCTGGGTCTGCCAGCCCACTGTGTCAGCCGAGTGGGGCAGTTCAAGGGCCATGGTACATTGAAATCTGTTCCCTCTAGAACAGATTAATTGGTTTTCAATGCATTCCTATGGGAAACTGCTGCTCTACTTACAAAAGTTTTTACTTATCAGCATGTGCTCGGAACGTATAAAATTCATAAGTAGAGGTTTTAGTGTAGTAACCCTCAGACATTTTGGGCCGGAAAAAGTAGACCTTGGCCTGTTCAAAGCTGAACAGCCCTGGTATAGAAGACAAAAACATTCTAGCAGTTGCTATTCTTTTAAATTATATGCTGACTTGCATACACCACAGATACTACTATGCTTGCAAAGTGCCTTTTTGGATTCCAGCACCCAGAATCCTCAAAAACTATGGTCACTAGTTGTGCTGGAGATCACATAGCCCCCCGTTAGGTACTTTCCCAACATCTGAGCTGAGCTTCTAGATAGAAAACATCACAAATTTGACCTCATTCACATTTGTATGAACAATCTGATATAAATCTATATGATTTGCTGAAGTATTCTGTGAGTTAAGTCTTGGTTTTTTACTTTTAAAACTGACATTTTTCAATTAAGCAGACAATGGCAGTTCATCCTTCACAGCAGTTTCATTGCTGTGTTGTCTGCTCAAACCCTTCTCCATTCTCTCGTTCCAAATGTATGCATGCGCACAGGCACACTGCTCCTACCTGTTAGGAACTCTGAACTATTTTCAAAATAACAGCTGGTGCAAAACAATACATTTCTTTAAGCCATCAGATAAATCTGTTTCAAAAAAATATATCATCCAGTTACCTCATTAGAACACATCTGGAACATTTAAGAATTCCATGTTCCTGCCAAGCCGCATGTAAATTAATCTCAGTCATTCTAATTCACCTTCAGAATCCATCTTTTAAAAAGCAGGATGTCGGTTGTGTGTGCTGGTTGGATGGAGGAGAAGGTTGAAGGCTTTTGGAGAGATATTTTTGAATGTGTCTTGAAACAGCACCATCTTTAAATCAGTGGTTCCCAACTGGAGGTATGTGTAACCCAAGTGGTACAAAACAGGACATTTAGGAGTACACTGCAGGCATGACCAAACTTCGGCCCTCCAGATGTTTTGGACTACAACTCCCACAGTCATTTGCCATTGGAAATACAGGCTTGGAAGTCTGGGAGTTGTGGTCCAAAACATCTGGAGGGCCGAAGTTTGGACATGCCTGGAGTACAGAAAAAATGCACAATTATGGGGAAAGGCCTGGTGAAGTCAGGCCTAAGAAGATATGGGTTGAATTTCTCATTTTGTCAGGTACCCTGGCCTATACTAACATCAGTCAACACTGCATCAATTTCAATGCTCTTTTTCTGACAACTGCTCACCTACAAAAGATCATGCCTGAGACTATCCTAGGAATATTGTCCAGCAGGCTGATACGTGTCACACCCAAAATTATGCTATAGAACTGCTATGTGCACCGAATTCACATATAAATATACAAATAATCCACAGCCACCAGTTTGGGGAAGTGCTGTCTCTGACGCTGAGGATACTTCAGACGCCTAATCTAAGAAAGCTGGCTGTAAATCATATACAAGGAGTGTGAATAGTTGTACATTAATTCAAAGAGGAAAGGGATTGTATTCTCCAGACAAAGAGAAGAAAATGTGGATCATTAAGTGGCAGGGATAGGGAGAGAGAGGAACCCAACCCATTGTAAATAAAGCCCTGTAATTATGCATCCCCCCTCCCAAAAAAGGCAAATGGTTCAGTAATCTCATTACTGAACACACTAATAATCATTTCAACATTCTCTATCTCCCCTAAGATAATGAGCAGCACACTGTATGTTGTGAAGTAAATAAACTCCCAAGCAACGATTTCTCATCTCAAGGTTTAATGGAACAAATATGCTCGCCTTAAGGTTTGCTACTCCGCGGTTTGCTCTCTTGTTCTCCTTTTTAGTTAGCATTTTCTTTTTTCCTTTTCCTTTATTTTTTCTTTTTTACAAAATTATGCATCTCTAATTTTACAGTGAGGCGGGTAGCAGTGGTTAGGGAATTGTAAACATAGACATTCTTGGCACTGATGATACTTATAAAAGGAGAAAGGAAAAAAAGAAATTTCCTTGTGATTTTAACGACCATCAAAATTAGCCCGAGTTAAAGGCAATAATTAGTAAACAACTTTGTCATATTCAGAATAGCATCGTTCCCATTAACATTTCTATAGTTCCCCAATTACGTTATAAATCAAAAGTAATACGAGAAGACAATGCCATAATGAGAATGCATAGACTGCATCAAAAATTCAGATGCCAGCCCTTCCTTTGCTCTTAGATCCCTCTCTTAATTTGTTCCATTTTATTTTCTGGAGCAGCCTTAGCAACAGAAGGGCAATCATCATAAATAAAAGTTATACCTCGGTGGATAACTCATGAGTGTTTGAGCAGTGCAACTCACTCAGTACAACTTCTAAAAAAAACAACCAGAATGTCTTTCTTCTCTCTTGTGCTGCCTGATTCACTGATCTCTCTGTCTCATTGCAATTTTTTTTGTCACACCCTCCTGTGACCAACAGACAATGTGGGTCTATGCAAAATGGGAGCTTGCTATTTTCCCCCCAAGCTTCTCCAGTCAACTTCTGTGAAATTAATACCACGGTCATACCTGGGTTTCCTTCGTATTTAAATTTCCTGCATAATTTTTTCAGGAGCAGTCATGTAGTTTTTAATGACCAGTTGGTGTTCTCTCCTCTGCGTCGTACCATCCTATTCTGGTTCTGTCCTAACCTGTGTACTACGCATTTTGTCCTACTTTCCAGTTCCAGTTTCCAAGGCTCCATCTTTTAAGCTGGGTAGAAAGGGGAGAAACTGAATTTACTGCATATTTTCACTGTCCTGTCATTGCAACGGAAGCAAACAAGTAAGCATTTTTGAGCAAAGTTTCTAAATCCAGCCCCTGGCGGTGGTTTAGGATACTTCGCTGAAACTGCTGTTTGAGGGGCATGGTCGGCCAAGAGCAGAATTTGCTTCTCTTCCTGGTTAGCACACAAACTTTTACTGCGTAGTTTGTCAACGTGAAACTAAGTCTAAGTAACTGGCATGGGATTTAGACCACAGTGTGAAGAAAGAGACTAACTAAGGGATGTGGTAATATGTTACCATTGCAAAGCAATGTCTAGGGTTGCTTTCACATGACCACTAAAATCCGCTGCAAAGTGGTCGCAGATGTGGAGCATAAAATTGCTTTCCCATGAGCAGGCGACTTTTTAAAAAAAAATAAAGGACCATGCTGACTTCAGCACGACCCAGCACATTTTACACGTACCTGGTCTCGAGGTGGTAAAATCCTTGTCGCGGTTCCGATGCGGATTTTAAAGCAGTATATGGGTACATGGGAAAATGTATAATCTGCACAAAAAC
The DNA here is from genome assembly GCA_023846285.1 of Phrynocephalus versicolor. Lineage (NCBI taxonomy): Eukaryota > Metazoa > Chordata > Lepidosauria > Squamata > Agamidae > Phrynocephalus > Phrynocephalus versicolor. The sequence continues at coordinate 91,317,496 of JAHTLZ010000129.1, read as the reverse complement.
GCTTTCACCCCCATTCAGGTGACTTTCATTGATTTGTTTATTTATTTTGCACTGGCAAGTACGGGGAACATATTCATCATATTCACATTGCAAGCAGGCACTCCCTGCCCCATATGGTGCATGCCTGGCCCTCTCCTGTCTTCTGCATTTTTTTCTTTTAACAGACAGGAATCCCTAATGGGATTCCCATCCTGCTACAACTAGCTGCTACAGGCCGGAGGAAGCGTGTTGGGTGGGCGGGGGTGAACCTGCTTTTTTTTTCTCCCTCCCCCCATTACTCCACAGCAGACAGAAACACAGAATCAGAGTGTGGAGGGTGGGAACACAGTAACCACAACATTAACCATGTGACCACTGGGGGAAAAGAATCAGCATTTAAATTTCCAGTGGATTTTAGTGGTTGTGTGAAAGCAGCCTAGGTTATAGTAGTTTTACCCAGCATGTATTGTGTGTCTCCCCAGTTAAGCAGAGCATGTGCTTGTTGAAATTCTTGCAAACTTCCACTCTGCCATTTAGCAGGTCTGGTTGTGAGGAACCTTTTTCTTGGCTGGGCTGACTGTCAATCTGTCCAGCTCTAACCAATGGTTCCTCCCATGCTTCTGAATTTTAAAAAGCCCTGCCTCTCTGCTCTGTGACTTCTTCACTCTCTTGAGGCTGTTGAAGCCTGTTTGCTGAAAGCAGTCATGTTTGTCAGCCTACTGTTTGATCTTTTTCCATTATAAGTAATGAAACCTTTTATTGATTCTCCTACTCATGTCTCAGAGTGAGTTACTGAGGCAGTTAAGTGCTAGGAATCAGCACCTTAAGAAAAATGGCACATGGTTTTGTCATTTTGTAACCTTTCAAAATGTTGCAAAATGAAACAAAACAGCAAACAGCATGTCGTCAAGAAATGAAACGAAGCACAATTTTTGTTTCTGAAATGAAACAATTCATCCTGGCCTCTTGATCCAGCTGTTTTGAGAACAGGAGGTTTATTTTTTTAACTGATTTGTTTTCCTTTCCTCCCCCCACCTCAGCTGTTGAGATAGTTTATCTCCAATCTTGATTTGCCTGAAGCTAGACAGCCCAGGAGCTGAGGTGTTCCCTTTGCTGGCTGTGTCTGCAAATTGATTTAAACTGATTGTTTTCTTTTCCTTTTTAATAGGACTGTGGTTGTTTTTTTTTTTACTGTTTTCTTTCCTTCCCTCACTGCACCGATCATCTGTTAGAATCAACCCAATCTCTCTGTGGAGCAGCTAGCTATTAGTTTTCCAGCTTGTTTACAGAGGGTTCTTTGCTTGAAAACAAATTGATTGGAAGGTTTGAGGGTCTTTGATTTAGGGCAGTGGGCTCCCTGTTAAAAAAAGGAAGGCTCCTCATTATTTGTAGCCTTATGAAGTGTTTTGTTTCATGACAAAAATTATTTTAAAAAATCTGTTATTAAAATGAAACAAAACAAAATGAAGACTGAAACGAAATGAAACAAAACACTATATTTCCATTTCATGCCCATCTCTTTTAAGTGCCAGTTAATGAGAACGAGGTTGGCTACTCTGAGGATCTTTAAGCTATTATGCTGTTTGATTCCATGCACTTCTACTGTGTAGCTAGAGGAATCTAAACCAAAATTCAAAATTCTTTAAGAGTGTTCCTGTTTTCTACTGAGAGGAACAAATGAAAAGGAGAAGAACTGCATGGGGCACCTCAAACTTAATAAACGAAAAGTAGAACATAAGCAGAGCAAATATCCAGCCACTTCTTACTTAGCAACCTAACTGTTTAATGGCTTCTCAGATGTATGACCACCACCAGCAGCCAAAGCTGCCTTCACTGCTTAACCACTACCCCAGGAATAATCTTCTTGTCCAGTCCACAGCACCTGCACCAAAGTGTCCAGCCTGCTTCTGCTTGCTTGCACCTATCTTGTCATCAGTTCAAAGGGCTACAGTGTCCCCTTCTGCTATCCTCCTCCTCCACTGCTTCTAAGGGACAGGTGTTGCGGCAAGCATCACAATACCTCTTCCAGTGAAGAGAACAACCTAAAGTGGGGCAGAGTGTCAGTCACCTCCATCTCCCTCTATCCATCCCCCGCTTTGTTCTGTTTCTCCTGTGGCAGGGGTGTCCAAACTTTTTGCAAGGAGGGCCAGATTTGGTGAGGTGAAAATGTGTGGGGGCCAACCAATCAGCCACATTTGGCCCGCGGGCCAGATTTTTGGACAAGTCTCTATAACATGCACGGAGGCGGGGAGGATGCTGCAGCAAAAGAGCTGGGGGTGGGTAGGCTAGGCAGGTGGCTAGGGGGGATGGACAGAGGCACGGAGGGCAGGCAAACCATAAAACTGCAAGCTAATGTCTCCATCCCGTATGGGGAGGGGCCAGCTGGCGGGGATGAATGTCAAGTTGAGCTGGTGGGCCGAAGAGGCCATGGGCTGCTCAGATTTTGAAAATTGGCCACATTTGGCCCCCAGGGTTGACTTTGGACATGCCTGTCCTATGGCATCCTAGAGAGCCTCCCTGCTGTGGCCTGCCTGTAAGGAGGGCAGCCTCAATACACTGCAAGACATCTGCCTTTAAGCTATTCACTTAATGACCAATTCGCTTAACAACTTACTTGTGGAAGAGAACTTGGTCATTAAGTGAGGAGTGTCTGTAATACAAACAGATGTGGTAATAAACATAAATGGTAAATTTCAACCAAATTATTTTTGGAAGGTTTTTTTTTTAAAAAAGGAGGGAAGAATTCTACAAATATTTGACACAGAATGATTTGTAGCCAGTTCCAATCCTGGAAGGGTATTTTTCATCCTCATGTACATAACCTTGCATTCATAGCTGATTTCTATTTTGAAAGCATTTTGATTTCTATTTTTGAAAGCATGTATGGCCCATGCACTTACTCCAGCCCTATGCCTGTACATGCCCTTTGATCCCCATAATAGGCTTCCAGAACATTCTTGAAACCAAGATGAATGGCACAAAAGACTCATAGGTTACCCTGTATAGTTCCTTTACAATAACGTTCTTCTGTCAGGGAAGCATATGTACCGCATGCTGCTGCCACCGTCACTGCTGCTGTAAATACACCAGATTTCACAGCAAACCTGTTCTCTTCCCATCACACAATGTGACAGAGGAGCTGATTAGAGTCCCTATTCTGGAAGAGCAATGCAGTCCACAGATATAGCATGCTCAGGGTTAATTTTCTCTTCAAATTACAGATGCAGCTAAACTGCCATCCGCCTCCTCGCGATAACTCGTCACCGTGTCAGAACTGAGGAACCTGAGTGATCAACTGGGACTAAATGTCCTTATGAACAATTCCTAAAAGATAGCTACCCTGGGGTTTCTATCAAGCCTATGTGAGCCAATGCGGAAGCTGGGCTTATTCCTTTCAGAGCTTCTGAAGTATGGTTAATAATTTCATGTCCTGAGTGGAGCACGTTTTTCTCCCCTTTTTAATGCATTGCATTGGTTGAGGAACAAATTTTAGCAAAGGTTGTTGGATAACTCAAGAGATATACGTGGAAATTGTACATGAAAGAATACGAGCGAGGACAAAACCTCTCTTGCCCAATATATATAAAGGGTGGCAGCCAAGGAAGGAAGGAAGGAAGGAAGGAAGGAAGGAAAGCTTACCAAAGCCTGTCAGAATTCCAGAGCTTCCTACATAAATTGAGCCTCTCCTTGGTATTTTAGGATTCCATTTTTCCCATGTTTCTAAAGTCTTGAGGAGTGCTTCCACAGCTGGACAAGGCTTTCCTTAGCAGATAGTCATCCTTCTTGCAATAATGGCTACCAGAAATTGGGTGGTGGTGGTGGTAGAGCCCTCTTTACATGAAGAGCTTCCCCAGGAGGAATGTGTTGGAACAGAGCTATCATATACAGGGGTGTATGGGGGGGGCAGAAGGGTACATCTGTCCCTGGTGCAGCAATCTGGGGGCACCTCAAGGGGGAACAGGAGCAGGAGGAATCTGTGGACCGCCCAGCAGTCCTTCTTTCCCCTAAGGCTTGGCAACGGCACCCCCTCCATCACTGCTACCACACGCCAGGCGAGCGGTGAAGCAGACAAGCAGGCAGGAGTGCAGTGGCCGTAGTGCCCTCCTCCTCCATGAGACCCCCCCCCATCAGACCCAGGAGGTGTCTGTGCAATGTAGAGGAAAGCGGGGAAGGGGAAAGAAGAGGTTTGCAATCAGGATTACACAGAGAAGACTCCCCTTTGGGGGGCTTTGCACATGCCCTCCCTCCAGCAACACACACACACACACCTCGCCACCCTAAACACCCATGCAAACCTCCCCCCTTCCAGGTCCTGCTGCAGGGAAGCGCTGGAGAAGGGCACTTGGCAAAGCCAGGGAGCCATAGAGAGGGTGGAAGGAGAGTCCAGTGCAAGCCTCTGCTTCCTGTTCCTAGTTGAGGAGGGACTCCCCCCTCCCAGAAGAGCGTGCCCACCCGCCCACCCCTCCATCCTCATCTCTATGGTCTGTGGAGGGCTCTCTCCCTCTCCCACTTTGCCTATCCTGGTGCTGTTCCCCCAGATTCCCCAACCTTCCACTATGGATTTTCAGAGAACGCAGGGCCCTACAGGAGGAAGACTGTCAAGCCACCTCCAAATTATGAAGACTAAAATAGTGCTTTTGGGGGTATGTGAGATGCTCAAGGTGTTGCTTGCCATTTGGTGCCATCACGTCAAAGAGTTCCCATGGCCAAACTGGGATGTGAACCCAGTTCTCTGAAACCCTAAGGCAAAACAATGAGGTTTCCACCACATGATAGTCAAGATGAACTGGAAAAAGTACTTCTTCCATTTTTGACTTCAGGAGCAGCTTTTGAGAAAGAATAATACCAGATCCATTTCAATGTTCAGAGGTCAAACTGTGTGATAAGAAAGCCTGGTGTTTCATGACCTTTATAAATTAATGAAAATGAGAAAACATACACGGTTTCAATTCTTCTTTTGTATAAATTATTTTGCAATGGTTACTTCTGTGCATAATGTATTGTATTGTATTTATTTATTTTTATATTTGTATATTGCAACCGATTTTCCCAGTGGGAACCCTGGGTGGTCTCTGTACATCACAAGCAAAGACTAGAGATGGGCATGACCCACCAGTGTGCTTTGTTTAGCAGCCAAACAAGGTGTCCACTTAGAGGCTCTGCCCATCTTCCCTGCCTCACTTCCTCTGGGTACTGCCTCTGAGTGGCCACTTGCTGAAGTAGGTAAGGCTACAGAGTGTCAAATACAGAATAAAGTGTTCTGCTTATATACCGCCCCATACTACTACAAGTAGTCTCTGGGAGGTTTACAATTTTTAATTACAGAGTGCAGGCTACACATTCCCCCCCCCCCCCAGCAAGCTGGGTACTCATTTTACCGACCTCGGAAGGATGGAAGGCTGAGTGAACCTTGAGCCTGCTACCGGGGATTGAACCCAGGTCGTGAGCACAGTTTTACCTGCAGTACAGGCATTTAACCACTGCGCCATCATGAACCATTCAACCAGCAGCTTGTGCTCATCTTTAGTAAAGAGAAAGCTGAAACATGATACTATGGGTGAAACTAAAAAGGGAATATATATTCCCATTTCCCAGTGTAATCTCTCTATAATCTCTCAGAAACATATGCTTCAGCACTCTGACTTTCAAGTTAAGTCCATATCACCATCCAATAACCAATAATAAAACCAAGCACACTAAATGCAAGATACATAGGAATGGAAATCACATACTGTGACAAATAGATGTTTTGTATCACTTCAAGAACGTGTCTGCAAAAAAAGTGATAAACGACCACTCTACACATGCTTGGTGCCATCTCTGCTCTTTAACAATTCATCAGCTCTGCCTGTGTGCTTGCACTCTGAGGACTAGGAATGTGCGGTGCTGAAACCTGATGTGAAAGTTGATATGGTGTATGATTCCATATCTGACTTCATGTTTGCACATTTTCTGTGCTCCTGGATTGACACCAGGCCCTCCACCACATCCCAAACATGTTTGGCACAAACACCAGATGTCCACGGCTTTTTGCCTGTGAGAGAGGGCAAAGCAAATAAAATTGTTAATTCAATTTCTCATGGTTTTGTCTCTGGTGATTACTGTCCATTTGGGTAATAGGTCGTCCGTGGTTCTGACCCAGTTCCAAAAGCCTGTCTCCGCTGTACTTGGCCAATTAATCTAATGCTTCATTAATTGCCAGCATCTGAAATCATTAGAACCTGATTGAGCACAAAATGCATCAAAGCTGGGGAGGCTATGACTGCTTAGCCAGCAAATAGTCTCAACGCAAAGGAATGTCAATGTTTATAGTAAAAGTAACGTAAACTGGAGTGTTCATTGACATCTTCTTCCATTTGTATACAGCAGTTCTGACATCTATCAGTTCAAGAGTGTGTGATTTATCCACTGCTATATCCTGGAAGTGACAAGCCAAAGATTACAGCTTAACCTTCATGAAAGCAGAGGCTGGATGTATCCCTAAAATAAATATTTAGCAACTGACAAGCTCTGGTTAATATTAATTTGTGATCGAGAGCAGTCAATTTAAGTTGGTGTCTGCCAGAATCTGTTTGTATTTTGTAAATCATCTTGCACACAAATCAGGTCTCAGAGGGCTCTCCGCTTACCATTAAAAAAAAGAAAAGAAAAGGGGGAAAATGATGTGAGGATATTGCTATTATCTCTTGGCTGCGAGTACATTTCTGCCTGCATTTGTATTTTGACATTCCCAGTGTCTTCCGACAACACAAAATGCCTTCTAGAACTTTTCAGAAGGAACTCAAACAGTAACCAGAGAAGGGTAATTTTCGCTTTTTGTTTGCTCTGGATTTTCTTTCCTTTTTGTCTTTTAATCAAATTAATTCTGTCCACGTAAAAGATGCCAAGAGTTAATTCCTAGGAAATGACATGTTCTGTTTTCCCACCAACATCAAAGAGTGGATAGATGTGATACTGGCCACATCATTATCAAGGGCACCAGCCTCAGAAGATGATGGGAAAGCAGCCCTGATGGGTTTTCTTGCATAGAGATGATCGTGACATTTTAGGTAATCAGCTCTTCTGGGATAACAAACCTTCAGATCACTCCAATCTCTTAATTTCCTCAGATACTCAAGAGGTGATTCAGAAGTTGAAGTGAACCAAGAAACCGAAAGAGCTCTTTAACACCATAGAACTGTGAGAAGGGACTTTTATGGGATTACAAATCCCAGAATCCTTACCCAACATAATCACTAATTGTGCTGAATATGGAATTATTTTTGATGTTGTAGCCCTAAAAGGTCACTTCTGCCATAAGGGACAATCTCTCAACACTCAACAGGTCCATTCTACGGTGTGTGAAATTACATACAGATTTCTTTTCCCTGTTAGAGCCTTGTGAGAAGAACCTACAATACAGTTCCTTACTGCATACCATAATTATGGCGGGGCACCAACATACTAGTTATGTGACCCACCTACTCATTTGTGTCATCCCTAGGATCCCCTGTCACGTTATTATTATACCTGTAGTGGTTGCTAAGATGAGGAAATTCACATTCCAGGAAGTCTCCAAAGAATTTAGGGGCACCACCCTCTCCTTGTAGTTGCTGAACTGCTTTTTTCCAATACCCCCCCAAAGAGGTGTATACACACACACACACACACACAAAACAAAAGGTTTGAAAGAACACAAGAATCCACAGAACAGTACTAATAGTTAAATGCTAAAATTTAGTTCAGACTCAACTAAAACAGAAGAATTTTAAAAGCAGACCAAAATATGTTTTACAGTCTCATTTTAAAGATGACACAGAGAGGGGGGGAATGTAAATATTTAGGACACGAATTCTACCAATAAGGGGCCACAAGTGAAAAGACCCTCTCTTAAGAACATAAGAACATAAGACGAGCCATGCTGGATCAGGCCAAAGGCCCACCTAGTCCAGCTTCCTGTATCTCACAGTGGACCCACCAGATGTGTCTGGGAGTGCACGAGACTAGATATCTGTCTCCTAATACTACTCCCCTGCATCTGGCCCTTGAAGTACCCCAGTTTTAAGCCTGGAGATTGCATATCTCCATCATGGTTTGTAACCTGTGATGGACTTTTCCTCCAGGAATCTGTCCAATCCCCTTTTGAAGGCATCCAGGCCAGATGCCATCACCACATCCTGTGGCAGGGAGTTCCATAGACCAACATCTTATGTCTGTTGATCTAATTATTCCAAACCACAACAATCTAATCACTCCAAACCACAAACTAGTTGTTCACCCTCTGTTTAAAGGTCTCAGGATGAGAAACAGGGTTTGCTTAAGCCTAACAACAGCACCTTTGCACGCTCAGAGGATACCAGATGGGGTTGTGTTCAAGCAGGTCATTGTGGTGTAGTTTATTCTTGTGGGCATCTAGTGAAGG
>JAHTLZ010000129.1:91289668-91309106 GCA_023846285.1 Phrynocephalus versicolor | reverse complement strand
GATAGATAGATAGATAGATAGATAGATAGATAGATAATGCATGCAGACAGTGACAAAACAAGGGTGCTTCTGAGCATGTCTATGTGACATGGTATGAAACCATAATGAAACTCAGCAGGTAAAGCTTCTAAGCTGTCAGCATCCCATGCTCTAAGATTTCACGTACAGATCCTGGTATTGATGTTGTTGTTGTTTTGCTTAATTTTAGTCTTTCCACCAATGAAACGCTTTAATTTAATCATGTAACCTTCACTAGCTAGGCAGATTCAGGTTCATTAACTGTTCAGTTGCCTTAATTGTTATTGTGGGTTCATGGGAACATGTTCATTGGTTGATGATTGCTTATTATTAAAAATGTTAAGAAAAATTCTAAGTGACATAGATTTTTTTCACACTAAATTGCCTGATGGCCCCTTCTTGCCGTGCTCACTAACTAAAGCTGAAACTGTATTTCTGAAGTGCATTTTTCTACAATGCAGGGAAAGCACTTGCTATAATGGACATGAATTTAATCACAATTAAGAACAAAAATGCAAACGGTCCACTGCTTCAAGCAACTTATGAGGGAAGGGAGCGAAACTGTATTTTAAAATTTTGCTAAGCAACGTCAAGGGGTTCACCATAACTGATGCTGAGGTTACACTATGGAGCTTGAGTATTTTCAAACAAACCCTCTGTGTTTGTTCCTCAATAAAACCATTATTTCCACAGAAAGAAATGGCTTCTTAACAGAAAAAGGAGATCAAAATAGAGGAGAGAGCCATAATGAAGCTAAGTGTCATTTGGGGACATTTCAGTGCTGAATATGACAAAAAAGAAGAAGATAGAAGCTCTCTATAATGAGGATATGTGGAACAGGACAATACGACAGAAACTATAAATGTTCTGAAAGCAGAGAGATGGACACAGCAAATTCTTCTAACAAGAAGTGACCACCAGTGTGTTCTAATAGCTCCATGAAGAATGAAATAAACTCAAATAGACAAGAGGAGACAGCTTGGTGGCGTGGATACGCCATTGCTAAGCACATCCATTTAAGGATCAGAGTATGGAATGATTAGCTTGGTACATTTCAAATACCTAGCTCCGGGTGTCTGTGCATCTTTGTACACCTGGCATGTCAAGCAAAAAGACATCTTGTGTGAAAATTACTTTCCGAAGAACATGCTTCCCCAAATCATGAAGTTCAAACGCTAGCAGCTCCAGAGAGCCTGAAAGGGACAATGGTTAGAGAGTTCAGATTGGATGTAGAAAGGCCAAGTATGAGTCCTTGCTTCTCTGTGAACCTGTCTGACTGACATCAACCTATCTCAGAGGTTTCTTATAGGCAAAGGTATCAGAGAAAGGTGCATTTCATCCCTTTATGTGGGGCTCCGGATAAGGTTCAAGGTCTTGGTTTTGGTTTTCAAAACCCTCCACGGCTTGGGCCCAGAATACCTGTCGGAGCGTATCTCCCAGAGGTTAGCTGAGGCCAGACCCACTCGGATGTCGCAGGCGCGCTCACTGCGGGTGCCCACTCCTAGGGAGGCGCGGAGGTCGGCCACCCGCAACCGCGCCTTCTCTGTTGTGGGCCCCTCCCTTTCGAACCATCTTCCTAGTGAGCTGCGTCTTGCATCGTCCCTGCCCGCCTTCCGTAAGGCATTGAAAACCTTGCTATTCAGGGAGGCATATGGCGACCTAATTTAATTTATTTAGTTAGTTAATTTATTTTGTTGTTGGTGGTGGTTGTCATTGTTATTTGCTTACCGCCCACTGATCCATCTTGATCTATTGTTTTTATTTGTTTTTATTATGTAATGTACACCGCCCAGAGTTCCATATTGGAAGTGGGGCTGGATAGAAATGAAACAAACAAATAAATAAATAATCAATAATTCAGTCTGTACGTAGATTGTATCATACAGAAAGACAGGCTAGATTCAAATGAAAGAGTGAAAATTGATGGAAGAAGCCAATGATCTAACTGACAGAAAATGGCAAAGACTTGAAATGAGCTTTACTGAAAGTGAAAGAAGAAAGCGCCAAAGCAGAACTGACAAAAATCATGACGACTGAAGAACTACAGAACTTTTATGTCAACAATGAAGAAATTGAAATAGTGCAAGATTTTCTATGCTTCGGTTCGGTCATCAGTCTAAATGGAGACTGTGGCCAGGGAATCAGAAGAAAACTGAGACTTGCAGAGACAGAAATGAAAGCACTAGAACAGATCCCCAAATGCGAGGATCTGTCATGGCACTGAAGACCAAGGGCAAGATTATCCATACTATTGTATTCCTGATTACTGTGCATAGATGTAAAAGATGGGAAGTGAAGAAAGCCCACAGTGGAAAAAGTAAAGCAGCCCTATATATTTAAAAAATCAAATAAATAAATAAATTGATTTTTTTTAAAAAAAAAAAATGTAAGTCGAGGAGATTGCGACTTAAATTTGTCAGGCAGCAGTTAAAATGCCAAATATTTTCTGCTCTTAAGTTGAATTGCTCATAAGTTGAGCAGCTCTTAAGTAGAGGTACCACAGTACGCTAAAATGACACTCATGGAAGAAGACAAATACCAAATCTAATATCTAATAAAGGATTGTGCCTAGAATCTCAGCATTTGCTATGATCTCCACTTATAAATGCAATGCATTGTATGGATCTGGTATAAATCGGCTAAGTCTGGGCACCGTCTTTTTCTGTCATCACCATTTTTTAAAATTAAATCCTTTTTGTTTTGAGGTGTTTGCAAGGAGAGTAATTCAGGCACATCATTCTCAGCTCCTTCTGACTAAGTTTTCAGCTATCTTTAAGTGGGCCCTAGGATTCTGACCTGGGTTCCTTCACCTTTGGAATTTACTCTTTTGCATGAGATGGCTTCCACAGCTCCATGCTTCTCTGCCTAGTGGGGGCTTGACCACTGGCATTTCTGGTCCCCCTTCTCCTGTTATAGTTAAACCTTTGGGAGACAATTTGGGTCCTTGAAGGGGCAAGGCCCTTATCTTGCAGGGCTGGTTTTGAATACTTTATAGAATCCTTGGTCAGAGATCTTAATGATGACATACAAAGCCCTAAATGTTAGGACCTTACTATCTCGCAGAATGACTCTTGCCGCAAAATACTGCCCATAACACCCGATTATCTCAGGCAGGACATTTGAGGGTGCTGTCACTGAAGAAGGCCGGTAAATCTTTGATGAGAAATCGGGCTTTCTCAGTGGTGGCCCCTTGGCTTTGGCTTTTGCACTTAGATAGTTGTGGGTAAGAGAAATGAGAATATACATCTGCTATTAACATGGGCTCATAACGTCTCTTCTGTGTGAAGCTAATCAGATTTAATAATAATAAATGTACCATCAAATCAGTTATGATATACAGTAATTCTTTTCATGGTTTTCCAAGTAAAGAATACTTAGTTTACAATTCCCTTCTCCTGGGGTCATCCTGGGACTGTGCAGCTTGCCTAAGGACACCCAGGCTAGCTCTACTCACTCACAGCAGGCAGCCAGAAACCTAAACATAAGATCATAAGAACATAAGAACATAAGAAGAGCCATGCTGGATCAGTCCAAAAGCCCATCTAGTCCAGCTTCCTGTATCTCACAGTGGCCCCATGAAATGCATCTGGGAGCGCACGAGATTAGATATCTGTCTCCTGATACCACTCCCCTGCATCTGGCCTTTGAAGTACCCTGGTTTTAAGCCTGGAGATTACATATCTCCATCGTGGTTTGTAACCTGTGATGGACTTTTCCTCCAGCAATCTGTCCAATCCCCTTTGGAAGGCATCCAGGCCAGATGCCATCACCACATCCTGTGGCAGGTAGTTCCACAGACTAACAACGCGCTGGGTGAAAAAATATTTTCTTTTGTCTGTTCTTACTCTCCCAGCCCTCAGTTTGAATGTATGTTCTTGGTGTATTTTGGAGCAAGGTCACTTGAGCACTGATTTAGCAACCTGGCCTAACAGAGTGACATAAGACAAAAGAGGACAGAAATTTAGAATATAAATAGAACAGAATAGACCCCATGGTACATGAATGCCCACACTACCTAAGCTTCTTCAGCCTATTCCACCTGAAATCCATGCAGTACCCAGGATTCTCACAAGTGCTTTTCTCCATGCACAAACAGTGATGTGAGAACTCTCACCTTGTGATGTGCAATTTGCCCAGTTGCTGAGAGAATGTCAAGACCAGAACCACCAAGACTAAGCCAGCTGCATGGACACTTCCTTTTCCTTATGCCAGTCATCGGTCAAGTGAGTGAAAGGCTGTTAAAAGTCCACAGTCTTAATATGAAGTAGGGGGAGGAAAGGTTTTTAATGTTGAGGGCATGGTTCTTTTCAGAACTATATTCACTGAGATATGCTTTAACATGCGCCCTTCGACCTTGAATCAATTTCTTTTCCTCTGACCTTGACATAGGATCATCTTTCCAGAATGTCCGCAGTTGAAAAGGGGAGTTTTTGGAATGTCAAATGCTGTTATAATGAACAATGTCTTTTCCGTTTTACATTTTCGAAAGCATCTGACACACACAAAAAATGTATTTGGCACACAATTACATGGATGCGAAGGTAAATGGCTGGTGAAGTCATAGTTCAGGTTTGGATGACTATATCAGAATATATTTGTCTGTTCCGATCCATGAAAACACTTTTCCAGACCTGTGATATCTCTATGCTCTTGCAGCCAAACATAAAAACACAAGGAGACACCAAGGCCAAACATGCATTTACTTGTTTATTTTACTGCATTTATGTGCCACCTTTTTCCCCAGTACAAGAACTCATGGTGGTTCACAAATGATTTTTGAAAAGCTTGGACCCATAAAACACAAAATGGCTGAAAATCTGGTAGTGGAGGGAACTGTAAGCAGTCACATTCTTTTCTGATCTAGACACAAATGTATGAAAACATTAGTCTTCGCTACCAGTTTTCTGGCTCTGTAAAGCCTGAAACCACCACCACCACCACCACCACCACCACCACCATCATCATCATCATCATCATCATATCATTTATTATTTATTATTTATTTATTAAATTTATATACCGCTCCATCTAGCAACATGGCTACTCTGGGCGGTTTACAAACTGAACAGAAATCAAACCATAAACAGTAAAATATGATATAACAGATAAGCACAAGTATATAAATAAAAACCCTATAACCAGTAAACAATATATAACAACAGCATAGAACAGGAGCAAGATGGGCTACAGATAAAAGCAAATAAATATATAATAGCAATCATTATTAGAACGATTTCTCGTCAAAGATTTACGTGCCTCCTTCAGCAATGGCACCCTCAAATGACCTGCCTGAGATGATCGGTGTTATGGGCAGTACTTTGTGGCAGGAGCCGTTCTGCTAGATAGCATCATCATCATCATCATCATCATCATCACCACCACCACCACCACCACCATCAAACTGCAGATCTGGAAGGGACCCTATGGATTATTGAGTCCACCCCATGTCTGTGGGGCACAGTGGGGAATTGAACTCCCAACATCTGGTTCAGCATCCAAATGCCTAAACTACTGAGCTGTCCAGCAATCAGCAAGGTGTTGTTGTGGTTTTTACTGACTATGTTGCCAAAGTAGTAAGAAGCAAGGAATGATTGGATAACTCAGTGGCTCAGGTCTCTCACTGTGGAGCCAGAGGTTGGGAGTTAAGTTTCCCCCACTGGATGCCAATCAGCTATTGAGCACAATTTAAAGTGCTCACCTTAACCTACAAAGCACGGTACAACCTGGGTTCTAGCTACCTCAAAGATCGAATCTCACAGTATAAACCGACTCGGGTGTTAAGGTCATCAGGAGAGGCCCTTCTCTCCATCCCACCACCCTCACAGGTATGTCTTGTGGGAACCCATGAAAGGGCCTTCTCGACTGCTGTGCCCAGACTCTGGAACTCCCTCCCACTAGAGGCCAGGACTGCCACATCTCTGTTGTCTTTCCGGAAACAGGCAAAGACCGTTCTCTTCAGACAAGCTTCCCCTGAATGACAGACTACCATACATGGTGACACAGACTTTTGTTTATACCACTTACAACTTTGTGCTTGTATCTCTCCTTGTGTGATTACATTGACACTATGTTATAAAGTGTAAGTCCCCATCCCTCATAGCTTTTAGATGGTCTATTGTACATGATTACATGGAATGTATATTCTTTTCTTAACTGCTTGCCTTCTCTTTTAGCTTTAATGTTGTCTTCTAATGCTGCAAGATACCCCCAATTTCTTGTTCTTAAACTTGAATATGTCTTAATTGTACACAATGGTATATTGTCCCTCATTACTGTAAGCCGCCTTGGGTCTTTTTCCAAGGAGAAAGGTGGGGTAAAAATACTCATAAATAAAATAAAAATTAAAAAAAATAGAATCAATGATCCATAGGGTCTCTTCCAGCTCTGCAATTCTATGACTGATGATAATGATTAATAAATAATAAATAATAAATAATAAATAAATAAATACATGAAATAAAATATATTATAAATAATATATTAAATATTATTTAATATATTATGTATTTAATAATCAGTAATTTAGTTATTTAAATAAATATACAGTGACCCCTGCCATTTCACGGTTCCAGTATTGCGGTCCCACTATATCATGGGACCGCAGTACCAGAACCGTGGGGGAGGTTGCTCTGTGCTGCCCCCACCTCCGAGAAGCCTCCGGGGTGCATGGGAGGGTGATGGCAGGTGATCTAGTCGCTCTGCGCGGCCGTCCCATGCACCCCGGAGAAGTCTCGGGGCCGATTGCTCTCCGCAGCCCCCCGCCCCTTCTGGGAAGTCTCCGAGCCAGCGGGGGGGTGCCGGGAGTGATCCGCTAGCTCTCCATGCCCCCGCCCCTTCTGAGAGGCCTCGGAGCTGGGCGGGGGGCACCAGGAGCAATCCGATCACTCTCCGCGCCCCTGCACCCCTTCTGGGAGGCCGCGGAGCTGCGTGGGGGTGGCGGGGAGCAATCCAATCACTCTCTGCAGCCCCCGCCCCTTCTGGGAGGTCACGGAGCCATGTGGGGGTGGCGCGGAGCGATTCAATCTCTCCCCGCGACCCCCCTGCCCCTTCTGGGAGGCTGTGGAGATGCGTGGGGGGCGGGGAGTGATCCAATCGCTCTCCACACACACACTGCCCCTTCTGGGAGGCCTCCGAGCCAGGCAGGTGGGCCGCCAGGAGTGATCCGATCGCTCTCCGCATGGCCCTCCCACACACCCTGGAGAAGCCTCGGGGCCGCGCGGGCAGCAGTGGCGGTGGGAGGTAAGATCCCCCTGCCGCCGTGGCGCACTGCTCAATCGCCCCCCACCCCTGCCCCCACCCCACCCGCTTCTGCATATCGTGGATTTTCATGCATCGCGGGTTGGGTGGGTCCCTAACCCCCCGATCGGTGAGGGGTTACTCTAATTAAATAATATATATTAACTAATATACTTAATATAATAATGTTAAGGAGCCCAATGGCGCAGTGGTTAAATGCCTGTACTGCAGGTAAAACTGTGCTCACAACCTGGGGTTCAATCCCTGGTAGCCGGCTCATGGTTGACTCAGCCATCCATCCTTTCGAGGTCGGGGGGGGGGCAATGTGTAGCCTGCATTACTGTAATTAAACTGTAGACCACCCAGAGACTACTTGAAGTGGTATGGGATGGAATACAAGCAGAGCACTTTGCTTTAAATATTATTATTAGAATAGCCACATTCTTACCAATGATACATGAATGTTCTGTTTCTTCCAAAGCAGAGCATCCAAACTGTTTTTATGTTTATCCAGGAGACATTGGTTGATTCTATGCAGCTGTTTGGTCTGCACTGATGAAGTTGCCAGCAACCATACTGCCTAGAGATTATTGGAATCATTCTGCAATAAAAGTAACTTTTCCAAGCTCTGACCACTCCCACCCATGGCCACACGATGTGGGGACTTGTTGTCAGCTTGAGTGTCCGTTTCAATAAGGTCCATAGAAGTAATGATTTCAGAAGGTATTGTATTACAAGCTCTTGACATTATAAATGGGTAGAAAGGCTCACAAATCAGAATCAAATTGTTAAGTGGTTGGTACAGAGTAGGCGGACGGTGGGGATTGCCAGAAACACAGCCTGTTATTTTCATATTAAAATGTAATGGCACCATTAAAGTTAAAACCACTGTTAAACTTGATTGAGTAAATTAGTTAATTAACCATAGCATCTAATGCATTCCTCCAAGGCATACCTCGAAATCCTCAAGATGCAGGGAACTGATAGAGCCCAAGCCGTCCATTATCCTAACTGCACATTGTAGTATGATTACACTCATCTCAGAGTGACTTATTACGAGATCAGTTATAAAAGAGGAGATGGCAAGTTGAAGCACTGCTGTGACTTTGAGACAGATAAGGGGGGAGAAAAAACAGTGAGAGATTAAGATGCTTGTCTTCCAGTCCTCAAGGCAAAGCTTTAAAGAAGCCTTTTCAAATGTATTATAATGCACTTGCGAAGCATTTTATTTATGCCACATCCATTTGATTTTCATTTTTTTTTTTTGCACTCTACCAATATCTTGTCTTTCCGGTTGTATTTTTTACATGAATGTCTAAAATATGATGTTCATATTTTTGGCCGTAAATGTTAAGTACGCCGAAATCTGCTGCTTTTCTTGCGTTTTCGAATCCACGTCGGATTTATGATTTGTTCTGATTTATTCATAGTCTCCTGAAACTGAGACTCGTGGCAGATTGTGGCCCTTGAGTCCAACTGGTGACAAAGAAAATCGTTCTCAAAAGCCAAGGATGCCAAATTTCCATGTGTTTGAGGTACCCTGTTTTCACCGCCTACTGGTCTGGCACACAGCACAGGTACATTCAGACAGATTGGCCTGTTTTGTGTTTAAAGTGACTGTGTGCCCTTGGTTTTCTGTACCTGCAACAAGGGCTTGGTCCCACATCCCTTTAAAAGCAGTTTAAATTACTTGATAAACTGTGTCTAAAAATGTTGCCCCCACGGCCACCGGGCTTTTTGAAAAAAAAGAAAAAAGAAAACCCGGTAATGCTCCCTTAAGTGAGGTTTCTGTGATTCACCCAAGAGGTAGGGAATTTTTTTTTGCCTCGCTTTAAAAATCCACCTTTTAAGAAGGCAGACGTCATGGGACCATGCAGACGATCTGGGTTTCTTCTTCTTTTTAACTCATAGCAGGACGGGCTGTTCCTGGGGCCAATCGGCGCTGTTTTTATAATTTCTTTTCACCGTCGGAGAAACAGGAAGCTCCATGTGGTGCCCTAAGTTTTAATTTTCCCCAGCCAAGTGGTCTGTTTTTTTCAAATGCTAGTGCCACCTGCTGGCCGGGGGGGGGGGGGGGGCTGAACTGCACTTAAAAAAAAAACCAGCTTTGGATGTGGCAACTCCTGTACCACTTATTCAATCATGTGATGGGACGAAGAGGAAAAGCCGGACCTTCAGAAGATCAGGATCGAACCCCAGGTGAGATAGCAGCCAAAATTTAGTTGATGGTATACAATGCTGTAGACAATGTGGGCAGCAGACTCAGAACATTGCATCCCCCCTATACATTAGCCACCCCCAACCACACATCCCTATAAATGATTAATTTAAAAAACACGCACAGTGGCATCACTAAATTCCATGTTCATCCCATGCAAATTGAACATACTCTTGCAAAAAATATATTTGCTTTACTCAACTCTAACACAGGGACACAAGAGTGGCTGGCCCCTGAAGGATGCCCTAAGCATATCCGATCTCGCCTGATTTCAGAAGCTAAGCAGGGTCGGCCCCGGTTAGTACTTGGACGGGAGACCACCAGGGAATACCAGGTGCTTGTAGGTGCTTGGAGTAGGAACTGGCAAACCACTCCAGTATTCCTTCCAAGAAAACTCCATGGACCTGGGGTTACGACTGTAATGTTGCAACACACACACACACACACACACACACACATGAAGACAAAAAGGAGGATATTGCTTCATTAATATAAGAAAACAAAAGCCATGCTGGATGAAACCAAAGACCCCATTGTGTCAATGGCCAATCAGTGGCCAATCAGACAAGTGCCCTGCTGTGAGACAAAGGTGCAGTAAACATCACGTAGTACTGAGAGGGATAGGAACAGACTGAACAAGCTGGTCAGCAGGGCTAGCTCTGTCTTGGGCTGCCCTCTGGGTTCTGTGGAGGAGATGAGTGAGAGAAGGACGTTGGCCAAGCTGACATCCATTATGAACAATACCTCTCACCCACTGCACCAGACAGTGGAGGCTTTGTGTAGCTCCATCAGTGGCAGACTCAGACTGGAACACCTTCCTTACCATCCGAGGCTGCAAAGGCTGGGCCTCTTCACTCTTGAATGATGGCGCCTAAGAGGTGACCTGATTGAAGTTTATAAAATCATACACACTGTGGACAAATTAGATAAGGAAAAATGGTTTTCCCTATTGCACAGCACTAGAAGTAGAAGGCATTCCATGCTAGATCGCAAACAAATAAGAGAAAGTACTTTTTCACCCAGAGTATCACTGATCTGTGGAACTCCCTGCCAGAAGAAGTGGTGGCAGCTGTCAGCCTTGACAGCTTTAAGAAAGGATTGGACGAGTTCATGGAGAACAAGGGTATCAATAGCTATCATTATGGATGACTAAGGACAACCTCCGGGTTGGAGAGACAGGCAGGATATCTCTCAATGCTATTTGCAGGGAATCATAAGCAGATGAAGACATTTGCTTGGAAATACCCTGAAGCAAATGGTGAGCCACTGTGTGAGACAGAATGCTGGACTGGATGGGCTGTGGCCTGTTTCAGCAAGGCTGTTCATATGTTCTTATCCCCAGTGTGGGAAGGAGCACTACCACAGGTCTTTTGTTCCCAGTGCTGTTAGACTCTATAACTCTACAATCTAACCTGCTATTCCTATGGTGGTACATTGTAGTTTCTTTCTTTTTTCACATTTAATTTTTTATATCCAGATTTTATAGTGTATATTTGTATATTGGATGGTATTTATTTTATTCAATCTCTTTTATCTTTTTTTCTTTCTTTCTCACTTTACACTTTTTGTGCTTGTTGCTTGTTCTTTATATTGGGAGCTGTGTAACAAGTACATTTCCCCTGATGCAGGCTTAATAAAAATTTATCTTATCTTATATCATCTTATCAGTTCAAAAGAGATGACTGGAGAGCAATGACCTGCTCACGGTGACACATGCCTTAGTTACACCCTGGCTAGATGACTGCACCACATTCTGTGTAGGGCTACCTTTGGTAAATGGCTGGGGGACATCAGCAGGTCCAAAATGCAGCAGCCAGATTGTTACAATCAATCCATCTGACCCAGAATACCTCTACACAATTGTTATTGGCTGAAACGGTTCCATCTTGCCATGCTGGCAGCTTTATCTCCTATCCATGAGCGTTATATTATATTTAATTGTTGGAAAGTTCTAGAAAAACTCAGAAGTTCCTCTTGTTTGTAGTTTTATTTAAATCTTCCAAATAAAGTGTGCCCTAACCTACCATTCAGGTTATGAAATGCCTCCCAGCCTAGCCCACTTTGGAAGGCTGTAGTGAAGCACATCCGATCTCGACTGATTTCAGAAGCTAAGCAGGGTCAGCCCTGGTTAGTACTTGGATGGGTGACTACCAGGGAATACCAGGTGCTGTAGGCGCCTGGAGTAGGCACTGGCAAGCCACTCCAGTATTCCTGCCAAGAAAACTCCATGGGCATGGGGTCACAAAGGGTCTGTCACAACCATAATGACACAACACACACACACAGTGAAGAATAGGAACATTGAGAAAAAATGGGGCACTACCTTGAACCTGTCTGATAGAGGAGTATAAATAAAATAAATAATGCACCTTACTGTTCCTTCTGCTTCCACATTATTCAGCTTTACTTGACTTATAAGCATCCCCACCACATGTGTGTGCCTGTAGATCAGCCTGAAGTTTGCTTTATATGAACAGAGCTTGCCGAATTGGTGATTTCTAAAAGCAGTCCACATTGTTAATATTGCATGATTTAGTTACTCTCCGCGCCTCTAACACTGTGACAGTAGGCACAAATTATATGCAATACTTAGCAGTGAGAGGGTTCTGATTTATACCTGCAGTGCAATTTGCTGGTTCAAAATTTGCAGCAACATCTTTGCAGCCATAAATTGAAAGTGGGGTGGAGGGGGAGGAAGAGAGAGAGAAAAGCAGGACTGATTCTTTTGAATGCTTAATCAATAAGCAATGTTCCCCCTCTCCTGACTGCAAACTTATTGGGCTCAAGGAGCTTTTCTGGACAATGGATGTCCTCTAATTCAAGTGTAACACAATAGAATAGGTAAAAATAGCTTTGAAGCACACGCATGCAGGATACAGATGGATACTCATACGATGATGTGCTTGAAGTCTCGACTACACCTTCTGCTCAAGCCATAATTATAAATGTAAATGTAATTGTTTGTTGAAATAGAGCAAAACATCTGGTGCCTAAGAATGTTTTGTATTGAGCATGAAACTCCATGTTTAAGGTCTTCTCAAAAAAGACATGGTGGAACTGGAAAAGGTGCAAAAGAGAGCAACTAAAATGATTACTGGGCTGGGAGAAAGGCTAAAACATTTGGGGTTCTTTAGTCTGGGGAAAAATGCCCCTGAGGGGGAATATGATTGAGACATACAAAATAATGCAGGGCATGAGTAACGTGGATAGGGGGGACACTCTTCTCACTCTTACAAAATACCAGGACTAGGGGACATCCACTCAAATGGAGGGTTGTGAGAATGAGAACAGACAAAAGAAAATAATTTTTTACCCAGTGTGTTGTTAGTCTGTGGAACTCCCTGCCACAGGAGGTGGTGATGGCATCTGGCCTGGATGCCTTCAAAAGGGGATTGGACAGATTCCTGGAGGAAAAGTCCATCACCGGTTACAAGCCATGATGGAGATGCGGAATATCTAGGCTTAAAACTGGGATACTTCAAGGGCTAGATGCAGGGGAGTGGTATCAGCA
Organism: Phrynocephalus versicolor; assembly: GCA_023846285.1. Classification (NCBI taxonomy): domain Eukaryota; kingdom Metazoa; phylum Chordata; class Lepidosauria; order Squamata; family Agamidae; genus Phrynocephalus; species Phrynocephalus versicolor. Next base: position 91,296,123 of record JAHTLZ010000129.1, on the reverse strand, counting down.
GACAGGTATCTAGTCTTATGCGCTCCCAGACGCATTTGCTGAGGCGACTGTGTGATACAGGAAGCTGGACTAGATGGGCCTTTGGCCTAACCCAGCATGGCTCTTCTTATGTTCTTATGTTCTGCAACTTATTCTAGATAGAATTGGATACTGCTCTCCAAGTCAAGGAAGGATGACTCTTACTCTTTAAGCAGAATTACAGGGTTTCATGAATAAATGTAGGCAAACCTTTGATGCCAAGTGCCAAGTGTGAGTCGGAGTATTTTGTACCAATTCCCAAGCCTCAAATCTGAGTTCCTGTTAAAAACAAGCAAAGCAAAGTGTTCTGCTCATATACTGCCCCATAACACTTCAAGTAGTCTCTGGGTGGTTTACAGTTTTAATTACAGTAATGCAGGCAACACATTGGCCCCCACCCCAGCAAGCTGGGTACTCATTTTACCAACCTCAGAAGGATAGAAGGCTGAGTCAACCATGAGTCAGCAACCTGGGATTGAACCCCAGCTTGTGAGCACAGTTTTACCTGCAGTACAGGCATTTAACCACTGCACCACGGGGCTCTTGTAGATTTTCTCCTTAGAAAAAGGAGAGGATGGGTTGTTCTGAGTCATGTCAAGTCCAAGTCATTGGGGAAAAATACCCAAGTTTAGTTTGAATTGAATTGCTGGTGCAATTCTTAAGTCTGATGTGACAGTGAGACTTGTTACTTGATTCCCCATCTCTGGTTTCATGTCTCATATACTGTAGCCCTGTCCAGGTGTTCAGACGGTGTTGACTCCACACACAAGGAGTACAACCTCTAATCGCTCTATCACCAATTCGCTAATGCACTGTGGCATATGAATAAACTAGAATGTCTGTATAGGGTTTTTGTCTCTGCCACTCTTAAACAAAGGCTGGAATTATATTATTAGTGATTAGAGATGGGCACGAATAGAAAAAAATGCAGTTTCGTTTGTCGTTTGTTGTGTAAAGGTCCATTTCGGTTCGTTTCCGTTGTTCGCGAATTTTTTGCAAAAAATTCATTTTCGTTTTGTTACCTTTTCATTACCATTTTGTTACCATTTATCCCAATTTTACGTGATTTTTTCAGCATTTAAAGCAGCTCACTTCATTGGCGTAACGGAAACGAAATGCACGACAAAAAAATCCCGCATTTCTGTTCGTTTTGTTTCATTTTAGAGACGAATTTTGTTTATCGTTTCATTGCATAATGAAACAAAAACCAAAAAACGAAATCGAAAAATTGTTCGTTCCGTGCCCATCTCTATTAGTGATCATGAAGGATCGGGTAAGTAGCCTTGGCTAACAGTAGCTAACTGCCAAAGTGCCAAGGTGAAGCTTGACTTGACAATTAGGCATAGACCCAATATATGCCTAAAATACTCCTTGGCCCGTTGTTGGTTTACCAGAGTTTACCACAATTAGATGTGGCAAGGTATAGAAACCAAATGCAAGTGCTAGTAGAATTCTAAGAAGCCAGAAATATTGTTTGCAATCCCATATAGAGTTGCTAGGCGGTACAGGACTCAACATATATCTACTTGTCACTAAACTGGATTAAGCTGAATGGCACTTACGCCCAGGTTATCATGTAATGTGATATGTTTTAAGCAGTCCACCCTTGGTATGAAAGACTGGCACCAAAGTGCAAAAGTCTAACCAAAAAGAGAAACCTTCAACAAGCGGTTTTCGATGAAGTCTGCATAACTTCCACTGAATCATGCTGTATCATGTCTGAGATGCTTTCAAAATTCACCAGATCAGCCAAAACCAGTACTACTCCAAGAAAACCTACGTTTCTACAGCCTAGCAGAATTACCCAGTGAGAAGAGCAGTAGCACCGGATAAAGATTCCTAAAACACATGAATTTCTCACCTTTGCTGACCTCCTCCTGTACTATTCAGGTGTGAGACAATACTGGATGTGTTCTTCTTACACAGGGTCACTAAATGTTACAGAGAATGCATGTTCCTTATATTTAGTCTGCCTTTCCTCACAAAGCTCCCCAGAGATAAATGTTTCTGCAATCAGACTTGCAAATTAAGTTTGCAAAACAAAACATCCTGGACTGCAAGGTGCATAGGTAAGGAAAAAGTGCTCTTTGATATGCAGACATTGTTCACCATCTGAGGGAACACCACTTCTAACTAGAGATGGGCACACAACAAAAAATGACACACTGTTTCATAGTGTCCTAGGTTTACAAAACATTTTGTAACATAACAAAATGGCAGACAGTGTTTGTTACAAAATGAAACACTATTTTTACTGTTGAAATGAAACAATTTGTTCTCCCTTGCCATCCCCGCCTCCCAGGTGGGTTTTTTTGACAGGTTGGGCTGTGGGGAGGGGCCCCTTAAAGGAAAAATTCTCAAAACCCTGTCCTACTCTCCAGTTCATGCCCCTGCCCCCATCACCCAGCTCATGTTTTTTGACAGGCCGGGCTGTGGGGAGGGAATATGGCCTGTCCAAACAACAATAACAACAACCCTCAGCTGGGTGGCAGCAGCTTCTGAATCATTTCATTGCTCGTTTTGTTTCATAGTAAAACTTCTATTAAAATTATTAGTAATGAAATGAAACAAAACGCAATGAATAACTAAACAAAACACTATTTTCCCATTTTGTGCCCATCTCTACTCCTAACTCATTATACGTACTGTACAACATTGATCTACTCTGGGTTTGGTCTAGCAAGGTTGTTCTGGGGGTAGAAGAAGCTTCTGTTTCTGTGAAGTCAACTAAATTCATGGAAGGATAGGACTTTGTTCTCCATCATATTCTCATTTCAGGTATGGAAAGTCTAAGGCTCATTGATTTTTGCCAGTTCTATGATATGCAGGCATCTGAATAAAGCAACTATGCATACAACAATGTTTCTCAAAATCCTCTATATTAAACTTCAATGGCAGATGATCACCAAATCTTTTGGAAACAATCCAATCCAAACAAAGTTCCATTAAGATCAAATTTTGATATAAATGACATTAAACTGAATATATATTTACCTTTCTGTTCAAATAAGCTTTCCCTTAGAGACTGGATGTTTGGGAGCGTTCTTTAAATGGGGAGTTTTGCCTTGTTGCTTTGAATATGTTTTTGGTGTTGATTTGTGTTAGCCATTTTTATTGTGGCATTTGTTTGAGTCTTGTGAATATTTATATACTTAATATTTGGAGCTTTTAAATATGGTCTTTAACTTATATAACTGAGCGTGGAGCCTTTTTAAAGGGAATGGTGAGGTATGTATAAATAACTAACTAAATAAATAAATAAATAAATAAATAAATAAATAAATAAATAAATAAATCCATTCATCCATTCACACTTCATTTCTGAAGCCAGATCTGTTCAATAGTCCACACTGGGGATTGTCTTCCCTATGGAGCCCAAGTAGAGCTGATGTTGCCTAAATTTCTATAAACCAAGTTGATGTACAGCTGTTGATCGAGGACTTTTGAAGCCTAGTCAGATCATGAAGTGTTTTTTGATCTCTTTGTATTTTCTTTGAGATACATTATTTGAAATGTATTGCACTGTTTGAGGTTGCTTGAATGTGCCCTAATTGATCGTACCCTTCTGGAGATCTGCTGACGGAGGATATGGTAGAATAAATAATCAATGAATCAATATTTGGGTAGAATCATAGAATCACAGATTTGGAAGAGACCCCAAGGGCCATCCAGTCCAACCCCCTGCCATGCAGGGACCCCCATCACATACTCCCGACAGATGGCCATCCAGCCTCTGCTTAAAAACCTCCAAAGAAGGAGGCTCCAAAACCCTCTGTGGCAGCATATTCCACTACAGGACGGCTTTTAGAGTGGACTAAAATTCACTCCGTTCTTTTCCTTCCTCCTGCAGTCTGACCTTCTCTGACCTTCCAAAGCAGATTTAGAGTGCTAGAGAGTGGCAGGGGAAACTGGAGGTAGAAATAATCTCTGACGACTTTTGGCCATCTAGCTTGCTGAGATTCACTATGCACAATTCTGGAGTCAGACTACCATCATCATCATGTCAGAACTGCACAGTTGGAAAGGACTCCATGGATCACTGAGACCAGCACCTGTCAAGGACTCATAGTGGGAAATCAACCTCTCAGCTCTGGCTCTGTAGCCAGATACCACAACCACTGAGCTATATTCTCTCTCTCTCTCTCTCTCTCTCTCTCTCTCTCTTTCTGATGGTCAAAAAAAGAAGTACAAGCTTTGTCAACTAGGCTAATTGGTGAGGGCCTCAATGCATTCTGGGTAAATCCATGATAATGAGGATACAATACGTGAGGCAATTTCATTATGACATGTCTTTTTCAGGTACACGGAGGATCCCCTTTGATTAGAAAGAAGGTTTTGTGTGGCATTTCCAACTGACAAAAGGTTCCACCATCAAGACATGGAAGAAGCATTTATTACAGACTGAACCTCTAACTTCGGAAGGAAGATGGCAAGCAATTCGCCAGCCAGCAGTTTGGTGACATGGTGAGGAACTTTTTGCGATCAGTGCTGAAAAGTAGACATTAACTAGGAAAAAGTTCCACTAGGCAGTGAAGATAATGAATCATGAATTCTGTAAGGGCGAACCGGCCATGCTGAATCAAAGTACAGCTGTCTTATATTTGCTCTGTGTGCATTTTGCTACCAGTAATTTTGTCATCAATTTTCATAATTTGTTTAAACATATTTGTCTTTTGGACACGAGAGGTCATATTTCATAGCCATGATGAATTTTCTCCTTGGTCCAGCTTTACAGAATTTGCACTTAATTAATTGCACAACCTTTAATTCGACAGTCTGTTCATTTCTAATGGCCATATAGTTTCAAATGCTTATCTAGAGATGGGGAGGGGGAAGGGGGAAGTTGTTCTGAAGAAGTTGTGGCTTTGTGTGCTCTTTGTTCTAATAATTTTAAAGTTTCGGAAACGGGCCAAGATTTTTGGTGTCGTATCCTTCCTGCCCAGAGTCCGTTTTGAAATTTTCATAGCTGTCATATTTAATGGGAAGGGGAGAGGGCAATCTTTGTAACTTGGAAGCAGTTTGGAAACCAGGACTATGCAACCAGCTCCAATGGTGGGATCAATGTTTCGGGATCTGCACTGGCTTTTCCTGCATCCATAACAACCCCTATCATTAGGCAGAGTGAGGTGTTCCCCTAGGCAGCAATGTGGGGTTGTCATGGAAGGACAACAAGTCATTAAGTAGCCCCATGGTGCAGTGGTTAAATGCCTGTATTGAAGGTAAAACTGTGCTCACAACCTGGGGTTCAATCCCTGGTAGCAAGCTCATGGTTGACTTAGCCTTCCATCCTTCCGAGGTCAGTAAAATGAGTACCCAGCTTGCTGGGGGGGATATGTGTAGCCTGCATTATTGTAATTAAAACTGCAAACCGCCAAGAGACTACTTGAAGTGGTATGGGGCGGTATATAAGCAGAACACTTTGCTTTTGCTTTTGTATTACTTAGTTATTGCTGTATTTTTATGGCCAAGGATGAGCAGATTTTCTGCTTTGTATGCCATGGTTTTTCTGCTTCCATGGACCACTCTTGCTGCCTTCTCCATTATGAGAGGGGGAGTGTTTTCAGGAGAAGGAGCTTTATTAAAGCTGAGAAGGCGAAAAAACAACTTACACCCAAAGACTTTTACAGAATTGTGTCCAATTTGACCTTGGACAGAATTAAGTTTTGGCAGCCTCCGCCTCCAACAGGGTACATAGTCTTTTACAGACCCAGGACTGAAAAGTCCCTAGCAGGACCTCAGGGCCAGGCAACCAGACAGTTCTTGTCAGATCCAGGCTCTGCTCAGTCAGAGACATGGGAAGTCATGGGAGGTAACAGCTAATTCCAAAGCTAGGTTCAGCTCCTGCCATGAACCACTGAACCCAGTCCAAAAGGTCAACACAGTCAAGGAGTTGCTTCACTCCCCCAAGTTCATGAGCATGGCTTCTACACAGCCACTTGTCTGTATTGTCTCCAGCTGTGCTTTGCACCTCTTTAGCTTTCCTGACACTTTGGAGCCTCACCCTGTCCTGTTTTATCCTGATAGCTTCTTCAGGTTACATTGACCGCAGTCATACCTGTGTTTTCTGCAGTAAAAGATTGTGTGCTAACCAAGAAGAGAAGCAAATTCTGCTCACGGCTGACTACGCCCCTCGAACAGCAATTTCAGCGAAGTTTCCTAAACCACCGCCAGGGGCTGGATTTAGAAACTTTGCTCGAAAATGCTTACTCGTTTGCTTCTGCTGCAACAACAGGACACTGAAAATACACAGTAAATTCAGTTTCTCCCCTTTCTACCCAGCTGAAAGGATGGAGCCTTGGAAACTGGAGCTGGAAAGTAGGTCAGAATGCGTAGTACACAGGTTAGGACAGAATTTATTTGTTTATGTATGTATGTATGTATGTATGTATGTATGTATGTATGTATGTATGTATGTATGTATGTATGTATGTATGTAT
>JAHTLZ010000129.1:91270392-91284417 GCA_023846285.1 Phrynocephalus versicolor | reverse complement strand
TATCTATCTATCTATCTATCTATCTATCTATCTATCTATCTATCTATTGAGAGTAAGTGAGGCAGGGACCACTTGTAGCATTCCAGAGACTGCTAGACCACCCACAGTACTTCACCAATAGTTCCAAGGAGTAAACAAAATATTAAATATACGTTAACACCTCTTAATGCAATAATTTCAACAGAAAAGTCTGGTGTTGTTTGAACCACTGCTTGGAAACAATGGACAAAATCTTGTTGGTGTAAAGATATGCTGCCCAAACTAGATTAGGTGCTAGTAATATTCTACTTAAATTCTAAATATTGCCAGCACTGGATCTGGTTTCAGTAGTGTAAATTTACGTGACTAGAGTTTGTTTACTGAGTTACAAATAATATAGTTACCTGTACTTTGTCACTCTTGGTCAACAATGGTACATCTGAAAAAGAACATAGTCAAGTAGGAACAAAGCCGCATCATATGTGAGACATATGTCTTCTGATTAGTTCCAAATGTTATTTTTACAGGGGATTTTTGGCTGGGGTTCTTTAAGCTTTATGTCATTTTTAATGAAGCTGAAGTTTCCTTTCCCTCCATACTAGGATGAAAACATACCTAACTGACTAAAACAGGTAACTTCTCAAACTCTGAAATGAGCAGCAGGAAGTAAAAGTAACTTTCCAAGGCTCAAGTGGCATTAATTGTTCAGGCTGACTGGAGTACCACAGGTTCTCAGTTGTATGTATCATGACGTAACTCACATAATATGATGTGCATGCTGAATGAACCAAAATATAAACTGAATTATCAAAGTTTTAAAGGCCAGGTATTGAAAAAAAAAAAGCACTGTCTGTTCGTCTGGATTAATCCTTCTGGAATGATTTGAACTTTTAGTTTCACACTCACATTCATGGTGAGGTTAATCGTCACTGTGACGAAATTAGGCCTCAAAGGAGCACCTATGGATCTTTTTTTAAAATGACCTTTATTGTAGGGCTAAAATTTGATACCTGTCCTGTTTCAGGTGAAAAATCTTTGTTTTACGTGACATTGGCGATGCTGCAGGTGTACGAAAAAATGACTTCAGCAATAGGAGCCACATCAGAGATATATCACTAGATGAAGAACCTAATCATTGAGACACATGTAATGAACATAATTTGCATATTACTGTCACATACCTGGCAGGTGCCAATTACAGCTGATGATATGACTGAAGCACAAGGAATAGCAAATACAGCTTCTTATATAGTTTTCCCAACTTTTTCTTAACGGGGGTAATTCCCAAAATTTATTATTCTATCCCCCAAAATATTTTCAGTTAATGAATATCACCATACTCACAATGATCTTTGTAATAGAGTGTTTGGAGTATGTTGACAGACACTCCTCATACATGTTATCTTGGTTAGTATAGACCTGGCAAAAGAGCTTACTTACATATAGTTGTTGGTTCTTGCAACCTTGCATGCTGCCTTTAGTAGGGTTAGCTGGGAGGGACCTTTCTGGGCTTGGGTCACTGTCAATCTATCCACTAGAGATGGGCACAAATCAAAAAATGGCATTTTGTTTGTCGTTTGTCGTTTGGAGGGTCCGTTTCGGTTCGTTTCCGTTTTTCGCGAATTTTTGCAAAAAAAATTGTTTTCGTTTTCATTCGTTTTGTTACCATTTTGTTACCATTTATTTCAAATTTTTGTGATTTTTTAAAGGATTTTAAGCAATTCACTCATATTGCAGTAACGGAAACGAAATGCACAACAAAATTTCCGGTGTTTCTGTTCGTTTCGTTTCATTTTAGAGACAAAATTTGTTTATCATTTTGTTACGTAACAAAATGAAAAAATGAAAACGAAAATGAAAAATTGTTCGTTTCGTGCCCATCTCTACTATCCACACTAACCAATGGTTCCTTCTCAGCCTCTGATTTCAAAGAGCTGCTTAACTCTGTTTCTTCTCTCTCTGTTGTCTGATGGCAATTCGTACTTTGCAGGGGTCTGTTGCTGAAAGCAGTCATGTTTGTCAATTGGTTGTATGATCTCGTATCTCCGAATAAGTTATAGAGACTGTAAATACCAGCTTATTGAAGGGGTAGACTAGGGGAACTTGAAGCTCTTCTTCTCTGTGAATCCCTGCATTTCTTCTGTGTGGCTAGAGGAATTTAACCAACATTCAAAACTCTATAATAGTCAGAGAAACAGCACCCTGGCCAACTGGGAACATTCTCCCTAAGTATAGGGAGGGCGAACTCTACTGAGATTCCAGATCAGCCATTTCACCATGGAAGCCACTGTTTGGGCAACAGGAAGTATTTAGACAGTTGGTGTAGGAGTCATTCTGGCTGGTAGAGCATGGAGACTGGCGGTGAAAAGGGAGAATGATGAGCAGTGAGCTAAACAGAAGGAAGCAACAGCCTTGCCAGATGGACACAATTCCTATGATGGGAACACACACAGCAGAAGATGTGGCACACGGGGTTGTATGAATCCTTATTTGTCCCAATCACATGCAGGAACGAAGAGCCACAGAGTTAATCTCCTTGTCCTCCAAGTGGGTTGAACGTGTCTTCACCTCTGTCAAGCAAAAAAAGCCCACTGATTTGCATGAAATTTCATGTGCTAATCTAGAAAGATCAGACAGAAGAAACAATATTTTTATTCTCCTGAAGGTGGAAGTGAATCTGCTGTCCAGGAGCTCGCTATGAATGAAAGTCCCTGGTCTTCTTCCATCATCTAGTACAGTGATAGCGAACCTTTGAGAGACTGAGTGGCCAAACTGCAATTCAAAACCCATTCATTTTTCGCAAAGCGCCAATACAGCAATTTAACCGGAATAGAGGTGGCTGTGAAGGGGCAATTTCAGGTGCCCACAGAAAGGGCTCTGAGTGCGACCTTTTGCACCCGTACCATAGGTTCACCAACACTGATCTAGTATATTTTTGTTATATATGGCTTGGACAGCCAGCCTCTGGAATGGAGGAGGCCTCCCCAAGGAAGATTGTCCCAGTCAGCACTTCAAGTGGCACATATTGATGGTTAGAGCTGTTTGGCAGTGGAAAATGCTGCCACGGAGGGTGGTGGAGTCTCCTTCTTTGGAGGTTTTTAAGCAGAGGCTGGATGGCCATCTGTCAGGAGTCCTGTGATGGGTGTTCCTGCATGGCAGGGGTTGGACTGGATGGCCCTTGAGGTCTCTTCCAACCCTATGATTCTAGGATTCTATGATATAGAGTACATATGGCTGGGCCAGGTGCAGAAAGAGGGCCTTGAAAAGCAACCCAAAGACTCAAATACCAGAGATGTGAACAAGCACAAATGCAGGTTAAAAAAAAAATCAGATCCCAATCCTGAGCTGCCTTCCATTCACTCTGTGGGGTGAAGGCTTTAGGGCTTTCCTGAGACGATTCGCTAGAAATCAACGGGAGGAAAGAGTTGAGCTTCAATATACGGAGCACTCCTAAATTACACAGCAGCTTCAAGTACAATGCACAAAAAGACAGGAGCCGAGAGAATAAGTACATTTCCAGCCGTCATGTCCATGAACTAGGCAAGTTTGCCACCTCACTGAATCATTTTCAAGTGCTCAGGGCTCATCCATCGATTCTACAGAAGGCATCCCAGCCACGATATTCTGAGATGAAAGCAGGAGTAATACAGAGCTGCCTGTAATTCTTTATAAAACATACACTGAGTATTTTTGTTGACTCCAGCATGACATTTCCAAGGTGGCTGGGAAACCAGGCCATTTATTACATGGCATCCAGATCAATAATAAGAGGGAGAGAGAGAGAGAGAATTCTCTCTCTCTCTCTCTCTCTCTGTGTGTGTGTGTGTTTGCGTGTGTGTGTGTCTCAAAGGAGGGGAAAGGGAGGGATTGGGAGACATGGGGAAAACAAGTGAAGCTATATTCCATTTGAACGACAGGATGAATATGCTGGTTTGTTTTTGAGTAAACATACTTCTGATTTAAAAAGACACATCGAAGATGCACCTGCTTAATATAGATTAATTCACATTTACAGAGAATAACCATGAGAACGGTTTGAAAAGCTGTGCAGACCTCAAAGTAACCTAGGCTAGCTAGCTTGCTTGTTTTTAGAAGCAGAATCTTGGATAGCTTAATAGCACATGTACTTTTTATAAATTCGGCCATTCAGAAACAAAATGTGTCTGTTGAAGGTCTGTGGGTCATTTAGAACAAGGAACAGAGCCTCATCATAAATAGAAAAATAAGGATGCAGGATTGGTTTAACAGATGTACAATTTCAATGCCCAAAGTTTTGGTCCTGGAAACAGCAACAAATCTTTCAATTCTCCTGTCTAGAATTTTCTAGGTTAAGATAAATTCTGGGATAGACATTACTATGACTTTTCTAAAGGCTTCTGAAAAACTTTCTTGGACCAAAGAATGGATCTTTCACAAGCATTAGAAACCTCATCAGTAGCACAAATGAAAGTGCCGTAGCAATATCAATTGTAACAGTGGCAGATTAACAATGACAATGAAAATATCCGAGAATAGGACTCAAGTTAAACAGAAAGTGTATCGCACAATACTTTACATGAGAATGTTTCTTTGTGTGAAGATTGTGCCTGTTCATCTCCCTCTGCTGGACATATTTGAACATTATTCCACAGCTTCAAATATGGTGGCTTTCTCCAACATCGGTTCAACTGACAAATTGTGTGTGTGTGTGTTTGTGTGTGATAGTTATGATGACCTTGACACAGCAAGAAATAAATTCACTCTTATTTCTGATACACATTTTGTGAAATTAAACTCTCTCTCTCACACACACACATACAGAAAGTGTGTGTGTGTGTGTGTGTGTGTGTGTGTGTGTGTGTATACATACATACATACATATATTTAAATAAGGGACTCCCCTGCCTATATTTGTTAAAATTACCATAAAGATACATATATTTTTAAAGTTGCCACCAAAATATGTATTTTTTTAGATTTAAATAATTTTTTAAATCTGTCTCATTTTGAATGAGAAATGTTCCCTTCAGGTTTGTAATCTTTCTGTGATCTCACCTTCTCGTTAGAAGTCTTTAAATATGACATCTGACAAAAGTATCAGCTGTGAAATGCTTATTATTATCAAATGCTGTCAGCGACTAATACAATTACCTAGGCATTACATCAAATTTACTTTGATTACTTGTTTTATTTACTTACTACATCCATATAGCACTTTCCTGTTGATGCAATTATGCTGGCATCCAGTGAGCAATAATGACTGGCATTCGGCTACGCCTGGTATAGCATACTGTATTTATCTATTTCGACATTATAGCTGCATCAAGTTTATTTAAACTTTATAAACTTTATCCTGCAGACAGTTGAGGGGCAGTCTGCAATGAGTGGCTGTGCAACAGATTACGCAACTGATGGTGCTTCCGCTTGTGCAATTGTGAGTTACACAGGTGCAACTATGCAGCAGGAACCAGGCTCATTGATCAGGTCTCACAGACACCATTTAAAAGGGGATGGGGGGAATACACAATTCAAGAGGTCATTTTTGCATATTTTGCATAAATAATATAATGGCCAGGTAAAAGGGCTGCCCACTGATGGGGATACTCTGGAGTGACAGGGGTCACATTTGTGAGGTTGCCCCTCCCCCCTCTTGTCCTTTGGTCATCATCAGGCTAAGACCTTCCTCTTCAGGGAAGCCTTTAAACAGTGGGTTATCTCAGGAATGCTGGTTTGTAACTTATACTTCTTAAACAATTTTACATTGGTTTTTATACTTGATTGTTCTTATCGTAATGTATATTAAATTGGTTTTTTTTTATTGTGATAGTTTCATAGTGTTTTAAAAATTCTTATTTTACCTGTTATGAAATGTGTTGGCTCCTGGAATATTTTTTGCATGACTCCACGAATATTTCAAATGCTGGCACACATACATTCATATGCGTATGTCAGAGGAGAATCAATTTATGTTAGTATGAGCTTCTTATCCTCCCACTTGCTCCTCTTAGAAACTTCAACACTATTAGTGCCTGAGGTGAAGAATCAGCCAAAGCTGATGCTAACAGATCGACCAACCAAGCTCTCACCCACCACAGCATTGGTGTCTACAGGCTAATAGAGCATTTGGAAGGGCCGTTCCTCCCTCCTGTTGCCCTGCTGCAGCCTGATAGGAGGGCAGCTGCCAGGTGACAGGCAAAGAAGGGAGGACCCTAATGGAGCCAATGAACAAGAGGAACAATCGAGCAAGTATTTCCAGTGTATGTCTAAAGGCTAGGCTTAGCCCTCAGACAGCTGGAGATTGTGCACAAAGAGTTCCATCTCTGGCACAATCTTAAAGCTTGTGAAAATGCAAAGAAACAATAAAACAAAAACAAACAACCCCCCTCCAAAGCAAGTGGCACCGTAAAGATGATTATATTTTAATGTGAGCTTTCGTGGATCATGCCCACTTCTTTCTTTTTTCCTTATGCCTGAAGAAATGAATGTGATCCTCAAAAGTTCACATTAAAATATAAATTAGGACCCCCATATCTCTGGGTAATTGGTTCTGCCCCCTCCATGGATACATAAATCTATAGATAATAGTGAATGCTAAATATATAGTAGAGTAAAGCGGGGAGGGGAGGCAAAAAAAAATATTTCGACATGCATTTCCAGAACTAAATACCTCTTCCAAAGCCTGAAAAAAGGAACAGATTGGACCAGATGGCCTATCAGGTTATTTAGGCTAAGGCTTAAACTAGTACTTATATTGAAAACAGAAGCAAATATTAATAGTAAAGCTGGAGTGAATTTGGAGTTGCGTGTTCTTATCGCCGATGGCCAGACAGAATTTCACCCAAAGCATTTGGGCCTAACTGAAATTTCTTAGGAAGCAGCTAAAAGCAGCAGCATCTAGAGAGCACTGCTGTGTCCAGCCTCAAAGTAACCCATGCACAGATGATTAAAAGATATTCTTGTGATGGAAGACTCAGAGAAGAAGTTAGCAAAATAATACTCCCGGTGGCCATGGCCAACTGAGCTCAAGCAGTATCACCAAAGCTGACTGCTGTTCCCTCAGACGTTGTTCTCTACTGTACCAGGTAGAGATGGGCACGAAACAAATATTTTTTCATTACGTTATTCATTATTCATTTCATTAGGTAATGAAACAAATAATGAGCCCAAGAGTAATTTAAGAACGAACTGAACCAAACCAGAAAAATTGGTTCGGTGAGGTTCATTTGGTTCTTCCCCGCTGGTGATGACAGCCTGGCTGTCATCGCCCGCGGGGAGGACTGTCTTGGAGAGTCCCGTTCTCGCCTCTGCATGTGGAGGCAGGACCGGGGTTCCCTCTAAAGGGATCTTCCCCGTGGGCGGATGACAGCCCGCCCGGCTGTCACCCGCCTGCAGCGGAGGATGGTCAGGAAAGGGCCGCGGTCTCACCTCTGCATGTGGAGGCGGGATCACAGCCCCCTCTCCAGCGATCTCCACCACGGGTGCATGAAGGCCAGCTGGCTGTCATGCACTCGCAGTGGAGGGCAGCGAGAGGGAGCCGCGGTCTCGCCTCTGCACGCAGAGGCGGGATCGCAGCCCCCTCTCCAGCTATCTCTGCCGCAGGTGCATGACAGCTTAACCGGCTGTCGTCCACTCGCAGCGGAGGGCAGTCGGGAGAGGGCCACGGTCTCGCCTCTGCACAAGGAGGTGGGATCGTGGCTCCTGCTGCTGCCGCTGCTGAACCGGTTCGGGTTCGAATGATTTTTTTTTAAAAAAAATCATTTGAACCCGAACCTGAGCAGAACCAAGGATGGGCCCGAACCAGAAGAACCCGAACCATGGGTTTTCTGGTTCATGCCCATCTCTAGTACCATGAACTGGTTGTCTATTCTTGGCCATAGCACCCAACAGTTGTACTACGATACTGTCAGGATACAATTTTGCCTTTTTCCTACAATGCTTTCTTGAAATGCCATCAGACACCCAATTCATCATTTCCACTGCCTCCCTGGGATCCAATAGTCAAAACGGGAGGCAGAGTTGTGCCTTATCAGCGTATTGAAATCAAATGAACACTGGGTGACAGATAGTGGTATTAGATAAGCACAGAATACTCAGCAAATTTTAGATAACTCAAGAGATATTCAATATCAAAGGAGAACTTTGAAAAGAATTTTACAAAGGAAATTTGATGGACACCAAGTGACTCTTTCTACTTTCTACTAAAAAAAAAAGGCCTCCAAGTCTACTCTTCCATGAAGTTAGTGGAACTTTAGCCATGAATTTCAGCAGAAATGAGACCATACACTGTGTTGCATTTGTGATCCAGTTTACCTGGCTGGCTTATTTTCCTCAAGTCTTGTAAAAATTGTGTAGCATCTTTCAGACCCTGCTGCGCTCCTGATTACATCATCAGATGTGCAACAACTTCTGAAGCCAAAGGCAAGGTTTTCAAGACATTGTCAAAATATGTATCCTGTTGGTCGGACAACAGTTCAGCCTGCCAGAGTGAGTTGCAGATGTACACGGAGTGGGGGGATCATGCAGTCAGGCTGAACATAAGGTTTTCCATTAATAAAGATTTCTAACAATATGCTGAGAAACACTCATCTGTGCAGCTGCTTTTTTGTTTCCTGAGTTACGTGTCCTCTTACTACTGTATGCAATCCTCTGTTTATCTGTCCACAGATGCACAGTCACTTGGAACTCCAATGCCCCTCCTCACTGCTCACCTAAACATCCTTAAAAGCCCCTGCAGGAGGTCTTTACTGGGTACTGCCTTAGGCTTCTGTGCTGGTGATGGTAGAAACAGGAAGAGGTCCAACCTGCTTTTTTCATTCCTTACTCACCTGGCAGAAGCTTCCATGGCCAGATTTTCACATTAAAAAACAGGACTTCATGAGCAGGACACTTATGGACCAACACAGCCAACAATCATCTAGACAGCCATCATTGTAAGAACCCCAACACTTAAGAACCATCAAACCAATATACAGTATTAGAAGAGCCTTCTGTTCCTCTAGTACAGAGGTTGCTAACTATGGATCCCCAGTTGATCTTGAAATAAAACTCCCAGAAACCTTCACCAGTAACTGTACAGGCCACGATTTCTGGGAGTTACAGTTCAAGAATATCTGGGGACCACAGGTTGGGAACCACTGCCCTAGTGGCCAAACAGGTTGTTCATTGGGGAGCTCTTTACCAGGACATAAATATAATTGCACCCTCCACCTGCTCTTTCTCTTGCAAGTGTCGTGGCAAGGTTTTTGGTCTGCTAGTAGAGAGAATAGTCGCATTACCGAGTCACATCATGCCAGCTACCGCCCTGATACACCCTTATCCTCCATAAAATTAACTTTCCATCTCTATGGTTCCTTGACCTGCAGAGGCTTTCAATGATAGCAGAAAATGCACAAAATATACACATGGGTATCACTGATGTGGTTCATGCTTTATTCTACAGCAAGAAAGAAAAAGTTGCTAGCTATTTTTTTTTAAGTATCCGAAAAGTTTGACCTTAGGCTTTTATTCATGGGAGATGGAGTACTTTCTTACCATGACTTTCTTAAGTAAAGAAGTACCTGCCTAATTGTGTTCCTCTCTAGAGTTGCCATCGGTAATGTCACTCTTGCCTAGACTTTGGAGCAAGGGTTGTGGAGGATCACCAGCACCACTAGGACTTTGCATGTAAAGATTTGACTTTCGATAAACAAGTAGGCTAGTGCTGCGCTAGCTATTTTTAACCTACCTTGTGAGTGTGCTTTTTTTATTGCTTTATACAGCATATCTGATTCCCTCTAAAGCACAAACTAAAAAATCTATCCGGCTGTCAGTTGCCGCATAGTGCCATCTATCATCATGCATCTTGGCAGCTCCAGTGCATGGGAGAGAGAGAGAAAGGGGAGTTGAGACAGGAGGCACAGTCAAGGACTTTCACATGTAACAATGGGGGAGGGAAAAAAACTTGTCACCATTATTTATGACTCTTGCCGGGGCACATAATAGGACACATAAAACCTCTGTTTCAGTTTCAAGCATCCTCACATCCCGGCTCCCTTGCCAGAGTTGGTTGCAGGCAGTTTTTGCTTTACACATACAATTTCCTGAACAATGCCAAACACTTGCAAAGTGACAGTGACAAATACAAAAAAGAAGGCGGCTGTGGCTCTCTGAGCATTTAGGGGAAGGTTGGTGTCAATAATCGAGGAAGTCTGTCCATGACACCCAAATGCTAGTGTGAAACGTGGCTTCTTTTGCCAGCCATCTTAAATTCGGGTGCCCGTGGCTCGGCACGCACACAGATACTCTCACACAGATATATATATATATTTTGAGCCAGCAATTCAGTAAAATAGATTATGAGAATACATTGGAATTTATGTTAAGAAAAGCAGCTAGTTACAAAGGCCTAAAAAGTAGTTAGTTACCATTATAGGAACACTATTTAAAAGTAATAGTGTAAAATATAAAATATAAAAATAAATAAATAAATAAATATTTTTCAACAGTTGCTTTTTATTTAGGTAAAACTCTGAATGCAGAACAGTGTGTAGACAAGAGCAGGGAGGGCGGAATTTGTTATGGCATGGATTACAGCCACAAGATGGATGCAAGCCATGTGATGGAATCATGTAAATCCTTGGACAACTTCAACCAATAGCCTGCCAAGGTTGCAGACTGGGTAGGTGTGGCAGCCACAGAGGGCATAAAAAGCTTTGGCAGGCTCCGTCCTCCTTGCAGTCTGCGGTGGGAGTTAGGGTGGGATTGCTGTCTCTGCGACTCGTTACTTTAGGCCAGCCAGGCAGCTGTGTGTCTCTGTGTTCTTGCTGGCTGCAGCCTGGCTCTCAGGGGATAGAAAGAAGAGAGCCTACCTGTGTGCATGCGTATCTCTCAGTGAGTACCTTCCCCTGCCCCGCAGTGCAGTCATTCTGCGGCTGACTTATGCCCTGGGCAATGCCCGCCGCTGCCTTTGCAGCCTCCCTGCATACCTAGTCTATACTGTGTCTCTGCCAGCATCATTTGTTTTAGTGTTTTCCCTCTGGTCTGGGGCGTTGGGGGACGTCCGCGCGCGGAAATGCTTTAAGTTGTGCAAAAAGCGGGTAAAGATGAAAAACAAAAAACAAAAAGACGAAACGGAATTTTTTCAAAAAATTCACGAAAAATGAAAATGAACCGAAACAGACCCACAACGAAAAACAAAAAAATGACGCATCATTTTTTTCGATTCATGCCCATCTCTAATAGGGACTGAGGACCGGCTAGGGAAGGATACGTTTTGGAGGAAAAAAATTCCAGCAATCACAAAGCTGCCTTTTGGCAGCTTCCAATAGAACTAAGGCTCCAAATGCTGCAATTTAAATGAACCAATAGTAAAAGTTCCTTCTAGACAGGAAGGTAGTTACTTTACCCTAGTGGATTCATACAACCATAATAATGATATGATTCCACTCAGAGTGAACTGAATCAATACACAACAGAATTCACCTAAAATTTAACGGCGGAGCCCTCCCCCTACTCACAAGCTGACCTTGCATGAAGATACAAAACTCACTTTCCTCTTCCCATCCACCTCAGCTTTGTTGCATCAACCACACCAGAGCACAAGGCACACCATAAGTCAGTACTTGACCTGTCCAACATGGCTCCTTAATTATTTGGTATGACCAAAATCCAGGACCTGTAACAGTAACATGAAGGTGACATCCCTGGTATTTCGTGGCATGGCCGCAACAACTGCTGAGGAGACAGTTGGTACCTAACTCCATTTTCCTCATGTCACCATGCTGACCTAGTGGACTCGCTGGCAGGAGGAGGTAGCTGAGGAAGATATGGTAGTTCTCAGGTGCCCCTCTGCCTCCCCACCCACCATCAGCACTGGCACCTGGGTGGCAGAGGTGCCCCAACAACCCTGGCGAACCTGCCATGGTATTGTGGACAGGTCCTTGCAGGCTGCATGGTCTCTGCTTCTGCTGCTGCCACTGATGTTGTGGGCAGGCACTCTTGGGCCATGTGGCCCCCACCTCCAAAGCTGCAGGTGGCACTTACAGGCTGTTCCACCTCCATCGCCAATGATGTGGGCGAGTGCTCATGGACCATGCTGCCTCCGCGTGTGGGTGGGCGCTTGCAGGCCACACAGCCTCCGCCACCACCATTGGTATCCCAGGTGGGCTCCCCTAGGCTGCATAGCCTCTGCAGCCACCACTGCTGCACTGCCCAGGCTGGTGCACTGCCACCGTCCCTGCCCCTCACACCAACAAATGCCAGCCAGTGGCAGAACTAGGGGAGGGGCAGCAGGGCAAATTCCCCCAGGCACAGTGATCTTAGGGTGCTAAATTGATGTTAGAGGGTCATGAGCACCTTACTGGAACAGGCAGACTCCTTCGCTCAGAAGAGGAGGAGGAGGAGGAGGAGGAGAAAGAAGAAAGGGACTACCACTATGGCTGGGACAGATGGGCAAGCTCTCGCTCTCTCTCTCTCTCTCTGTGTGTGTGTGTGTGTGTGTGTATAAGGTTTCTGTGGGTTGGGGGGGTGACAAGCTGGTTGGGCAGACTTGTGGGAGCACCAGCACAAACACACATGCCCCAATCTTCTCAGATATGGTGTTTCAATGTCTGTCTTGTTAACTTCTCCCCTGAACATCTCATTATATCCTGCCCAAGGCTGAATGGGGCTTTCCTTTCCCCCCCACATTGCCTTCAGAACCTCCTTTTCGAAGTAGATAAGGCAGACTGAATCAGCCAGGGAGGGCTCAGGTCTGTGGCTCATTTCATCTTTTTCTTTAAAACAGCATTTCTATTATGCATTTGCATTTACTTTGGTGTCGGGCACAGGCCTCCCCTTTCTTTCTGTCAGCATTTGGTGGTGATGTTAATAAATGGCTAAGCGAGAGCAAACTGTAACCTTGCTTCTTGGTCATCAAAAGGGCATTTCAGGACATGGGAATTCCCACCTGTAATACTTCATCTGCCCTAAAAAATAAAGGCACTGAATGGCCAGGAGACTGGTGCAGAGTCGTGCCTCTAGACATTTCTTCTGTGGCATTGGGAGGTTGAGTTATGGCAACTGGAGTTCTTTTCTTGAGAGGCTGAAATGTTTCGCTGCTCATCCAAACAGTTTTGTCAGTCTGAAGAAAGCTAGTTGTGAGTCCTCCATTTTATAGTTCACTTTGACCTCATGTCACCCTGGTCTGAAATAGGCTCATAAGATGAACAATGGCCTGAAATAGACTTGTTAGGTAGACAATAGTCTCAATAGCCTTTAGGTGAACAATGGCCTAAGGTGCTGAAACCCATAAAGTATGGGTTGTTAGCTATGTCCTTGGTGGTGGAGGCATGAAGTATTTTTGATATGTCTGAGTATTGTTGGAATCACTGCCTGATAAGTAGCAGGTAGACTGTGCTTGAGCCCCCCACCTCTGCTGAGAGAGGGGTTTTAATACTCACATGAATGGATTCCATGACCCCTCTCTTCTCTGTCTAACATGTATACATCTTCATCTTTGCATGTATGTACTGCTGATTCTGGTCCTGTTTAATGGCTGTTTAATTTCTCCAATGTAGAGGTCTGCACATTCCTCACTGCATTGGACCGCATATACTATATTGCTCCTTTTGTGTTTTGGTGTTGGACAAGTCTTTGCCTTACTGTGTTTCTGGGTTTGAAATATATAGGGATGTGGTATTTCCCAAAAATCCTTTCAAGTAGAGATGCGCATGAAACAAAAAAAAAAAATTCATTTGCAGAACAAAATAAAAAATGAAGTGCCCTTTTAAAAAAAATGAAACAAAATGAAACAAAATTTTTTGTTTCATTCCATTTTCATTTATTATTTATTTTGACAAGCGCCGATCTCAGCACTTGTCAAAATAAATAATAAAAATAAGTGTCAGCCACCCCGTGGGCCAGCTGGTCGGCACTAGATTTTTTTTTAAAAAAAAGGGCCGCCCTGGCCCAAGGGCCAGCTGGTCAGCAGTTGACAAAAACAATAATAAAATAAACAATAAAAAAATGTGCTGCCCCGGCCCACAGGCCAGCTTGTCTGCACTAGATAGATAGATAGATAGATAGATAGATAGATAGATAGATAGATAG
>JAHTLZ010000129.1:91236703-91270382 GCA_023846285.1 Phrynocephalus versicolor | reverse complement strand
TAGATAGATAGATAGATAGATAGATAGATAGATAGATAGATAGATAGATAGATAGATAGATAGATAGATAGATAGATAGATTATACACCAAAAATCATGGGTCCATCAGTGTATGGCTCCATAGTGGTGCAAAAACAAGGAACCAAGGCATGGATCCACATTGATCTAAGTGATTTTATCCAGGATTGCATCCAAACCACTCCTCCATCCTAGGCCACATCTCTGTCCACAGGTTGCACACCGAAAATCATGGGTCTGTGAGTGCATGGCTCCACAGTGATGCAAAAGCATGGATTCAATAGATTGATCCTCATGGACCTAACTGATTTTTAGCCAGGATTGCCCCAAATCCACTCTCTTATGATTGGATCCATCTCTGCCCACAGATTGCACACCAGGAATCAGGGGTCCATCAGCGCATGTCTCCACCATGGCACAAAAACATGGATCAAAGGGACTGATCCTCATGGATCTAACTGATTTCTTTTCACCAGGATCACCCCAAAACCACTCTCCCATCATAGGCCCCATTGGTGCCCACAGAATGCACAACAGGAATCATGGATCGTTCAGTGCATGGCCCCACAGTGGCACAAAAACATGAATCCAAGGCATGGAACCTCATGGAACTAACTGATTTTTATCCAGAATCTCTATGGGGCCATGTGCAATCTGAGTACAGAGATGGGACCTATGATGGGAGAGTGGTTTAGAAGTGATCCTGTATAAACATCAAGTAGATCTCTGAAGATCCGTGCCTTGGATCCATGTTTTTGCATCACTGCAAAGCCATGCGCCGACGGACCCCTGATATTTTTGTGTGCAATCTTTGGGCTGTGGTGGGTCCAATCATGGGACAGTGGTTTTAGTATGATCCAATGTAAAAATAATATGAAATCAAGTGGATCCATGCATTGGATCCATGTTTTTGTGCCACTGTGGGGCCATGTGCTGATGGACCCTTGATTTTTTGTGTGCAATCTGTGAGTGGAGATTGGGCCTATGATGGGAGAGTGGTTTGGAGGTGATCTTGGATAAAAATCAGGTAGATCTGTATACATCCGTGCCACAGATCCATGTTTTTGCACCACTGTGGAGGCATGCGCTCACAGACCCATGATTATTATTTTGTAACATTTGGACATTACAGGTAATGAGATGTATGATTTGATGGTGATTTGGGAAAGATCCCATGCAAAACTTTCATGAAATCAGGAGGCTTTGCTCTTGATTTCCAAGATCTGCCCTTTACTTTCTTCCCACGGCACACTCCAGGTCAAGGGCTGTGTTTTAATAAGTACTGTATATCACTTAAATTATATACTGGCTGGAGCTGGCCAAGAAGAAGGTGGCTGATATGAGCCCAGATCCAGCTAAGATCTGAAGGCTGGACAGGTCAGTACTGGGATAGGAGGGGACCCCAGCCTGGGCAAAGAGGAGATATGCCCCTATAGGGCTGCTCCAAGGTGTGTTGGGAGGGGGGGAGAGAAGCATCCCCACCAGATATTGTGGGCTGATTTCTCCTCTTAGCAGCAACTGCTTTGCCGTCCAGCGGGTGGGGCTTCTCACCTGGCATTGCCTGACCAGAGACCAGACTGAACTGTTACTGTGTTGTTAAGGAACTTAACAGGAGGGGGCACAAAAACGGACTTTGTCCCCAGGCGCTGAAAACCCTAGCTATGCCTCTTTCGCCATCTGCAGATAACTGAATCCATGGATGGTGAATCAACGAATACGGGGGGGGGGGACTACCTGATGATCCCATATGGTGCCTTCATGCTCTACGGTTCCAACATTCTGTGACTCTATAATTTACTGTTGTGTGACTGACATTGGTCACAATATTGCTGGTCCTGCAGAGTATACATAGGCAGTTGCCTAATGTGAGCCTACGCTGCTGTCGTTGGCCACCACACGTCAGCTTTCTCAGGTCCTCAGCAGTCCTGAATTCATTTCTGTAGTCAGTCCTGTGGTGGATGGCCAGCAATGAGAGGGAGCAGTGCTGCATGACCTCTCAGACACACAAAGTTCTTCCCAATAGGATTTTGGCCATTATTTCTTTTCCTTTATTATGCAGGACATCTTATTCTCCCACGGAGAATAATGTGCATGCACATAATTCAGTGCTCGCTGAACATAGTGAAATTTTTTTTGACGTGTACATCCCTATTTGGAATTGTACATAAACTGTACAATTGTACGTAAACTGGAACAAATACAGCTGAATCATGGTTTAGAAGCCTTTGTTTCCCCACTAATGGCCTTCATTAGCAGTTGTCGCAGTTGGCAGATGGAAATACCGCCGTGCGCAAACCTGATATTGTGATTTATTTCATTGGGAGGATTCAATTTTGACAAAAGTTATTTAATATCCTTTCAACAGCTTTTTCATGGTCTATTTGGCTATTATTAGCAAGAGTATTCAGTAGTGAATCCTGCACAAAAGAGTATACCTGAACTGCTCACAAAATTGCAATGAATGATGTGCATAAATTTCATATACCGGAGCACCTCTTTTTTTGGCAAGTTCATTAGCATTCTTAACAGATTTTGATAATCTGTGATCATAATCCATTTTCATGATGCTATAAAATAACATGCAAGCTGAAATAACAACGCAATCTTTTTTTTATGTTACGAGAAAATGCAATTCCCTTCCCCTCATTTTCAAATATATTACTGTCACATAACTTGCATTGCGAGAGATTTCCCTAAAAGTGGACTCTTGAAAGCTTCGGGGAAATGGTGGCAAAGATTTTATCTTCCGTCAAATATATACTTACTTTTTGCATTGCTTATGAGACAGAGAGGGAAGCAATTTTCCACAGTAAAAGTTGTTAGTGTTAAATAGATATGTGAATGATTCAAATTACTTTTAAAAAAACCTAGATAAAACTTCTTTCCCTCTTTGGACCTCCCCCCTCCCTATGAATATACCATAGGATATTCTTTGTCTGAGATTATGACACCAATTTAGCAAGATGTGGCAAACATACAGCTACCAAGGAAATAGTTTCTTAGCAACAAGGAATCTATTGACAACTCTCAGCACAAAACCCATTTTTATTCCCAAACCATGTTGCTTTTAGGATTTTTTTCTCTCCTGTTTTTCTCTGTTCTTCCTGGCAGCAATACAAATGCGACCTCCTGCCATGAAATCCTGTTCTGGGATAAACATAAGCATGAGCGCACTGGGCCATTTTGTGAACAAGAGTCGTGGTCCCTCCACATTGTATTGTTTACAGCTAGACTTGGTGATTGGGACCCATTTCCCCATGCCAACAGTGAGGGGGCTGCATGGACTTTTAGCTGAGCTGGCTGTACATTAGGCAGAACAAAGCAACTACCCCAGGTAGCAGATGTTGGCGGGGAACAGGCAGGGAGTGATGCGATGGTGCACGTTATGCTTAGCCTGCCCCACAACTCCAAGCTAGCTTGATATTCTCAGATGTGATGGAAGATGCTGTCAACGGTGACAAAAAAAGAGTCTCCTTTTATCTGAACAAGGGGGCTGCTGTTGAGGAAGGCTGATGCCCAATGAAACATGGCAGTCCTTGAGCGTGTTGAAAGAATTTGTTGTTTTTATGCCAAAGAGTGGGAGGCACCACCCTGCTTTTGGAATACCAGAACACATGAATGGGAATCTGGAAACAAATGATTCAAAAGGGCTTTCCCTTTTTTGCGAAATGAAAAGACTGATGTGCAAAAAAAAAAAAAAAATACCAGTAAGTCTAATGACTTTAATGGAATATGGGATAAACTGTTGGCATATGTATTTCAAAATGGTAAAGGGTACACACCCGGAGAAGACTCAATGTAAATTTAACACAAATTTGACTGGGATAGGAGATTCCTTCTGGGGATGTAAATGAAATGTCTCTTCAAAGAGAGGAGGAGGCAGTGGAATTATAGTCCACAAGTTATATGCCTCCACTTTTTAATGTTCATAGCAACAATGTCTAACATTTAAGTTTTACTGATTTTTAACATGATGTTCCAAGTTCTGAACAACTCTATGCTTACCATTAGAGTCGCACAACTGTACAGCTCCCCAACTAAAATGCTTCCATTGTGGACCAGACTTCTGCAGCCAGATTTTTTACAAGACTGAGCCGACTATCTAACCAGTGAGGCCAGCCCCGAGCTCCCAGCCCTTCTTCTCCTCCGGCAGCAGCGGCGGCTTCGGTGAGGCCGAAGACCAGCTCCAGGTGCTCTGAGCTGGCCTCGCCGAAGCCGCCGCTGCCGGAGGAGAGGAAGAAGGCAGGAGCAGTTTGGAGGCGGCAGCCGCAATGCTGGGTTGTGGCTGCCGCCCAATTCCGGGGCCTTGCGCCGGGGCTCTGAGATGTAAGTCAAAGCCTGAGACTCAAGTCAAACAGGCCCCTTTTTGCTGCAAGTCAAATATGCTGCAAGTCAAGCAGTATGTAAGTCAAGGTTCCACTGTATATTTGTCATATTTTTGTTATATTGGTGTGTCTTTTAATATTTCCTTTATGATATTTTGTGGGGGGGTTTTTGGTATTGTAGCTTTATAATATTTAATAAAATTTAAAAAAAAATACCAAAAATACCAAAAAATAAAAGATGCACTCTCAGAAGAACCTGAAGCAAATGTAATATAAAAATTGTAGCAGTGCACATCCACACACTTACATAGCTACCCACCCTTAAAACAGGCTCTAGAAGTTTGATCAATGCTCTGGAGAAAACTTAACAGTGAAGAGGCCTGAGAGGAATAATAGCCGAGGAAATGGAAGTGTCCTGGTAGAACCACTGGATTTTGGCTTGTACATTCTACAAGGCAAACAAATAGTGAAGTGCCACTTTATAGTTATATAGTTTTTATAGCCTATAACTATCCCATGATTTATAGGCAGGATTTATGAGCAGCTTATAGCACAGATGCCGAGTGCTCCTACATGCTGTTTGATAAACAACAGTAGCCATGAAGCAGGAGAAACAAACTTGAAAGCAGAGATGGGGAAAATAGATTTCCCCCCACCTCTCCAAGGCTATTCTCACAGAATTCTCAGAAACTGGAGTGTGTGTTGTGTACCATCAAGTTACATCTGACTTAAAACTCAAGTAGGGTTTTTAGGGTGAGATATTGAAGTCATCATTTAACCAGTCCCATTCCCTCAGGGAGGCTCAATGCCTGAAGCCAGGTCTCCTGATTCCTAGACTATTGTTTGCCACATTCGCTTTCGGTACTGGGGGAATGGACAGCATGTTCTGGGAGATGAATTCCAAACAAGTACCTTTTCCATTTCTGCTTAAAAGGCACCTGATTATGCCTGAGTACACAATTTCATTTGCCCACAATCATTACTCTCCGGTTCCTGTTTCCTTTTGTTAGCTCCTCCACTGCTGTTATTTAGACTACAAGACTGGCAGGGCTGGGATGTTTCTTCAATGCCTATAGGAATGAAACTTAATTCAGTCCTTTGTTTGTTTGTTTGTTTGTTTGTTTGTTTGTTTGTTTGTTTGTGGAGGTTGAGGAAATCCTAGTATGTGGGAGACTCTTCTCAGGAAGCAAGGGCATTTTGTCTACTGCATCTTAAAAACACCTGAGATGCCTCAGGTGGTTAGCATTCCAAGGCCCTCTTCAATAGGATATAAAAAAAAACAGACTGCAGAATTTTCTTTTCAGAGACACTAAATGAACTCACTTGCAACCCACTTGAGAAACACTGTTTGAGGTGGAACTACTGTATGTAATATTATGCTACTCTGAAGCCCTCTTTCATTCAGGGGCCCTTCAAGTTTGCAAAGGGCTCATGACTTTCCTGAAGTCTTCTCCTGCCACCACCACAGATTCAAGGTCAAAAACATCTGTATTAGATGGTAGGTGGGCTCAAAAAAAAATAGAAAGCTGTGTCAAACCAGTTCAAAATTTAACTCCCTGTAGCCCCGTACTGTTTCACTGGAATAATAGTGGAACTTTAGTTTATAAGAGGTTTCACAAACACACCTTACTTGCTACAAGGTCCCTTTAAATAAGGTAAGATCAAACTTGGAACCTTCTGCTTCTGTTGTTTCATGCACTGTAGAAATTGGCTATTTTTGACAATCACATGACATAAACCAAACTTTCCCACCTGTATCTTTCTTGCATTCCTTTCAGGGGCTTCTCTTTGTTTCATGTTGGCAAGATTGCTCAGTTTTGGTTAGTTTCCAATATGGGCAATCACAGGAAATGAACCAAACTGAACTTTCAGCTACTAAGGCTCCTTCCACTGTCAACTTCCCATGTTGTGAAGTGGCTTAAGAAGGCAGCCAATTTATAATACTGGCAAATAAAACACTTCTTCTGCTCTTTTGATTTTGTTTTGTTTTGTTTACTGTGGTTGGCTTTGTTTTGTTTTGTTCACTGTGTTATTATGACCAGAGGTGGATTTGGCTGCAGGCAGCTTCTTGACCTGATCTAAGACAAGTCGCAAAAATAAATGAAAAGAAACCACTATCATTACTCTCTCCTACATCAGGGAGGACGTTTTCATTTTAAAAAAAATTATTTATAAGTAACACAGCATGCCAGCACTGCCTTAATACAATCTAAAATAAATAAATAAATAAATAATTTCCTCTGCCCCTCCATGGAGCAGAGAAAGTGGTCAGATTGCCAATATGCTGAACTGGCTGTCTTGACTTAAGCCATTTCATTATAGGATGAGTAGTGGAGGTGAGAAGCAGTACCGAAATGAACACTGTGAAGCTCACAATCATTTTGGGATATTAACGCAACCAATCACTTCCTGACAGCTCCTTCAAGACTAAAATGGTAAAGGGTGGCCCTTGGTCTATTCAGCATCTCACTCGTTGAGCACCAAACAGTGATGATAGACAACAACTATTCCGGGTCCTTGAGTTCACCTTCAAGGTGGACAGGTTTTGATGGATGTGACTGGCATAGCCATACTTGGAACCAAGGTTGTTTTACCCCTATGGAAAGGCTTAAGTTGTGAGCTACGGTTAAAAATTGACCGCACTGAATTTCTATATCTTTTTACAGATTCTGGTTTGTTAGCAATCATCATGAAATGTTCTGTCCTTGCTCCTAATCTGCTACTCCTTTCATAACTGAAAAGGTGGGAGTCTGACTGGCGTCATCTCTTAAGATAGCAACATGTGGGCCACACGTGTACCTACCCCACCCTTTTCTTTTATCCCCACCATTTTTTTTCAGTCAGTAGAGGGAAATTGTTGGCTTTTTTGGATGCCTTTGGGAAGAATTCTTCTGTTCTAAAGCAAGACATTTGTTTTGGAGGGGGCCTTCACAGGACTCAATGCTAGGAATGGGTTCTCGTCATTTCCATCATTGTTTAAAATAACACTTCCCCAAAAATTGTCCCTTGTGGACACCAACATTGTCCTCAGTTGCCCTAACACAGTGATGGCTAACCTTTTAGAGACCGAGTGCCCAAACTGCGATTCAGAACCCACTGACGAGTCGCAAAGTGCCAATACAGCCATTTAACCTGTATACAGGTGGCTGTGAAGGGGCAATGTCGGGTGCCCACAGAAAGGCCTCCAAGTGCCACCTTTGACTCCTGTGCCATAGGTTCACCAACACTGCCCTAACAGCTGATGGTGTCCTTCAAGCCTGAACATGGCAGTTTCACTGTCAGGAATATATCCATCGGGGGCAGAAAGGGAATATACAGTAGGATTTTGTTCAAGAACTCACCTGAACAGGCTCTATCACTGACTTAAGAGGTCTGCGAGAGTATCGTTACTGAAGTATTAATAAATAAATTATTATATCACACTTCCGCCTAAAACAAACGTGGCTTTTTTTAATACTGCACCTTTCTGTGCCTGCTTGCCTGCCTGCCTTTTAAGCTCCCTTGCTGGCGATTTCTCCCAAAGCAGCTGATTTCAGCACAACTCTCTTGAGGACTTCTCCTTCCATGGAACACTTTGTAGAGACAGTTTGAATATTTTTCATTCTTCTTTGTCAACTTTATGACATCAATTTAGCAAGACATGGCAAGCATACAGCTACCAAGGAAATAGTTTCCTTAGCAACAGGGAACCTATTAACAACTCTCTATGCAGAACCCACTTTAACCCCAAACCATGTTGCTTGCTTCTGTTCCCCCCCCCACCCATGTTTTCCTCTGTTCTTTTCATGCAGTGCAGTTGAAGAACTTGGTACAAATAGTCCCTTTTTCATGGAAAATGGCTAGCTCAGTCTTTTTTTTTTCCTTTTCAGTTAAATAAATAAAAATCTAACACTAAATCGCAAAACTGCTCTAACATATCTTGATACACCATGAATGTATATGCATAATTTTGGTTACTGATAAAATGAACTATGGCAAAATAACAATAATGGTGTGCCGTCAAGTCAATTTAGGCTTATGGAGACCCTTTTCAGGGTTTTCCAGGTACAGAATACTCAGAAGTGATTTACCATTCTCTTTTTTTAGGGGTGCTCTGGGACTGTGCAGCTTGCCCAAGGCCACACAGGTTGGCTGATCTCCTTGGAGACACAGGAGGAAATCCAATGCTCTACCTCTGGCTTTGCAGACAAATACCTAAACCACTGAGCTATTTGTGTTCTGAAAGAAAAGGCATTTCTCACTGATTACAATTTGAAAATATTAGATGTCAAATTATCCATTTGCATCCTCTTCTGAATCAAAGGGTTTTAACATAAGAACATAAGAACATAAGAAGAGCCATGGTGGATCAGGGTAAAGGCCCACCTAGTCCAGCTCCCTGTATCTCACAGTGGCCCCACCAGATGAATCTGGGAGCGCATGGGACTAGATATCTGTCTCCTGATACCACTCCCCTGCATCTGGCCCTCGAAGTACCCCGGTTTTAAGCCTGGAGATTACACATCTCCATCATGCTTTGTAACCTCTGATGGACTTTTCCCCAGGAATCTGTCCAATCCCCCTTTGAAGGCATCGAGGCCAGATGCCATCACCACATCCTGTGGCAGGGCTAACACAGGCTAACAATGTGCTGGGTGAAAAAATATTTTCTTTTGTCTGTTCTTACTCTTCCAGCCCTCAATTTGAGTGTATGTCCCCTAGTTCTGGTATTTTGTGAGAGGGAGAAGAGCTTCCCTCTCTCCACTTTACTCATTTTGCTGTAGTGAAATCAATGAGTAATTGTTTGGTGAGTTCTTCAGAGACATATGGCTGCTTTTACACGACCACTAAAATCTGCAGCAAACTTTGATCCGGATCATCCCCCAGAGCAGTCACGTGGTTGATGTCATGGATTGTATGTTCCCATGGTTGCGTTTTGAAAATCTGCAACCGTTCTGATCCCATGACTGAGAACCAGAGCAAAGACACCATAATGGGGGTGAAAAGGTTTTGCTGCAGATTTTCCGTGTTCCCACGGAATCTGAGTAACGGTTTAAAATCTGCATCAGAACAGCAACAAGGATTTTACCACTTCGAGAACAGGCACTAGTAAAATGGGCAGGGATGCGCTTAAGTGGGTGTGGTCACACTTTATTTTTTAAAAAGTCTGCTGCTCAAGGGGAAATGATTTTATGCTCTACTGCATATGCGAGCACTTTGCAGTGGATTTTAGTGGTCTTATGAAAGCAGCCATTGAGTCAGTAGCCTGTCATCTTATCTAGGAAGGAAGGAAGGGAGGGAGGAAGGAAGGAAGGAAGGAAGGAAGGAATCCAAACCTTGGAATTAAAAAAAAAAAAACACTGAAAAAATACCCTCCACATCTAAGAAGAAACCAAGATCTTCAGGTACATAATAAGGTCCCATAAAAAATTAGGAAACTGTTGCTCTCAGGTAGGGAATAACTGAACTATATAGTACCGATTAAATAAAATTAAATCTCTTGGCTAGAAACACTGACATTTTGTTTAATAGGAAAGCTCTGAATATTCAGATACTTGAACTTGCATTGGCCATCCAAGAACTTTCATCTCTTGCTGCTAAACTGTTTCATTTAAATTGCTATCTCAGCAACCCCCTGTTGAGTGTCTATTTTATTCTGAATGGCTGTGATTTGATTATCTCTTTCCATGAGCCCCAGCAACCGTGCAGATATGCTTAAGTATAATTAGATGAAGTGTGATGTGAGCACCAACAATATTTTCTAGCCATTGGTTTTAGAAAACCTTGCAAGAGAGAAGCCAAGCAATAAACTGATTTTTATTTTTAGTTTCCATGTAAATTAAAAGTATTATAATCCATCATGTACTTTAACATTAGGGTGGTCCCCCTCCCAACTAATTCAAGAGGAAATGCTGATTAAAAACATAATTTAATACAAATTATTCAGTAGAGCATAATAAGGGAAAATATCTTCCAACCATAAAACTTTCACAGACATTTGGGCAAAGACAATAATGGTTTAGCAAAAGTTGTTAAAAGCTGCTTGGAAAAATACCCTGGGGGTTATTTTTTTGGATACTTTTTATTTTATTTTATTTTTTCACATGCTTTGAAGCATTCACACCTAGAATGGTCTTATGAACAAACCTTTTATTTGTTTTTGGAATGGTTCACTAGAGAAGGAAGGGATTAAACCCACTTTTATTTTGTTTTAGCTCAACTCTGTAAACTTGCAGGCAATCTTCTAAAGTACACTAGGACCCCGGTATCCACTGGGGATTTGTTCCAGACCTTCCTGTGGATAATGAAAACCATGGATAAGAGAAAACGCTTGCCCACCCACCCCCAAACTGCTGTTTCATGACAGTAGCTTGCTTTATGACTACTATTTTGAGACAGTAGCTTGCTTTATGGCCGCTGTTTGTGACAGTGGCTTCTCGTCAGTTAGCCAAATTAGCCATGGCAAGTTATTCAGATCTTAGGAGAACACCAAATGTCCAAGAGTAATCTTGATGATTATTCTGGTTTCCACATAAATAATTCCCATTATCAGTAACTGATTTCCAGTTACTTTCAGTAACTGATAATATTGCTACCAAGGTTCTTTGTTTTCACTGGAAGACTGAAGATGAGTTGAAACATCTACTTGTCACTTGGTCTTCATAAGTACAGTATGATGCATACCCAGGAATTGATGGGTCTGCTCCTTAAATTCTCAGTCCTACACAATGTCTCAGGCACAATCTCATTCTTGCATGCAAATCAGCCACATTAAGATTAACAAAGCAAACCAAAAAAAGCCTTCTCTGGTACAGTACATACTATCTGTCATGTCAACAGGGCTTGGTTAAGTGAAGCTTTTTGGCAACCTGAGCAGGTGTTTGGAAAAGTTACATTGTTGGGGTGCAGTCCCAGATTTCTGAACTAGCACAGTCTTAGGCTATGCTGGCTGCGGGATTTTGACTGCTGTAGTCCAAAACCCAGGTTTGGAGTTTGACTTGCAATTGTGCCTCCTTGGCAGAGGCTAGACATGGTGAAGATCCATGGGGTCCCTTCCAGCTGGGCAGTTCTAAGGTTGTTGTTGTTGTTGTTGTTGTTGTTGATGATGATGATGATGATGATGATGATGATGATGATGATGATGATGATGATGATGATGATGATGATGATGATGATGTTAGAACTATAATTTTCCCAGGTTCTGTCTTGTGTGCATAAAAGATCCGAGTCATTACATACCATTGACTACATTAGATCTCACATTCTGAAAACGTATTTCAGGAGCCAGTAAAACAAAGCATATAAACACATTGCAGGTCTCTAAGGGTCTTTTGTTAGAACAAAAACAAAAAGGCAATAAGAAGACTTAAAATTACAAATCTTAAATGATACCAGAAGATACTTCTATTTTTAAATACAGATTTAGGCTAGGAAAAAGGAAAGAGTTTTCAATCATTTTAAAAAGGAGCCATGAGTGAAGAGAAGGAAAATAAACCAGAAGATAAACAGTGAAAACAGGATTTTCCTTTTGTTTTACTTTTAACTGGGGAAATGCTGAATATGCAGCGATTTTTCCCCTGCATTAATAATAATAGGAAGTGGTAGATAGTAGCATCTCAGCACAATTCTAATTTAATGAGAAACAATAAAACAGTTTTCCAAAGGGGCCTATTTAGGGGCAAGAGCAGGGAATATTAAAGTTTCAAGATTTATTTTATTTTCGTTAAGGTATGCTGATGTGCATTTTCAGTGGTAATATTCTATACACTGATTAGATCTGTTTCATAATTTCTTTGCAAAAACTTGGTGCTCTTTGTTTCAGACAGTGTCCCCAGGGTAATTTTTTGATTACTTTCTTTGAATGTGGCTACAATTATCAACCCAGCACAGCCATGACTCTTCAAAGCTTTTGGGGCCCCAGCTATGTTCACAGGGAGCTCCACACCAATCGATCCTTCCCCAAACATGTCATTCCATTGTTGGGCAAAAAGAAAAACGCGGAACATTCCCTGAGATGGAACCAAGGACGGTGATACAGAATTACAGACTATTGTACTTGCCTGGACAAAGGGCCCAGTCGCAGTTGCACAACAGGTTCACATTGGAGGTTCCCTGTGGAGAGCTAGATTCCTGAGGATCAATTAGATTAATGAGCCATTACACCACTCTTTTGCTGATTAGGACTTAGGAGTGAACCGAATGTTATTCAGCTGAATGATTTCAGCCTTTCTGTAACTTCTAGATCATGTATCATTTTTTCTTAGCAGTAAAATGCATTACATATTTACCTCACTTATTTAGCTGGTCTGCAAGGATTACATATTAGTCACTGTGTAATATTATTAGAGTAGTACCCTCATATTCACGTGGGACTGGTTCTAAGCCTCCCTGTGGATACTGAAATATGCTGATAACAGTGAACGTCCTGTCAGCACCCCCAAAAATCAATAGCAGTAGTTATTTGCAACTGTAACTTGCTTTGTGGCACCCTTTTGCAACAGTAACTTGCTCTGTGGCACCCCTTTGTGACAGAAGTTTATTTAATTATTATTATTATTATTTCAGTGGACAACTGCAGATAACTGAATCAGCAGATGCTGAATCAGCAGATACGGGGTTACTATTGTATACATTTCAGATGTCATCCATCTAACAATGCCACCATCATTTAAACCAGAAAGTGCTCTAAAAATATTCTTCAAGTATGCATTGAAAAAGCATATTAGCTAGGATGGCTATTGCTTGAGAACAACACTCTAAATCCAGTTACACGTCCTTAATTTTGTAGGGAATTTTGCTCAAAAGATGGCTTACTATTCACCAGTTGCTTCAGTGGTCTACTCTGGTTGTAACTAGTACAGTGGACCCTTGTATAACAAATGGTTTGTATAACATAAAATCTGTACAACATAAAAAAAATTCCAGAGATAGGGGAAATTTGCTTAAGAGAATTGTCTATGGGGCAAACCCGTACAACATAAAAATGGTCGCCATTAGGGATTAATCTGTTTTCAATGCATTCCTATGGGGAATTTGTATAAAGGAAAATTTGCTTAACATAATTTCATTTGGAACGAATTAATTCCTTTATACAAGGTACCACTGCAGTTGAATTTAGGCCATTGTTCTTTAGCTGACCTACATCGTTTTAAAATGGTGGTATCGGTAGGACTCCGTTTTTGTTTCTCTCTCATTTATTCCACAGGTCTCAGAGCAAAACGGAAAACTTTATCTTAAAACATGCACACACGTACACTTACACACACACACACACACACACACACCACGCCGCCGCCACCACCACCAATGCTGTCTTCTTTCTTGAAGGACACCGAATGTGCCGTCCCTTTGTCAGGATTAGTTTGACCATCTGGTCCCATCCATCTCTCTCCAATTTGATCCTGTGTTAATTGCTCCTTGTCAGAGGGCGTGATTGACATTGTGCATGATCTCCCTTCTCCAAGTGGGGTTCATTACCACATTTGCTTTCTGAAAGCAAAAATGTACAATAAGATAAAAATCTTACGAGATCTTTGCACAGCTGCTTGGGCGGAGCAACCTACATTTTGGGGGGAAGTTTTATCATAGTTGGAGTCGTTGCAATAGCACGATCATATAAAAACAAACCGTTCGGCACAAATGCAGACAGGTGGGGGAAGGATGCTTAGCTTTCTGTTTTCTTCACATGGAAGGTACAAAGTTAGGAAACCACTTTAAATCACATCAGACCACTAGTAAATGTTGCCCACTACAGTCTGAGGACATCAGAACCTCTTTCCTAACCCTATCTGGACATTGTCTGGTGCTCTCCCATCCATGTACTAATCATGCCCATCACACAAAAGCAGGCCTCTCCAAGGAAATAGAGTTGTAGGAAGGCAAATGGGTTGATAAGAGGGTATGCCTCTCCATAAACATCTAGCTTGGTTCTCAGTGAAAACTGCTTCCCAGGCAACACACTCTGCTCAGAATCCTCAGCGCCATTTATATCACTGTAGAACCATTGTCCTATCCTTGTTCATTTATAGATATATGCAACTGTGGTGGGGTGGGGGTGGTCAAGAAGCACAACTTTAGTCTGTTAGTCACTCAACTCCTCTTATCCTCCAAAGAGCTGAGCACTCTTTCTCGGTCTTCCATATTTCCCAGGATATTTTGCCAAGACATCCTTTGATTTTTATTCCTGCACTGAGCAGGGGATGATGGCCTTATAAGCCCCTTCCAATGTCATGATTCCATGATTCTATGGCCACTTCCTTCATTCTGCTCCCTCCCCTCCAACGGGAGGTGCACCGTCCTCACCCAGCTCCCAAACTTTCACAGATCTTTCATGGGAGTCCAGGTGGCACTTATCAGTAGGTCCTCATGACCTGGGCACATATTACAGGTTTGCCTCCCATTACCACATTCTCTACAAGGAAACCTTCTCCTTCTCTCCCCTACTGGGTGCTGTTGATTGTCGTCTAGTTCCTACTTGCCTTTGGATTCTGCATAGGCAAATTTCCTAGTGAGAATGTGGTGGAGGTCACTCACTGGACTTCAGGAAGCTGGGTAGTCACATGAATCAAGGAGGGAAAGGGGATTGGTGGGGTGGGTACTTGTCTTCCTCTCCCTAAGATGGAAGGCAGCCAGATCAGAAAAGGATCAGGTAGCTTCTTCCTTTATCTACTGTGTTGTCATGCCACAACAGCTGCATTTTTGTCTATGTTGCAACACTTACCCAAACACATTCATATTAGTATTTATTTGTGTATTTATTTATTTATTTATTTATTTATTTATTTTAAATATTTTTACCCTGCCTTTCTCCTTGGACTCAACAGGGCTTGCACTAATGAAGGACAATATATAACCAAGGAATATTAAAGACAAGAGTCAAAGTTAAGAACAGTGAATTTGAAGAGGCCCCTTCCATCATTCAAAAAGGCAATATTAATCTAAGAACAATAAGCAAACCATTAAAGAAAAAAATGCCACTATGAGAGATGGAAAATGAAAAATGAAAAGCACAAGCAATACTACAAATTCAGCCAAAGTAATTATGGAGGACAATCTATCTAAGCAGTCATTTGGGGAATGCTTGCCTGAAGAGAAAGGTCTTTGCCGGCTTGCAGACATGGAGTGCTTTTAAAACTCTGGCTTTAAAACGTGTAGTGGAACAGCACGTGTCAAGGATATACACAACCCAAGGTTCATGTCTTAACGGGGTCAATTGCAGAGCATGTCCAAAAGTGTGGAAAGACTTCTGCTGGAGATCTTGCAGTGTTTCTGCCAATCACAGGAACTATTGGGCTCAATGGGCCAATATCCTGATTTCATAAAAGCTAAAGTATGCCATCTAGTAAATGGACCAGCAGCTCCTAACTCTCCAAATGTTAGAATCTAATGCCCAACTGCAAAGGAAATGCAGCATGTCTGTTTTCCCTGTTTCATTGTCAAAAACATTTCCATCACAGGGATGGCTTCGTGGGATCCTCACACATTACTACTCTGATGGAATGGCATCATTGTATTTCTCTTGGGGGTGAATTTTGATGAGGAAAATATTGTGTACAAGGGTTAAACACACTCACCCAGCACCGCATTCCAATCAAATCCCATGGGAGTTGGCCAATGCACTGTCCCTTTAAGCAGCAAAGTGGACTACTAGACCATTGGCTGCACCAATGGCTATGTCACATTTCTTTCTTGTAAGTGTCAGAGACATCAAGAGCATCCCTGCTGGTAATTGGGTTCATCAGATCACTCCAGAATTCTCAGCGATGACTGCAAGTTCATTGAATTAATGTTCTTCATAAGTCATCGCATTATTGTTGCAACTTACATCCAGCAAGTTACAGCGGAGCTCAGAAAGCACATTACTGCACAGAGCTGGGTGAAATATTTTGCAAAAACAGCAGATGTGACAAAATTTGCCACTAAGCTTGAATAAAAACTGGGGGAGGGGGGGCAGGGAGAAAGTAAGGAGAAAATGAAAGTAATCCCCCACCAACCGCCAACTGTAATAACACAAATTACTTCATTAGCAAAAGACCAAACTGTGTGTCTGAGACAAAGGAAGGAAGGAAGGAAGGAAGGAAGGAAGGAAGGAAGGAAGGAAAGTGTTTTTCCTACATAAGCAACTGTGGATGTTGTTATGCATAAGCACATATCTTGTGATACTTTTCCCAGAGAAAAAGAAAAGATGCAGAAAAAGAGAAGATGCATGGTGCAGTGATTAAATGCCTGTACTGAGGCCAAAGCTGAGCTCACGACCTGGGGTTCAATCCCAGGTAGCAGGCTCATGGTTGACTCAACCTTCCATCCTTCTGATGTCAGTAAAATGGGGTGTGTGTGGCAACGTGTAGCCTGCATATTTTAATTAAACTGTAAACTGCCCAGAGACCACCTGAAGTGGTATGGAGCGGTATATAAGCAAAACACTTTGCTTTGCTTTGCTTTTAATTCCATTTATATCCTGGCTTTAATAACCAGAACATCATAGGCAGAAATGCAATTCTTTGGATGACAACTCCCAGAATCCCCCTCGAGCACAATCATCAGCAACCTAACCTATCCCATTTTTTAAGATTGGAAATCAGAAGTATCTGTGAAAAGTGGGAAGTTTATCTGGCCATTTCAGAGATCCTTTGAGGCAAACAGACAAAATTTATGATCATTCCATGAAAATCTGTGTAAATAAATCTTAAATTAGATAAAATAATATGTATGACTAAATACTATCTTCCTATTCCATGCTCAAGTAACCAGTATATCTGATTATATGAAAGAATACTTTTGTAAGATGAAGTATGATGGTATCTTTCCAAAATAATATCCATAGTCTTTAATGCATGCCGCACCAGGAATGTTGGGTAAGGCAACTAGGGCTTTTCCTGGGGTTGCCTAAATTTAGACACTGAAATCTAGAAGTGAATCTACTAGTAAGCAGAAAATAAGTGGCAGCATCTTCCCTGCTCTGTTCATTTCCTTTTTCTGGGAAAGCAAAACCATCTACTTAGGGAGTTTAGGGAGCTGGGAATGTTTAGCCTTACAAAAAGATAAAGATCAACTTTCCCCTTGAACATGTGTGCTAGTCATGTTCAACTCTAGGGGCGGTGCTCATCTCCATTTTTTTGCCATAGAGTCAGTGTTGTGCAAGTCTGTGTCATTGGCTGGCATGACTGAACACATTTCTGTGCATGGAACACTGTTTACCTTCCCACTTATTATGGTGGTACCTACTTATCTACTTGCATTTACATGCTTTTGAACTGCTAGGTTGGCAGCTCACTCTGCTGCGAGGCACCTGGGATTTGAACCACCAAGCTGCCGACTTTGCAGGCGATAGTTTTAATGCTCTAGCCCACTGAGCCACCATGCCCAAATTCAACAGACCTACTGTAGTGTAATTTACTACAGTAAGCAACATGATTTTGGGGGCTGGTTTTGGCAGTTTGGTACTATTCTATCTATCACAACCTCATTCTGTGGAATTTTTGAATTCATAGCTTGGTGTAGTACTTAGATGAAGTTTGACAGCATACAAGGTGCTTAGAATTTTCTGCTGGAGAGCACTAAAATGTTCAGTTCAGAAGCAAGGGATAAATAGGGATGGGCATTTCATTTTGGAACCAGTAGGTTTCGAAACAAACCACACAAGCCCAGGTGGTCATCGGAACCGGCTTATACACACGGATCCAATTGCTTTACTTTTCTCTGCCTTGCCCAGGGTTTAAATCCAACCTGGAAGCATGCTGTGACATCATCTGTGCTAGATCTTTGATGCTGGCCAATCAGGAGCTGTGTAGGGACAGGCATCATCCTGCCTCCCTCTCTGATTGGCCAGCAGCACGAAGCAGGAAAGATGACATCACAGTGTGCGTCCTCGTTGGATTTGAACCCTGTGCGAGACAGAGAAAGGTAAAGAGAAAGGCAACTGGATCTGCGTGTATCAGCCGGTTCCGAGGACCACCATGGCTTGCGTGGTTCGTTTCGTAACCTACTGGTTCAGAAACAAAATGCCTATCCCTAAAGCTAAATATATCTTTACGTTGGAACATACTGGGTATCCTAAAGGCACACTGGGATTCATTTTTGTGCATGTTCCAATGGCACCATTGCATGGGTCCACCCCATGCCACCAACCAATGCTAAAACCTCAATAATTCCTTCTAACCCCAGTGTGTGCAGTACAGGTAACTACAGGAGCTCTCCAGCTTTACCACAAAAGGTACTTGCATTTATAAGCTGACACCCACTGTGTCAGCTCTGTGTCAACCCCAGTGCTTTGTAAGCTACACACAATGGATAAACCATGTGGGTGGGGAAATTACCTGGGTAAGATACAAATAATGTAGCATTTCCTGAAAACTTGGTCCTCAGATCTGTTCCCGCTTTGTTCTTCTCTCACCCGCCTTTGCACCCCAATTTGCTCTTGGCACTACTTCATCCTTCCAAACAGACATTTCTTATAATGCACTTTCTTTTTTGTCAGAGCTGCTAGGAAGGAAATTCAGTCAGCCATTAAGAGGTGGGAAAGCATCCTGCTGTTATGTATATGAGAGCAGGGTATTGTCTTGTCACAGGGATACACACACAGTAAAGAGAAAAAAGAAGGAGGTAGATGGGGAGGGGAAACCTGATTTACAAACTATGGAGATTGTGCCATCATGTTCTCTAGACTCTCATTATTGCTGTGTGCCCTGGAAGAAGTGATCATGTCACTGATGAATCCTGTGGGTGGAAGGGGGATATAAGAATCCCAAATAAAATTTCAGGTATTGGCTGTTACTGCTATACTAAATTTATCAACGCCAATACCAAAATTTATCAATGCCAATACCTCCAAAATTTGTTTGTTATATTTGTTATATTGTTGTTGGAACCCATATAAATCTAAGGCATGTGCTACTGTTTGTATTTCATAAATATAAAGATTGAATTTCTAATTTTTATAAACTTGATGGTGCAGTTTACATATACCCTTGGACTTGTCTCTGTTGCTGCTGTGTTAAGATTCTCACTTCAGTCTACCTCTGGTTACATGGATTGTCCTTCAGGTGTTGCCAGACCTTGGAAACACAGTCATTATGAGATTACAACTCTTAGAATTCCCAGATCACCATGTCCAATTTGTGTGCTGGCTGGGGGAATTCTGGGAGCTGGAGTTTCAAATGAATAACTCTTCCAGACTCAGTTAGTCACCCAGGATGTACAGTAGTCCCCATCATGCAAATTAAAAGGTGAAAATGGGAGTGCAGGTGAGATGTTTATGAACATTCCTATGGCATTGTAATAGTTCAGCCAAGAGCATCAGCAAGAAAATGGAAACTAAAGCAAAACAGACGGCTCTTTGTAAATATGAAAGCACACTTTCCTGCTCACTGCAATATGACACTCAATATGGGATCCTGGGATTTTTGTACTTATCTTCCTCTGTCATAGGAACTCTCAGCTGGACTACTACGTAATCCCTCTCCCCCAAGGATTCTGACTCTTCACCTGGAGAGTCTTCTGTCCAGTTAAGTCTGTGACCGTTCCTAGGGCATCATCCCTAATTCCCCTCCTCCAAGTCTTCTTCCTGGAGTTCACCATGAACCTCTCCTAATCCTTCCTTCCTTTCTCTCTTTTTCTACTCTCCCTTCCTCCTTGTGTTCTCTTTCTCTCTTTCTCAATCTGAATCTGGATCATCCTTCTTTTACTTACCTTCATCTCCTCATCTCCCCTGGTTTCTCCAGGAACTTCCTTCAGGTGACTCTTGTTTCTTCTTTGGGTGACAATTTAAGTTGCATTTATATCTGACACATGTTATGGCTACTGTGATCTTCTCTCTCTGTCTAGAGGTACCTTCCACTTCTATAGCTGCCACCAACGCATGTGCTCCTATGTTTGAGCCTTGCTTTCCCTGGATGTGCATGTAGTTGCATTCTCTTCATTGTAGTTTTGCCTTGGTGTCCATGTGATAAACTCCAGGGGTGCTGCTGGCTGTGTCATGTGGATGCTCAATTGGGATTCAATGGACTACTGACACCGGCATCTATGTCTCTGCCCCCTACACAGTCATGTGAGTGTGTGTATTTTAAGAAAGCTGAAGTGTAATGGGCCAATTTAGTGCAATGGATGGCTGGAGTAGAGAGAGTGATGGTATAAGATGCAGGATATCTTGGTTCAAATCCCCCACTTCATAATGGAAACATGCTGGGTGAAACCACTTGTGTTAATAATACATCTAACGTAGTGGTGAGAGTATCAGGCTAGAATTCAAAAGGTCTGCATTACAATTCCTGTTCAGTCATTGTGTGGCTAGGAATAGTAAACCATTCCTTAAATATCTTGTGTACCTCAAAAAACCCTAATAGGGTTGCCACAAATTGGAAAGAACTTGACAGTTCATAACAAGAAAGTTTAGAGCTGAGTTTTTAATTTTCTTTTTCTATTTTGATGCTATTGCAACTGTGTCATTTCCAATGTCCTTCACTTAGTATATTTATCCCAGAGAAGCAGCTAGCAAGATATTTCAGAGTTTAAGGCTGCGTTTTATACGTAGTAGCTTCTTTTTCTTAATAGGCCAGTACCTTGTGATTTAAAGGTGGTGGTTTTCATATCTGGTGATTCTGGCAAAGGATTATGAAATTTAGGTCATGCAATATGTCATGGGTTGTTAAACATTATTGTTGGGGTCTGATAGTTGGGATTCAGCCTAGGGGGCATTTCCATTTTACAAGTGGGAATGCCCACCTGATGGGATTCCTCCTGCCCAAATCCACATGTTCCACACTCTAGACCTTGCAATCTAACCCAGCCTGGGTTACCTATTATCTGCCTTTAATTTACTCAGCCTGTTTATTCCTGACTTGGTGCTGCCTGATCATCTCCACTTATTTATTCTTGGTTACTGGGCTAATTCCGCTTACTTTTCATTTACCTCAGCTATTCTTGTCTCCTTGTCTCTTTCTCATTAACTCACCCTCCATCTGCAAACAACAAGGACATGGGTTGTGGTAATCAATAACTGGGAAAAGCATGCTCCATTCACGAGGCGACCCCCCTATACAGCAGCCAACCAGCATATGCCAACCTTTCCCTTGTGACCAATCACGAGTACTGTGCATACTCTGGGATGTACCTTTTCTTTTGTAACCAATCACTGATGATGTGCACACTCTGGCATGTAAGTGATATGTAATAAAACGTGCTGAATGGCAAGGGGTGACATTGCATCGCTCCGCTGGTCGGACAACCGGACTCAAATCTTCTTTCTTCATCAGGATCCTCCCTCTCACAAGTGGTGCCCTCTCTGACCCCCCCCCCAATAATCGTGATACTCATCTTCGCCAGTTGTACAGCTTCAAGACTAGTCCTTCAGCTTCGGCTCCCAGGTGAGTTATCATGGGGTCTCACCTTTCCGCTTTACAAGAAACGCATGTGAAAGACCTTTCTTTCTTAGGCGAGAAATGTGGCCGCAAGAATTGTACTGCAGCTATTTATAAACTCTTAGTTAGAATTTCTGAGTGCTTCCCCTTCTACCCAGAGCATGGCTCTCTCTCCCTTCAAGTTTGGCAGAAAATAGGGAGAAGGTTTCAGAATGAGCCTAGAGAACCTGGCAGCTTTTCTATATTTATTATTCTATCACAAATCTTGGAAAAGTTACTTGTTGGACTGTAATGCCTAGAATTTCCAAGCAGTATGGGAGAGGGAACATTGTACAAGTCTGCCATGTATACTAATGGACTGGAAGTTGCAGAGAAATTTGGGGAGTGTTTAAGGCCCACAGTCACTTCATATAATGTACAATAATTATAATTCGCCCTGTTTAGTCTTTCATTCGAATTGCCTATAGCAGCCTATGAAACAGAGGGATACCCTGAAAAAATATCCACAGTAGGGATGAGCACCTTACGGAAAATGACATGCTGTTTCGTCATTCCATAAGCTTATGAAACGTTAGGAAACAAAATGAAACAGCAAACAGCATGTCATCAAGAAATGAAACGAAACACCAGTTTTTGTTTCAGAAATGAAATGATTGGTCCTAGTGGCAAGAAACCTCTTGCTCCAGCTGTCCTGAGAACAGGAAGTTTATTTTTAAACTGATTGGTTTGTTTTCCTTCCTCCCCTCCCATGCCTCAGTTGTTACTATCTCCAATCTTGATCTGCCTGCCTGCAGCTAGCCAGCAGCTGAGCTCTTCCCTTCCCTGCACTAACTGTCCTTGTATCTGCAAGTTGATTTAAAGTTTAAACTAATTGTTCCTTTCCTTATTAAGTAGGGCTGTGGAAGTTAATTTTTAATATATTTTCCTTCCTCCCGCCAATCATCTGTTGAGCTTATTTCTCTGATCTCTCTGTGTAGCAGCTAGCCCTTAGGTCTCCTGCTTGTTTACAGAGGGTCCTTTGTTTGAAAGGTTTAAGGAGGGTCTTTGATTTAGGGCAGTAGACTCCCTGTTATATAAAAAAAGGAAAGCTCCCCATGATTTACAGCAGGGGTACCCAAACTTTTTGTAAGGAGGGCCAGATTTGGTGGCTGAGAATGTGTCAGGGGCCGGTTGCTCCCCAACCCTGCCACCCCACTGCCAGCCCCACCCACTTTCTTTTAAAAAAAACATGGGGTGAAGGAGGGGGAGGGAGGGGTGGGCCAGCCAGCCGCGGGCCACTCAGAATGGCCTGGTGGGCCGGATTTGCCCCCCCCCGGGGCGGACTTTGGGCAGGCCTGATTTACAGCTATACGAATCATTTCATTTCATGACGGGAATTCTTTTTAAAAATCTGTTATTAATGAAATGAAACAAAATGAAGACTGAAACAAAATGCAACACAACACTGTATTTCCATTTCGTGCCTGCTTCTAATCCACAGTACTCCCGAAAGTTGTAAGGACAGTTGGCTAACATTAACTGGTATCTGGTTTGAAGGTACAGCTATATGGTCAATAAATATTTCAACTCACAACTTAGCAAGAACAGTGTATTGTCTGGGGGATGCTTGCATATCTTCAGATTTTGGAAACTGTTATCCAAAACAGTAACTCTTGCAAGCTCTGTGGGAATCCAGTTTGGAGGGTTTGCTTTGCCTTGCCACGTTTCCTGAGAGAAATGCCTTAACCCTTATGAGAACCCTTCTGTTCTAAAGCAGGCCTCACATCCCACCAAGTTCAATACAGCCCATTCCTGTTCTTTTAGTCCATGGTGGCAAGCAAAAACAGGAGGACCAATAAGCTCTAACTGGGTCCCCATACATGGTAGGTGGGCTGCATTCATGCTGGATATGTCACAAGCAGCAGAGGTCTGTTGTATGTAACGGCTGTTACACAAGGCCCAGTTAACTAGATGTCTCTAGCCAAGGTAAGTAAATGCTTGTTAAAGTTTGGTACCATAGAAACATGTCACCCAACTGTCTCCAGTGAGCTTTGGCCTTTGTGAAACTGGGTTGGGTGGGAGAGAGAAAGAATGTGAAAGTAATGTTAATGAAGAAAGAAAAACCACTCTGTGAAAGTTATCAAGAAATCAGACACTACGTGAGGAGAAATGATTGCAAATGCAGATGGGTTAAAAATGTAGCAAAGGTAAAGTCCAGATTGGCTGCCAATATGGGTTTCCATTTATAATATTTTAGTATTTTAAAATGAAGACTTGAGTCGTAAGCATGACCGCCAGTTGTCCCACATGGGCCCTCTGAGAAAGATAATAAATACCTCCTCCCTTTCTTGTCACTGTACA
Source organism: Phrynocephalus versicolor (assembly GCA_023846285.1). NCBI lineage: Eukaryota > Metazoa > Chordata > Lepidosauria > Squamata > Agamidae > Phrynocephalus > Phrynocephalus versicolor. The sequence goes on along the minus strand of JAHTLZ010000129.1, from coordinate 91,246,366 downwards.
GCTATTGTGATTATCGCTGGGGCTTTCAAACAGGGCCTTTGAAACCCTGTCCCACCATGTTTTTTTGGTTCCATAATGTCAGACCGGGGTTATAAAACATTTTCATCTGTGTTCTGTATCTGGAAACATCTGCAATGTGTTACATTTCACCTTTGCGCCAAGAAAACAATATGTTTTCAATCTTTCAAGCGCTGTCATAGGGTTTTCATTAATAAAATTGAAAAGGAAGAAAAGCATAGGAAGATGAAGAGCCTTACCTTCCATTCCTTCCAGTGGCCTTCCACAGACAGAACAACTGTAGGAAAGTTCATCGGAACAAATGACATTTATTTAGAAGCCATAAAAAGCAAAGCAAAGCAAAGCAGTTTGCCATTAAATTATGCAGGCTATACATCGCCCGCCTGCCCCCCAATCCCAGCAAGCTGAGAACTCTGTTTACTGACCTCTGAAGAATGGAAGGCCAATTGAACCTCGAGAAGGTTACTTTGGATTGAACCTGAGTGATGAGCAGAGTTTTGGCCTTGTTCTAGGACTAAAACTCCCAGATGCCTTCACTACTAGCTGTGATGACCGTCAAAGAACATTTTGGGACTTAAGGTTAGGAAGTACTACTCTAGATGACACTGAACTCACCTAACTGAATTTCTACTTCAATACTAGCAATGAAATATATTATCCTCCACACTTGAGAGCTAATGGAAATGTTACCTTATTCTGTCCCATATTACTGTAAGATCCTCCCCCAGGACCCAGGAATACATTCATTTGGTGTGAACCTCATGACTACATGCATAATGTGCCTGACCAATATGTAGTTTGGTGTGTATTTTTCACTACTAAATTACCATGTACACATCCAATTTCTTCTGATTTTGGAAGCCAAACTCATGTGAGTTCTGGTTTATTAACTCAAAGGAGAGATAATTGCTCCAAAATAGGAGTACAGAACAGATTGAAGATTTCTGTGGAATAATGTAATTTATTGTGCATAGGCCCATGGGTGTCACACAGGGTGAGACGGGGCAAATGGAAACTAACTAGCCCTTTATAGTGGCTAGGGGGTGAAGGCAGGAGATTACAGGAATCGAAAGTCAAAACTTCATGAGCTCACATTTCATTGGTTGCTCACAGAAAAGAAGAAACAAAACTTAATGCAGATAATGATGACTTCACTGACAAGCTATTTCTTAGAGGTCAGTGTAAGAAGAAGGGGGGGTGAATCATTGAGCATAGCTGCATTTGAAACGGCACCTTTCCAGTCACAGGTTAGTACAGTGGACCCTCATATAACAAGTGGTTTGTTTAAGAGAAAATCCAATTAAAGGGGGGGGAATTCCAGAGATGGGGGAAATCGCTTAACAGAATCGCCTATGGGGTGAATCCTTACAACTGAAAAACGGTCGCAATTAGGGATTAACCCATTTTCAATGCATTCATATGGGAAATTTGTACAAGGGAAATTTTGGTTAACAGAATTTCATTTGGAATGAATTAATTCCTTTATACAAGGTACCTCTGTACTTGGATGAGAAACCATTAAGGAACACCAGGGATCTCACAATAAAGCTAGAAAATTACCCTGCCTGAAATCTTGGAGAGAAGCTACCAATCAGAGTTGGTAATCTTAGCTAGATGGTCCAAGCTTCTGCCCTGTTATAAAGCAAGGTCCAATGTGGCTGTATTTCCATACACGGTTGTCACCACATATGAAGAAGCAAAGTCCCTTCAAATTTGGCTAGATTGTTCCTCCATCTGAATTATCTTTTGGAATTAGTATTTCTTCTCTGGTGAATCTGACAGAGTGTCTTCCCATCTATTATTTTTAATTAAAACATACATTAGCAGTTGGATCAGGGATTCTTTCCATGCATTTTGCCACAGTTATGGGCCTTCCCACTGTCAGGTGTAATTGCAGCCATCCCCTGTGTGACAGACGAGACACTGAAAGATTCCAGTGATCCATGATGTTAATAATGGTAACTATCTTTTCAGCAGGAGTTATTGTGCGGCTCAAACTTCAGTTCAGCATATATATATTTCCAGCTCATTTCCTTCAAGTTTTGCAATGAGGATGTCACCTCCTTCATACTGTGCTGAAATGTTTTTTTGCATTTCAAACATGTTTCTTTGTTTTTTAAATGTTTGTCCAAGTATTAACTAGGCCTGACCTTCCTTAAGTTCCAAAATAGTATCAGCTCATCTTGTGATGCACAGGCATTTTAAATGTTGATAGGCACAGTCAATCAGTCTAAAGTAGCTCATAACTAGGAACAGCAGAGTGACTTAGAAAGGTGGAGGAGGGACAATTCTTTTACATTCTGCTGTCAAACCATCACCCCCAAATTTTGGTCCATCTTCATGATCATTATCTGCCAGACAAAATTATATTCTTTTATAAAAGAGCATCTGGTCAGGAGATTGTTTCCTTGATTGTTTCCCAGATGTGAAAGCTGCAATACCTGGACAGTGAAGAAAGTTGACCCGGGGGGGGGGGGCGGCGTTCAAAAATGTTGCCAAAGAGCTTTACAAGTATCATACACTACCAGAAAGAGAAATAAATGGGCTCTAGATAGAATCGAGCCTGACGCTACAATGACTGAATTGAGGCTAGTGTGTTTGGCACACACAATACTACAGGCATGTCCAAAGTCAGGCCCAGGGGCCAAATGCAGCCCGTTTTCAAATTCTGAGTGGCCCGTGGCTTCTTCTTCCCACCGGCTCAGCCTGTCAAGCATTCCTGCCAGCTGGCCCCTCCCCATACCAGATGGAGGTGTTAGCTTACAGTTTTATGGTTTGCCTGCCCTCCCTGCCTCTGTCCATCCTCCCAGCCACCTGCCCAGCCTACCCACCCCCAATTCCGTTGCTGCAGCATCCTCCCCACCTCCTTGCATGTTACAGAGACTTGTCCAAAGTCCGGCCCTGGGGCCAAATGTGGCTGAATGGTCAGCCCCCACACATTTTCACTTCACCAAATCTGCCCCGCCTTGCAAAAAGTTTGGACACCCCTGCAATACTATGAGAAAACAAGATCCAGTGGAAGATACTAGAATGGTACAAAAAGGCAGTAGGAAGATGCAGGATGAATAGACTCAGTAAAGAAAGCCAAGACTTAAGTTTGCAAGACCTGGACCAGGATATGAATGACAGGATCTTTTGGAGGTCATTCAGTGAGTTGGAGTACCTGGCTTCAGAACCATGGGTTAGGACAGTGGTGGCGAACATTCACCACTGGGTTAGGACCTTCAGAGCCATGGGTTTGGACCAAGAAGAGCTAGCCTTTGCAGCTTTGGGCAAGTTGAATTATTCCAGACTTCTCTCAGAGCAAGGGACTGGCAGACTGCTTCTGAGAAACCTGAGGTCAATCGAGTTGACACAATTAATTTGTAAGATTAAGTTGGAAACAGTTCAGTGGTGAATAACAAGAATAACTGTGATTATCCTCCACCCCTTATGTGTAGCCTGCATAATTAAAAATTGTAAACTGCCCAGAGAGTGCTTGAATTGCTATGGGGTGGTATATAAGCAGAACACTTTTGCTTTGCATTAATTAGCATTATGGGCATATAAAAAAGCAGGTGGGAATTCTATTGGTTAAGAGAATTAGAATAAATTCGCTACCAGCACAAAGTTAGAAACTAGGATAATGATATTGATTTCTCCTATTTCGGAGACATCTATAGAGTTAACTCTTTCTAAGGGTTATTGTCTCTGTGTGTCCTGTTTTAAATTATCCCAAAGACATATAATGGCAACTTTAGCCAGACGAGAATGTCTAACTCCAATAATGTAAATACAATTAGTTGATTTAAAGCACATTTCCCGTTGTGCTTATCTGTTTAACGTTTTCGCTGTTGTGCCGTTTGAGCCACGTTGAGTCGCTCGCAACACGTACCTCCAGGAAGAGCCAAAAGATGGAACGAAAATACTGCCCGAGGAAAAAGTCTATAAAGATTTCTCGCTTTTCTAATCCCTTCTCTCTAATGTTTCTTTGTAAATTTGTCAGATGGGAATGAAATTGCCTCATAACTCTCCAGACGTGAAGAGCATCACTGCACAAAATTACGTACTTGTCAAAGCAAGGGGGAATTTATGCTGGTGTTCCTGAGATGTGATTTTATACAGTCTATTTCCTTTCTGCAGATCATAGCAACTAGAGAGACAAAAACAAGTAGTTTATGTATATCTTTCCTTTCTTTCAGTCGTCTTTTTTTTTGCTTTGCTTTTTGTCAATTGGTGATTTTAAATCCCCCCTTCGCTTCCTTTTACCCCTTTTGTTTTCTTTATCCCTCCCTTTTTTTATCTCCAGTTTATTGCTTATGACAGCAACCTTCCATCCCACACCGCTTTAACGCTAACAGCTATTATTTTACCAGTATCCTCAGGAGAATACCACAAGGTGTGTGGGTTCCATTGTCTACCCCTCACAGGTTCTAGCCTAAGGAAGACTGTTAACTGGAAACTTTTAAGGGATTTTGTGAGAAGTCAAGGAAGGCTGCCAGCCAGGGCTGGCCCAATCATTACTAAATTTCCTCAGGTGGCAGTTCTATATCTTTTCTTCCTTTATCACCCTAATTATTTCCATTTCCTGCCATACAACCTGCCCTGCCCCTTCAAAAACTAGAAAACTAGATTTGGAAGATGATCCTCTCCTTGTGCATTAATGAAGTAAGGTGCTACATACTTACAATGTGTAGCCTGCATACTGTAATTCAGAGCTGTTCAACTTTGAACAGGCCAAGATCTACGTTATCTGGCCCAAAGTGCCTGAGGGCTACTACACTAAACCTCTACTTACAAGTTTTATCCATTCTGAGCCCATGCTCATAAGTTTAAAAAAATTGTAAGTAGAGCAGCAGTTTCCCATAGGAATGCATTAAAATTCAATTAATCTGTTCTGGAAGGAACAGATTTCCATGTGCCATTGCCCCTGAACTGCCCCGCTTGGCTGAGACAGTGGGCTGGCAGACCCAAAACTTTGCTGGGGCAGTGGTGGTCCTTGGGGTGGGGGAGGGAGGGGTGGAGAATGTATCCCCTCACTTTTTAAATTGATGACCGGCGGGCTACTTCTGAACCCTTCGTGGGCTACCGGCACATGTGGCACAGATGTAGCAGGACATCTGCTCTTGCTCTGTGCTAAATTGGGGGACATCTTGGCAAATAGTTTTTGAGTTGTAAATTTTAAAACAATTGCAAAAACAGCAATGACAATTCATTTGTGTCAGAGTAAGAAGTGGTTAACGGATGAAAACAGGAGTCAGCTTCTGAGATTTTCCCATGTTTGGTGTCACTTTGTGAATGGCACTGAGCAGAACAGGGTATTCTGTCTTGACCACTGGCATTGGTATTGTCAACATTCAGGCTGCCCTTTGCTATGTAAAACCTGAGATTTTTTTTTCCTACTGGCAATGTAAGTACTCTACAGTAATACCTTGGTTTACAAGCATAATCATTCTGGAAGCATGCTTGTAAACCAAAACACTCTTATATCAAAGCAAATTTCCTGTAAGAAATAATGCTATGTAAAACCTAGGATCTTTTTCCTGCTGGCAATGTAAGTACTCTACAATACCTTGGTTTATGAGCACAATTAACTCCAGAAACATGCTTGTAAACCAAAATACTCGTATATAAATGCAAATTTCCCCATAGGATATAATGGAAATTCAGATGATTTTTTCTGGGGCCCCATAGACCACATACTGTACATACAAAATGCCAAAACTCACAAAAAAGTTGGCTATAAGTCAATGTCCACACCATGGTTTAGGTATCAGGCTGCAGAATCTGCTCTCTTTGGGCCTAAGTGGATTTTACTCTATTTTTAATGTGACAGTAATAAAGTGCACTTTGTCACCCTATACACACTAGACTAACTGCCCCATGACTAGAAATAGTTTGAAAAAATAAGAAAGAATGTTTAAAACAAATTAAATCAAAATATAAATATAAAGAAAAAGAAAACCTAATGTGCATGTTCCTGGCTGGTGCAAGGAAGAACTCTATTCTTTTCTGCTCCCTCTGCTTTGGAGGCTGCCTGAGATGGATGTTCCAGACAATCGCCCACATACCAGCAGGGGGAGGGAGGGAGGGAGAACCACCATTGGCTCACTTGTGACCATGTGACCTGTGCTTGTATATCAAGACATTGCTTGTTGATCAAGGCAAAATTTAGAAGAAAGGTTTGCTTGTCTTGCAAAATGCTCTTAAACCACATTACTCTGAAACCAAGGTATTACTGTACTCTAACTCACTGAGATATCCAGCTGCAGGCTACAAGAGAAAGCTTCAAACTAAAAAAAATCCAAATCAGTCAATCACATTGGTTTTTTAAATACGTGGAATTAAAAGTGCCCACTTACATTAACAAATGTAACTGATAATTTAATTAATTTTAATATCACCATCATTTTAGAACTGTGGAGCTGGAAGAGAACCTGAGGATCATCAGTCCTTGTCAAGAAGGCACAGTGGGGAACTGGAATTCCCAGCCTTTGGTTCCGCAGCCGGATACTGAAACCACTGAGTTAACCATCAGTGCCAGCTTCTGGTTAGCTGCTGGATACACCTTTTGAATTTTCTGAACTGGCTGGCAACTGCATCATACCTCAATATGTCTCTGATGTTTCTTAGTGTCACAGCTTGTGAGAAAAATAGCATGTGCAACATTTATTGTCTCAGTATTTTCAACTGGCTAATTAAGAGAGGAGGAGGAGGAGAAAAAGAAGAAGGAGAAGGAGGACTGTTGACCGAGGAAGACCTTCAGCCACTGGGCGACTATTCAAGACAGAACATTGAACGGATGCACTGCCACTGTCCCAAGCTTGTGGCTCTGAAAGATTTGCATGTCTGGAAGGATAACGTAAGAAGAGGAAATACGCATTTGCCTCATCATGCAACTTGTTCCTCAGTATAGGATGGCTGTGTCATGTGATACATAAGGAGGGTGCATTAGCCAACTATTTAAATGTCTTTTGGGAAACATCTATGTGAAAAAGAAAGGAAAGAGATCGGCACTGGAGAAGAATTTAATTAAGCGCTTTGGCAGGATATCATGAGTAGTAATGCTACAGCAGTAATATTGTTTGTTTGCTTTCTTTCCTCCTCCCCCCCCCCAATGGATCAGGAGGTACTTGCTTATAATCCCTATTTTACTGGGTCCAGTATCATTACAATGTCTGCACACTGATGTATGTTTGGTTGTTACCCTTTTAATAGATTTTAAAAAAAAAGATTTAAGTACTTCATTCTCTTGCATTTTGACAGCTGTTAGCCATCATTTTTCCATTCACCTGCATTTAGCAATCCCATAAAGGGAGGCAATCTTAGAACTAACAAGAGCCGGGCACCGCAAGGTGATAATTCTGTATCACTTCGGCCTATAAATACCTGACAGGCTTTGCGCTGAGTCAGCAGTCTGTAACAAAGTGGCAGCCGTGCCCTTTTATCTGTGCGAGTGTTTCACAGCAATTGGACTATCAGCCCCTGCAGTGAAAATCCATAGTATCGATCAGGCCATTTCTCCACTGTAATTCTTCTCCAGGAAATCCCTGATGACAAATTTTAGCTGCACCACTTTTTGATCGCTGGTTTGATGTAAGTGATCTCCAAGGGCAGAGTTAAGCTCTCGGCCGTTCCAGATTATCAAGCACTAACTTTATTTACTGAAACTACCATTGTGGTCATGGAAGGAAGGAAGGAAGGAAGGATGGACCGACAGACGGACGGACAGAAGAATGGACGGACAGAAGGAAGGAAGAAAGGAAGAAGGAACGAAGGAAGGGAGAGAGGGAGGGAGGAAGGGAGGAAGGAAGGAAGGAAAAGGAGATTGAAAAAATACAGACGTAATAATAGTTCATAGAGGCAGCTGATGATAGGAGGGAAGGGGGGGAACTGGTTGTGTCAGCTACTTGTAGGACTCTAAATGTGGGTTATAAAAGCATGTTCCACATTTATAAACCCATAAATAGTGGGGATGTGTTTTGATAAAAATGCCTCAGTGATGTATAGTGATGATAATAAAACTCAAATGTTTATGGACATATTCCAAAGCCACACATTTTTCTTTGGTTTGTTCCTGCACGGAGCAGTAGAATAAAGATCCTGTTTTAATATTTGACCAGTAAAGTGCCTATTCCCTTACTAACCCCTATTCCTTAATGAAACAGCCTTGTACTGAATCAGTGGTCTCTGCTTTTGTCCTTATGGCTCTGCATTGGCTATTCAGAGTGGTTGTAGCTTTCTGTGGTTGCAAGCCCAGAGACTTTACAGACAGCCTTGAAAAGTTACCTATTTTGGCTGGGATGGGAAGCTACTGACCATACTGTTTGGGATGGGGGTGGGTTCTGGCAACAGTAGTTTTAAAAAAGTAACTTTTCTAAGCTCTGTGTCACTCAAAAATACTGAAATTGAGAGGACAAATATTAAACTTGTGGCATGCTAAATGGAATGAAAGTGACCTACCACTAAGCCATAATCCATCCTGATCATATTATTATTGAATTCATGTCTTTGTTGTCCATGTGCTCTGTATCCTTGCAAAAAGAAACAGACCTCTTCTTTTACTGCTGCTGTGCACAAAGTGATGGAAAACAATGTCGTTTCACAGAGAAAAATGGATACATAGTTTAACTGTTTGTGGCCCAAGCTCTTCCCAATTCACTCCTACACAGATGTTTCATGGGGCAAAATATTATTGTATGTTCCCATTAACGCAGCATTGACCTCATTAGCAATGAGCACTGCTAGTTCAGTAGTCCCTTCTTTGATTTCAGGTTGTGCACGACCTTGTCTCATTGTGCACAAGTCAGGAACAACAACAACAACAACAACAACAATCAAAGCTGGAATTCTTTAATAAGCAGCAATCTATTACGGATTTTATTCTGTCGGACAGCTAGAACTATGCAACAGGTTATTGGCTGTGATCTCTCCCCCCCCCCCCCGAAAACATCATCAGTTTGGGTAGGATATTTACAATTGCTATACCTTTCTTGAGTCAAATTTCCTGGAAAAGGCATTGAGTTTTTTAGGATCAGGAACCACTTGGGAACAGAAAGGAACCAGTAGAAAACAAAACAAAACCAACCAACCAACCAACCAAAATGAACAGGGAGCCAGGAATTTCTAAAACGGTAAGATGTGCACTGTGCAATCACTTGCAGTACATTTCTCTGCATGTACCTACATGGCACATCTGCATGTTAGTGCATACAATTAAGGCAGATAATATCTGGAGATCCTGTGGAGGATGTTGTAGTGCAAAGAGCCACAAATCTAGCAACTCACACTTAACCAAATGTTACAGCCATGTGCATACAGTTTTTCACAATGGGATTTTTGACTTGATTAAACACCCCTTGTAGAACATATTGCATCATACATGACAAAGATTTGCAATTCAAGTTAGTATGTTTTTTAGCAACTCAAAGCACATACATAAATCTGTAGACGGTGGAGAGATATATTGCAGAGAACTCAGCAAAAGATAACTGAGTTCCACCTTATTCAATGAGCAAGCACAAATCAGATCACGTCACATTTAAAATTAAGATAGAACCAAATCCATGAGCATTCCTAAAGGACAGAGGTACTTTTGTTCTAGTGTTTTAATTACAACTTCTTTCTTTCTTTCTTTCTTTCTTTCTTTCTTTCTTTCTTTCTTTC
>JAHTLZ010000129.1:91209742-91230581 GCA_023846285.1 Phrynocephalus versicolor | reverse complement strand
TGTGTGTGTGTGTGTGTGTGTGTGTGTGTGTGGTATTGTGTTGTGTTGTTACAGTCGTGACCAACTCTTCATGACTCCATGTCCATGGAATTTTCTTGGCAGGAATACTGAGGTGGCTCGCCAGTTCCTACTCCAGGCGCCTACAGCACCTGGTATTCCCTGGTGGTCTCCCATCCAAGTACTAACCAGAGCCAACCCTGCTTAGCTTCCAAAATCAGGCAAGACCGGGTGTGCTTAGGACCTCTAGGCAGGTTCCAAAATTCTGCAGGAGTTCTTGATATGGTTGTGTATCCTGACTGTACTTTCCAACAACATATATGACACACGGAGAGCTCTCCCCGTCTACAGGCTCATGGAAGTCTCACCACTGATCCAAGGGATGAGTTCCCCCTCCTCCTTGGGCCTGCATGGATGCTTTTGCAGTGCACCAAGAAGTCTCATGAAGCACAGCCCTGGCGCCTTGCTTCGCATTATACGAGGGGCCCAAAGGCATCCGTTCAGCAGCTTTCTCTCTTCTCTCATCTTTACACCTAGCTTTCTGGGATGCTAGCCTGCAAAGAGGCCCTTATACGCATTGTACATTGAGCCATGATTTTGGGCACCAATTGGGAATGACTTGGAATGGATGCACAGACTTCACAGATCCAGCTCACACACGAAATCAAGCTTGTGCCTCCTCACATCCTGAGCATTGTCTCCTAAATGGAATCCCAGAGAAGCACATCAATTGGCTGGAGCCCTGAGACCTAGCAACGCTACTAGCAATGGTTTGGACAAGATAGAATGTTAACATAGGTCCTCCTTGGTTTAATTAAGCTTTAATTAAGCACATTGTTTGGTCTTCTCTTCAGGACCAGGCAGTTCCTGGTTTGAGATACCACATTGCATCCTGTTAGTACAGAATGCATGGTTGGCCTGACATGCAACAGATCCATCTCTGTATGTGTTTTGTGTTGTTACAGTTGTGACTGACTCTTTGTGACCCCCATGTCCATGGAGGTTTCTTAGCAAGAACAATGGAGTGCTTTGCCAGTTCCCACTCCAGGCACCTACAGCGCCTGGTATTCCCCGGTGGTCTCCCATCCAAGTACTAACCAGGGCCGACCCTGCTTAGCTTCCAAAATCAGGCAAGATCGGATGCGCTTAGGGCATCTAGGCAGCTAACGGACCAATCTGCCACTGACAGAAGTTTAGCAAAAGCAGGCTGATGATTGAAATGCAGTTATCAGTTCTGACAACACTGTCCTTGCCTTGATATTATTTCTGAACTTGCTCTAACCAAATGTGTGTGAGCACTGCCTTCCTTCTCAGAGTTCAAGAGGGTAGTTGCAAACACGGGCCATAAAAGACCTGTGTGTCTCTAGCTTGTAGAGGGTCGTAATTCTTTCCAGCAAAGTTACCTTTCCTGTTCCTATGAATTACTCTTACATTCTTGTAAGAGATATGGTTTGAGGTATTTATGGTGCATTCAATTCTGCTATCATTGATTTACTGGACCAAACCTGCTCCAGGATATGATATAATGCCCCTTCTACCAATAAGTAGGGGAGGGGGGACCTCCTTCCATCTCATAGGGAACCACATTTTCTGCCCTGCTGCCCTCCAGCAGATGACCAAGAGAGATAAACAGAGGGCACTTCACTCTCCAGTCTCAATGCGCCTGGCGATATGAAGGAATCAATCAGACAAAAGCAGATTATTAGAGTGTCTGAGAGAGATCAAACATTGCTGGCATCTTCACCCACACACGGTTGATTTACAGGCAAGCTGATAAAGTGCTGCAGCTCACTGTCAGAAGTACATGACAGTTCCTCTAGCACTATGGATAAATTATTGCTGAAGCTCATGATAACATTTCTCCACCTAGCAACCAAACATAACAGGATATGGCTTTTAGCACTAAGAGCCGGAATGATACAAAGAGAAACACGAAAGCTCATTGTGCAGGAAGGAAGCGTGGTAAAAAGAGGAGGGGGAAAGGCACACTGAATGTAGGCACAAACACATATGAATCTACGTGCATGTCACATCCTGGGGAAAAACAGGCAGGAGGAGTACATTTTACCTATCTGCAGAGCTAACAAGAGGGTAAATAACACCATGGATATGGACTGCCTGCAGTGTCACCCACGATTAGCTTTGCAAGACCACCAACTCCAGAGAGTTTATGGAGCCAGTTGGCTGCTACAAAAAAACCATCTACTTACCTACAAAGTTGTGCTCTGTATTTTTTTTTAACCAAAGACAAATGGCATCGGTCTGGAAACCTGAAAGAAACATAAGCCAATTGTAGGAAGACAATATTCATACTTGCTGCCCAAGCAACCTATAAAACCTCAAATAAATGGTTTAAAACCTCAAGTAAATGGTTTACCTGCTGCTAAGTCTACATGCCCAGACAATATTCATACTTGCTGCCTGAGCAACCTATAAAACCTCAAGTAAATGGTTTTAAACCTCAAGTAAATGTTTTACCTGCTGCTGTCTACATGCCCATGCTGCATTTTATTTGACATTTCTGCCTCTCGATGTGTTGATTGTTATTTTATGTTCATTTGTATTTATATGCATTGTTTTGGTTGATTGTAAACCTTCCATAGTAACGTATCTGAACAAATGTGGGGAGCTGGACTCCATGATCTGCAGGGTCCCTACTAGATTAGAAGTTCAAAGGTTATTAAAGATTATTAAAACTCATCTTCGTGCCCTCTGAAATTGTGCTTACAACAACATAGAAAAACAAAGGGTAATTAAAATCACAGTCATAGAACATAAAACCAACACAACTATAAGAGATCCAAAGTATCAAGCCATTAAAATACATTGTACAACATTCTATGTGGCTATTAAACATCTAAATTGGGAGTGACAATATAATATTTTGGCTGTAGCACCAAGTCAGGTAGGCTCCATAGATGGAATATTCTGAAATGTCTCCTGGAATAACCATGTCTTAAGCTGTTACTTGAAAATACCCAGTGAACAGGACAGGTGAATACTGAGTGGTAATTGATTCCAAAGCTGAGGAGCAATCACTGTGAAGGCCTAGTTTTTGTGTTTTTTCGTTGAGGGCCTTTCTCGGGATCAGCATTTACAGCCATCCTGCATGGGAAGTATAAGTAGGATAGGTAGTCCCAGTTGGAAGTAACCATTCTGTCAGATAGCAAGGTTCCAAGCCATTTAAGGCTTTATAAGTTAACACTGACACCTTGAAGCTGGGACAGAAACGGACACGTGACCCATGTAAAGCAGACAGAATTGGAGAAATATGTTTGTATCTCTTGGGTGCACTAAGTAGCCTGGGTGCCATATTCTGGAGTTGTTGAATTTTCTGTACCTGCCTTGTGGGTAGAGAACTTTCAGCAGTGTAATCTTGAGGCTACCAGTGCATGGGCCAATGTGGTGAGGGACCTAGTGTCAAGCGGGTGGGCACAGCTCAGCTATCAATCTGAGGCAGAAATAGGTACATGGGACTACAGATGATATCTGGGTGCCCACTGACAGAACTGCCGAAGTTGCACACCTCATCCTTTGCAGAAAGAGTAGCCCCAGAAAAAGGAAAGGAGGCACCCAATCCACAGGCAGCAGGAATATCCATTCAGAAGCCTGCCATCTTGTCTGGGTTCAGCCTCAGTCTGTTGTTCCCATCCACCTCAGTACAGTGACCAGGCAGCACTCAAGGGACAGCACAGCATCCACTGCAGAAGGATGGAAGGGAATGTGTCCACATACTGATGACACAAAACTCCAGATCTCCTGATGACCTCCCACAATGGCCTCATACAGGTATTAAACAGCAACACGGTAATGGATCGCTCTATCATTTTAAATATGGGTTTAAATATTTTATTATAATCATAGTGTGTGTGTGTGTGTGTGTGTGTGTGTGTGTTGATATTTTTTTATTTTCACTTTTATTCTTATTTTATTGTATCAGATTCATTGTGATTATATGTTGTATCTTGTTAATTTTTGTTACTACTGTAATTAATTTATTTATTTATTTTGGTGACTTGTAAACCACCCAGAGTGGCCATGGCTGCCAAATGGGCAGTATAAAAGTCCAATAAATAAGTAAATAAATAAATAAATAAATAAATAAATAAAAATATCTGACATACTCCCCAATTCAGAGTCCAAGGAGTGGAAACCATCTCCGTGTGATATGTTGTTAACATATAGGATAATGTTGTGTCTATGATTGCATAGCGGAGGTACATTGTATGATGACTGTACAGAGAAATGTATGTGGAAATGATTTATTCAAACATTTCTGAAACTATGTCTCTGGACATTAACTGCTTGCTTAATTTATGCATTGCACATCCACAATGTTGCAGTGATTTTGCACTGTTTCCAGAATGTTACGTAATATTACTTAATATGTAATAGACACACAGACGGAGGAGAAAGGAAATGCATGCACAGGTGACTTGCTTTCATATTAAAATTGCATATCCCTTCATCTCTCATTCATAAATGTACTGCATTCCGTACAGAAACTGTGGCATCCAGGAGTATGTGTATGCCTACCTAATCTGTAGCTTTGCATAAAGTTAAAAGAAAAAGCATGCTGAGTTTCTTTCAAATATTGTTGGTGGCATCTTCATACTAATCATATGCACATATTTTCACTCAAATCACTTTAAAATCTAATAGGTTAAACAGAGAGGCACACAGTTTATGAGAAGGTGAGAATTTGGAATTCTAAAATTTTGAAATTTGTTTTTTTTAAAAAAAAATCAGGCAAATAAGCAATTGGCCTGAAACATAGATCTGTTTCCTCTCTTAGAAATGCTGTTCTTATTGTTCTCTGTACGCTCAATGCAGCAATCCAAATTAAAGTATGCCTTCTTTGTCTGTCTGGGTGGGTGGGTAGGTATGACTATGTCTTCTTACTTACAGCAGCTAAAATCTTATTGCCTACCCCAGTAAGCCATACTGTACTAAATTACAGCACTCCCACTGAATCAGTGAGAATACAGTGAGTCAATTCCTCCAAAGATTCCATTGATTCAAAGGGGCTTATTCTAGTTGTAATTTATAAAGTGATCAACTCAGAGAGGGGTAGGGTAATTCCTTTCCATTTTGAGCCAAGTGTGATGTATCACAGGGATGAGACACATCGGCCTCCTAGAATTTTTAATAGGAGAAGGGGCATCCCTAATAAGTCAGCCCTAAGAACCTGATCTTGCAGAGGTCCAGAAACAACTCACAGTTTCAAAACAACACCCATAAAAATCAGAGTCAACACCATTCAAATTCTGAGCATCTGAAAGTGCAGATGTGCACCTAAGCTGTGTGACGGCATGCACTTTTATTTGGCATGAACGATTTTGAAAGACAATTAATTCTACTTCATAATCCTATATCATGTCCATATAATTAACTACCAACATGCATCATAGCAGCTTGGGTGACTCTAAAAAGAGGATCTCTAAGGTGTTTTCTCTACTAACATCTCATTTCCAGGCTTTGCAAATCCACTTCTTTCTGGTTTGAAATGCTTGCCCCTTTTTGCCTTTGCAGGGGTGCTTCAGAAGCTGTGATAAAAGGGGTGTTTAACTTGGCATGTTTACGCAGAATGTTACACTATTTAAAACATATTTCCAGACACAACCACATCACCCACTGTTCCATTTTCAGTTCTGTGTTAGAAAGATGGGAAATGTCACTGGGGATTCAGTATCAAGCTTTCTTACCTTAGTCACCCACCAACTTGGTATATCTGTAGACTGGATATTTCTTTACCTGGCTTAGATGAATACTTTTCTTCACCACACATGACTCCATTTGCTTATCTACATTTTGGACTAATAAGAATTCAAGAATCAAAACCCTAAACCCTCAGTTTTTCCAGAATTGTAGATAAATCCTAAATTCAGTAGCAAAAACAATTGGATATCATACTTGTGAAAACCCATACTAATTAAAAGTAACACGTTTCTTTTAAACAGAAGAATCACATTACTGTATCAGAAAAACTATTTTCAGAAATGCACACTGAGATCCAAAGAAGAAAGCTAGTTTTCTAAGTTTATGCCTACATGCTATGCAAGCCAACAAGTTAGGATTAAAATAAAAAATAAAGACGTACAGATTGTACATATGAGGACTACCTAGCAGTATATTAAAAACAGTCAAAGCAAGGAGATACCATGAGGATACAGAAAAAGAGGCTTAATTGTATTTGTAGGATGACCTGTAGTAACACTGATGCAGCCCAACAACCAATCACAAGCCAAGAAGGGCGAAACTTTCCAGAATTCTGGCAGACATGCTGGTTCTCACAGGAAGACCAGCTGCAGCAACTTTCCTAATTAGTAGATTTGGCCAGTTGACCTTGGCTAGCCATACTTAGAAACAAACAGGTGTGGACACCTGGGAATAGTCTTCAAAGCTGTCATGACAGACATTCTGCTCAGGCTCACAGATTAAAACAAACAAGCACAGTTTTATTTCTTCACAGACTCCAGTAATGATCTTACCATGCAAGCAACTTTCCCTGACTAGGAATCTGAGACAGAGTATGAAAGAGATACAAGGAAGAAGAAAAATCAGTCCTCAAATAATGGCTGGAATCCTATCACTTGTACTTAGCTTGTGACAAGAAATGTAAATGCCAACTTCTTAACTACTGCCAACTTGTTGCAGGTGTACATATTACATTGGATTCTAGACAATGTATGAAAGTGCCTCTCAACCTTCTTGGATTTGAAATCTAGACCATCTAGCTGTCCAAACTTCCATACTGACCTATGGAATTTACTGCCACAAGATGTGATTATGCATATATTGTGCATGTGTGTTATATGTTGTCAAGTTCATATACAATTTATGACAATCTAATACCGTTTTAAAAGGGGGGTTGAAAAGTACATAGCTTTTTAGAAGTAAAGAGGAATATTGTGACTATTTAAACAAGTACTTTTGGTGCAATTTAACGCCTTTAATTAAGTTCCACTCATTATTGTAGATAGGAACTGCTCTGTCTCTAATACTTCCATGGTAGGATATCTGATTTTCCCATTGAAATCAGTCCTCCAAATCCAACCACATAGACGTACAACACAAAGTTGTTTCTAGGAAGCCCTGTTCACAAATATAAAACATGCCTTTTCAATTAGCTCTTTGGCAAAAAGAGGGTCTGAATCTTGGCTTTCAGGAAAAGAGAAAGAAACGTGACCATCTTGCCTGTGAGCCCAGATCCAAATCATAATGCAAAAATCAGGATTGTTATTGGGCCATTAAAATGTTGCTTTTCAGAAAAGATGAGCTATCAGGTCATCCAGGATTGTTTATCACACTGGGTTTTACAGAATCATAGAATATAGAATAAAAGAGTAAGAAGGGCCATCAAGGAATCCAAATCAAAGTGTATCTGATGGGTGGTGTGGTCTAATTTTCTCTTGAATGCCTCTACCTGTAGAGTTGGAGTGCTTACAAAGTAATAGGTTCCATTGTTGTGCTGCTCTAACAGTTAGGATGTATTTTTCCCTGATATTTGACAGAAATCTGGTTTCCTGTAGCTTGAGTCCATTATTACATGTCCTGCAGTTTGGGCATGCAGGGCATGAGTGAAGTGGATAGAGGGACACTCTTCTGCCTCTCACAAAATACCAGAACTAGGGGACATACACTCAGATTGAGGGCTGGGAGAGTAAGAACAGACAAAAGAAAATATTTTTTCACCCAGCGCGTTGTTAGTCTGTGGAACTCCCTGCCACAGGATGTGGTGATGGCATCTGGCCTGGATGCCTTCAAAAGGGGATTGGACAGATTCCTGGAGGAAAAGTCCATCACAGGTTACAAACCATGAGGGAGATGTGTAATCTCCAGGCTTAAAACCGGGGTACTTCAAGGGCCAGATGCAGGGGAGTGGTATCAAGAGACAGATATCTAGTCTCGTGCGCTCCCAGACACATCTGGTGGGGCCACTGTGAGATACAGGAAGGTGGACTAGATGGGCCTTTGGCATGATCCAGCATGGCTGTTCTTATGTTCTTATGATTGAGAACAGATCCTGGCCCCTCTTCTGTATGACAATGTTTCAAGTATTTATAGAGTGCTATCATATCACCCCTCCGTCTTCTTTTCTCAAGGCTAAAGATACCCAGTTATTTCAGTCTTTCCTCATAGGGCTTGGATTCCAATCCTTAATAATCTCCTTTAAACTTTGTTCATATTTGTTGCCCTTCTTTAAGCACAATACTCAAGATGCTTAACTATTTTCCAATAGAGAGGAACCAGTACTTCATGGAGTTTGGAGATTATACTTCTGTTAATGCTATCTAAAATGTCATCTGCCCTTTTCACAACTACAGCACACTGTTATCTCATATTCAACTTGTGAACTACTACAACTACTTTAAAGACCCTTCGCTTGCAGTATTACTCAACTAAGTATTCCCTGCTTTACAACTGTATATTCCCTTCCAGCTATAGAATGCTGCACTTATCCCTGTTAAGTTTCATTCAGTTCTTTTTAGCCTAATGCCTGGACCTATCAAGATCTTTTTGAATTTTATTTCTTTCTCCCAGGGTATTAGATATTCCACCCAATTCCACCCAGCTTACTGGCAGGTGTAGTCCAAAAGAAATCACATTTTTTCATCTCTGGAATTTTCAGGAATGCAAAAGGCATGTTCTGAACATTGAATTAGACAGTCTTTTCATCTCATTCAGCCTCACTCTTTTTATATTCTAGTTTTAGACTACATCTGGCAATGGAACCAATAGCCTCAAGAGGTGGCGAGTGCTCCCACACTGGAGACATTCAAGAGAAATCTGGGCAAAAGCCTGGCAGATATTCTTTGATTTGTATTCCTGCATGGAGCAATGGGTTGGAACTTGTAGGCCCCTTCCAACATCACTATTCTATGAATCTATGATTCTAGGATTATCAAACAGTTAGAATATTCATTAATGCCCCGCAATATGTCAGGTCTTCAGCAGCATCTACTGCAACTTAAAGATTGTTGCCACCACTCTTCTTTCTGTTATCAGATTTTTCTTATTTGTGGCAGAACATGACAAACCCATTATTTTTTCTGGAAATCAACATGTTTTGTAACATCACCATCATCACCACCACCACCACCATCATCATCATGAGCAACAACAACAACAACAGTGTTGTCAAGTCAATTTCGACTTATGTGACCCTTTCCAGAATTTTCTACGCAAGAGTCTTTCAGAAATGTTTTGCCATTTCTTCTTAGTGTGCCACGGGGCTATACAGCTTGCCCAAAGTTACACAGGTTGTCTCTTCTCCCAACCATTTGGCTCTGAAGCCAGAGTCAGTTTTAACTTTGCAAAGAAATGTATGGGTTGCAACTCTACATGCGGATCCTGTGCAGTGTCAAAGGAGGCAATTTCCAATTAAATATTGCTTCTTTTCTCCAGAAGTAACAAAAAACAACATGTAACTGCAGATCAGCCTTCCCCAACCAAGAACTAAGTCAAGAAGTGCTGGATTACATCTTGAATGATCTCTAGTTAGCTAGGTGATAAGTGATGTGTGTTGTAACCTAGCATCTAGCACTAATTTGGGGAACTTTCGGGCATCCAAAAATGTTCCGTTCTTTATAGAAACTGGTAAGCATCTGGTACAGGTTTAAAACACATTTTTCCTGGACAGTGCTTATTGAAATGAATGGGAGCTGCATAAGATAGCTACCATTTGCTTGATCCTCTCCTGTTCATCTCAGTGGGAGTTGCCCAAAGGCCTCTCCCTCATTCCAGGATCTCACAGGAAAAGAAAACTTTCATCATCCTAAGCAGAAAATTATAATCCTGTTATATAGTTTGCATTACTAATGGAAATCATTTTGGATCATTCATCATTCCGTTAAAATTGGGCAAAAAAAGGGATTAAAGGGGAGGGGCAAAATAAGGCTATTAATTGGATTTCACAATTTCACATTTATATGTTCCATGAAAATATTCCTAAAACCGATCTTTCAAGTGGGCAGAAGTTTTGAACGTAACCCTGTAAAACTGAATCCCAGAAGGAAAGCATTTCAGAGGAAAGACATGTTTTCTCCAAAAGCCCCCCACAGAGCCCCTCAAGAATATGCTTTGCTACATACAGGAGATTACAGAAAATTGGCTCTATTTTGATTTCAATTACAAGGTGCAGCTCAGCCAATTGAGGGGCCGGGGCAAATCACTCTTTACCAAGAAAGCTCTGCTCAAAAAGTCAATTGCAAAAATGTCAGGCTCACACTGACTGTGGTGTGTAGGGAACATAATCTGTGCCTTTGGGAGTAATTTGTTTTAGGCAGTTGTAATCCCACTTGAAACAATAAACAGCACTAGAGCTTGGGGGGTGGGGTGCATTTCTGCACACATGTTAACATTGCTCTAACATATTAAGTCAATTCCTAATGGGGTAATTCCCCCCCTTAGGCACCTATCACAGAAGGATATTCCAACCATTTCATTCCCTACAACCAGGTGTGCAAGAAAGTAGGCCAATACACATGCACCACCATGTTACTTAGAGAGCAGCTGAAAGGTCCAAGTGCTTTAAATGGAGGAATTTTGCAAACATTGGTCAGTCAGGATTCTGTTACAAATGGTTACTTGAGGTTTGGCAGGGATGGTGAACCAGACATTTACCCAGTTCTATCCTGAACCCTTCAATTTAGGATCAGATAACTGAAGTACTTGTAAGTCTTCTTGCAATCTCTATAGCACCAAAGTGGAATGTACCAGCACAACTATGTAGTAATGACTACACACATAGACACATTGTTGGGTTCAAGCAGGCAGCCCCATGCAGCAGCTTCTCCTCTGCTAGCCTGGGCACAAGGCTCTATTGGTTACAAAGACAGAACATCACGAGGGGTGGAGACAGGGCCTATGTGCCAGGGGTTGAGTGAGCTGGGGAATTCCTGGGAAGGCTTATCTAGAGTGGCAGGGTCTTGGGCTGGTCACATAGCTGGGATGTGCAACCTTATCTGAATGATCCACAGGCAGCTTGTTTTTTTCCCCCTACAAACTACTCTCACAGGCTTCCTGGCTGATCTGGGGGGAGAGATACAAACCAAGCTGGGTTCCTGAGCATATTGGCTATGGAATTCATTTCCTTCCATCTGGGGCTTCCCCGCTCAGATGGAGAGGTTTAATGATTCCCAAATGCCGTACCCATGCAGCCAGCTGGGGTACTGTAATCTGCCCAAAGGTGACATCTCTATACAGCTATGTACACATCATCATTACTAAGGAATTGTACCACCAGTTACAGTATTTTTCCATTTATAAGACTGTATTTTGTCTAAAATTGTTAGACTCAGAATCGAGGGTTTTCTTATACATCGAAGT
This sequence comes from Phrynocephalus versicolor, assembly GCA_023846285.1. NCBI lineage: Eukaryota > Metazoa > Chordata > Lepidosauria > Squamata > Agamidae > Phrynocephalus > Phrynocephalus versicolor. The sequence goes on along the minus strand of JAHTLZ010000129.1, from coordinate 91,219,253 downwards.
AAGCCGAGGAAAAGAACCATGTGGTTGTGAAACCAATTTTGTGTTGGAAAACTGGAGGTCTTATACTTGAGGGCACATTATAGATGGAAAACTGTAGTAAATAATCAATTTTATTTTAGAAATACTTAAGTGGAAACTTATTTGCATGCTGTTTGTACATATTTGGAAACAATTATAATAATCATAATAATTATAAAATAAATATAATCTGATTGAATTACAAATTGCATAATAAAAACTATGTAGCAGAAAGATGTTGATTGCATCTTACCATAGTGGGTGTTATGACTCCACTCATCTGAGAACAAACTGGTGATGAGTTAAGCATCCTTCAAGGCTCTTCCTCTGCCTTCTAGTTGGGTAGTGGGTTTTTTCCTTTATGCGAGAAAAGGGCTCTTCAAACGTAGGACTCCTTCATAGGCCTCAGAGGTTAAAATCAGGTCTTTGAAGTAGGCTTGGAAGCAAATTGATAAACCAGGACAGATTTCTCACCTTCGTCCTGGGCATTCAAACTTGGAACACAGTTAATTTTTTGCTGTGCCAAAAGCTTACTGGGATGTGGTGCTTCGGCTCATCTTTGGAGAAGGCTCATGGGGAATTGAAGATGAGCTACAGTCACAGGTCCCCACTTACAGTCAGGCCCCATGTGCCCTCCATCTTGATGGGAAACATATATCTTGTCTTCTCTTTCATCTGAATCTAATCCAGCTTTTCATATATGTTCAGCATATAGACTGAGCAGATAGAGAGATAAAATACATCCTAGTCGGACCCCTCTGCCACTTGAAAAACATTCTGTGTCTCCAAATTCTGTCTCTAAAGAAAAGGGAATGTTAGTCATCTGAAAATGAAATGCTGTGGCACCCCTAGTTCTTTTTAAATGACCCCATAGCTTTTCATTCTCAACACAATCAAAAGCTTTTTATCTGAAACGCCTTTGAAACGTTTATCTGAAACGTTTTTACCCAGTAGCAGTAACCATGCTAAATTCTGTTAAAAGTTAAGTTGATGGGTAATATCAGTGTTGAAGGTGTAACATGTATATTGTATGGGGGATAGTGCATGGTTGTTGTTGTTTTTTAAATTGTAGTTTTTATGTATTGGGTATGAATGTTGTCAGGTGAGAGACCGTAGGGCTGTGTCTGTGTATGTTTGGTTGTATGACAGTTTTAAATGAGTACAAGTGATGTTCTGCGTGTGAATGTAGGAGTATGTATATGGATGTTTGTTCTTAAATGGTAGATTTTATGTCTTAGATTTTTATACTGGGGTGTGTGAATGAGCTGACTGGATGGCACTTTTTAATCTCGTATTTTATACAATGGCAACAAATTCTATTCTATTCTATTCTATTCTATTCTCTGATATCAAATAACTAACATGGGTTTTTGAGATATGTCTAATGCCTTCTTCCCTTCAGAATTCCACTTATGCATATTGCATTTCTAATTCATAGCTCAGTGAGTTGAAGTAGATGACCGCAGAGCCAGGGGTCAGGGGAGTTTGATTCCCCACTGTGCTTTCCAGGAGAACATTGAGTCTGTATAGTCTGAGAGTGCCCACACAAGAAGTTACTAGATTGGCCAATCTCTTCTGAGTACTTGATACCTATGAAATCCCAGCAAGAGCTGGCAAAAGAATTGACTTGATGACACCTAATTACACATGGTTGCAGTCATTGTTTTAATATCCTGAGCATCACTTTGCTTCTGTGGGAAATTAATACAACAGCCCTATAGTTAATGCAGTTTTTGACATCTCATTTTTGGGAAATGCATATTTCCACCTCAGACTCCCCTACTATTCAGCCAAATAATTGGCAATGGCACACATATCCCAGTGCTCAAGGATGAACTGGTGGCTGCCCCACCCCCAAATTCAAGGAGAAAGCAGAGGACAAGGAAGTGCATCGGTGGCACTCACATTGACCACTCCCCACCCACTAAAGAAGGATCCACACAAAAAGAAGGAAGATTTGGTGCCAACGCACATGCACCTATGTCCTCATTCACCAGGTGAAAAGAAGCATGCAGTGGTGACCTAACAACAACAAGGGTAAAGGATGTAATCATGTGCAAAAGTGCCAGCCAAAACCAAAAAGTGAACTATATATGCCATATTTCAAGCAACGTCCACTTATACACTCTCCCGTTACCATCAAAGAAAGAGGAGCTGCCACTGGAGAATGGCCTGGATGTGCTGGTTTGTCACTAGATGGGTGATGTACGTTCTTCATTGGTGGTCCAGCAGATGTCAATGGGCAGCTTCAGAGTTTCTCTTTGTATGGTTCATTACCTTTGCACTAAACTTAGCCTGAGCAGCCCTTCAAGTGGAAGATACTTTCAAAGGAGGACTGTTACCTGCAGAAGAGAACAGTTGGACAGCCCAAGCCTTATTTGTGCAGACTAATCTTCCAGATATATAGCTAAGAAATCTTTGATGTCCACCAGCATTGTTGTAAAAAAGGAAGACATGCAGAAATGGCAGGTATTAAACATGAGAATGGGAAAATGGCAACCTAGCAACCTGGGAAACTCTTGATCATTTAGCATGCAAGGCTGGCTGTACTTCAGATACAGAAAAGCACAAAGATGGTAGCAGCCCCACATTAATTCACCAAGCACCTCCTTGCCCATGGGTGCCTCTATTCTTCCATGTGAGTACAGCTGAATTATATTTGTATGGCTCCATTCTTTTCCCCTTCTCAAAATACATCTTGATGCCATATTTCAAAAACCTCATTTCAGGGCGCTGTGAATTCAAGTCTTTCCCAGAGGCCCAGAGGCCTGCATTAATTCTGGATCCCCTTCCCCTCGTAACAGAACACTCTGCAGCAAATGGCACCCATTCTTATCATCACGTGAATGATTTAGAGGTTTGGGTGGGGCGAGAAATGAACAAAGCATATGCCCCGAACACAGGTCTAAAACTTTGAGCCTTGATTCATACCACGTATGAATATATAAATCAATAAGCCATTGTGCCACCAGGGAGCTACCTTCCTCCCCACCCCACCCCGTGTGCTTTGCAATGAAGAACCCAAGTGCTATCTCATGTCCACTTGTATACTGTGTGTCTACAACCGCTAACGTTGAAATATCACAACGCTTGGGCTCTTTTACTTCTAGCAGAATTAATAACAGACCTTGTAAGGATAGAAAATGCCAGTAAATGTTATGGATGCTTTTCCCAGGAACTGGGAGAAGTCTTGTCGAGGCCAGATCAGGACATGGTAAAACACATTTTCAAAAATGATTGTATCCTCCCTGCTTTTGCTTTCCTCAACTAAGTTCACAACTAGAGATGGGCACGTATAAAAAAAATGGTGTTTCATTTGTCGTTTGTCATTTAGGGGTCCGTTTCGGTTCGTTTCCGTTTTTCGCCAATTTTTGCAAAAAAATCATTTTCATTTTCATTTGTTTGGTTACCATTTTGTTACCATTTATTTCAATTTTTGTGATTTTTTTTCATTTAAAGCAGTTCAATGTATTGCCGTAACGAAAACAAAACGGATGACAAAATTTCTGGTGTTTCTGTTCGTTTCGTTTCATTTTAGAGACAAAATTCATTTGTCGTTTTGTTACGTAATGAAATGAAAAAACGAAAACAGAAACAAAAAATTGTTCATTTCGTGCCCATCTCTATTCCCAACGTCTAAGGAATCCATGACTCCAATCTAGTTGTTGTGTGACCTAACGCAATTCCCATTGCTACAGACATTTTTTTTCTTGTTTAAGCTGATTCTCTGTGACTCTTGGTGATGGGGTCGGGGATACCAGCGATAGGGACTTAAGTCACGAGACTACCTGGGTCTGCCAAAGAGATTTGGGTCCGCCTTTTATGTTCCCAAGTTCCCATGACAATGTTGTTTTTAACCTTTCTATTTTGCTTGTTCCGTTCTGTTGTGAACCACCCGGAGTTCCATCCGGAAGATGGGCGGTATATAAGCCCAAATAATAAATAATAATAATTAAGTGTCAGGATGTTTGGCACCACTTTGGGCAGAAGTCCAGGATGTGACGGGATCAATTTTTAGGGATAATACATTGCAGGTTCTCCTACACCCCAGAAGCTTTGCGTCTAAAGCTCTCTCTCTCTCCGTCTCATAGCCTTAAGTATAAACTTTTCTTTTCCCCATCTCTGAGAATCTTTGAGATGTCACATGAAACCATTGTCCAATGGTAGCTGTCCAATTTTCTCTAGCTTGGCTTATTATGGCTAGGCTGTTGCATTCCTTAGCTAAGCGTTTGGCGAAAGCTGAAAATGTACAGTTAATATTGAGCCTTATAAATCACACTATGTCCCATCATCCTAATTCCGTTACATGCCCACCTTTGGGAAATAAAAATGTTGAATGCTACTTTAACATTTTTATGAAACACCAACTACATGCTATTTGAATGTATATATGAAAACAACATAGGCATATACATTAGCTAAGCACATTAAGACATTCCATATGATATATGTGTGTATATATGTAGCATTCTAGCAAAATATTTGAACTAGGTAGAGTTTTATCCCCCAATGATTCAGACTCTTCTCATGACTCAGGAATGAACTGACAATGTTTCAAAAAAAACCTGGTAATAACCTACCAAAATGCTGCGTCTATGGCAAGTAATGTTTGTGTCTGTTAAGCAAAGGTTTTTGCCAAACTGCTTTCTTTTAAAATCCAGTTTAAACAGTGACTAGGCTGTCCCTTGACCTGGGGATTGGTTGCCCAAGTGGTTCTATCATGGAATACAGAGTTTAAAAATAAAATAGAATGTGGGTTGCACAACTATGAGCCCTTCAGAAACAGGTAAACCCTTAGAATTCAGAAAGTGAGAATATATTGGTTATTTAATGAGAAATAAAGTGTACAGGTTTTGATAGCTGAAGATTAAATAAATGGAAAGAGAAGGACAAGAATAAGAGGAAGAAGTTGGGAGACTGTTTCAGATGCAGCACAGTAGCAATACAGAGATCTGCCAGATCCAGGGTCAGTTTAGCCACAGTGATGTCCATCTTCGGGTAGGAGAGAAAGAAAGAGGAGGGTGGGGGTCCCTTACTGCCAATTTCCAGTAGCAGAAAGGAAATACTGCTAGGGGTAGTTTAATGGAGTCGTGCATAGTTCTTACATTTCTATAGTATAAGTGGCTATGGTATCATGCTCTGTATAGAAGCCTTGTTGTTTCCACACTGAATGCAAAGCTGGAGTGGCCATCTCAGAACACAAGGCCTGGGTAGATTAATATGGAGGTTAAAACTGTTACCCAAGCAGCAAAACCCCACTTCTAAAGTGTGTGATATATGAATGGCACCCCAACACAAGAGCCCATGTCTATGTATTTTTTTGTTTGGGCATACCTACCAATTGAAAGGGACAGAAGTAGCATGGACACATTCTTCTGGGTGCATCTCTTTGGCGGGCATCTTTGACTCATCCATCCACATACCCTAGGGCTCAGCCCAAGACACTTTGTTGCTTAAGATGAACACAAAATGGCATTCCTGTCCCTCTAATGTATCAGTGTTACAACCATGTTGCTACACAAAACATTTTGACAACTAGTACAGGAAGCAAAATGTGTCTCTGATTAAGCCTGGTTAAAAGTAAAATTTTAAATAATTAATATAAGTTTTCATGAAGACTAGAGATGGAAGCTATCCACACCGAAGAGATATTCATTCCTCCTTTTTTCAGGAAATAAAGACAGTGGCTGACATAATAGATTCACTGACTAAATCAAACACATACATGGATACTTTGAAATTATTAGTCAGGAGCCTCTTGGCAATATCTGGGTGTGCATGTGCATAGGTGAAACAGCATAGACTGTGGCAGCTAATTGCTACTAATTAATAAGTTGCCGGTTGTGTTCCTGGTTCTCTGCTCATTGAATGACAGGTACACGACAGAAAGGGAACAACACCTTATTAATTGGCAGCTAGTTGCCATTATGACTCAAGCAATTTCACTTTTACACCTGTAAATTGCCTGGGAGATTTGGCCATTATTATTTTATTCACATGCAACTGCATAGAGATTTAACTGATTTACAGTCAATTAAAGCTCAAACAATTATTAAGTCCATAGGGTCCCTTCCAGTTCTGCAGTTCTAAGATGATGATTATGATGATGATGATTAATGAGAGATTTTCTTTCGGGAACTCAATCTGATGTGTTCATACTCCTTGGAGCCCCCTGAAGACCCTAAGTAGAAGACATTTAAAAAGTAACATTTGGCTGGAATCCTAAAGGTAGGTAGGCAGGCATGATGTCACTTTTCAAACACCATAAAGGCAGTCAGACAGATGAGAGGCAGGATCTGTTCTCAATTGAACCCTGAGTGCAGGACTTGCAACAATGGGCTCAACTTACAGGAAGTCAGATTTCAGTTGAAAATCGGGGGGGGGGGGGCTCCTAACTGTTAAAGCAGTATGGAAATGGATCCAATTGCCTCTCAAGAAATGGTGAGTACTTCATTACTGGAGGAATTCAAGAGAAATTTGGATAATGACCTGGCAGATATGTATCCTTTGACTTGTCTTCCTACATAGAATCATAGAATCATAGAGTTGGAAGAGACCTCAAGGGCCATCTAGTCCAACCCCCTTCCATGCAGGAACCCCCATCACAGGACTCCAGACAGAGGGCCATCCAGCCTCTGCTTAAAAACCTCCAAAGAAGGAGACTCCACCGCCCTCCGTGGCAGCATATTCCACTGCCGAACAGCTCTAACTGTCATGAAGTTCTTCCTGATGTTCATATGGAATCTCTTTTCCTGTAGTTTGAAACCATTGCCCCGAGTCCTAGTCTCTGAAGCCATGGAAAACAAACCTCTTCCCTCTACAATATGGAAAGGAGCAGGAGAATGCCTTCAATATGGAGAGGAACATGGAGCAGCGGGGTGGATTTGATGGCCTTATGGGTGTCTTCCATCCTCATTATTATTTTTACACCATATCACTTGCAAATTGCTACTCTGGATTATGTACAACCAAACTAAATTATATAAGAAGACAATTGCCATATGACAAGTTTAACCTAATCCGCAAGAAATAAACAATACAGTTGTTAAAAATGTATTAATCAACTTACCAGATGTCCCTCTTTCTTCCTCCTCTATCTCTATCGCATAATTTGGGAGAAGATCCAAAAATGCTTCTAATCTCACTTTTTAGCTGCTTGATAAAACCTTGGAAAGAAGGAGCCCGGCATAACTCCTCTGGCAGCATATCCAAAGAGAAGGTGCCACAGCTGCTAGCGTGCATATGCTGAGTTAATTTGCCATGCAGCAGGCCTGTTGTCGTTGGGGCTACCAGCAGGATTGTTAATATGCTCCTCCAGTTTCCTAATTTGCTTATTTGATGGTAGCCGGACTGCTGTAAGAAGAGAGCACATGTGGACAGGGGGCCATTTTGAATCACATAGAATTTGAAGCTGTGCATTCATTGAAGCAACTTAACTGAATTAGACACTAAAACTTCAGCCAGGTTTGGGGGAAGAGATTATGTTAAGGATATCTGGAGCTCAGTTCTAATTCACATGGGAGGAGACTGCATTATTTTGTATCAATTGTACCAAACTCTTTCCTTTCCTTTCTAACTTCATCAGGAAGTGCACGATTTGTTCCCGATCCTTCCAGACTACAGCCTGCATAATAATAGGCTCAAACTGAAGGAAGCCAAATTTTGGATGAATATCAGGAGAAACGTCCCAATGGTTAGAGCAGTCAACAACGGAACCAGTTACATTGGGAGGTGGTGAGCACTCCAATACTGGAGGCATTCAGAAGAAAATTGGACAACCGTGTGTCAGATCTGCTTTGATTTGGATTCCTGCATTGAGTAGGGGTTGGACTCAATGGTCTTATAGTCTCGTGGCACAGTGGTTAAATGCCTGTACTCCAGGTAAAAGTGTGCTCATGGTTGACTCAGGCTTCCATCCTTCCAAGGTCAGTAAACTGAGTACCCAGCTTGCTGGGGGGAAGGTGCAATGTGTAGCCTGCATAATTAAACTGTAAATCACCCAGAGACCACTTGAAGTGGTGTGGGGTGGTATATAAGCAGAACACTTTGCTTTATAGGCCCCTTCAGACTCAATTATTTTTTGATTCTATGATCTAATGGAAATAACATTGCATATGTCTGCGAAGATTCTCAGTCATCCAGGTGAGTTTATCTGGAAGTTGAGTCATGGCTACTGGACTTCTTTTTGAGAGATAGAAACCTAACATTGCATATATGTGGGTACTGTATTGCTGGCCCTGCCATTTTAGGCAGTCTGAGGCACACTTCAGGCAGGAGATACTAGAGGGTAGAGAGAGCACTGGGGAGGCTTTGAAGGAAAGAGTTGTGTAGATGATCTGGCCTGGCCTGCAATTAGTGAGCCTTTCAGCTTCTGGTATGTAGCTCTTTTGTTGTCAGCACTGAAGTATATTTCAGTTGCAGTCCCTTTGGGTTTTGTGCATGGAACAAGGTGTGCATGGCACGTTGATGGGAAACATATCCCTGTGGACTTCCCACAGTCCTCTGAAAGCTACATGATTGCTCTAAAATGCACCGTTGTTGTCATCTTTGGTATCAGACTAATCAAAACCAAACCAGGCTCCACTCCATCATTTTTCTGTCTTTTCGGATAACGATGTGATTACCCTACCTTAAAGAACACAAGGCATAAAAGAATTGTTATCCCTGATCTCATGAGACAAGGTATGTTGCTCATGCAAGGGCTACTTTCCTGCAAGAGCTCTACCTATGAAGCTTAAGTTAAAATAGTAGCCAAAGCCCTCTGGAGCTGATGTGCTGTGCTGCCTTCCCACGGCTGTTTCCGCCCGCCCCTTGTCAGACCTTGAAATGACCTTGGTTTAATTACCTGCATCTCAATGAGTGAATCTACATAGAAACTGAAGGTTAATTAATGAAGGATCGTTTCTTGCTCTAAACCCATTAGGCAGTGGCTGACAGCAAGTCTGGACCATGCAGTATTATCCTATATCTCATTAGAAATGGCCAGATTGATGTGCTAGCTTTGGTCGCAGTGAAAAAAAGAGAAGACACCGTATTAATGATGAGTGCATGCAATGTTCTTTACTATAGAACACACGCAAAAAGGAGTGTATTCCAAACCCTCTGTTGTTCAGATATGAATGTGTATGTAAATGGATATGCTCGGCATATATAGATATATAGATATACACTGTATGGAGCTCAGAACTGTCTTGGCCTTTGAAGAGTTCTCTAAAGAAGAAGTGATCAAATGCTCCATTAACTACAAATCATGGCAAAGTTTGAGCTGTCATCTGCCTCTTCTTGACTGCCTTTGCACAGTTTTCACAGCTGGCTAAGGACCTGTTACACGATGGTTTATAAGATGAGACTGAAAACAATTTGAGAGCCCACTGAGAATAATTTGCATGACGATTTCTAGATGAAATCTCTTGTATCCACTCTGGCTTGGGCACAGTGGTTGACACTGGCCCAATATTTATAATTTTGACCCCCTATGTAAGGGGACACTCCT
>JAHTLZ010000129.1:91188672-91199735 GCA_023846285.1 Phrynocephalus versicolor | reverse complement strand
TCTATCTATCTATCTATCTATCTATCTATCTATCTATCTATCTATCTCTCTATCTATCTACAATCTGTATTAGTACAGTATATTGCTTTGCATTTATTCTTCATTTCTTTGAATGCTTTGCTGTAAACTGCCCAGACACTGTTTTCAACTCTGGAACAGTGTATAAGCTGAAATAACTAAATAAATAAACAACCTGCAGCATCCCTTTCTCTCTGTGCATTCACATCACATGTTTCTGGCCCCTTTGGTTCCACTTGCAGGAGGGCATAGTTGCATATGTGGGAGGGTGGACTCATGGGGGGGCACAGTTGTGTCTGCAAAAAGGAGGAGACCCACCCAATGGAGCAGAAAATTAGAGGGAACATTGGTTATATAACTAAAGCATGAGGAGATCAGACATCTCCAAGAACAGGCACAGTTGGTGCACTAGGGCAAATGTACTCTTGGCCACCACTGAGACGTGGGCATCTACTTTCAAGGATGGGTCCAGGACCACACCACAGTGCTGGATAGATTGTTTAGTGCTCCATGTGGTCTGTCCCAGCCACATCTTTTCTAGACATCATGCAAGGTTATAAAGACTCCAAAATGTTGACGACACTGCTTTTTCTGGGTTGGTTGCCTGATCCAAACAACAAAGAAGAAACAGAGGATTGTAACTTGTGTTTAAAGACAGCTAATTCGCAATGTGTGGATGCAATATAAAAACATGCTAAATAAAATCAATAAACTGAGGAATAATCTAACAAAAGCATAGCTATAACAATTATTGTCCATTGGCTTCATAAAGTAGTAGAAGAAAAATCAGATTTGCTAACAAGTACTAAGTATTCTTTTTCCTTCATTTCCCTCTTCGTTCTTGAGCAGCCATAATCTATTTTGATTTCTCTGTGTCCTTTCTAGTTATGTTGCATTACTCATAACTGCAACGCAGTGGTAGCTGCCAATACAAATTTAGTCTTTTCTGTTTATTCCGTATCATTCTGTCAAAGCAGAAAAGTCTGTTTTGCATTAGAGTGTGTGGATGTGTGCTTGGGCACACATTAATTGTAGGGAAATGATGAGTCATTCCCGCAAAGGTAAACCAACATCTGTGCTGCACAGCTTCCTTTCTGATATATAGAAGAAGCCATAAGATGACACGAAGATCATAGATAAGTAAGAACAGTTTCTTTGCTAATCAGGTCAGAGGTCTACGGAGTTCAACTCTTGGGTTCCCAGCAGTGGGAAACTCACAAGGAGGATAAGATCGGGGCTGAACTTGAGCCACAATTCTATAAAAGTGCAGATAAGGTAAAAGATGGGGTGAAAACATGTGGCCTGCTCAATGTTGTTGGCTTGCAATTCCCAGTACAACTAAGACACCTGGAAGGTCATGAGTTCTGCTATTCCTGGTGTAGAACATGCTACAGAGTAAATGCAAAGTACACCTTGTTGAAATTTTTACTTTAGGGATGGAAACCTCTGTGCTTACATTCTGCACACCAGCCATTTCTCAAGATCTGATAGAGCTTCTAGTTGCTGCAGAGACCCTAGTCGAGTAGCGATCTGGGGGATGGGAAATAGAAAAGCAACCAGGATTGTGGCTGGGAGGTTGGTAGCAGGAGCCTGGACTACAAAACAGGCACCCGTCTCCGACAGAGGCTGTCAGCTGAGCAAGGATCTGGGATGTAGGGGCTGACAACTAAAGAAGAGAAGAAATTCTCAATCCAAGTAAAGGAAACCTTTGCGATCTCAACAGCCATCACTGGCTTACTTGTTCTAGGATTTTCATTGTGCACTAACAGACCTAACCATAGATCCATATCTTGCACATACCTGCCTGTTCCAAGGATCTGATCCTCCACCAATGCATTTAGTCTTTGATATTCACTGACTCACTTAGTCTGGTGCCCTTATCCTGTCTAACTAGGACAGTGATGGCAAACCTATGGCACTCGGAGCCCTTTCTGTGGGCACCCAACATCGCCCCTTCATAGTCGCCTGTATACAGGTTAAATTACTGTATTGGCACTTTGCAAAAAATTAGTGGGTTTTGAATTGCAGTTTGGGCACTCGGTCTCTAAAAGGTTCCCCATCACTGAACTAGGACCTTCTAGGGTCCTGCATCAGTTGGCTTCATGCATTCATAAACCAAAATGCCAGCCCATTATGTCTGGGTTTGCTTAGGGATGGCTGTCTCACACAATTACATATGCCCATCCCCATGGGGTGGAGTTACCTCAATAGATAGGCAAAACTCCACTAAGATTTTAGTCCTTATGATTTCTCCCAATGACTAAAAGCAATACCTTTCCCAAAATTTGGGTCCCCAGAAGTTATTGGACTACAACACCCAAATATCCTGACCAGCAGAGCCAATGGTAATGGGGGAAATCTGTGCCCTAACAACTGTTTTTTAACTTCCAAATGCCAGATTTTCCATTTTCTCATAAATGCTGCTTCATAAATATCAAATGTAACAGTTTTGCATGGTTTAAAGTTATTAGCTTAAATCATATTACTTACTACAGTATAGTAGAGTGCACTAGAGTAAGCCCACCGAAGCAGTTGGGAACTAGAGAGTCCATTCCTCCATAAGTTCTAGTAATTCAAATTGGCTTACTCTACTTGTAACTTACTTTAGTGTAGTAAATTGGAATTAGAGCAGGTCCATTTAAATCGATGGAACTTACTATGCTAAGCAACAGGTTTTAGACAATATTTGGAAATATGTGAAATTTAGTTATATAACTGTAATTGCAGTGTTTGCATTTCATTTTGCTCAGCTCTTACCACTCTTGATTTCATTCCTCTCTACATTTGCACGCACTTGCAAAAAAACCAAAAACAAACCCCAAGAAGATATATAGCTACCAGCTTGAAAATGCATTGTACATCTGGTAAATGGGCTCCCATCCATGGAAGTTTCTGTCATGGATGGGAGAAATCCGACTCGTGGGTTCTCAATATACAGTCAATGATGGCGATAAGGTTCTGCAATGTCCCTGCTTAGCATTGACGAAAGACAGATTTTCTTTGGCACGCCACACCGAAATCCTTTTTCATTTGCCCCTGTCCACCACCCCCCGCCCCATCAGTGATTGAAGACAGGTATCTAAAAGCACTTAAACATCCTGTGTATTAAGTACCTTTAAAATGCAAAGGTATTTAAACAGCAAGAAGATATAGAAACCAGAGGTTTTTAGTTTAAAAGTCAGTCATTGTGGATTACTTTTAATCAAACGTAGATAGAACTGAACTATTTTATTTATTTATTTATTTATTTATTTAAAATATGTTACCCCACATTTTTTCCTTAAAGAGGACCCAAGGTGGCTTACACCATTAAAAGACAGCATTCCAAACGAACAACTAACTATAAAGGATCACACAAAAATGCCATGCAAGTAAACATAACCAACACCAAAACACGTTCAAAGCAGTAAGGCACAACTATCCATTTAAAAAACATATCAGGCAGCCTGTTATTGAGAGAAAGCTTTCTAGAAGAGAAAAGATTTTGCCTGCTTGCCAAAGAACAGCCAGGCTAGGTCCAGCCAAGCCTCCTGCAGGAAGGACTTCCAAAGTCTGGGAACAACAACAGATAAGCCTTCTACTGTGTATCCATCAACCACATATACACATGCTTAAAATGCGCTAAGGCTTCCTCCTGAGAAAAATGTCAAATTGTGAGTGTTAAAGATTCCACAAGGCCCTCTGATGTTTGTTTCTCTTTCTGTTTTGTCATTTTGTTTTTGCTTTTTGCTGCCAGAGACTAGCCGTCTAGAAATACAGTAATACCTTGGTTTAAGAGTAAATTGGTTTAAGAGTGTTTTAAGAACATAAGAACATAAGAACATAAGAAGAGCCATGCTGGATGAGGCCAAAGGCCCATCTAGTCCAGCTTCCTGTATCTCACAGTGGGCCCACCAGATGCGTCTGGGAGCGCACGAGACTAGATATCTGTCTCATCAGTCACCCCCACCCCCGCATCTGGTCCTTGAAGTACCCTGGTTTTAAACCTGGAGATTACACATCTCCATCATGGTTTGTAACCTGTGATGGACTTTTCCTCCAGGAATCTGTCCAATCCCCTTTGCAAGACAAGCAAATGTTTCTTCTAAAATTTGCCTTGATCAACAAGCAATGTCTTGATATACAAGCACTGGAGCAGGTCACATGATCACAAATGAGCCAATGGTGGATCTCCCTCCCTCCCCTGTGGGTGATTCTCTAGAACATTCCCTCTCAGGCAGCCTCCAAAACAGAGGGAGGACAGAGGAATAGAGGCCTCCCTTGCAGTAGCCAGGAACATTTTCAAAAGGGAGTGCAGGCTAGGGTTTTATTTTTCTTTATACTATATTGATATTTTTATTTAATTTGTTTTCAACATTCTTTCATATTTTTTCAAACCATTTCTAGTCATGGGGCAGCTAGTCAAGTGTGTATGGGGCTGCAAATTACACTTTATTATTATCACATTAAAATACAGAGTAAAATCCAGTTGTTAGTCCCAAGCAGAGCAGATTCCACAGCCAGGTACCTAAACCATGGTATCGACATGGACTTCTAGCCAACTTCTTTTGTGAGTTTTGGCATTTTGTGTGTACAGTATGTGGACTATGGGGCCCCAGAACATTCCATTATTTCTTATGTGGAAATTTGTTTTGATATAAGAGTGTTTTAGTTTACAAGCATGTTTCCAGAACGAATTATGCTCGGATACCAAGGTATTACTGTAATCAAGATCAAATATCTAAACAATAATTTAAAATATTTCGTGAAGACTTGAAATGTGTTTCTTACCGTCACATATCTTTCATAGAGGATGGATTGGTCAGTGCAAGTAACTCTCCTAAGTAAATACAGCTCCCATGCTCAAGAGTGTTGACAAACCTCTGAACACCAGAAATGGGAAAGAAATAGGAAGAGGCTAGTTATTTCTTTAATACTTTGGGTATGTGCTCTGAGATTTGTGCAACTGGCTGCCATTATGCTGATCTGACCCAGTCATGGACTAGCATTCCAAAACCTAAACATTAAAATCCATTACATTTGAATTCTGGAACTTGACCAGATTTTGATTGTTCAGGAGATGGAATTTCCAAAATAAGAGGGCCTCCATCCTGCAGGAGAGAAAGGGGGAGAGGGAGAAAGCATTTCAGCAGGACAAGAACAACTTTTCTCATACTGTGCAGTGGCACTTTGCACACTGACAAAGATGTAGTTGCTCCTTTTGCAATATTTCAGAGGCACTTAAGATGGTATTCCTTTTTAGGCTGGCAATCTTCAGCATGCCAATCTCAAAGTACAGTTGCCCCCCCCCCTACACACACTATATTGTGGTTCATATACTGTGTTCCTGGTATATTGCAGGGCTGCAGTATATGAAAAAAAGGCTCATGGGGCAAGCTGCATGGGCCTGTCTGGGGCCTCCTGCACTTAACCCAGGCCTGGTGCTGCCCTGAGCAGGTCTCCGACACACTTCCCAGGCCTCTTGGAGGCTCCAGAACTGGTGTCTGGTTTGCCAGAAACTACTTCTGGGGCCTTAAACAGGCCCAGGAGGCCTGTCAGAGGCCCGATCGGGACAGCACCAGGCCTGGAGTAAGTGCATGAGGCCCCAAAAAGGGCCCCCAGTCCCGACCTGACCCAGCATCCACGTAAAGCAGATTTCCTTTTATCACGGTTTGGATTGGGTCCCTAACCCCCTTCAAAAGGGGATTGGACAGATTCCTGGAGGAAAAGTTCATCACAGGTTACAAACCATGATGGAGATGTGGAATCTCCAGGTTTAAAACCAGGGTACTTCAAGGACCAGATGCGGGGGCGGGGGTGGCTGATGAGACAGATATCTAGTCTCGTGCGTTCCCAGACGCATCTGGTGGGCCCACTGTGAGATACAGGAAGCTGGACTAGATGGGCTGTTGGTCTGATCCAGCATGGCTGTTCTTATGTTCTTATGAATGTGATTATAGTATTGGACTCTGAGAAATCATATATAGAACTGCATTGTTAATAAACCTTGAGATTCGCAAAATGGTCCATGCACTTTCAGTAAACTGTAAATCCACCTACAAAGCTTGGAAAAAATATATAAAAGGGCTATTAATTCCAAAGGCAACTACCACCATAAACCTCACAATGTGCAGACTTCTCCTGGTTCTGACAATAAACTCAGTGAAGGATTCTGGGATTTGTGGTCAAAAAAGTAATGCTCCCAGACTCTGGATCTGCTGAAAGTAAGCCATCAGTTCAAAGTAGCATCGAAATTAAACTTTGGAGGAAATCTGCATAATTCTGGAGTGCTATTTCTCTCCAACAAAGGGGATTTCTCACAGATACATGTCTCTGCAATGAGACTTACGAATTGTACTTGTGTTCACTTCCAATGGCCAGTCATGCAACAAAGCATGCTTAATGAATGATTATAGATGGTCACAAACTGGTTTGTCCCAGTTAATACAGGCTGTAACACAAGTGCTGCAGCTCCCCTTACTCGTCCTGATTCCTCTGGCTCTGTTACCCACTCACCAGGCCCAGTGTGCTAGCTTGCTGCATCTCCTAAACTGATCTTCCGGTCCTGGCAACAGCTCATGCTTCTCTGCCCTACCCTCTTGGATGATCTCCCACTCAGACAAAAGAGCAGGGCAGAGTAGTCTGTGCTCTGTCTTTTGAGTGGGAGATTAGCCAAGGAGGTGGAAAGAGCAAGCAAGCTGAGCCTGGCTGATCGACCGAGGAGGTGGGGGAGGAGAGCAGTAGCAACTGTGCTGCCACCTTTATAAACCAGCACGAACTGGGATGAACCAGTTTGTGCTGATCTCTATGCATGGTACATCATTGAGGAAAATAATGTGCTATGGTGGGTAGCTTTTTACCACTTGTGGAAGTGTCACTCCCAACAGTTCAGCATATGATAATCCCACAACACCAGTGCTGCTAACGTCCTCATGCACCACATGCCCCAACAGTGCTCTCCTACATGAAAACATAGCCAGCAAATTGCCAGATTTCTCACTCGCGTGCCCCAATGGCCTATATTGGGATGCACCAACCACTAGGGAGAACAAAGGTGACTCTGCATAAAGCAAGCAAATATGGAAGAAGGAGAATAGCTTCAGTTATAGCTGACTATTTTGACAATATCTGGCTACAAGACAGGTTAGGGAATAATGCCTTGCTACCAGAATGCCTTGCTACCAAGGAGTCATTGGAGCCAGACATTCATGAAAGAGCTGGCTATCAAGTCAGTAGCTACCATAGCCACAACCTCCTTTCCCCCTCCCCTTCCCTGGTGATGGCATAGAAGGCAGCTTATGGAGATGTCTCTGCTTTTGGGGATGAGTGGGACTGAGCACCTTCACAGCTGGGCAACACATCAGTTAGGGACAACTACCACTTCATGTGAATAGACTTCCCTAGGGCTCAGGTGCCGTGTGTGGTAACTTTTTCAGTCAGCCACACAGCCGGGCCAATCGTGTCTTCTAAAAATATCCTAAGGGTATGATCTAGTTTGACCTCTGGCCTTCATAGGGAATTACTCTGTGAAATATTAATCTATGAAATATTAAATCTGTCAAGGATGGCTCGGTTAATCATGAACAAGCAGAATACGGCTGTAAACCTCGTCACCTGCTCCACTGCCACAATGTGCTCTTGTGGGTACTGTGGGTTGTGTTCTTTTAGTTCCCATATTGTGAGCCAAATATCTGGCACTATGTGGTGAGTCTACTCCCAGTACTCCCTTGTGAAAGGGGGGGGCTCTTGTTTATGTGGCATCAAGCTGAAGATTGTAGGCCAGGCGTGTCCAAACGTCAGCCCTCCTGATGTTTTGGACCACAACTCCCAGAATCCTTAACCTTAGATTGTCAATGACAAAGGACTGTGGAATTGTGGTCCAAAATATGTGGAGGGCTGAAGTTTAGACATGTCTGTATATTTAGTTAGTTAGTTAGTTAGTTAGTTAGTTAGTTAGTTAGTTAGTTTTGCAGCTTATATGTCACCCACTACCCAAAGGTCTCTGGGCGGCTTACAATCAAAAGAATTAAAACAGTTTAAAATAGTTAAAAATAGAATAACAATAAATAATCAAAGCAATAATAAAAACCGTACACTAAAATCATTACACTAAAATTTTCATCAGAGGACCCACAGTCTATATTGTATCAATTAAAAAACTTCTGGAACAGGAAGGTTTTTACCTGTCATCGAAATGTAATCAATGTTGGCGCCTGTTGTAGGCTTTCTTGGGATAGATATAATTTTGGGTCTTTTCCCCAAGTGAATAGTGAATCGACTTCAAAGTGAAATAGATGTTGCCCTTTCTTTCAGCACAAATTGGATGAATCCATGTCAAGAACTGGGAGTAAGTTGTGACCTATAATTGAATATCAAAATGTCCAGTTTTGAAGGAACTCCAAAACAAAGGTGCTAAGAAAAAGATGAGTAGCTCCTGTTCCCCTATACCTTATGTGACATCCTAAAAACTTGCTTTTTTGGAGCAAAAAGTGTTCAGAGCATGCTTGTAACCTCCTCTCAGAACATCATCTCTGTGCCATAAATCTGTGTTGCACACAGAAGGATTCGTTTAACTTAAGCAAGACTTCATTATTCTACAAATCTTGCCCTCATATCTCACACAAACTGATAAAAGTCATAATGCTGTCACTCTCTGGTATATGAGCACAACTCAGCTTTTATTGCTTCCTGTTTTTATCAGCCACAGTATACAGCATGGGAGTTTGAAATCTACTTAAAAAGCCAACTCTTTGATGAACACAGAGATCATCTGGGATGAACTGTAGACTGGGCAACGCATACAAAGGTAGGCAAGCGTTCCGAAACAGCAGCTCTACACCCCTACACCACTCCATCTGTTTCTTATTGATATCCTGTCTCACCCACTGTTATTGCAGTCCTCTTTGATTGCCTCAATTACCGAAAGAAGACTGTACAAGATAATTTGTTTGGGTCTCAACAGGTGATCTTATTATCTCAGTACAGTGATAGGTTTTCTGCCATACATTTTTGTAAGCGGTGAGGCACATGCTGCCATTCATTGCGTTGGGCCAGTTTTATGAAAATGACGAGAAACATCTCAGCATGTGTATTGGACTTGTTAACCCCAGCAGAAACCTTCCAGAAAAAAGATCTGCCTTTAAAACCAACATCCTCTCATAACAACAAGGATGAGGCACCTGGGGCCCCAGGGCCAAATCCAACCCTCCTCAGGTCCCAAACATGACTTTTAACACTTAATGGTTTGCAATGACACCTCTGTAGCATCTAGAATCCTCTTCTCCTCCCCAATCGTATAAAGGGAATTGTGTCCATTTCCTCCACCCAACCCCTGATATGCAGTCCTTCCCATGGCTGTTCTTACACTGTTTGCACCATCAGGTATCCAAATAGGAAAGCGAGGAGAAGCCTTGAGGAGAGGAATAAACACTGCACAATGCCCTCTTCCACCCATGTTAGTCTCCCCATGGATTTTGGCCCGAAGACCTAGAATCTGTCCCAACAAAAATGTTTCATGTTGTTTGCAAACACCACAAATGAGAACATAGTATTTATGTGGTTACCATGGGGCCTGGTGGGTCAGTGAACAAAGTCGGCAGCTCGGCAGCTCAAATCCCGGGTGCCACGCAGCAGAGCATGCTGTTAATCCCAGCTCCTGCCACACTAGCAGTTTGAAAGCATGTAAATGCAAGTAGATAAATAGGTACCACTGGAAAAAGCGGGAAGGTAAAACAGTACAGTATTTCCTTGTAGCCATGCCGGCCACATGGCTATGGACTTGCACAACACTGGCTCTTCGGCTAGAATATGGAGATGAGCACCGCCCCTAGAGTCGAACACAACTAGCACACATGTGCGGGGGGGGGGGGCTTTACCTTTACCTTTATTTATGTCACTAGAGTTAGAGGGAAATGAAAATTACTTGCTATTTCCATGCTGAAAACGTACATTTTGTGATACTGTTAATGGCACTCGTTCCCCTTCAGAGACTTGGGACTTATTTTTCTTCCTTGCCATATATTTCACACATCCAGAAAGGACCTTACACAATACTGATGATACCATAATTGCACTACATGATCTGTGATGACATCAGAGATGAGTCCATGCTGACCATCAGATTCAGCAACCAAACACGGAATGCCAAGGCAGAAGACAAAACTCGAGTTCCGAAATAACATCCGAAACACAAACATCCTGCAAAAGGCACAATTATTCTTATTTCCCCCCCGCTATGGGTGTGTGCTGTCCGTGCTAATTCTGAAAAGCCTATCAAAATGAAGGACACGGTGCAACATTAAATCGAATCCATCTGGCTTCTCCTTTGAGCACACATTTAACAAGCTAAGGGTTTTCTTTCTTCTTCCTCCTTCACCTCCCCAAGCTCAGTTGTCTCTACAATATCAGCACAAAAGGGAAATGTCTTCGCTTCTTTCATAACTAATGGGGTTTGCCCTGCACCAGACAAATCTTATTAAACATGGCAGGGTAGCCGTGGATGATATGCTGGGATCCTGCAAGTGGTGTTGACTGCCCTCTAATGGCCTACGTGTATGCTGAAATCTCCAGGGGAATCCAGGCTTAAGAGGCCAGAGGGTTAGGAATGCTTAGTTCATTACTTCGTGTGATGGTGCTATATATTTGTTGTGACAGAGAATGTTCATATCTAGAGCACAGATGCAAAATGCACACGGGATACTTGCTGTTAAAGCCCAGGCAGAGAGAACATATACAACTAGTGAGGATAGGCAAGCAGGCAACACTGAACCGAAGAAGATGCCTTATCAGCGAAACTCACCAAAAGGGGGGGAAATGCTTACTTAGGAGCATAAGTTGCACTGTTTGCAACAAAACATTTTGCTTAACAGATGACTTCGTGATGACCTGAAGGCCAGGAAACCCACACTAAAATCCACCTTGTATTTTGTGACAAAATATTATCCATCAACTCTATCTGTCTATCATTTTGCTGAGGCAGATTTTAGGCTTTGACAAAAATGTTTGCCTGGGGAGTGAGCATCTATCTATCTATCTATCTATCTATCTATCTATCTATCTATCTATCT
>JAHTLZ010000129.1:91176661-91186870 GCA_023846285.1 Phrynocephalus versicolor | reverse complement strand
AGAAGAAGAAGAAGAAGAAGAAGAAGAAGAAGAAGAAGAAGAAGAAGTGGTGACACCAAAACCCATTCAAAACAGTAAGGCACAACCATCCATTAAAAAAAACCCCACTCAGGCAGTCAATCATTAAAGGAAAGTTTGTCTGAAGAGAAAGGTCTTTGACTCCTTCCCAAAAGACAGCAAGATGGGGCCAGCCTAGCCTCCTGTGGGAGGGACTTCCAAAAATTGGGAGCAGCAACAGAGAAGGCTGTCTCTTGGGTACCCACCAAATGCACCTGTGATCATCGTGGGACTGAGAGAAAGGCATCTAAAAGATATTGCCAGGAGCTAAACTTTCTACTCTGCATGTGATTGATATTATTCATGCTGCTCACATGAGTGATAATGTATTCATGCAGTTTTATTTTTATTTTTATTTTTGTTATAGTTTTACGTTGCCTTTTAGAACATTTTACAGCCTAAGGAAAAGCACTAGGGAGCACCCCTCCACTCCAAATACAGAAGAGGAACAGACTGGGCACTGAACTCTCCGCGAGCTTGGAATGTGACTCCCTAAAAGGAACTAGAATGTTTGTCCACATTTTTCATTCAGTCAAACTGCGTTTGCTCCCTTTGTGAGGCACATTCATTTGGTTACAGACTACAGACCCACTGTGGAGGCAACCATGCCGGAGAAGTAAGGGACATGCTATCTGGATCTCTGTCATGGTCATGTTGCACCTCCAAAACATATGTGAAAGGAGAGATGACAACATAAAGAAGGACCTGTTATCTACAGGATCAGTATCTGTAGATTCAGTTATCTGAAAATATTTAACATTTATTTAAAAAATAAATCCTAGAAATATGTATTTCTAAACAAGAAGTTACCAGACGTGGCCACAAGAGGGAGCCAGAGACCTTGCTATGCATGTTGTTGTTGTTGTTGTTGTTGTTGCTGCTGCTGCTGCTGCTGCTGTTGTTGTTGTTGAGTCATTCAGTCATGTCCAACCCTTCGTGACCCCATGGACCAGAGCATGCCAGGCCTTCCTATTTTCCACTGTCTCCCGGAGTTTGGTCAAATCCATGTTGGTTGCATTGATGACACCATCCAATCATCTCATTCTCTGCCAATTTGATCTCTAGTTCCTCTGCTCCTTCGAAATCCAGCTTACACTTCTGGGAGTTCTCTCTCCATATATTGCTGAATAGATATGGGCACGAAACAGAAAACCCATGGTTTCAGACCTACCCTTGGTTCAGTTCAGTTCGGGTTTGTATGAATTTTAATTTTTCCCCCTTTACTTTAGAGCACCAACCACGCAGCCCCTGGGCCGGGTCAGCACTCTTTTTTTTTTTTTTAATCGCCGACTGTGTGGCCCCTGGGGCTGGGTCAGCACTCATTTTTATTTATTTATTTATTTATTTAGTGGTTTTACAGTGCCGACCGTGTGGCCCCTGGGACCGGGTTGGCGCTCGTTTTTTACTTATTTATTGGTTTTACAGTGTCGACTGCACAGCTCCTGGTGCAGGGTCGGTGCTTGTTTTGTTTTGTTTTGTTTTGTTTTGTTTTGTTTTGTTTTGTTTTAAAGCGCTGACCGCACAGCCCCTGGGGCTGGATCGGCGCTGGGTTTTTTTTTTTAAACTTCCTTTTAGAGCACCGACCACGCAACCCTTGGGGTAGGGGCAGGGCTCCTTTTTTCGTTGTTTTGTTTTGTTTTAACAGTCACCAGCTGGGGGCTTTTTGAGGCGCTGGCTTAGGGCCAGTGCCTCTACAGGCCTACCTTCCCCTGCCAGGACCAGGAGGACTGCGGCGAGGAGAAGGTGGGGGGTAACAAAAAATGAAGCGAACGAACAGAAATTTCTATTTCGTTTCATTTCTTCTTTCTTTGATGGGTTAGTTCATTATTCATTTCGTTAGCTAATGAAATGAATAACGAATGACGAAACAAATTAAAACTTCATTTCGTGCCCATCTCTACTGCTGAAGCCTCCCTTGTAGAATTTTGATCATAACCTTGCTAGCGTGTGAAATGAGTGCAATTGTACAATAGTTGGAGCATTCTTTGGCGTTACCCTTCTTTGGGATTGGGATGTAGACCGATCTTTTCCAGTCCTCTGGCCACTGCTGAGTTTTCAAATGTGTTGGTGTATTGCACATAGCACCTTTAGAACATCCTCTTTTAAGATTTTAAATAGTTCAACTGAAATGCCATCACCTCCACTGGGCTTGCAATGCTTTCTAAGGCCCACTTGACTTCAGCAACTACACTGTCTTGGTTATCAGGGACATCCGGATCTTTCTGGCATAATTCCTCTATGTATTCTTGCCATCTCTTCTTGATATCTTCTGCTTCTGTTAGGTCCCTACCATTTTTGTCCTTTACCATATCCATCTTCGCACAAAATGCCCCTTTAATATCTCCAATTTCTTGAACAGGTCTCTGGTTTTTCCTTTTCTATTGTTTTCCTGTATTTCTTCACACTGTTTGTTCAAGGTCTGTCTTGTCTCTCTTCGCTATTCTTTGGAAGTATGCACTCAGTTTTCTGTATCTTTCTATTTCTCCCTTGCATGTTGCTTCCCTTCTCTCCTCTGCTATTTGTAGGGCCTTGTTGCTTTCTTGCATTTTCATTTCTTTGGGATGGTTTTTGTTGCTGTCTCCTGTACAATGTTACAAGCATCCATCCATAGTTCTTCAGGTGTTCTGTCCTTAAATCTATTATTCACCTCCACTGTGTATCCTTCATCTCCACTGTGTAGGGATTTGACTTAGATTGTACCTGACTGGCCCAGTGATGTTCCCTATTTTCTTCAGTTTAAGTTTGAATTTTTCTATAAGAAGCTGAGGATCTGAGCCACAGTCAGCATCAGGTCATGTTTTTGCTGACTGCATAGAGCTCATCCATCTCTGGCTGCAGAGAACATAATCAATCTGATTCTAGTATTGTCCATCTAATGATGTCCATGTGTAGAGTCATCTTTGTGTTGTTGGAAAAGAGTGCTTGCAATGACCAGCTTTTTCTCTTGACAAAACTCAATTAGCCTTTGCCCTGCTTCATTTGGAACTCCAAGGCCAAACTTGCCAGTTATTCCTTTTACCACTTGACTTCCTACTTTAGCATTCCAATCCCCTATGATGAGAAGAACATCTTTCTTTGGTATTAGTTCTAGAAGGAATTGTACGTCTTCATAGAATTGGTCAATCTCAGCCTCTTCAGCATCAGTATTTGGTGCATAAGCTTGGATTACTGTGATGTTGAAAGGGCTGCCTTGGAATCATACCAAAATCATTCTATCATTTTGAGGTTGTATCCCAGCACAGCTTTTCCCACTCTTTTGTTAACTATGAGGGTTACTCTATTTCTTTTATGGGATTCTTGCCCACAGTAGTAGATGAGATAGTCATCTGAACTGAATTCACCAATTCCCGTCCATTTACGTTTGCAGCTGCCCAAGATCCATCTCACGTTTGAGCACATCCAGGTATCCTGGTTCATAGATTTCACATTCCAGGTTCCTATGCAGTATATTTCTTTGCAGCATTGGACTTTCCTTTCTCTTCCAGGCACGTCTGCAGCTGGACATCCTTTCGGCTTTGGCCCAGCCTCTTCATTAGCTCTGGAGCTACTTGTCCTCTGCTCTTCCTCAGTAGTATGTTGGACGCCTTCCGACCTGAGGGGCTCATCTTCCAGCGTCATATCTTTTAGCCTTATGTTACTGTCCATGGAGTTTTCTTGGCCAGAATACTGGAGTGCCTTGCCAGTTCCTACTCCAGGTAGACCACATTCAGTCAGAAGTCTCCACTATGATCTGTCCGTCTTGGGTGGCCCTGCACAGCATAGCTCATAGCTTCTCTGAGTTACTCAATAGCCTGGCCATGACAAGGCAATGGTCCATAAAGAGGTTGCTATGCATACCATTGGCTAAAGAAATACAGTTCCAGAATGCCATTACCAGAAGTGACAATTAGAGGGAACCAGAGAGCATGCAATTGAAAACAGTCATGATAATTCACATTTTTAGCATCTGCAGAGGACTTGGATCCAATATTCCATGGATACAGGGGTCCTGCTGTATTTCCCTTGCAAATTAGGGCCAGTAAGAGAATGGCATTATTTCTTTATTTCTTTATTTTTAAGTTTATATACTGCACCGATTTTCCCATAGGGAACTCTGGGTAGTTATTGAAATACAGTATTGCTAACAGGATATTCAAATGCTTTTTTAGAAGAAACTTTTTGTTAAAAGTAAAAAAAGCTTTCCAACAGCTAATAATGTTCCTTTATGCAACCTCGCGCTTTTAGTATCAATATCTCAAAACGACACCTATGCTGATATTTAGATAATATGCAAATTCAATGAAACTTAATTGGAGGTAGATGATTGATCACTTTTAAAAGTTCCCCAATCAATTGACAACCATAAATAAAAGTGAAGCATGGAAGCCAAAGAGTGATTTTCAAATGTGCTCCTAAATAAAAGCATACTACACATTCTTTCTAAGAAGTCTGAACAGTTGAAGTGAAATCATACAAATCCTTCTCGATATACAGTTACAGAACACAAGGACTATGCCTCTAAACCCATGGTTATGTTGTCTTGGGAATTCCAGGAGATGTAGTCCAAACAAAACAAAATAAAACAAAAACACTCTTCCAGTAGTTATCATATGGCCTTATCACCATCTTCCATGTTAGAGCACTTATCAAAATGGATTCTACTCACATATAGTTGTATACATGCTATACAGGTAGGTAGGGTTAGAGATGGGCATGAACCCAGTTCATGCTGGTTCATAAAGGCAGCAGCAGAAGTGCTGCTGTTCATCTCCGCAGTCAGTCAGCCACTCATGAATCCCAGCTCACTTGCATTTCACATCTCCTTGGCTAATCTCCCAGTCACGAGCAACAGCAAAGACTTCTCTGCCCTGCCCTTTTGTCTGAAATGGGAGATCAGCCATGAAGCTTGGACACAGGAGCCTGAGCTGTTACTGGGACTGAGCTGTTGCCTGGAAGATCAGTTGAGGAGTTGCAGGACTGAGTGGCTGATTGAGCCAGAGGAGGCAGGGCAGGTGAGCAGCAACACCTGTTCTGCTGCCTTTATGAACTGGGATGAACTGAGATGAGCTGGTTCATGCCCATCTCTAGACAGGTTTGCTCATGGAGGTATCCACCAGTTATTTTAAATGCACTACACAAGAGAGTTATTAAATGCAACAATTTTAAAACTATATCTTCGTATGCCCATGTACTGAAGGAATGTGTGAGATGGACTATGTTGATCAATCAATCAATTAATTATGTGCTGTCAAATCAATTCTGAGCTACGGTGACCCCTAACAAAGTTTTCAAAGTATTGAGTTATCAGAAGTGGTATACCTTCCCTTTTATCTCTGAAGACTTTGGGATCATGTAACTAGTCCAAGGCTGCACAGGCTATCTCTCCTCCTGGGAGGTACATTGGGAAACCAAACTCTCAACTTCTGATTCAACTGCCAGGTACCTAATTCACAGAGTGATCCAGCTATCCTCAACTTCTGGCTAAATGCCATGACACTCTGCCAGCTACTCATTTGGAGCTTGTTGGATACGACTTATACACATATGGACATACTGTATATGAACAAAGGAGCAACCCTGTCCGGTTGATTTAGGAGTCCTGGTGAGCACAAGAGCACTAAAGAAATACTTCAAAAACTTTAAAATACATTAAAATGTCTTCCTTTACATATGTTTTAAAGGGCCAAAACATTTCCACTAACCTAGGTTCTAGTGTGTGTTTATTTTTTGGGGGGTGGGTGGATGGATGGGATTTCTGCTTTGCAGGAAAGGTATGGTGGGAGATTACCTAAACTTTTGGCCGGCTCCTGGGAATATTTGACAGTACAAAACCATTTGTCTCCCTGCCATTGCCTGATGTTCCCTGAAGTGTAATGGAGTCCTTCTGTTTGCTTCTAAACTTGGGATAAATTTAATACTCACAAGGAGAGGAGCTACATGAAGAAGATGTTTGGAGGAAAGGTGAGGTGAGCGGCAATCACCTCCCTCCCTCTACAATCCATATTATCCCATTCCCTATTATCTTCCTCAGCCAGTAATATACAGTGGACCCCCATATAACAAACAGTTTGTATAACATAAAATTTGCACAACATAAAAAAATCCAGAGATAGGGGAAATTTGCTTAACAGAATCGCCTATGCATTGAATCCATACAACATAAAAATGGTTGGGATTAGGGCTTATTCCATTTTCAATGCATTCCTATGGTAAATTCGTATAAAGGAAATTTTGCTTAATAGAATTTCATTGGGAATGAATTAATTCCTTTATACAAGGTACCACTGTACAATGGCACCTAAAATGGCTCATTTCAAGATATTTCCCACTCCTCTTCCAAAGCCAGCCTTTCTCCATGCCCCTCTCTTGTTTTTGTTTTTTGTTTTTATTTTTATCAACTTGCATGCACTGTTCCTTTGTAGCACGGTCAATAGTAGAAGTGGCTGTTGTCACCAGTATTGTTGTAGAATGTAGTTTTAGGGCAAGCCAGATACCCTTATTGACAATTTCCACTCATCCAGCAGCAGCCAACTGACTGGTCTCTTCCTTGAGTTTCACCCTAGGAGAAATTCTGGACAGGACCTCTTAACAACGTATTGCTAGGGATGGGCATTTCATTTTGGAATCAATAGGTTACAAAACGAACCATGCGAGCCCAGATGGTCCTCGAAACTGGCTGATACAATGCAGATCCAATTGCTTTACCTTTCTCTGTCTTGCGCAGGGTTAAAATTGAACGAGGAAGCACACTGTGATGTCATCTTTCCTGCTTCGTGCTGCTGGCCAATCAGAGAGGGAGGTAGCATGATGCCTGTCCCTGCACAGCTCCTGATTGGCCAGCATTACAGATGTAGCACAAATGACATCACAGCATGCTTCCTCGTTGGATTTTAACCTTGTGTGAGACAGAGAAAGGTAAAGCAATTGGATCCGCCTGTATCAACTGGTTCCAAGGACCACCTGGGCTCACATGGTTCGTTTCGTAACCTACTGGTTCTGAAACAAAATGCCTATCCCTACATATTGCACATAAATGCCTGTATTTGACTCACTCTTCTAAACTGGAAATGATGTTGAGATGGGGCCACAAAAACAGTTTACTTTCACTTCACTTCTGAAAGAGAGAGAGAGAGAGAGCATAATAGGCATACTAGATGAAGCCGCATTCCTATCTAGTCCAGCTTCCTGTTCACACACTGGCCAGGCAAAGTTCATGACAAAATTACTTGTAGGGCATGGCTGATCAATAACATTGGACTCTGCCCCCCTGGCCTTTGCTGTGTCCTTCAGATAGACACAAAAGCCACAGAGACTTTTGAACTTTTGGCAGTTGGTGTCAACAATATGATGATGACATCCACCTGTACCTCTCTTTTCAGTCTAAACCCAAGGAAGATGTCCCAGTTCTAAATCAGTGTCTGACACATTCCCCATCTCATGGTGGTGTGAAATGTGCTAGAAAACTGTAGGAGGTGAAAACATACTGCGGCAATCTGATGTGGAGTGGAAATGTGAACCTTTCTCTCACACAGAAAAAACAAAAAAACAAATAATGCACATGGTGGTGGTCTTCCTTTCCAAACGATGCCTCACACAACTTGACAAACAGAGAGGTGAACCTTCCGATAAGAACCCCACGTAGATGAAGAGGAATGTTTAGCAGAATGTTTGGGGGAAGGAGCTATGGAACTCTGCTAGGCCGCTAGCATTCTAACGAAACAGGACATGACAAGAAGTTGCTTTAGGGGAAAACATCTATTTGAAGCCCAAAACAATCTCAGGAATCTTGAAATCATAGATGGAATGTTAATCAAAAGTCTAGATTATACCAAAGGAGGAAGAGGGCAACTCAGAAGGTGCAATTCAGGATTTAGGAGAACTGTAACAGATGGGAGAACTGAATCCAAACAAACAAGGTGAATGTTAATAGGAATAAATGTTAGGAGCTCTATTTAAACCTAAAAATCAAATGCAGAGATATAAAATGGGTGACACCTGGTTTGGCAGCTATACAGTGTAAAAGTATGACTAAAATCTGTGGAAATTAGTCAGCTACAAGGTAGCATGAGTCAACAGGGTTAACTGAATGTAAAAAAAAGTTAATTTATTTCTTTTTTTTAAAAAAAAGCCTCCGGTTTACGAATTTGGAATATTGTGCTTCTGTATCCATGATTCAAAACACCAGGAAATTGTCCGATATTGCTGCATTATATTGTGCCTATGTGGCCCACAGGAAAAAAGATACGAAGCTTGACATAAAAAGGGCAACCTGAATGTTGACAACACCAATGGCAGCAGTTAAGATGGTCTAGAGGATACTCCTTTTGGCACACTACCATTCACAAAGAGACATCAAACAAAGGAAATTCCCAGAAGATGAGTCCTTTTTTTCGTTAATTAACCACATCTCATCCAAATATAAATAAATTATCAGGGCTGTTTTGGACAAATGTGAATGGTGCACCATGTCCTGTTGAATTGTAGATACAGAACCACAATATGCCACATTCATAAACTAGAGGTTGGTTAGTTGGTTGGTTGGTTGGTGGGCTAGTTTTATAGGCCACCTTTCTTCCAATAAGGGGACCTAAGTCAGCTAAGAGTTTTTAAGATTAAAAAAGGGTGGGGCCAACAATTCTCTTTTACCTCAAGAAAGAGGCTTTTTCCAACTAGTCTTTTAGATTTGGGGATATTTAGGGTTGCCTATCCGTGTACAGGGAGTAAAACAGATTTACTTATTGCTTTTGTGAGTTTTTCGGGCTGTTTGGCCATGTTCTGTAAGTTTTTCTTCCTTGATGTACAATTCCAGAACACAGCCAAACAGCCAAAAAAAAAAAAAAAACAGCCTCAAAACAGCTATCAGACCCCAGCCATGAAAGCCTTCAAGAATACATAGATTTACTTATTGTTTTGGCTACTTCATTTTTAGTATTGCCTCCTAGACTACTCAATTGCTTTATTTCACAATAACATAGCTGCACTAAAATGTGGCTATAATGCAGTCTTAGGTTTCATTAATCTGGTTTAAGGTTTCATTATTAAGTATTATGATGCCCATATTAAAGGAAGTAGTAACATCACTGCATACCACTTCAGTCAGAGCTCAGTTTGTGTCCAGTTGTGGGCTGCACATTTTGAGAAAGATATTGAGAAGCTAGAATGTGTTGAAAGGAAAGTCACCGCAATAGTAAAGGCTTTGGAAACCATGCCATATGAGGATTGATCAGGGAAACAGGAATGCTTGACTTACAAAAAAGGAAAGGTGATATGCTAGCAGACTTCAAATAAATAGAAGATGAACATGTCATGTTTTTTTCTGATGCAAATGGTAGGATCCAAAACAACGAATGCAAATTGCAAAGAAGACTTCTATTACATGTCAGGGAAATCATACTTAAGAACATAAGAACATAAGAAGTGTCATGCTGGATCATGCCAAAAGCCCATCTAGTCCAGCTTCCTGTATCTCACAGTGGCCCCACCAAATGCCTATGGGAGCGCATGAGACTAGGTATCTGTCTCCTGCTACCATTCCCATGCATCTGGTCCTTGAAGTACTCTGGTTTTAAGCCTGGAGATTACACATGTCCATCATGGTTTGTAACCTGTGATGGACTTCTCCAGGAATCTGTCCAATCCCCTTTTGAAGGCATCCAGGCTAGATGCCATCACCACCTCTTGTGGCAGGGAGTTCCACAGACTAACAACACGGTGGGTAAAAAAATATTTTCTTTTGTCTGTTCTCACTCTCCCAACCCACAGTTTGATTGGATGTCCCCAAGTTTTGGTATTTGGTGAGAGGGAGAAGAGTGTCTCTCAATCCACTTGACAAGTGCCCTGCATTATTTTGTACGTATCAAACATATCCCCCTCAGGTGCCTTTTTTTCCAGACTTATGGTACAAGACTGAAATAGACTACCTTAGAGGCTGGCAGGTTCTCCTTGGTTGGAGTTATATAAACACATGTGGGATTGGCATTTACTGGGAATGCTTTAGCTAAGGACTTTATAGTAAGTGGCAGGGTAAAGGACAACACAATAATCCTTTGACAATGTTCCCTACCCTCAGCACTAAATCTGAGCACTGGAGAGATTATTTTATCTGTGAAAATACGCTTTTGCTTCTTTTATTTATTTATTTATTTATTTATTTATTTATTTATTTATTTATTT
>JAHTLZ010000129.1:91125013-91176651 GCA_023846285.1 Phrynocephalus versicolor | reverse complement strand
TTTATTTATTTATTTATTTATTTATTTATTTATTTATTTATTTATTTATTTACAATTTTTTTTAAATCTGTCCTAGTAACAAATGGTCTCTGGGTGGCATACAACAATTTATTAAAACAATAAAACAACATCATTATTAAAACTATAAAATACAATGCAATTTAAAACAATCAATCTACAATACAAATTATAAAATCCTGCTACTCATGAGCCCAGCTAAAAAACACTATCTAATTAAAATGCTGGCCAAACAGGAAAGTCTTTGCCTGGAACCAAAAAGCCAAAAGTGTGCACCAGGCAGATCTCTGTAGGAGGAGGGAATTCCAAAGTTGGGGGGCAACTGTCGAGAGGGCACTGTTTTGACATGCCACCCCCCCACCTCTTTGAGGGATGGCACCTTCAACAGGGCCTCCTGGCCGGATCTTAAGAAGTGGGCAGGCTCATATGAAAGAAGGTGGTCCTTAAGGTAACCAGGTCCTAAGCTGTTTAGAGATTTATATGTAAGCATGGTCACTTTGAATTGGGCCTGGCAGCAACTGGCAGCTGGTGTAAAAATTTTTAGAACCAGTGCAATATGAGTCTGTGCGGCGATACCACTCACTAGCCAAGTGGCCCGGTTCTGTACCAGTTGCAATCATTGGACCGTCTTCAAAGGCAGCCCCAGATAAAGCCTGATTGAACTACATTACAGTAGTTCAATCAGGTTGTTACCAGTGCATGTGTGACTGTTACCAGGCTCCGCTCATCCAGGTAAGGGCGGAGTTGATATATTCTCTGCAGCTGTAAGAAGGCTCTCCTGGCCACTGAGTCCACCTGGGCTTCCAGGGAAATACCCAGGTCCAGAAGTACACCCAAGCTGCAGACCCTCTCCTTTAGGGGGAGTGCAACCCCGTTCAGGATAGGGGAATGGCTCTCTAACCTGTCAGGTGGAACGCCCACCAACAGCAGTTCTGATTTGTCTGGATTGAGCTTCAGTTTATTGACCCTCATCCAGTCCATTATCAAGTCCAAGCACCAGTTCAGAGCAGAGACCACCATACCTGGATTGGTGGAGAACGAGAGGTAGAGCTGAGTATCATCAGCACATTGCTGACTCCTCAGCCCAAGCCTCTTAATGACCTCTCCCAGTGGTTTCATGTATAGCATGGGGGGGGCAGTATAGAGCCCTGGGAAACCCCATGACAAAACTGCTATGAGCCAGAGCACCTGTCCCCCATTTTATTATATTCTTATTATATTCCGATGCATGGACCCAGAGCAGCAAAAGACCTTCCATGGATGATATGTCCAAATTATCCAAATATTTTATCTTCTTTTCAATACCTGCAACAGTGGCTTTCACTCCCTTTTAGTGTTTTGTAAAGCACATTGTACATCCTCATTTGGAAAGAAGACACTGAAGATGAGATCAAGCCAATATTGATAAAGAAATCTTGGGAAACATTCAAGTGCGTTAATGGCCACCAGTCAGCCTACTGGTCAATAAGTTAAAACTTGGAGCAAACCCCTTTAACAGAAAAGTGGCACATGGGTTACGGTTAAGGTGTACATTTGTCTTTATGGGCCTGTCATATGTGCCAGTAAAGAGATTCTTGCTGTTCTGCAGGTGTTCAGTCTGAATTTTAGAGCTTGTATCCACGGTGGTGAAACCTATTCCCAAAATAGGTGCAGCATCTTGAATGGCTACTTTAAAGTTGAGACTAAAACCCAGATCAGGTTCAATACCTCTGCAAAATTGGAGTCACCACCTTCGGTTGCTTCAGATATACAAACAGGTGAGAATAAGAAACAAGGCTTTTTCGGTGGTGGTGACAAATGTACAGAATACCCTACCTTGGTGCCAAGGACAGCTTTCAATCTTTCTGTCCTAAAGGAAATAGAAGACAATAAACCAGCTCTTGATCAGGACTGCAGCGGGGAGAAAGATTAAAAATCTTCATGCCATTCGCAGTTCCAAATTTTGAAGTGTACAACATTACAAGCTTTGATTTGGTTCACTGGCTGAATTTTTCTATTTGTTTTTTTAAAGCATTACACAAATGCATATGTGCATGTATACACACTAGTTTGGCTACATGAAAAAGGAGAACAACTACAGCTGCTGCTGTTCCGTCTGCCACACTACTATTAAGGGTACAAGACCCAAACTTCTTCTTTATCACAAGGTCATCCTAACATGTACCCACAGACAGGCACAGCTTGGGCAAGTTATTATTTTTGCGGGGATTGCAACCAGAGATGGGTATGAATGGCTGGTTCGTCAATTCGTCCTGGTCTGTGTTCTGCCACCCCGCTCAGAAGCAGCATCCTCGTTTCCCTGCTCCGCCTCCTCCAGGTATGGCTTCTGAGTGGGTACCCACTAGAGGGGGCTGAGCTCCTGCTATTGTGGTAAATGAACCTGGCCAAACTGCTGGTTCTCAATTTTAATTGTAACTCTCATAATCCATGCCAGCGGAGGGATTCTATCACTTGCGGGGGGGGGGCGGGGGAGAGTCATTTCCCCGAGCTTTGCACACTCTGTAAGTATTCAAAGCACACCTCTCCCTTTCCAAAGCCAGCCTCTGGATGGACTGCTTGGGGAAATATCTTGGTTCACCTCTGTTCCTTGTGAAGGCAACAGTATTAACAATTAACCCTGAAGTGTTTATACTTTCAACAAGTGCTCGTGTACAAACAAAAAACAGTGTTTAGGGAGCAATCTGTGAAGTCATTTTCCTCCCACATATCATCTTTCTTGGGTTAACTTGGTTAGCAGTTTCCACATTAGTTAGCTTGGCTTGCTTTTAAAAAAAATACTCTTTTTTTTGTCCTTTTGGCCAGACATTTTAACTCTCATTATACAGGAGATCAGCCTTAATAACGGAACTCTTTTCTGAGCTCTGTGGAAAGATCCTCCTACAGAGCACCAGAATGCGTTTCACGCTCATTTACCACCAGCACCACAGACCAGCCTCTCCCCAACCTGGCAGCCTTGAAATGCACTGGACAACAACTCCCATCGTTCCCGATCAGCACAGCCAGCCTTGTCAGACAGAGGTGATGGGGACGATAGTTCAACATGTCAAGAAGGTGCCAGGCTGAAGGAAGCCATCCTAGCCCCTTCTGCCTTGTCAATGGCACCAGTTTCTTGCCAGATGTTGTGCGGTAGGTGTGTTTGTCACTTGGCAATCTTAATCCGCACCACCTACCGCTTTATCAGTAATGGCGTATCTATGTGCAAGGACACACACAGCTGCATTTCAAACCGCATTTGCGTGTTCTGCCATTCACCATCACTCTTCAGACTGCTGATAAATGTGCTGACAGGCAGAGGCTAATTGGCAGACAGTATGGAGTTGGGTTTTGATGACACAATGGAAATCACCAGAGATGGAGAAGGTAACAAAGAAAGTTTAGAGGGAAGAAGGAAGGAAATGCAGGCAGAGACGGTTTCACATGAGGAACGAGGGCAATCTAAAATCCAGCAGGGGAGAATGAGAGAACCACAGGTATGCGGAGAGGGGGGGAAATAAGCGGCAGGACAGGGCAAAGAGAAAGGGGAAAGAGAAAGCTTGCTGTATGTGTGGAAGGTGCAATAAACCAGACTTTGAGGGCCCATGGGGACCCAATGCTCAGGCTCACACCCATGTGGAAAATCCAACACAGCGTGATCTTAAACTTCCCCTCAAAGTTTATGACCCTCCCAACTGTAAGCCAACCTGCTTTCAACACACAGATGGTTCGGTCTAAAGCCCAAGGGGCGACAGATGTAAAAAAAAAGTGGTCTGCTTATAAACCGCCCCATACCACTCCAAGTAGTCTCTGGGCGGTTTACAGTTTTAATTACACTATGCAGGCTACACATTGCCCCCCCCCCCAGGAAGCTAGGTACTCATTTTACCAACCTCAGAAGGATGGAAGGCTGAGTCAACCATGAGCCTGCTACCTGGGATTGAACCCCAGGTCGTGAGAACAGTTTTACTTGCGGTACAGGCATTTAATCACTGCGCCACAAGGCTCTTATGTAGAGGTTAGATTAGGCACAAGCATCATGGGATAGCAGATATGGCTGCTCCTGCCCAAGAGTCGGCTGGAAGTGCTGCTCTGCTGTTTAAGAATGGGTGTCGGAAGAGCCCAAAGGGACAGACAAGGTGAGGGAGGAGCCAAGTCATAAACGGATGAAAACCTTATTGAGTCAAAGGGCGCAGAAAGAAAGGACTAGATCACGTGCCTTCTCAGTAGAGATGGGCACAAAACACCAAAATGGCATTTCATTTCATTTTTCATTTTGTTGTTTATTGTGTCATTTTGTTTAAAATGATTTTTTTAAAAAAATAATTTTGTTTTTCATTTGTTTCAATTTTTGTTTTTAATTTTAAAATTTTTCCCCTTCTCGTGCTGACCAGCTGGTCCATGGGCTGAGTTGGTGCATTTATTTATTTATTTATTTTTATTTTCCTTCTCATACCGAACAGCTGGCCCACAGGCTGGGTCAGCAAGGGTCCCCCCCCTTCTCATGCTGACCAGCCAGCCTGCAGGCTGGGTCAACACATTTTTAAAAATTATTTTATTTTATTTTATTTTTATTTCTTGCACCAACTGGCTTGCCCACAAGCCGTGTCATGTGCATTTTTTATTTTATTTTATTTTTCCTTCTCACGCTGACCAGCTGGCCTACAGGCTGGGTTGGCACATTTTTTAATTTTTTAATTTTTTAAAAGTTTTTGCCCACCCCAATGCCTATCAGCTGGAACACGGGGTTGGGAAAGAAAAAATAGTTTTAAAAGCCCACCCTTTCCCCATGCCTGAGCAGGTGGGGAAAAGCCCTGTGCTCCCGCTGACCAGCAGTGGCTTCAGCGGGAGGAAAAGCCTGCGGTATCCCCACGTGGATTGAGCGTGTTGGGGAAAACTGCCAGCTCTTTCCCATAAGAATGCATTGCACGAAGCCAACAAAACAGAAATTTTGTTTCATTTCATTTTTCTTTGATGGTTCCGTTTGTTATTTGTTTTGTTCCATAACGAAATGAATAACGAATAACAAAATAAATAAAAATTCATTTCGTGCCCATCTCAACTTCTCAGTAGTTTCCCCAAATCTTTAGAAGGATAGCCTGGCCGAGATTGGCCTGGCCCCCTCCCTGGACTCTTTTAAGAAGCAGTGAAAAGCATGGCTCTTTAGAAATGCTGTTACTGAATATGCCAGAAATTATTGATGAGAAATTAAAATATATTCTACCGTGTATATATATGGCAGCCAGGCTGCTCTGGGCCCAGAAATGGAAGAAGGAAGAAATACCAAACATGGAAGAAATGTTGGAAAAAAATTACTGGACATTGCAGAACTAGGTAAGTTCTCCGAGTTGCTGAGGGATCAACCGAGGCATTGGGCCCAGAGGCAGACAAATGAGTAAGGGAAGAAATAAATATAAGGATGTATGTATAGTACTTGCTAGAACTTGTGAAGACATACAGATGTCGAAATCCTTGGTTCATATGTGTACTATGGCTGCTTTTACATGACCCCTAAAATCTGCTGGCAACTTAAATGCAGATCTCCCCAATGTGGTTTTTGTTCTGCTTCCTGTGTTCCCACCTCCTGCACTCTGATTCTATTGCTTCTGTTTGCAGTGAGGGGAGAGAGAGAAAAATGCTGGCTCACCTCCGCCTGCCATCGGCAGCAGCTAATTGTTCAAGCCTGTTAGGATTCCTGTCTGTTAAGGGGGAGGGGGACCCAACAAAAACAAACAAAAAGTGGAGGAGGGCCAGGCATGCAATGCTTTAAAACAGCAACAAGGAACAGCACAGCAACAAGGATTTTACCTCCTCCAGACCAGGTACTTGTAAAATGTGCTGGGGTGCGCTTAAGTGGGTGTGGCCATATTTTATTTTATTTTAAGTCCACTGTTGGTGGGAAAACAATTTTATGCTCCGCGTCTGTGAGCATTTTGCAGCGGACTTTAGGGGTCGTGTAAAAGCAGCCTATGTGGATAAGTGAAGAGTGTGTGATTATAGGGGGTTTTGTCTTTATTTTTTAGTCCTTTTTCTATCTTTTCTTTTCCTTCATGAGATTGACATGTTTGTCTTGTTTTGTTGCTTTTGTTGCATGTAATTTTTAAAAAAGAAACTGGGGGGGGGAAGCAATGCTGTTTTGACAGGCTTTTTCTGATTAACAAGGACTTTAAGCCTCTGACCAACTGAACTGGTGCTTGCTGCCACTGTAACTGGAAATTAACTTCATTAATAACTATAATACTGTGGTTGATTTTATTTTTGCTTCTATTGTATTTTTTGTTTTCTTTTGTTATATATTATTATATTGGTTATGAGTATATCATATTACGTATATCTTGTTGCTCTCTGAATGTTGTAAGCTGCCTAGAGTGGCCTTTTAGGCCAGGTGGGTAGGGTCTAAATATAATAATTACATAAAATAAATAAAATTACATAAAATAAATAAATAAAAATACCCCTCTTGCACATGCAAAGATAAACCAGGGCAAGGGTCCATCCAATAGCCCTAACATGAGAATGTATTTATTAAAATGTATATATTAATGTTTGTATTAAACATGATTTGGTTAAAGTAATATGAGTTGGCTCTTGGCTGTAATGATTCTAGAATCTGAAGTCCAAGGAAGTCACTTTTCAAAACTCTGCTCTAGAGCTGGAACAGAGCGTTTGGTGTCACAGCATGGCAAATCCACCTTCTTTTCCCCAGCAGAATCACAACAAGTTTGCAACAACTTAAAACACCAACAACAGTGAACAGCAATATTCTTTTCAAAAGGTCTTCACAGATCTCTAAAGATCACCTGTCTCAGATCTTTCTCCTTCTAGAATTTTACCATGCAGCATGTCAATATAATTATTTGCATGATAGAGTTATTTGCAGGCAATTGGCTAAAATAAACTTTAGACATTTGGGCAAAATAAATACATTTCCCAAGTACAGTTGTGCATGTAAATAAGCAGTGAAGTCAGCCATCTGCACAGAATATTTTTTTTTCCAAGCAAAAACTGCCAGGCAAACCATCTGTTTAATTTCGGGGCATCTCTGAAGTAGTTTTCTCTGCCATACTTCCCATGAAGATATCATGAGAAGTTGAGAACTGTAGTTGTGTCAGAGATATGGAGATTTCTAGCAGAGAACTCTCTGCACTCAAAAACTATTGTTACCAGGGTTCTTTGGGGGTCAAGTCCAGTAGTTATCCCTAAACAATGACCTATGTTTGTAGCATTTATTTGTGGAAAACTTAGGCTAGTAATGATCTAACTTTTAAAGAGATTATTGAAGTTACTGCTTGAATTACTTCTGCTAGAATTATTTGTCTGCATCCACTTGAGATACCACAATAAAAAGAGAAGAGCCAGCCATTATACACAGTGATAACCACTCCACCAACCAGAAAAAGGATACCGAAGGGCAAGGAGAGAAAGACAGGCCTTATCGTTCTAAAATGAAGCTTTGAGCCACTCAATCAAAAGCCTCAGAAGCAGGTCAGCATTCTCCATCAGATACACACAAAAAGAGAGTCCTAGTACTTTGTAAGTTATAACTATTTTTTTAAGAAAGAAAGAAAGAAAGAAAGAAAGAAAGAAAGAAAGAAAGAAAGAAAGAAAGAAAGAAAGAAAACCTCATAATACATTTGTAGATTCTTCATTACATAATACAGCTCGTTTAAAGTGACTAGAGTGACCTTTGGTTAGATGAGCAGTATATAAATCAAATAAATAAATTTTCACTAGGCCAGTGCTGCCAACATCTATTGACATTAGTACAGCATCTTTCTTATAAGATACTGATACAGTCAATTTCCTTTCCAGCTTTTTATTGTATCACATCCTATAATAACACTTTTGAGCATGCTACAAAATGCCAGATTTACCCTGAGGGATCAATGGGAGTGCCATTGCATGCCATGAGTCCCGCTAGTGTCACTGCTCCACCCTTAGGTCACTCTAGAAACGCACAAATAGAGCAAATTTGATCGCTGTTGTGAGTTCAGGCTCTTTGGCCATGTTCTGGAAAACAGCCCAAAAAACTTACAACCGCTATCACATCCCGGCTGTGAAAGCCTTCAAGAATAGACCAGATGTGGTCAGAGCTTGAGCACTCAGAGGGGAGTCTGTAGCCATTTTAGAAAACGCAATTACTCCATTTCTAGGTTGTGACTAGAGATGGGCACAAAACGAAAAAAAATCCGTTCTGTTATTTGTTATTCGTTTTGTTACATAACGAAATGAATAACAAAAATTGTGATGAAATTCGAACGAACAGAACAGAACCACGAAAATTAGGTTCGTTACGTTTCTTTTTTAAATGGCGACGTGCAATGAAATGAGCTGTTTTTAAATGTTAAAAAACGTCCTGAATATCCGTAAAAACCCAGCAATAATTATTTATTCTGCCTGATAATACCTACCGGGGGGGGTCCATAAAACGTGCATTTATGTCTTTTCTCAGATCGCTGTATTTTTTCCTTTAAGGGGAGTTAGGGGACATCGACCCATAATCGCTCCCAGATGCCTAACATTGATTTCTTGGCTATTAAAATGCCCTAGACATCTGTAAAAATGCAGTGATAATTATTTGAAATTATTACCTACCAGGGGGTTGGGGCCCTTAAAATGTTTGTTTTTGTTTTTCTCCCATCGCAATGTATTTTTTCTTTTCCCTTTAAGGATGACACAAAATGGATTTCAGCCACAAAATTGATGCAAAGCATGTGATGGGATCATGTAAATTCTTGGACAATTTCAACCAATAGCATGCCCAGGTTGCAGACTGGGTAGGTGTGGCAGCCACAGAGGGTATAAAAAGTTCTGGTAGCCCCCTGTCCTCCTTACAGTCTCCGGTGGGAGTTAGGGTGGGATTGCTGTCTCTGCAACACGTTAATTTAGGCCAGCCAGGCAGGTGTGTGTCTCTGTGTCCCTGCTAGCTGCAGCCTGGCTCTTAGGGGAGAGAAAGAAGAGATTTCTCTTGCAGCCTCCCTGTGTGTGTGCGTACCTCTCGTTGAGTACCCTCCCCTGCCCTGCAGTGCAGTCACTCTGCAGCTGCCTTACGCCCTGGGCAACGCCCGCCGCTGCCTTTACAGCCTCCCTGCATACCTAGTCTATACTTTGTCCCTGCCAGCATCATTTTTTTAGTGTTTTCCCTCTGGTCTGGGGCGTTGGGGGACACCCGCGTGCGGAAATGTTTTAAATCACGCAAAAAGTGGGTAAAAACGAAAAATGAAAAATGAAAAAACAAAATGAAGTTTTTTCAAAAAAATTCACAAAAAATGAAAATGAACCAAAACGGGACCTGCAATGAAAAATGAAAAACCGAAATCTCATTTTATACCTGCATAAGTGTGAATGGACCTTAGAAGATATGAAGCAAACCTCTCCTTTGTTTGCTAGTACAATTGCTCAGACACCAAGGTCTGTCAGGATGACGCTGGTGGTCTGCAGCACTAATGTGACTTCAACTTCTAAAAACACACTGTCTTTAACCTACAGTTTGGCCCTCGGGCAGATTCAAATCCCCATCCAGTCACTATCTCTCAGCAGCCTAATTTTTGGAAATATTCTGAGGAGAAGAAAAGCAGTATGGACTGTGATACATCTTATTTGGTCACAGGTTAAATTATTTTAAGAGGAGACATGTTCTCATTACATAGTTCTGGGTAGACAGCATGGTATCCTTTGCGGTCCAAATATATCCCACAACAACCACACCTGTTTTGACCTCTATGGGCATAAAACAGCTTTTTTAGTTCAAAGGAAAGAATGTGTAAGAAGAAATTGGGGATGTAAGATGCAGCCCTGCAGGGTCAAAGGATGGAAGTATGTGGTCCCTGGACTTTCAGGAAGTGTCCACCACCAATGTACCCAGTCAATAAAACATTTACTGCCTAACTGTTCTTTATCTTTTTTTCTCATGCTGTGCAAGCCTATTTTCACCTAGTTCTTCATGGAAATGCTAAAATATCCTCCCGGGAAAACACGTACAGTATTTGGAAATTTAAGCCTAACACATCCTTTTATTTTATGACTAGGTGGGTGTATAACAAATGTAAACACTTAATGCACTGGCTTCATCACAGTCTACCTTTTCCTCTAGGCTCATATGATTATAATAATTTGATTGTATTGGTGTCTATCCTAAGATTCCCTGCTTTGACAGTAATCTTTACTGAGTCATGAACTTTCACATCATTAAATCTCTCTAGCTTTATTTTAAAATACATCAGAACTGTCAGATAACTTGAGATGTACTGAAGTTTTATTTGCATTTAGGTAGAGTGAAGTTGAGCCAGTTGGAGGAAATAATTAAATTTGTTTCAGTGTCATGATAAGTATTTAGGCAGCCCCATCCCCAGAGGTTACAATAAAAGGGATGGATTCCCCCAATTAGAAATCCACCCGTTTCTTATTCAGTCTTTGTGCAGCATGTATGATGAAAGAATTCAGTAGTGTCTCAAGCCCCCTTCCTTCCTTCCTTCCTTCCTTCCTTCCTTCCTTCCTTCCTTCCTTACTTACTTACTTACTTACTTACTTACTTACTTACTTACTTTGCCAGTATGTTTTCACTGAGAACTCTGTCAGAAATATGTCTGTGAAGATTCTCAGTCATCCAGGTGAGTTTATCTGGAAATTGAGTCATGGCTAATGGACTACTTTTTCTAGAGAGATAGAAACATTTCGCTGTTCATCCAAACAGCTTCATCAGTCTGAATACAGCTAGTGCGAGTCCTCCATCTTATAGTCCACTTTGACCTCTTGTCGCCCTGGTCTGAAATAGGCTCATAAGATGAACAATGGCCTGAATAGGTTTGTTAGGTAGACAATAGAAACAAAGGTTCCTTGAGGAAGATGTAGACATGGCAGAGCCTTCTGCACATGGTATGATGCAAGACCAGCCTTATTGTTAGATATAAACTAATGAAGCCACTTCAGGTGGTAGGTGGCAGTGGCAGTAAAATATTTGAAGACAAAGCTCTGAGTGCTTGACATGAAATGAAATGTACTCCCTAGATAGTGTCATCAAGTGAACAGGAGGGCACTGTCCCACAAAGAGTGCTTAAAGGTTCAACTGTGAATTCAGGTTTGCGCTCTACTGTGAATAAGGCCGCCATTTTGTCTTTTGCCTCAGCTGGCATAGATGTAGGAAACTGCCACAAGTACGTCAATCCCACTGTGCTTTTGGCCATCACAAAGAAAGAAGCCCCTTCCTTTTAGAAACTAGCAGCAGCACAGAGATAGTCCTGTGTAAGCAACGCTCCTCCCAAAGAGGGGTGACATAAAAAGTATTAGCTCAAGTATCGAACTAGGGGTCAAAAAGAGAGCAGACTTTGAGAAGAAGACTCGAGTGCTGCAGCACATCTGGTGGTTACAGCAGACACATTTTACATCTCAGTAAGTGTGAATGGGAAAGGAGTACGTCAAGGCTGCATACTGTCACCTTGCCTATTTAACTTATACGCAGAGTACATCATGCGAAAGGCAGGTCTGGATGAATCACAAGCCGGAATTAAGATTGCCAGAAGAAATATCAACAACCTCAGATACGCAGATGATACTACTCTGTTAGCAGAAAGTGAGGAGGAATTAAAGAACCTCTAAATGAGGGTGAAAGAGAGTGAAAAAATGGGCTGAAGCTCAACATCAAAAAAACTAAGATCATGGCCACCGATCCCATCACCTCCTGGCAAATAGAAGGGGAAGAAATAAATGGAGGCAATGACAGAGTTTATTTTCTTGGGCTCCTTGATCACTGCAGATGGCGACTGCAGCAACGAAATTAAAAGACGCCTGCTTCTTGGGAGGAAAGCAATGGCAAACCTAGGTAGCATCCTAAAAAGGAGAGACATCACTTTGCCGTATAAGGTCAAGATAGTCAAAGCTATGGTTTTTCCAATAGTAATGTATGGAAGTGAGAGCTGGACTATAAAGAAGGCTGATCGCCACAGAATCAATGCTTTTGAGCTTTGGTGCTGGAAGAGAGTTTTGAGAGTCCCCTGGACTGCAAGGAGATCAAATCTATCCATCCTGAAAGAAATCAACCCCAAATGTTCACTGGAAGGACAGATTTTGAAGCTGAGGCTCCAGTACTTTGGCCACCTCATGAGGAGAGAAGACTTCTTGGAAAAGTCATTGATGTTGGGAAAGATTGAAGGCAAAAGGAAAAGGGGATGGTAGCGAATGAGATGGTTGGATGGTGTCATCGATGCAACCAATATGGATTTGACCAAACTCCGGGAGGCAGTAGAAGATAGCAAGGCCTGGCGAGCTCTGGTCCATGGGGTCACGAAGAATCGGACATGACTGAATGACTGAACAACAACAAGTGTGAATGGATGTTAGGAGATATGAAGCAAACCTCTCCTTTGTTTGCAAGTACAATTGCTCAGACACCAAGGTCTGTCAGGATAACGCTGGTGGTCTGGAGCACTAATGTGACTTCAGCTTCTAGAAATACACTGCCTTTAACCTACAGTTTGGCCCTAGGGCAGATTCAAATCCCCATCCAGTCATGAAGCTTGTTGGGTGATTTCATCCCAGTCACTATCTCTCAGTAGCCTAATTTCTGGAAATGTTCTGAGGAGAAGGAAAGCGGTATATTTCCCCTATATGTGCATATATCTGTGTATGTGGGCGGAGAAGGACTGTGTGTGCCATCTTGAGTTCCTTGGAGAACAGGTGGGATAAAATCATACTGATAAATAAATGGACTTAACAGGTGACCTTCAGATATTACTCCATCTGTGAACTAGCCTCTGAGTGGAGAGCCAAACTGATAGCTTGGGATGATGAAGATGTGAAAAAAATAATAAGAAAGTAACTGAAATGGAATAGTTGACAGTCATTGTATCTGAATATGGCACTGAGCATCACTGTTGAGATGAAAAGTAAATGTGGCTTATGACAGGATTAAGTCACAAACTGTCTATAAATAAGTGCTAAAAGATATTCTTAGGGAAAATTAATGTGTTTCTCAATGACACTGAGCTAGAGGTATCCCACTTTTTGTCTGTTCGAAATTATGGGCATTCCAAAAACCTGGGTTTGTTTGTCTCCACCCTCTGGGTTCAGGGTACCATGGCCTCCTACCCTCCAGACAGAATAAGTATGATCCTAGTTTAGGAGAAAGCAATTGCCCACAATAAATGTGTATAGTAATATCTTGGTTTAAGAGTAACTTGGTTTAAGAGCATTTAGCAAGACAAGCAAACATTTCTCCTAAATTATGCCTTGATCAACAAGCAATGTCTTGATATGCAAGTTCCATCCCGAAGACAGGCGGTATACAAGCTTAAATAATAAATAAATAAATAAATAAGTGCGGGAGCAGGTCTCATGATCACAAATGAGCCAGTGGTGGCTCTCCCTCCCTCCCCCTGCTGGATTGTGGGTGATTGTCTGGAATGTTCCATCTCAGTCAGCCTCCAAAGCAGAGGGAGGAGAGAGGAACAGAGGTCTCCCTTGCACCAACCAGGAACGTGCAGGTTAGGGTTTTATTTTTCGTTATATTTTATTGTTATTAAGTTCGTTTTCAATATTCTTTCCTACTTTTTCAAACTATATCTAGTCATGGGGAAGCTAGTCAAGTGTGTATAGGGCTACAAATTGCACTTTATTATTGTGTCACATTAAAAATACAGAGTAAAATCCTGTTGTTAGTCCCAAGCAGAGCAGATTCTGTAGCCAGGTACCCAAACCATGGTGTGGATGTGAACTTCTAGCCAACTTCTTTTGTGAGTTTTGGCATTTTCTGTGTACAGTATGTGGTCTGTGGGACCCTAGAACTTTCCATTATTTCTTATGGGGAAATTTGCTTTGATAACAAGTGTGTTTTGGTTTACAAGCATGTTTCTAGAACGAATTATGCTCATAAACCAAGGTATTACTGTACAGTCACCCCCCACCATTTCGCAGGATCGCTGCCCCCACCCCCTCCGGGAGGCCTCACAGCCATGCGGGGGGCGATGGGGAGCGATCAAATTGCTGCCCGCTGCCCCCCAACCCATCCGGGAGGCCTTGGGGCCGCGCGGGGGGTGGTGGGGAGCGATCATGTCACCGCCCGCTGCCCCCCCGGGAGGCCTTGGAGCCGCGCGGGGGGGCAGGGCGGGGAGCGATCAAATCACTGCCTGCTGCC
This sequence comes from Phrynocephalus versicolor, assembly GCA_023846285.1. NCBI lineage: Eukaryota > Metazoa > Chordata > Lepidosauria > Squamata > Agamidae > Phrynocephalus > Phrynocephalus versicolor. The sequence goes on along the minus strand of JAHTLZ010000129.1, from coordinate 91,162,532 downwards.
CCCACCTCATCTGGAAGGCCACAGAGCCACACGGGGGGCAGCGGGGAGCAATCAAATTGCTCCCCGCTGCCCCCCCAGACCTGTCCCAGGGGCAGCGGGGAGCGATTGCATGGCTCCCCGCCCCCACCCCCTCTGGGAGGCCTCGGAGCTGCCCGGGATGGGGGGTGGGGGAGTGATTGCATGGCTCCCCACACCCCCACCTGCCCCTTTGATCGCCCCCGCCCCCACCCACCCCGCTTCCGCATATCGTGGATTTTCATGTATCGCGGGTCGGGTGGGTCCCTAACCGCTGTGATAGGCGGCTAGTTACTGTATTTCCAATTAAAACCAGCAACTCTGGACAACACAGAAGCTCTTCTTTGTGTACCTGTTTTATTCAAAGCTTGGACAACGTACTGCTTTCAGAAAACATCTCCCACAATTCTCTGGGTGGACATGGTGCCTGGGGAATTCTGGGTGTTATAATCTTTAAAAGCAACCTTTTGAGTTTGTGGCTTTTAAAAACACATCTTATTCCATATTATCACTATCACAGCATGCATTTCTCAATTGACTTCCCCAGCATCAACCAGTGAACTGGAGTGAAGGTGAGCATGTGCAGTAAGGTGACATCACACTGTTTTGATCTTGACGGAAGATTTGCGACAGCAAGCAGGGAAATAATTTTAAAACATGAGCATTGTAAAACTGAAAGAATTAATGCAGAAGAAACAATAAGCACAATATAACCGTAATAATATGATAATATGCATAGCAAAGAACCTTGCTAGGCACCAAAATGATGTCAAACAAGGGTAGCTGAGATCCAAACTAATCATTATCATATATCTTTCTATTTAGGCATTCCATCATGAAGAGGGGGTGCTAAAAACATGGCAGCAGTCTTTGGCTGCACACCAATGTCATTTATTCATACATTGCTTTCAGGCTGGGGTCATCAGGAAAAAGATGTCTTAAGTTGAGGCCAAACTCTTATAAAACTATCATGGTGTGAAGGGATCACCTCCTGTTCTCAGGTAATCTGCAATGAACAGCTTCCATTTACCATTCTGTAAGCCATAATAGGTTCAGGAATAGACATGGGCACGACCAGAAAAAATGACATTTCGAGTTTTCGTTTGTCGGAATGGGTCCGTTTCGGGTTGTTTCCGTTTGTCGCAAAATTTTTCAAAAATTTGTCGTTTCGTTGTTTCGTTTGTTTCCACCACGATTTAGCGCGATTTGACTTCCCAGAGCATAGGGGCGTCCCGCAATCAGGGCCGGCGCTAGGTGTTTTTGCGCCTTAGACAGCGGGCGGGGCGGGGGGTGGGCGGCAGGGGGGAGGTGCAGGCAGGCGAGCAGGTGGGCGGCGGCCGCAGGCGGGCGGGCGAGTGGATGGCGGCGACACAGGCGGGCGGGCGAGTGGGCAGTTAGGATATCACTTAGGATAGAGGTTCTGTTCTTGGCTTGCACCCCAAATGTGTGTGTGTAAGCAAATTGAAGCTGGGAAAATAGAAAATAAATGGTAGCATATAATATATTTTTAAAATAAATCCACACCTCCCACTCCCAGTCGAACCCCCCTTTATCCAATATCAGAAAAAAATCCTCACAAACTGTAAGAGAAGAAATAAAGAATAAACTGCTATTCCCTTCAGCAGACAAAGCTGCAGGGAATCAAAGAAATTATTTTCTAAATTCAATTCCCTCCCTGCCTGCCTAACTTAAATCCTAAAGCCTCCAGCCTCCCTCCTCAATCTTGATCGGATCACACCAGCACCAGCAGCCAGCCCTCCTCCCTCAACCACATCCATACACCCGACTGCGATTTCTGGAAGGTGCCTCGGCTTTTTATGCCCTCCGAGACATCCAGAAGTGTCAGTCAAAAACCTAGCGATGCCATTGGTGGAATGGTTCAAAAAATTTGCATGGTCCCATCCCATGCCCTGCCCAAATGGGCAGGTCTAAAAAAATAAAAAATGAAATGAAATAAAATAAAATCAATACGATGTTTTATTGCTATAAAAAACCCACTGCTGCTACTATTAAAATTCAGGCATTTAAAATAAATAAATTTCACATGTTTCTGTGGTGATTTGGTGTGTTTTTTGACCACGATTTCAAAAGAAAAATTGTGGTCACCATTTTGGATTCCCTCCCCACCGCATGGCATGGCGAGACGACGAGGATGACCCCCCACAGCCTGGTGCAAGCAGCCCAGGACAGGGGAAGAGGAGGGGAAAGGCCGGGGACCCCCCAGAAACCACCCCTCTGGTAGGTGGCAAAGCCTCAGGCAGGCATATTTTTGCCTGCTTTTTTGGCCGAGAGTCGGGTTTTTTTAAAAAACTTTTAAAAACTTTTATCTGTGCTTCACATTGCGCGATCGCTGCGATGCCACAAACGAAAACGAAAAACCCGACCAAATTTTTCTTTTTTCGGTTCGAGTTCAAGTTCTGACGGCTTAATTATCGTTACTGTTTCCGTTACGTAACGGAAACGAAAAATGGAAATGAAAACGAGAATTTCGCCGAGTCGTGCCCGTGTCTATTCAGGATGCAAAACTAGGCAATATCTTTCTCCCCCTGACTAAATCCCTTAGTCAGCTAAGAAGAAGAAAATTCACCGATAGGCTTTTGCATCAATATCTCCATAGCTGATAGCCCTTTTCTGCTGTTTACAAACCCTCTGGTTTCCTTTTCTGTTAGAAGAATCAGTCCTCTCCAATATGAACAGCTTGACGTAAGTAAAGTTGACATGGGTAGCTTATTGTCACATTTCTTCATAATAGAACCATATTGTTGTGTGTGTAGGGGGGAGGTAGAGCTGTGCAGATGCCTTTATAATTGCATACATGAGGTAAACTGAGTTTAGGATTGATGGGTTGGAAATGCGGCATTTAAGAATCCTTCTGCACCTTTGTAAAAGTCCACAATGCAGGTGGAGAGGGGGAAGACAGCAGTGCTGTGTAAGCGGCTGAGGACAAAATCTATCTGACTTTGGACAAAATGCTCCCTAATACACTGCAGGGAAAAATCTAGACCTGTCAGTAGGATGAACTTAAAAACTAAGCAGGAAACTTTTTCGTCTCCCAGAAGACTTAGGCCAGGAGGTTTAATTGGTTTAATGTTTTACAGCCCTTTGAAACTTGTAAAGTGCAATGCATTATTATTATTTTATTACACCCATTGCACTCACCTTACAAGACTGAAGTGCATGAAAGAGAGAGAGAGAGAGAGAGAGAGAGAGAGAGAGATTCTATTACCCAACTTTTTTCGAAACCTGGAAAAAGCTTAGTGCAATTTGTAATCCAGTGAATAGTGCCGAAAATGGACTCTGGAAATCACTGCTCAGTCCTCTGGCATCCCTAGGCAACTGCAGATATAACACCATCGGTCTGTCAAATGTGGTTAGAAAAACAACACTAGAACTGTGTCCTTCCCCTCCTGTCCCAATGACTTACTCCTTTGCTCTCACTTCTACCTTGCATACCATTTCTGCCAGTTGCCTTTAGCTGCATAATCTGATTTTATTTGAGAATGCAAACGTGAGTCCGTTGGAACCAGGAACTGACACCAGAACTGGAAGCTGACTTGCCAGCACTGGTTAATAAAAGGAAATCTGGTAACAGTTAGCAATTTGTGGGTGACGTCGGATATAATACGAAAGCTCAGTGCAAGGAAGTAGAATGCTGCAAATAACCAAGTTGTCAGTAATGCACGACTTTTTGGGTAACAATGGTGCAAATTTCAAAGATGTAGCTGTGTTATTCTGTCTCAGCATGGTGGCAAAATTAAAAGAGAAAGGGGGCAGGGAAAGGAAGGGGAGAAGCAAAGATGAAACATCATGACACTTTAAAGACTCACAAATTTATCTCAGTGTGAGCTTTCATGGATCAAAATCTCTTTCTGGGTGGTGCCTGGAGTGGGTTTTGATCCACGAAAACTCACACTGAAACAAATTTAAAAATAATAATTATATTTTGTTCTTTGTGTTACCTTTATCACCCCTCCCCAATTTTTGTGCGCAACAAGTTACAGTTACTCATTGCTTCTAAAATGTTGGTCAGGGAGGGCTGATTCTGGAAAATGTGGAACCCTTCAGATGATATTTTTATGTATATATTTAAGAGATTTTTGAAATACTTTCTTTGTATGTGCATGCTGTGTCTTCTTTTCTGCCTTTCCTAGTCTGAACAAGTTTAAAATACAGTGGCCATTTCCAGTTAAAGTTAAATCACATTCCAACTTCATAGAGTTTGCTATACTGCACAACATTGTTCTTTCTGTGTCTGAAAGGTCCCACCCTTAGGAAAGCACGATGGGTACTTAATTAGGTATTTCTCAAAACAGCAAGACCAATAGTAATAAATACCAGAAATTAAGCAAGCTGTGTTAGTCCACTGTGTTGGTGGGAATCAGGCAAAGGCAGAAATAGAATCTCCCAAGAGAAATTTGTTGTCAGATCCCTCGCCTCAACCATTTTCCTAGCCATAACCAAGCCCTTGGATGCTAGTTCTTAACTAAGTACATTTGCTTTTAAAGTTTTAAATGTTCTAATTGCAAATATTTTGTGGTTGTTGAATTTCTTTTTAATGTGCAATTTCTGTTTTTAATTCTGTTTAACACTGTGAACCACCTTGAGTCCCCTCACTGGGAGAAAGGCAGCCTACAAATGATGCCGAAGAAATAAGTATTCCATTCCCCTCAATGAAATGCATGGATGCCAAAAACAATGAGGAATAATGGTGGTTAGAGATGGACACGAACCATTAGTTCCGTGGCTCGTGCCTGTTTGTTTCTTAGCCAAAGAGGTGTTTGACAGGTCTCAGCCACTGTCCCCTTCCCATTTTCTGGCAGGTGTCTAAACAGCAGCAGCACTTGGAGGAGGCAGGGCAAAGATGTGGGGGGGGGGCTGTCTCTAAGTGAGCTCCTCCCAGAGGGGGTGGGGATAGCAACCATTGAACACCAGCAGTTAATCTTTAATTGTGGGGGCTGTGTGCATTTAGCCTGAGAGGCAATACAATCTCCATCTTCACTTGTTCAAAGGGCAGACCTGTGGAAGATGGAACAAGGTTGTTTGCTGTACCTCCAGATGCTTGGATCCAAAGCAATGCATTGAAATTATGAGAAAGGAGATGTCACTTAAAGAGAAGGAAGAATTTCTTGATTGCAAGAACTGTTTGACACTGGAATGGACTGCCTTCACTGGAGATTTTTAAAGAGAGGCGAGACGGTGACCTCTCAAACATGACTTGGTGATGGAGTTCCTGCTTTGGCCTGGGGTTGTACTTCATGACCCACTGTAGTTCTTTTCAAGCTTGGCTAAACCAGGTATTCTTGGACTACAATTCCCAGGAACATCAGCCAGCACAGCTGGTAGCGAAGGGCTCCTAGGAACTGCAATCCAAAAACACAAGGGATATCCAAGGTTAGGAACAGGGCTGTGGAGTCAGAGTCGGAGTCGGAGTCGAAGAGTTGGAGTCGGAGGAAATTTTGGGTACCTGGAGTTGGAGTTGGAGTCGGCAAACAATGCACTGACTCCGACTCCGACTCTGACTCCTACTAAATTTAGATTAGAATTTTAAAAAAAAGAAGCAAGTTTAAATGTCCCAATTCACAAAAAGTTATAATTAATGACTTCTCTACTGTAAGAATAAAGACCAATGCATGTAGTGCCTCACGTAACCACAAAACGAACACGAACATGTGGTTTGTATTTTTGAACTGGTAAAGTTCCTGTTCCTGATGTTTATGCCTGCTGCTACTATCCAGCCACTTGATTAATTAATTAAAAAATTAATAAAACTTTTAGTTGTTTTCATTGTGTTTGTCTTTTGCTTAAACTAATACAGTAGACTGTTGGCTTCCCAGCCAGTAGTCCTGTGGTAATGATGACATGTATGTTGCCTTTCTTTCCTTCAAGGAATGTATAAAATACATTCGCATATTAATACAGAGGAATCGGAGTTGGAGTCGGAAGTACAAAAAAACTTAGGAGTCGGAGTCAGAGTCTGAGTTGGAGACGGAACATTTATCTACCGACTCCACAGCCCTGGTTAGGAACCACTGACCCATAGGAACTCTTCCAGTTGTACAGCTCTATGATGTTATAAAAGGTAAGGGTAAGAGTGTGTTTCTAGCCCAACATCATTGAATGCGTTTCATGGCGAGTAAATATTTGAACCTGGGTCCCACTGGGCTACTTCCAATACACCACTCCTTTATCTGGACGTTCACTTTAGCATGGAATGGTTGTATATGTGTGATTGGTTTCTTTAATTACTTTCACATTAATTGCTTATTAACAAATGTCACATTACAATAGCATTTATGAACTTATTAAGAATTAATGTATTGTACCAGCTAAGAGACTGGGCTGTCAAACACATTAAAATCCTGCATGTGCCAGTAACTCAAGGGAGTGTTTTCTGCAAACTTACAGCTCGGTAATTTTTCTTTAAAAGGCTAAAATAGCTCTGAGCTTCTAACTCAAAACATCAGAATTATAATAGAGGCCTGCCTCACATGGGTGTGGCAAAGACTGCAAAGATCATGTGTGTGTGTGTGTGTGTGTGTGTGTGTGTGTGTTGTGTTGTGTCGTTACAGTCGTGACCGACTCTTTGTGACTCCATGTCCATGGAGTTTTCTTGGCAGGAATACTGGAGTGGTTTGCCAGTTCCTACTCCAGGCGCCTACAGCACCTGGTATTCCCTGGTGGTCTCCCATCCAAGGACTAACCAGGGCCAACCCTGCTTAGCATCCGAAATCAGGCGAGATCGGATGTGCTTAGGGCATCATACAGACAAGCTATTTGGAGAATATATTTCTCTGGAAAGTAAAAACCTCTCAAGGTTACTTGACTGCCATTGGAAAAAAATATTTAATAGGTTCATGTAGCCTAATAAAGCCAAAAATAAGAGAGAATACAAGAGCGCTAAATGTTTTGCTGATATTTCTTGCCTTTTGAAAGAGACAATGGTGGTGCTGGAATTCCAGGATCGTGTGCAGCTCAAATGTATTTGATTATTATTTGCTTCCACATTCTGAGCAGAGAACCTACTACCAGGCGTGTCGATCTCAGTCACACGAAAGCTGAAGACTTTCATACATATGTATGCATAGCTTAAGTTTTTATGAGCATAATTTGGGCTTTTCAAAATAGTGACACAATAACAAAGCAAAATTGAGACATGCATGTAATTTGAATACTGATTTTGGTTTCATCTTTCCTTTGTGCTGGCACAGTTTGATGCTATTTTTCTTGCCTCCCTCCCATTTTTTTCCTTCAGCTCTCCTCTCCTGATAAATGGACCGGGTTGTAAATGATCTACCAGGTGGCATCAACTATGTCTGCCAAGTAAATGGTGGGTGGGATTGGGAATCTCTGTATATCAGCTTATGAAGGTCTTTCTGTTTTGCCAGTCAAAAAACTGATTTTATTTCATTTCAGAAACTATCCATCCAAGCACTTGTAAGGTTAATTACCACGGCTCCGCTTGGAATGTGGAGGAAGATGAACTGATCCCAGCAAAATTCATGGCTCTTTTGGAATAAATAGGTTTATTTGTAATGTTATATTCCTGCTTCTACCAAGAGCCAAAGGCATCACATGTGATTCCCTCTCATCCCAGCTTATCCTGCCAACAGTCAACCACAGTGGTACCTTGTATAAAGGAGTTAATTCGTTCCAAATGAAATTATGTTAAGCAAATTTTCCTTTATACAAATTCCCATAGGAATGCATTGAAAATGGAGTAATCCCATTTTTATGTTGTACAGATTTTCCCCATAGGCGATTATGTTAAGCAAATTTCCCCTATCTCCGGAATTTTTATGTTGTACAAATTTTATGTTATACAAGCTGTTTGTTATACAAGGGTCCACTGTAGCTAAATGTGGGCCTTGACAAGCATCATAAGTAGGGTTCCTAGATCAGCTGCACCCTATTCCCTATGATTTCAGAGTCCAATTCTGAGACGAAAGGTCAGACATGTTTGATTTCACAGGGGAAGGTGGGGGGGGGTGTTTTGTTTGGCCAGGTTTTGCACTGCTGGTGCCAGAGACTGGTCCAGCATAAAGGACCATGAGCTGCAATGCTAGTCTTTCACCTCTCGCTTCCCTCCAAGTGACACATTGTACACAACAGTGTCCATGAAGAAGCGAGGAGAGACCACAAAGAATGCCAGTAGATGCAGGCTGTTAGGCCCACTGTGCCATTGGGAGCACAAAAATGTAATCATGAGCCAGCGAGTTCCGTCACATAGTGAGGATGGGAGGTGATGGGTGTCTGAGCTTTAAACCTGCCTCACCTTAAAAAGGGGCATGGTGGCTCAGCGGGCTAGAGCACTGAGAACTGTTGGCTACAACGTCAGCAGCTCAGCGGTTCGAATCCTGGGTGCCACACAGGAGAGTAAGCTCCCACTGTTAACCCCAGCTCCTGCCAACCTAGCAGTTTCAAAGCATGTAAATGCAAGTAGATGAATAGTTACTGCCATAAAAAGTGGGAAGGTAAAACAATGTTTCCTTGCAGCCATGCCGGCCACGTGGCCATGAACTTGCACAACACTGGCTCTTTGGCTTGAAAACAGAGATAAGCACTGCCCCTAGAGTCAGACACGACTAGCACGCATGTGCAGGGGGAATCTTTACCTTTACCTTACATTAAAAATACAAATTTTCCCTTTCTCCAGCGCTACTTGTTGTGAGATTTGTCCCCTGCATGGAAAACTGGAGTAAGGTGACTTCATCAGGAGCCTTTAACCTAGAAGCCCTATAAAGCATTTTGTTGAGCATCTGTGTTGCTCATCAGCAGCTGTTGTCTGGTGCCATTCGTTCACTTGTGATTTGTTATTGATACCCATCATGTTTTATTTTCAACAGCCTGGCTCAGGTCTTGCAAACTCAAGACTGTGGGTTCCCTGTCTACTTCATACTCAGCCTCCCTCTTTTCCTGCGGTCTTATTCAGCGTTCCCCAGCCTTTTCTGAAGAGTCCTGTCCTCTCACGATGCACCCAAATCATGATAACTTCAGTTTATTCCTTTTTTCCATTTAGAAGGTTCCATCTTGCAAGAGTTCAGACCTATGGGACGGTGTGGCAAATTAAAAATCTGAGATGCAACTGCCTGATGAGGCAGACAGGTCAAGGATCATCAATATATTCAAATGGTAGTATGGCAAGGCTACTGGCAGCTGCCTCAAAATGCACTGAAATATTAGGAGAGGAGAAATCTTCTCCCTGCATAGTTATGTGTTAACACTGAAGAAGGTGCATCAGCACAAATTCTAGAATAGAATAAATACAGGAGGGTTGGTGTCGTCTTGCTTTTGACAGATATAATCATACTTTCAGATGCTGGTTGGCAGGTTGGTCCACTCAAAGGTATGAGGCTGCTTCTATCACTTCAGTGACAAATACACACTCCACTGGATCAAGAGTTGCTTTCTTGCTTTCAGAGACATACTTTGTATGAGTTGTTCCACCCTTGAAAAGGAAAGGAACCCCTAAAAAGCACTGTACAGCATGTACAGCTTCACTTACTGGGATGAAGGGAACTGGCCTGGCTCCTCCCTCCTTCTCCTCCACTGCCGCTGAAGCCGCTACTGCCACAGGCCTCCTGGATCACACGGCTAGGCTGCACTGGCAAACCTCCTGGGTAGAGATGGGCATGAAATGAAAAAAAAAATTGTTCCATTATTCGTTACTCGTTTCGCTAGGTAACGAAATGAATAATGATGCCCAGAGTAATTTAGGAACAAAACGAAAGGAACTGGAACATATACCTCATTAGCTAGATAGGTTCCGTTAGGTTCTTTTCGTTCTTCCCCGCTGGCGATGACAGCCCGGCTGTCATTGCCAGCGGGGGAGAACGAGAGAGAGACCCGTTCTCTCCTCCGGATGCGGAGGTGGGACTGGGGCTCTCTCTAAATGGATCTTTGCTGCGGGGAGATGACAGCCAGCTCAGCTGTCATCTCCCCGCTGCGGAGATCGGTCCAGAGAGGGCCACAGCCTCACCGCCGCAAGTGGAGGCAAGGCTGTTAAGGATTGTACAAAATGGAATTGTCCTATTGCAAGTTAGGATGCAATTTGGGAATGATGTGAGGCAGAGTGGGCTACACACCTGTGTAATTATATTCTGGCAACTAGTCAAGTCAGGTGACAGTTTGGTCATGCTCAGTTGTCAATTTGATGAGTAATGATTGCATCAGACACATACATAAAAGCAAGAGAGTTGTTCAGTAATGGTGTGGGACGTGGTTGCAAGAAGCAGCTCGTTACTCTGTTAGTTTGGATCCCGGAAAGTTTGGACTACTGGACTGCCTATCTAGCTAACGAGGTATATGCCTGCCAATTCTGTTTTTGCTGGACTTATATATTTTTTGTAAATACAGTTCTTGGTGATGGGAGTCACCGCTTTGTTGCGTCTTTATTTTAGCACTGCTATCTGGCTGTTAAAGCCCACACTCTTTACACAGCTCTCACAGTCTTCCACAGAGAAATAACCACTCTGTGACAAAGGCCGTGGCTCTCTCGCAACCGATCTCCACAGTGAGGGGATCACAGCTGGCTCAATTGTCATCCCCCGCGGTAGAGGGTGGTTGGGAGAGGGCTGTGGTTTTGTCTCCACAAGCGGAGCCAAGGCCGCGGCTTTCTCCCAAGGGGCTTGCTGCTACCTTCGGGACGGAGGCTGGAAACGAGTTTAAAACTCGCTCTTCCCTCCATCTCCCCCCAGCCCTCCTGGGAGTCTCTTCTTCCCCGCGGCTGTGGGAACGCTCTCCCAGCAGGCTTGCCACTGGCTCTGGCAGCGCCCGGCCCTGGAAGGGCTCCCCGCAGCCACGGGACGGCTCTCCCGGCAGGCTTGCCACCGCCAGTGCCCACCCCAGGAGGGATCCTCACAGCCGCTGAAAACAAACAAATATGAAATGTTTTTTTAATAAAAAAATTGTTTGGTATTAAATGAAATGACACAGGCCCCAGGGCCCAAATAACGAAAATGAAATGCCATTTTGGTGTTTCGTGCCCATCTCTACTCCTGGGTGTGCAGAGGGGTGGGGTGGGCACTGAATGTGGGAACCTCACCCAAGCAAAGAACAGCAAGGGGTGGGGCCCCCCACTAGGCCCGTCGTGGGTTGCATGGGACATAGAGGTCAGACCGTGGGGTGTGAGGGGGAGGCGGCTCGGTGCCGCACTAGGCCTGCAGGGTGCTTGACAGGTTGGAGGGCTGGCAACAAGGCTTGGTGGGTGACCAGCGCAATGTTGTTCTTGTTGCACGGGGGCCTGCAACTGAGCTGGCGTAGACGGATGCTTGGCACCTGCACACTGTGGCACGTTAAGGCATGCGGCATGTCCTCCCATGTTGCCGCTCGCTGGCAGGAAACTCCACCACCACTGTCCCTGGCCAAGCACTAGTGGCTCGGCAGTAAGCACCTCAGTCTCCAGCTCTCGGAAGACCCAGGTGATGCTTCGCTCAGCAGGCAAGCTGGCAGGGAAGGGAGGGTGGGCAACGAGGCTTCTGGGTGAAGTGACACAATGCCACACACGGAGTACCAAGCCCATGAAGGAGCTGAGGTGGGCAGATGCTGAGCAGCCGCAAACTGTGGCACTTTAAGATAACGCGGCCCATTCCTCTCCCTACCGCCGTTCCCAGCCATGCACTAGTGGCCTGGAGGAGGGCCAGGCTGGCACGGGCCTGGGCCGCCGCCTCCTTCTCCATCCCTGGTTTGCATCTTAAGAACATAAGAACATAAGAAGAGCCATGCTGGATCAGGCCAAAGGCCCATCTAGTCCAGCTTCCTGTATCTCACAGTGGCCCCACCAGATGCCTCTGGGAGATATCTGATACCACTCCCGTGCATCTGGCCCTTGAAGTAGCCTGGTTTTAGGCCTGGAGATTACATATCTCCATCATTGTTTTTTAACCATTGAATCTTTGGTGAGGATCCCCAGAGACCACTTGCGTCTGTGTTAGAGAGGGAGGGAGGAGAGAGAGTGGTAGTGGAAATTTTTTCCATTGCACGGATTTTCCATTATACAAACCACTCCTTATACGAGGGTCCACTGTAATTGGTCATCAGAGTGAGTGTTGCCTCCATTTGAGATGATGATAGTGACAGGTCACCATTTAATTTTGACACCAGGTTATATAGGGCAGAGAGCCCAGAAGGGTTTGTAACATTCTTTCCACTCATTCCATGCTTCGTTGTGCCAGAGATCGTTTGACTCATAATGAGATCTATGGCTATGCCCCAAAGCTTCAGCCATCACACCATCCTACTCATGCAAACTACAGTACATCTGCATTCTAAGTAAGAGCTAGTTAAGCTATTTGTGGGCCCGACAGTGTTATTTTAACATGGAAGGGTTCCCTCCTTCACTAAAAATGTAACGATATTTAATTTACATTAGCTCAAGTGACATACAATAGATCATGCCATAATCATGATTTATATCAGATGAACTGGCATAAATTCAGCATTATAAATTAAGCCTATAAATGAAACTATTATTTTACTAGAATTAGTGTAGTGGAAAAAGCTTAAGGACCCTCAAGTCAATGTCAGTCAAACCCACTATTTCAAGTTTCATATTTTATGCCTGCCCTAAATGCTTTCGTGAAAGCCCATAACCTACAAAAAAGTCATTTGAAGTCTATTAATTATAATAATACGCTCCCCACACCCCAAAAAAGCTACAAGGGCTTATTTTTGTGACATTAGTCTTTGATTTGTTGCTGCCTTAAATTATCTCTTTGTTGCCCAGGCAAGATTAACAATCATACTTTTGTCATTAAATATAAGGCATTTTAAAGCCTGATCCACCTTCGCTCTAATTGATATTGCTTTCATTTGGCAGATAGTGACCTGATTTATAATTTAAATATGCATCATTATCTGCATCTCTTCTGTATAATGGAAATGCAAGACTGCTCTCATCTTTCTTTGCAATGTTAACATCAAGGAAAAGTATCTTCCTGGTTTTTTTTCCCTTTTCATACTTGGTGCCTAATTGAAAACTGTTCATTGAATTTCAGCATGATAGAAAAGTCTTTTTATCTCTCAATTTGTCCATTAGCTATTATAATTGAAGTATCTGCTGCACAGCAGAATTGATATTGTTCTTGTTTAAATTCTGAATTTCCCTGAATCTTCCATGCGGCATCGCATCTCCCTGTCTGTATATGGAAACATATATGTATGCATGCACACACAGACAGATCATACACTATAGAGTATATATTTGTGACACACATTAGCCAACAACACTGCCTAAATGGGACATTAGACTAGCTCTCCACATGTGTAAAGCTCCAGAAAGTAGGAAGTCATCTAATTTTGCTAAAGAACGTGTTGCATAATAATCTTAACAGCATGACCATAAGGTTTGCTAATTGCCACATCTGTTTAACAGCTGTCAGATGGTTGCCATATGCTGCCATCAATATTACAACAGAGTACATTACAGGGAGTTTTATTGTGTTCCACTGTTATTTATTTCCCGTAGACATTACTACAGTCAGTGACATCTATTTATGTTAGAGCACTAATTATTTTCTAAAAGTGGCATGGTGGTCCAGCTTCACTCCCCCCACCCTTTCTCTGTATCTCCTCCTTCTTTCTTCTACCCTCTCCTCCCTTGCTTTCCCAAACCATGACACTAAAGCCTTTTTGTTTCAGCAATGTGCCCGGCGAGTGCTCTGGGATACTAATTCCACAGTCAGAATATTCTTCTGCCCATAGGTTTCTCATCTACAAACATTGATTTTTTTAAAAAAATATAATAACAAAGGGGCAATGGTGAATGGATAGTAGCAATTCACACACTTGGTTCAGAGCCATCGTGGCATGCCACAAGAAAAGAGCCAGAGGGGTACAAATTAAAGAAGCGATGCAATCTAGGAAATAAGTGCTCTTTACAAAACGAGTGTGTGGAATTTCATGGAGGAGAATTACACACAAGCCCCCTTGTAAAGTTGTTTCTGCACTGCCAATAAAGACCCCCATTATCACCACCAAGACTGAAAGAAAATGTTCTGCTGAATCGGAAAACTTCTGCTCCTCTCTGTAATGTGGGAGATCCTTTACTTGGTGCCTTGTGTGTAGAAGGGGAACACATTTTTAGAGGGGGTACAACCTGTCACTCCAACCACCGAGCTTGGTTCTCCCAACATTGAAGAAAATCAGTGCTGCAGGGGGGATTCCAGTCCCAGTTTTCTAATTTCTAGCAAACCTTTCATCAAGCAAAAATGTGCCTCTCTCAACTGACAGGGATACCAACCGTCCTGAAAGTCATGGCAGGGAACATCTGTGAAGATTCTCAGTCATCCAGGTGCGTTTATCTGGGAGTTGAGTCATGGCTACTGGACTTCTTTTTTGAGAGATAGAAACGTTTCGCTGTTCATCCAAACAGCTTCATCGGTCTGAGTATAGCTAGTGCAAGAGACTAGCTTCTTCTTCCTTACTGTTTTTCTGCCTCGAATTGTATTGGGCGAACCCAGAGTTTCACATGAAGGATCGGTGGTGGTGGTGGTGCTCCCTCCTGTGGGTGACTGGTGGTTCTTTGCTCTACCCCATGGACACCCCAGGAATATCCAACTACCTTGACCTTTTCGGCAATATATACGAAGACAACGCACAGCAATACTAGAGATATAGATTAAATAAGACACAACAAAAAATATATTACTTTTAAAAATGGAATGTGGGGATGGATATCTTAAATAACGTTAAGTACCAAAGACTAGAACTCTTTGTCTGAATCCTGCCATTTTGCTGCAAAGTTCTGTTATGTACAACAGCTAAAAATGGAAAAGTTTTCCACCGGCATGCCTTTGCACAGGGACCACTCCCTTAGTTCTGTGGGTCCATATTTTAAAATGTGCATTAGGAACACCATAAAATTTGTGAGGATTTGAAATTTTAAAGAATTTTCCACACACAACCATACAGGATACTTAAGACATAGACAAATGCTACGTGCACCTATGAACTACCCGATAAGAGGTTAAACAGAAGCCTCTTAGGCTTAAAAAAAAAAAGGATGTTCTGTTATAAAATGATTGAACGAACCAACATTTGCAGCTCCAAAAGGGGGGGGGGAAGCTTCAAGCCCTAAATTGATGTGATAAAGGCCTAATTCATGCTTCCAAGGAAACAGAAACTCTACTTGTCTTCACTTCTTCCTCTTTCTGCACAGCAACTTTAGAAGCACATAAGGGTTTCTCTAAATATCAGGCTAAATCGAACATCCCATAATCTAGCTATGTGGGTTCCATCTATAATCAGAGGCGTAGCGAGGATTTGGAGCACCTGTGGACAAAGTTCATTTCTGCACCCCTCCTGCTGCCCCCACCACTGCATCACACCCACCCAGCAACAGGGCCCAATCCTGCATGTGCTGCGTGCATGTGCCTGTGCGTGGGCAGGGTGGTGGTGGGCATATGGGCCTCTTACTCCTCTCCCGCGGTGGCTCAAAGCAAGGCAAGGAAGAGGAGGAGAGCACCACCGCCACCACGCTCCCTGCACGCCTTCCTGCCTGCTTCGCTGCTTGCCTGGCACGTGGTGGTGGGCGTGGCAAAGGGGGTCCCGTCACCAAACCTTAGCTGGGGGGGGAGGAGGACAGCTGGTGGGAGGGTGCATGGCTTCCTCCTCCTGCTCCCCCTCCAGGCGGCTCCAAATTGCTGCGCCCCAGGGCAAATGCACCCTTCTGCCACCTCTAGATATGCCCTTGTCTACAATCAGGATGAACACCATTGTTTTATGTTGGGGCAATGACATTAATCCAGTAGGAAAAGGAAGAGGGTTGGAGGGAAGGAGGGGGAAGAGGAGGAGCAGCAGCAATAATGGCCAATTTGCTTTCCAGAAAAGATCAGTGCTGCTCCATCCTTTCCACCTTCTTGGTATCTTGAGGGCAAAACCAATTTCTTTCTGAAGAATTATATGGAGCTGAGGAAGGGTATTTGTACACGACCCCTAAACTCCGCCGCAAATGGCTGCCAGCTCCGGAGCTTACAATTGTTTCCCCACCAGCTCCGGAGTTTGCAGGAAATTACGTGCGACCACGCCCACCTAAGCGCGTCCCAGCGCACTTTTCATGTACCTGCTCTTGGAGGGTGAAAATCCCCAGATCCGGATGTAATCTGGTGAGTGCCGGGCTCTCCTCGCTTCTGTTTTTTTTTTTACCTCCCGCCCCTTTAAGAGAAGGAATCAGGACGACGACGGAGCGGCTTCAGAGGTGAGCAAGGAAGTGCGGAGGGATGGGGATACAGGAAGAGCAACGAACCCCCAAGATCTCTGGTCCGAATTTAAGTGGCCAGCGGATCTTAGGGGTCATGTGAAAAGAGCCGAAGACAGAAGGTCTGATATCTGCCAGTACGACCTTGGGTCATTTACTCCTCATCAAGAAGTTTCCAGCTCCTCATCAGCTGAACAATAACATCAATGAAAAGTCACGTGTCCTTGAATTAGGATCATAGGCAGTTGCCTTCTACTAAATCAGGCCCTTGGTCCAGGTCAGGGGTCTGCAACCTTTAAGACATAAAGAGCCACTTGGACCCGTTTCCGACGGGAAAAAAACCCTGGGAGCCGCAAAACCATTGCAACATTTAAAACAAATATATACAGCCGCCGCCGCCGTTCTTGCTGTTCCGCCTCAGCAACCGGGCGCCGGGCCATCCGCCGTTCGAGGCTCCGCGAGGCGATGACCCGCGCTCCGGGCCTACCAGTGCTGCCGCTGCCGCCGCCACAGTCCCACAACCGGAGGCAAGGGAGCGGCACCCGCCTCAGCAGTTGAAAGGACGGGCCTGCGACCCCGCGGCTGGTCCCTTTTTTGGAAGCGGGCGAGCGGCGACCTCTCTACACACACACACACACACACACACACCCTTCTTGCAGCTGTGGTGTGTGTGCGTGTGTGGGCAAAGTTTGGCTTGTGAAGGAGACGGAGGGAAGGGGCGGGTGATGCGGCGGAGGCCTGGCCAGGCGCTGCTGCGGTCGCCCCCGTCGCCTTCCAAGGGACGCCGAGGCTGAAAGAAGCGGGAGGGTGAGTGGCGCGCCGGGCCACCGTGGATCTCCCCGGTCCACTCCTCCATTCCGCTTTCAGACCCCCTTTTTGTCTGTCCAGGCCGCCGCCGACACCGCCACCACCACGACGAACCGACCGGCTGCTTGGGCCTGGCTGCCGCCGCCTCCCCTCACCCTTTTCCCGGGTGGGCGCGGCCATTGTGTCCGCTTCCCCCTCGCCGCCGCCTCCTCCGCCTCCTCCACTGCTGGCGGTTGGGCTGGTGGCGGTAGGAGGGGGAGGAGGAGGAGGAGGAGGATTACCAACAGGTGTGGCTTCCTGCTGCTGCTGCTGCTGAGCGGCTCCTGACCCCCGTGGCGGGAGGAGACCCCGGCGGCCACCGACACCACCCCTCCAACGCCACTGCCGCCACCGCTGCTATCCTGGCCCTGGCCGGACCGGGAGCCTTCGCCACGGCCGAGGAGGCAGCGGTGCACCGGCGGCGGCAGCAGCGGCTGCAGCAGCACCAGGAGGAGGAGGAGGAGGATGAAGATGAAGATGAAGATAAGGAGGGCGGCGGCGGCGGCCAGCTGGAGTCTCCCCCGCGGTCCTAGTTTAAATGCCGCAGGACCCCTTCCACGAGAGGAACCTCCCGGAGCCGCGGCAAAGTTTCCAAAGAGCCGCATGCGGCTCCGGAGCCGCGGGTTGCAGACCCCCGGTCCAGGTAGACCAATACTGTCACCTCTGAGGGCAATGGCTTTTCAGGATTTTCAGGCAGGAGATGTTGGTATTCTTTGGTTGACTCTCATCCATATCATCCCATCTGGCTTGACTCTCCTTGGCTTCCTAATCCACAGAAGACCGGGGTACAATGGGAAGTATGGTAGGTTGGACCTAAATCAGGCCTAAACCTGCCACTTGCACCATCATCATATTAGAACATAAGAACATAAGAAGAGCCATGCTGGATCAGGCCAAAGGCCCATCTAGTCCAGCTTCCTGTATCTCACAGTGGCCCCACCAGATGCATCTGGGAGTGCACGAGACTAGATCTCTATCTCCTGTTACCACTCCCCTGCATCTGGCCCTTGAAGTACCTCGGTTTTAAGCCTGGAGATTACACATCTCCCTCATGGTTTGTAACCTGTGATGGACTTTTCCTCCAGGAATCTGTCCAATCTCCTTTTGAAGGCATCCAGGCCAGATGCCAGTCACCTGCATCTGGCTTTACCCGTATTCCTTGTGTAGCAATGATGAAAGCGAAGTAGGTCCTGCAAACCTCAGGTCTCTTCACCATTGACATAAGGGGAACTTTAGCTTTTCCCCATCTACTGTTCTGTTACCTGGAGCCATTGCTTCTGCTTTAGCTAGCAAGCTACTTTCTGGGGGTGGAGGGGAATATTTCTTTCTAAGATCCTAAATATTACATGAGTTAAGTGTATTACTTCTTGAAGATGCATACGTAGAATATAGACTAAGCATGCCAGAGTACTAGTGCATTTGTTTGACCTTTTATTTATATTTTGGTGTTCTTTTCTTTAGATTCCAAAAGTAGTGGGGTATTGTTTATCTCTAGTCTTATATCCTAGCCAATGTTGTTCCTTTTTCTTCTTCTTCTGTTTGTTGAATAAAGTGTAGCTGGTTCAGTGATTAACAAGAACGCAGAGACTGACAAGCTGCAGATGTGGCAGAATATGCATGATCTGATTTAATCTTAGACAATAGGCGCCAGTGATCTGTATTATAAATAGTGTGCACTAATCCTATATGATGTATTATTTATCTAATATAGATGCTTTTTTGTTTCATTAATAAAGCCCCAAATCAGAGAGAAGTCATTCAGATGAGGGGGCGGGGTAGCTTTTTGACAATAGGAAGGATGATCGCTTGTGGAATTGTTCCATTATTTCTTTATACATTTTGTTTCTTCAGACACAAGGCCTGTTTAATTCAAAACATTATAGCTGGAATACACGTTGAACCAGAAGTGGGAAATAATGCATTAGAGCTGGCACTTTAATGTTAAAATAGTTACTTTTGTGTTAAAGAGGAGGACAATCAAACAAATGTGTCTCTTTCTTTAATAATGGTGCTTTGAAAGTAATCTTGGAATATGCTTGTCTTCCCTGCATACATTGGTGTGCATACTCATTATAATTAAGTAGATGTTGATAATTAATAATTGCAGGCCATCGAGATGACATTGACTTAGGGCAGACCCTTCCAGGGTTTTCCATGTATACAGTACTCAGAAGTGGTTTACCATCCCCTTCTTATGGTGTGTGTGTGTGGGCGGGGACTCTGAGATTATGCATTCTCCCCAAGCAGGAGTGTATGGGGGGGGGCAGAAGGGTACATCTGTCCCAGGCGCAAAAATCTGGGGGCACCTGGAGGAGGAGGAGGAAGAGGAAGCCCTTCGCCCTCCCGCCACCGCATGCCAGGCAAGCAGCAAATCAAGCAGGCCGGCCGGCGTGTGAGTGCAGTGGCTGTGGCACCCTCCTCCTCCTCCTCCTCCTCCAACTCTTTGTTGCCACCATGGGAGAGGTAAGGGGTGTGTACACACACACACACACACACCACCACCACCACCACCACACCTGCAGGATTGCCTCCCCCCTTGCTGGGTGGATACGATAGGGTTGGGGAGGGCCGGAGGGGCGCAAAAACAACTTTGTCCCCAGGCACCCCAAAAGCTTGCTACGCCACTGTCCCCAAGACCACACAGGCTGGCTCTTCTACAAGGCACAGCGGGAAACTGAACTCATAATCACCACCTCCCCAACATCATGCTCATGATTAATCATCAATGATTACTTAGTTCCTTTGACTATAGACCTCAACAGTAGAGGAACACAAGCAAAAAGATACTGCTGTATATATGTTGGGCTCGGAGGCCACTGAAGAAAAGTATGCTGAACTAGGCCAACCTTTGGTCTGATCCAGCTTTATTTTTTAAGTGAATGTCATCTTAATAATCCCTCAGACCAGCAAATGCCTGTCCAACAAGAGCTTCCCAGGTGCTCGGATTTCAGGTGGCCACTCCCAGAGAGGCCCAGAAAGTGTCTACTTGAAATCGGGCTTTCTCAGTGGCTGGCCATTTGTTGTGGGATTCCATCTCCAGCAAGGCCCACCTGCCACAATCTCTGCCTGCTTTCAGGAAAGCTTTAAAGACCTGGCTTTTCCAAGAGGCCTTTGGGTAATCATTCCTGTTGTGATTCTTTACTGTTTGACTGAGCTGCCTAGATGCCCTAAGCACATCCGATCTTGCCTGATTTCGGAAGCTAAGCAGGGTCGGCCCTGGTTAGTACTTGGATGGGAGACCACCAGGGAATACCAGGTGCTGTAGGCACCTGGAGTACAGCACCTGGAGTAGGAACTGGCAAACCACTCCAGTATTCCTGCCAAGAAAACTCCATGGACATGGGGTCACGAAGAGTCGGTCACGACTGCAATGACACAACACATACACACTGTTTGCCTGGATGCCAGTATCTAGTACTGCATCTGTTTTATTGCACATTGTTTTTGGTTGCTATTGGGTTTTGTGTTGCAGTTTGTTGTGCATTTTTATTATTTATTTTGTTTTTGTAGTTTGACTTTGTACACCACCTAAAGCTGTTTATACAAGCTGGCGGTACCTAAATTGTAAATAAAGTAAAGTACAAGCTCCACCAACAAGCGGCATAGTTACTGGAAAGTGAGGCCACTCTAGGTTGTTAGAAAGATGACCTGGACTACCAATACAGCGATGGAGGAGAATTTAGTTTGATTCATATCTTGATGTGAACCAACTTCAAGTACACTCGCTGAATGGACAAGCAAACAGACATGATGTAATTCTTCTGTATTCATGGGTCTTCGAACGTTATGATTAGTTTTAAAAAAAATCAAAATGGGTGTATATTGGGATCCGTACTATATGGAAATAGAACCACCATGAAAAAAACACTATAGTAGAGGCTTATCACACATGCATAAAGCAAGCAAAAACAGAGCATAAAACCTCTCTAAAGAAATATGCACCAAATGCAAGCATATGTTAATTCAGTCTTTTTAAAAAAAAAACAATTAAACCAATGTAGAAAAACCAACAACAATGAGTTAATATTGGAAATCTAGAAACAGATAGCCAAATTTGACTGACCCATCCTTATTAAGAATGTGTCAGTGGAGAAAGATCATGTTCCACTAAATACATAGGATCTGGTCATCTGTCTCTAATTAGTGTTGAGTCGTGGCAGATAAAACGTCCACATTCCTATCCTCACATTTCATGAAAATCTTTATTTCCGTTCCAGAGGATATAATGCCACATTCCAATTTAGCATAATTATTAAAGTGCAGAATGTATTTTTAAGGGGTTGTCTTTTCCTTCAGTTCCACCCCCACCACCAAATTCTTATTTCTTCTCTAATGAGATTGTGGGGGGGGGGGGAGAAAGTAGAAGAATTCCATCTGGACTTGAACTTGTGACCCTTTTAATTAGTGAAATAGTGCATTGACACAGGGCTTATAAGAGTGGCTTGCATTAGGATATGGGGTTTATAATGATTTAAGGCAGACTTACAGACACCTTGCAAAGCTTACAGCAATGCTGAGTTGTCAAGGGAAAGTTAAGAGAATAGATGTTCAAGCAGAAACAGACAGCTTAAGCTAGCTCCTCTGATTAAGAAACAGAAACTACTGGTTGCTGACATGGGCTGTTTGTCCTCTTCAGTGATAATAAGAGATATATTTTAAAGTGTCTTCCCAAGTACTTCATAGATAGGAGTCATCAAATGGTCCAACTGGTCTGGACATAAAGGTTACGAACCGACAGAACTTTATTCAACAAACTAGTAATTTGGTGTTACTCTCTTTCTCTTTTCTAAGGGTTGAAAAGTGGTCTGGTCCAAAAGATGGGAATTAATAAGTTTACCCTCCCCTAAATTTCTCCCTCCATAGTCTCAGTTCTGTCTACATATCTGCCTGCAGCTACACAATAAGTGCACCAGTCTCCAGATGATTAGCACCTCTGCCTCCAAACAGCAGAGACATTCCAATTGCTGTTGTCTTCTCCACCAGCACAACTGTGTGGGTGCCAGAGTTCCAGGAACAGGATTGGACCAAAGTTGGTTGCACCTCCTTGGCACAGCGGCATCCCAAAGCCAACTTGGATGAACAGTGAAACGTTTCGATCCTACAAGAAAAGAAGTCCAGTTGCCATGACTCAACTCCCAGATAACTTCGCCTGGGTGACTGAGACGCATATGTAAATTCTTCTCAAACCAGCGTAGCCAGAAAGGCAAGTGCTTTGCCTGGAAGAACCTCTAATGACAGAGCTGGAGGGAAAGAGTTGCAAGGACAGAAAGTGTTAAATATCCTGTCTTCTGAGTCACAAATGTCTGTAAATCAGATTTTTTTTTCAGCACTGCTTTATAAAACAAAATCAGTGTCTGGAGAGTGAGTAGAAAACATGGTTACAGGGCAGGACTTAAATCCCTTGAATCACGCCTCGTTTTTCTTCCACCCTCAGTATCTAATGCAGTCTCCATCCCATCCCCACCAAGCCATTCCAGTTATGTGGTTTTCTTATCTATATACCTCTGAGAGTGCTTTTACAAGACTTTATAAACAGCTGCTAAGTTTTATCAGCCTGTCATTTGGGTTTTCATTATGCTAGATAACAATCTCACTCATATCTTATAAGCCGATATAATGTGATTGTTTTGTAAAGACAGGGAGAAAAGGAAGGAAGGGAGGAGGGAGGGAGGGAGGGAGGTACAGAAAGAGAAGGAAATTAGCCCAACGCTGTCCTTTGCGGCATTATCTGCCACCTCGACAATGTCAGCGCATGGTTACTGTTGTCGTTTCTTTCGGCTGAAATCCCAGGGGAAAATTACCGCTTTCATTACTCCAGTACTTGGCGATTCACAGTACTCTTTATTTATTATTTATTTATTTATTTGTTTGTTTGTTTGTTTGTTTATCCATCCATCCATCCATCTATCCACACACACACACACACACACACAGAGGTTTCTCCCAGCAGTGTCTGTTTATCCTCGGGGGTCTTATCTATAATGTGGCAATATCTAGCCCCACCTTTGCTGAAGCCCTGACGGCTCTCTGTAAGCGCACACAGATGGAATGAAGAGAAGGGATGAGAGGCGATTGTCAACAGTTCTCCCTTTTGCATACGGATAGCTATTACTCATGTAATTTGACAGTTCTTGACTCTCAGCTGTATAATGGCCGCAAAATGGTAAGAAATTCAACAGCCCAACTTCTGTCTTACTTCAAGATAAGCTTATCAACTCTAGCCGGAATCCCTGCAGCTTATGAGCAGCTGAAAACGAGTGTCATGTCGAAGTGCCCCTTTCATATTTGAAGTTTGGCTATTGCTTTGTTTGCATATGTGTTTGTGTGTTTGTGTGTGTAAACATATGTTTTATGGTTTTTTAAATGTGATATATATATCATTTTTAAAAATATGTTGTCTTGTGCTCTGTGAACCACCTTGGTTCCCCTGTGCCAGGGGTGTCCAAACTTTTTGCAAGGAGGGCCAGATTTGGTGAGGTGAAGATGTGTGGGGGCCGGCCATTCAGCTGCATTTGGCCCCCGGGCTGGACTTTGGACAAGCCTCTATGACATGTAAGGAGGTGGGGAGGATGCTGCAGCAATGGAGCCGGGGGCAGGCAAACTGTAAAACTGCAAGCTGACATCTCTCTCCAGCATGGGAAGGGGCCAGCTGCCGGGGATGTGTGATGCGCTGAGCCAGTGGGGAGAAGAGGCTGTGGGCCGCTCGAAATTTGAAAACAGGATGCATTTGGCCCCCGGGCCGGACTTTGGACATGCCTGCCTTATGGGGTGAAAAGAAGCATACAAATAATATAAATGAAATAAATGTAAGAGTGACTACGTGCACACACATTTTGTGTGTGTATATATGTGTGTATTTCTTTTTTTAAAAGTCTCCGATTTCTGCATGTGAGATATTGAATGTCTATATTCATGTTTCATAATGCCAGCAAATGGTCCGGTATTGCTGCACATTATTATACCTGCATTACCAACAGGAAAAAAAATATGCCATTTGACATAGCAAAGGGCAGCCTAAATGCTAACAATGGTAATGGCAGAAGTCAAGATGGTCTGCAGATTTTGTGCTCACTACCTTTCAAAACCTGACACTAAGCAAAGGAAAATGCAAGAAGCAGACTGATTTTTTATAAGTGTTGATCACTTCTGGCCAAAACATAAAGCAATTGTCAGGGTTTCTTTTTTTAACAATTGTGAACAGTAGGGAGCACAAGAAGGTATTCTGTAATCCGAGTTTCAAATATTGTGTTTGGGAAGCCCCCACGTTTTGAACTGCCTTGGAAAATGTTGATTTGCTCTGCTGCGCATTAACACAGAAGCACTAATGTGCAGTTGTAATAAAAAGGTGTTCTTTTGCCTTTGAAGTTTCAACTTCATTCCCTTTCAGAATTGGGTACGCATGGCAGGACCTTTTCGGTTGTGGTACCATTGCTTTTGAGCTGTGGTGCTGTGGTGCTGGAGGAGAGTCTTGAGAGTCCCGTGGACTGCAAGGAGATCAAACCTATCACAAAGAGTCGGACATGACTGAACGACTGAACAACAACAACCATTGCTGTGGAATGCCTTTCCGGAGAAGGCAGTGATAGGTCTGATGCAAGCTTTTCTATCAGATGGAAAGCTGTACGGCAAATGTACAGCATTTGTACTATGGCCAATTTTGTCTTGGATATTCTTTTGAGCACAAACTGGTTTGAATGTGTGAAGAATCACCAATTCAGAATGCTCTGCTTCTAAAATTCCTAAGATCCTTAACACTTAACCAGAGATGTTTTCATCACCAGGTTGGAGTGATGTAATGTGTGTAATGGCGTGTTTTCACCACCTGCGGCGGCTGTGTGTCTTTAAAAAAAAAAAAAGGGTGGGACACAAATATTTTATGCATAATTAACTAAACAGCTGAACTCTATCCTGCAGACTGATTGATTCATTTAGATGTATAGTGTGTAATTTTTTTAAAAAAATCACCAGTGAACTATCATAAAATGTGTGGGGGGGAGTTGGTTTTGGTGGTGTGAGAAGACCCTTCCACCTAGTGAGAAGAATCTGGAGAACCAACCATGTTGACCCACTCTGGTGGCCAACCATCAGTTTTTAATAAGGTTGCATATTCATCTGCCAGAATAACATGCACGAGACCAGGTTGTTAACTTTTTTTACTTAATCTGTTCAATATTTTGATATTTTACACCTGTACAATTTTTTTCAGTGTGGTGAAAATGTAGCTCCAAGACAACACAGAACCTGTTTTTTTCTGAGAACCCTTGGGCTACAACCTTAAACCTCAATTTTAATTAAAATGAAGCCTTAGATAGGTGCCATTGATCTGTTTGTGCCAGGCTGTTATGTTTGGCATACCCTGGCCTCCCCTCTTTCTGTTCTTCTCCCTCTTCAGAACTCTGTGCAGTTCCACTGCAGTCATCTAGGGTCCTTTGAGGGAGAAAGGTGAGACAGAAACATTTCACTAGATAAATAATAAATAAATAATAAACTGCAATTGCAAGTCCCATGTGGCAGGTGTGTGCCTTGTACTAATTTCATTCAGCAAATGTATAGCTGAAATGAAATAAATATTATCTATGATGTTTTGCCAAGCTGAGGAACAAGTATCTTGCCAGCCAGGTCATTATATCTGGAAGACATAAATAATTTCGTCATTGTTGTAATGTACCATCAAGTCAGAAAAAAGACTCTATAATTCTATGGAATTTCTAGGCAGACTTCGGAAAGAATCCTGCTTGAAACCCAAGAAAGCTGCTGCAAGTCAGAGTTGACAAAACTGGGCTAGATGGACCAATGATCTAGCTCAGTTTAAAGCATCTTTCATAGTACAAATGATGTGCTCTTCTTCCAGGATCTTCTAAGAGTGATGGAGAACTTTTGGCACTTCAGATGTTATGGACCACAACTCCCAGAATACCAAGCCTAGACTGCCAATGGCAAAGGACTGTGGAAGTTGTGGTCCAAGACAAATGGAGTGCTGGATTGTCACCACTGTTCCACGTACTGTAATTTTACATGAGTTAAGTTTATTTTGGAATTCAATGGTTGTACAAGTCAGTGAATTAAATTCTTCAAAAACATTTCTGAATGTAAGATGTTGTGCTTCTGTATACGTGATTCACAACACCAGGAAATGGCCCAGTATTGCTGCACAATTATCATGGCCATGTTGCCAGCAGAAAAAAGGATGCCACATTCAATGTAGCAAATGGAAGCTGAAATGTTGAGTTCACCAATGGCAGCAGTCATGATGATGTGCAGGATACCCTCTTGTGCTCACTACCCTTCCAAAGTGGAGATCAAGCAAAGGACTGCTTTTTTCACCGGTTGACCACTTCTGAATGAAATGTAAAGCAATTGTCAGGGGGTGTTTTCAGGCAGTTGTCAATGGAAGTCATTGTAAGAGGGTGTTTGTGGAAGGAAGGGTTGGAAGAATTGAATATATCTGTGCAGCGACATTCTAACAATGTTTCATTGGCTTGAGTGAAGGGATGGCAGTTCAGCCACGTACCATTCTCTCAGATTTTAGTGGCAAAGCATGAGACTAGGAGACAACTCATTGCTATATAGAAGAGGAGGGACACTTGAATGTCACAGGCGTAGGTCTTTTTTGATTTTTTGCAGTCAAGCCAATCATGTTTGGGAGATAGGCAAGTACAACACACATGAAGACACCTTTGAGTTGAACCAATGAATTCTGGCACTACTGGGGACAAATGATGAATGCCTAAGATTTTCAGATATTCCATATACAAAAACGGAACTTCCTGTTTGGGCAGCACTACATACTCTGAGTTTTGTCTTCCACTTGGAGATTTAAAGCATCACAACCATTGTGTGGGACTTTAACTGCTGCTATAAGACATGACAATTTTTTTTAAAAGTGTCAAGGACTTTCCAAAGGATCTCGTGAATTATCGAATGAATTGCTAAGAATTCTGAACTAATCATTCTTCTCACAAGTATGCTTCCAAAGATTCCACTGGGGGTGGGAACAATATAGATGTTTGTGGAGATTCTCAGTCATCCATTTGAGGTTAACTGGGAGTTGAGTCATGGCAACTGGATTTCGTGGAGTTGAAATGTTTTGCTACTCATCCAACCGGCTTCTTCAGCCATCCAAGTAGCTTCTTCAGACTGATGAAGCCACTTGGATGAGTAGTGAAACATTTTGATCCCATAAGAAAAGACATCCAGTTGTCATGACTCAACTCCCGAATATATCTCCAATATAGATGATAACTTGGAGCATTATTCCTCTTCAGCTGAAAGAGCACCTGACATTAAGAAACAACTAAAATCAGTTAATAAAACCATAATCAAAAAAAGCCAGTGGGTGTCTTCTGCTTTTTCCAAACTAGAGTTTCTCTGTCCAATGAATAGATCAATGAAGGGGCCAGACTGGCCAGCCCTGCTCTGGTACCAGGAACAATCCCCAGGACTGGTCTCAAGTTTATATAAAAGAGAAGACCGGTTAGTTTTCCATGGCTTCAGAGACTAGGACACGAACATAAGAACAGCCTTGCTGGAACAGGAAACAGCCCGTCCAGTTCAGCATTGTGTCTCACATAGTGGCTCACCATTTGCTTCAGGGTATTCCCAAGCAGATGTCTTCACCTGCTTATGATTCCCTGCAAATGGCATTGAGAGATACCCTGCCTATCTCTCCAACCCGAAAGTTGTCCTTAGGCATCCATATTGATAGCCATTGATATCCTTCTTCTCCA
This sequence comes from Phrynocephalus versicolor, assembly GCA_023846285.1. Lineage (NCBI taxonomy): Eukaryota > Metazoa > Chordata > Lepidosauria > Squamata > Agamidae > Phrynocephalus > Phrynocephalus versicolor. Next base: position 91,134,752 of record JAHTLZ010000129.1, on the reverse strand, counting down.
TGAACTTGTCCAATCCTTTCTTAAAGCTTTCAAGGCTGACAGCTGTCACCACTTCTTCTGGCAGGGAGTTCCACAGACCAGTGATCCTCTGGGTGAAAAAGTACTTTCTCTTATTTGTTTGAGATCTAGCATCCAAGGTTTCATGGAGTGCCTCCTAGCTCTAGTGTTCTAGTGTTGTGTGATAGGGAAAACAGTTTTTCTTTATCTACTTTATCCATACCGTGTATGATTTTATAAACTTCAATCAGGTCACCTCTTAAGTGCCGTTGTTCAAGAGTGAAGAGGCCCAGCCGTTGCAGCCTGAAATGGTAAGGAAGATTTTTCCAGTCCCCTAATCTTTCTGGTTGCCCTCCTCTGCACTCTTTTTGCACTTGGAACAATGGTTTCAAACTACAGGAAAAGAAATTCCTTTTGAACATTAGGAAGAACTTCATGACAGTTAGAGCTGTCCTGTAGTAGAATATGCTGCCATGGAGGGTGGTGAAGTCTCCTTCTTTGGAGGTTTTTAAGCAGAGGCAGGATGGCCATCTGTCATGGGTACTGTGATGGGGGTTCCTGCATGGCAAGGGGTTAGACTGGATGGTCCTTGAGGTATCTGCCAACTCGATGATTCTTTGATTCTATGATTCTTTTCTAAGTTCAGATGGTGCATTCCTCCTCCCCTCTTCTAACAACTTTGAGGGGTGCAGGGAAGAATCCATGAGTTAATCTTTGTTCAGCACATTCAACAAGAATGAACTGGGGGGGGGGGGTCAACACATCATAAAGCAAAATAAAAACAAAAAACCCTGCACAATACTCTTATCAAAAATATATTCTTATCTCCTTGTTTGAATTATTTTAGTTGGTTCACAGGAAAAGGCCTCTTGAGATGCACACCTCATTTTTAAGCATTCTCCAGAGGGACAGGAGTTGTATTACTCTGAAGTTACCTTTATACTGGCAGGCAGAGGCGACAACCGGCCCCAAGACACAGGGGAGCTCTGGAATTAAACTTGTTAGGTGTTTTGCTTAATACAGCTGAGCTGGAATTTATGCTGGTTTTGAAGTTTTCGGAGCTAGGCTATACTCTTTAGAATGGAATTTCACACTAATGAGCCTTTTTTTAAAAAAAATGTCTGGAAGCAGATTTCAAAGCACATTCAATTGTATCATTTCATTCTGCGCAAACAGCAGGAGATTACATATATATCCAAGCAGCACCCTCTACTGGGCAAGAGCAGGCACTCAGAATTCACTCGTTTGAATTTCGAGACACGGTATTGTGCAGGATGATCAAAAATATGCCCGATGGCAAGAGATGCTTTATGTATGTATATGAATAATTACAGACTGTCCTATATCCAAAGATCTTAGGGATTGGTGCAGGCAATATAACAATATTACAGGGGAATTAAAACAGTCTACACATGGTGTGGTGAAACATAAATCCACACTCCTCTGAGACTATGAAGCCCTAAAGCTGTTTTGAAGTTTTGTCTAGTTCTGCTGGCTCCTCAGCAAAAGTACAGGGATTCATAAATTCCCCAGAGCAGTCTGCCCCTTTCTCATTAACTGGAACTTACACCCTCAATAACTCCATCTGAAGCATTAGTAAGAGAATGAGTAAAAATGTTTCATTTGCTTACAGATCAACAGCAAACTGACAAACATAGGTGACTGCCTTCAACAGACTAATGAGAGAATAAAAGACACAGAGCAGAGAGGTGTGCCCCTTTTTGAATTCAGAGGCAAATACAGAACAATTGGTTAGTGCTAATTAGATTGACAGTACAAAAAGGTCCCTCTCAGCCACACTTTCCCCAGGCAGCATTGTGATGTTGTAAACACTCTAACCAAGACTTCAGTGCAGGAGTGTCCAAATTTTGGCCCTCCAGATGTTTTGGACCACGACTCCCAGAATTCCAAACCTCCCAGAATTCCAAACCGAATGTTCAAATGTTCCATTTGAACATTCGGAAGAACTTCATGACAGTTAGAGCTGTTCGGCAGTGGAATATGCTGCCACGGAGGGTGGTAGAGTCTCCTTCTTTGATGGTATTTAAGCAGAGGCTGGATGGCCATCTGTCAGAAATATTGTGAAGGGGTTCCTGCTTGGCAGGGGGTTGGACTCGATGGCCCATGAGGTCTCTTCCAATTCTATAATTCTATGATTCTATGATTCTATTGACAGTGACAAAGGACAGTGGGAGTTGTGGTCCAAAACATCTGGTTGGCCAAAGTTTGGACACCACTGCTTTAGTGAATAGCCTAGTTTAAACATGACACCAAAAGGAAGCCAGTTATCAGGGCTCCAAGGGCATGTCACGGCACAAAATGTCCCCTCCCTCTTTCAACAAGGTGTATTGCTTCCACCAAGGAGACGCCAAAGAATGAAAGGAGTTCTCTCCCAAACTGTGGAACAGCTATGTTCTAATAGATTTAGGGAAGCCTGCCATGGGGTAGAAGGGAGTACATTATAGCTGCTGCTGTAGCATTGCACCTAGTGTTGGAAGGGCACTGAGGTAAAGAAATGTGCATCTTGCTTGTGGAAGGACACTTTTAAACATTTCCATGTTTAGTTTCCATCTGTATCATTCTAACATAGGGGTCTTCCAGATTTTGATGGAACTGCTACTCACACCATGCCTTACCACTGTCTAAACAGAGAAGGATAAATGAGAGGAGGAGTTCAACATTTGAAGGGTGATCCAAGTTCTCTACCTTGTTCTGCTGTAATGATTTGCAAACTCTATTTGAAAGATTTGAAAAACTACATTTTTGCAACCTAAAATGCCTTTGGCATCACATGCAACTGCTGGAGTTGCTCCATGGGATGTAAATCCATGGACCTTATGGGACCCCAATGCTGCTTTATCTACTGCTGCAAAGGCAAACTCCACCCAGCCTCCTCCTGGCTGCTGGTAAACAAACATGGCCGACCACATGGGAGCTCCCAATAGTATTTGGCTGCAGCCTTCGAGATGGTCTGGGTTTCTCAATGCTGCTGTTAATGTTGGTTCCCAAGTCAACAGGCCTATCAGTGATGGAAAACCACGCTCTGCGCACACTCAGCTTGATGTTGTTCGGTCCTTAAGTCATGTACAACTATTCGTGACCTTTGTCAAGAAGGCAAACCTTTGTCAACCAGGGTAGGTTGGTTGTGAGTCGGAGTCATTATGTGCTTGGTTCTTTCCAACATCCTTAAAGAAGTGCCTCGCTTCACCCCTCTCTTTCTTCACTGTCGCCATGTGGAGAGAGATGCCTGCAGAAAACTGGCCTCCACTCAAAAATAAGGGATCTTGCTTATGCAGAGAGATTTCTCATGTAACAGGAATTTAACCTCTGGAGACACATTGCTTTCCATATGCAGAAAACAGCCATGGAAAGTAGGGTTACATGCCCACCTCTCAAGCGTGTTCAAGAGAACCAAGTAAGTCAAGACTGACTGTCCTTAACATTGAACCCGCTATGAAAATGAACTCTTTACACACTAGGTCGGGGGAGGATTTACAATCTTCCCCCAGGAAAAACTCAAGGGATACCTGTTGCTCCAGTTGGTACAGGCAAATATTTACAATGATCGGTTGGTCCACTTGGGTGGACAATCGTGAAATCACTGCCTGTTTCCTCAAAGGACCTATTTTAGAAGCATAAATATATTGTTTTATCAGTAACGACAATTGTTACGTGAAATATAGCAAATAATAATTGTTGCCTTGAATAGCAACAGGGAAGTACTTTGTTCTTTCATAGCATGAGGGCATGGAAGAAGCAGCTTAGAGGAATAACCAAGCAGCATTCAGTCAAGGGTGGGGGTAGAAGGAAAGAAGGAAGGAAGGAAGGAAGAAAAGGGGGGAATCCCTCCGACCTACTCCTAGTTGCATGCTATCTACATGTCATACATATTTATTTTATTTATTTATTTTAAATAATTTTTACCCCACCTTTCTCCTTGGAAAAGGACCAAAGGCAGCTTACAGCAATATGGGACACTATATAGTCCACTACATTTAAGGCACATTCAAGTTTGAGAACAGGGAATTGAGGGGCACTTTACAGCATTAAAAGGCAACATTAAAGCTAAAAGAGAATGTGAGCAGTTAAAGAAAATACTAAAAAGTCCATTATGAAGGATGGAGGTCACATTGAAAACATAGGTGTATTTATGAAGGCAGTCAATGTAATCATTTACCGTAGACCATCTAAAAGTTATGAGGGATGGAAACTAATATTGAGAACATAGTGTCAATGCAATCATACCAAGAGATATATAAACTTAAAGTTGTAAGTGGTTAGATTCCCAGATGGGGGGGGGGTATAAACCTAACAAACAAACAAACAAAAACAATCACAAAGTCTGTGTAGTCATGTATAGTAGTTTATATAAAAGCACATGATATGTAGTCCATCATTCTGGTACAGCTTGCCTGAAGAGAAAGGGCTTTATCTGTTTCTGCAAAGACAGCAGAGATGGGGCAGTCTTGGCCTCCAGTGAGAGGGAATTCCAGAGTCTGGGCACCCGACAAAGCTTTTCATGTGTTCGCGCAAGATGTACTTGTGAGGGTGGTGGGATGGAAAGGTCTCTCGTGATGACCTTAGCACCCAAGATGGTTCATACTGAGAGATTTGATCTTTGAGGTAGCTTGGACCCAGATCGTATAGTGCTTTGTAGGTTAAGATCAGCACTCTGAATTGTGCCCAATAGATAGATGATAGAATTACAGGCCTGGTGAATGAAGGGAATGCTGTGGATATTGCTTATCTATATTTCAGTTAGGCCTTCGATAAGGCTCCCCATGGTATACTTGCAAAGTAGTAGAATGTGGGATAGACAGTGCTACTGTTAGGTGGATTTGTAATTGGTTGACTGATCACACCCAAAGCATGATCATAAATGGTTTCTCTTCAACTTGGAGAGACTGACCAGTGGGGTGCCCCAGGGTTCTGTTCTGGGTCCAGTGCTAGTCAATATCTTTATAAGTGACTTGGAAGAAGGAATCGAGAGTATGCTGATTAAATCTGGATAGGATGAAAATCCAAAATGACCTTGACAGATTAGAGTGCTGGGCCAAAGCTAACGGAATGGGTTCCACCAGAGGGAAATGTAGAGTGCTGCACCCAGGTTAAAAAAAAAAAAAGAACTGCACAGATATAGGATGGGAGACACCTGGCTGAAGTAGTACATGTGAAAGTGATATGGAAGTCTGGGTGGACCACAAATTGAACATGAGTCAGCAGTGTGATGTGGTGGCCAAGAAAGCCAATGCAATTATTGGATGCATCCACAGAAGCATAGTGTCTAGATCAAGGGAAGTGATAGTACCACTCTCTTCTGCTCTGCTCTATTCTGCTCTGGTCAGACCCCACCTGGATTACTGTGTCCAGTTCTGCACATCTCAGTTTTAAAAGGATCTTGACAACCTTGGACGGGTACAGAGGAGGGTGACCAGGATGGTTGGAGGTTTTTAAGCAGAGGCTGGAGCCATCTGTTGGGAGTGCTGTGCATGACAGGGGGTTGGACTGGGGGCATGACAGGGGGTTGGACTGGATGGCAGCCAGTGGAGATGTTTTAATAGGGGTGCAATGTGATCTCTGTACTCTGCCCCAGTCAGCAATCTTGGCTGCTGCATTTTGGATCCATTGAAGTTCATAGAATCATAGAATCAGCCTTTGCTTAAAAACTTCCAAGGAAGGAGACTCCACCACCCTCCGTGGCAGCATATTCCATTGCCTAACAGCTCTGTCATGAAATTCTTCCTAATGTTTAAACTGAATCTCTTTTCCTGTAGTTTGAGAGCATTGCCCCGCGTCCTAGTCTCTGAAGCTGTGGAAAATAAACCAGTCCCTTCTTCAATGTGACATCATTTCAAATATTTAAACAGATTTTTTTTAAAAAAAAAAATGACAGTTCCTGTATTAAGTTCCCTGTATCACGTTCCTGTTGGGGTTAATCAACACTTGGGACAACCGTCAAATGGAGCTGGGTTTTCAGCATAACTGATCAATTGCATCCTGCACTAGCAGGTGGAACAGCTGTTGCATTTTAAGTAGAACAATGAGCTTTACATTTGAACTTTCGGGTACCATGAAGGTTCAATCAGAAATGATTAACTGCTAGTAGCCCATTCATACACACCAACTCTTGATGCACTGTGAGCAACTGGCTCAGAAGTGTGAATAAGTCTTTACTAACAGATGCACAAAAATGACCTAACGCCCTCTTTCCTCCAAAGATCGCTTTGCCTAGCTGCACTTTTTTTTTAATCCAAGGGGCCCCACTTCCCAGGGCTGGCGAGCAGAAAGCTAAATCACGATACCTTGCCAAATCCAGAATGATGTAGCCTACCCACATCCCTGAATTTCATGAAAGATGGTAAGATTTGTGGAGGGAAAAGCTCAGAGAACATTATTCTTGGTGTGCTTTGGCATGAGCAAGTTAATAAATTCTAGTTGTCTTGGCCCTTAGGAATTCAGTCCTGTCTAAAATTTCAGTCTTGTTTTCCGCATTCTCTCCCTGGTGGAGCTTGAACTCGGAAATCGCATCACTCAATGGCTCGTTAGTTTGATAAACTGGTGTAAGTGACTCAAGCTAGAATGTGTACCTCTAACATGGAAGCATTTACAGACCCCATGGGAATTCTGCAAAATACCAAACAATCTTCGGGTCCTGAATCACAGCAAAATAGTCTGAAATCTTTAATGTTTACAAGTACACATGTGCATCTCTATCTGCATTCTCTCGCCATCTCTCCATCTCTCTCACACACATACACCCATTTGTGCATAAACACAAAAGAAAAAGGTTACTTGGTTATGATTCAGTATCTAACGCTTTCTCGGTATTTTGCAGAATTCCCTTGCCTTTCCTTTATATATAAGAAAGTACATATAAATATATATTTGCTGTGAAAATGTCATCACTAAAATATGGAATAGGTTTCTCCCACTTGGTTTCTCTTACTAGTAAAGCATTCAAGGGCTTCTGGAATAGAATTACCCATCGAATGCAAATCTCCACTGAGTATTCAAAGAATCCCTCTGCTGGTGTAGCTTTCCCTTTTCAATCCTGCATTACAATAAAAATGAGTAAATATTAATCCAGGGCTGTCTGACTTCTTGAGTCTACCATACGTTTGCTGGTTATCATGTCGTTCCCAGCAGCATTTCACCTTGAAGCTGTATTTACAGAAACATGTGTTGGTATAAATTTGGGAAGATAACTAGTATTTTTAAGGTGGGGGGGCTTTGCCCAGATGTGACAAATCTATCGCAGATGTGGCTCATTAGTTGTCACATCCTGCCAGTGAGATAAATGATCCGTTTTTAAAGGTTATGCAGGTGGCAAATGCCGCAAACCAATCCGGAGGGATGGGGCTGTGATTTTTTTGTCTGCACAAACCTAGTGTCTTTTTGTTTTTGTGAAGCTAAGCACATGGATTGCAGGCATAAACAGACAGGCGGAATGACACAGACACAGACACAGACACACCTCCCCAAGCCAAATTACATGCAACAAAGAGTCCATAATGCCAAGACCTGGTTACTGTATTCCACGTGAGGGCTAACTGAACTATAGGAAGGGTGCTCCTTCAATCAGGATTAGAGATAATGTAGTCACAAACTGAAACAATGCTGAATTGGGGTAGGTTATGGTTTGTGGCTACCCATGAGCCACTCACAAACCCTGACAAACTGAACTGGTTTGCAGTTCGTTTTTCCAATTTGTGTGTGGGGCGGAAGCTAATGCCACCACTCCTTCCCACTGCCCTGGTCACCTCCCTACCTGGTCCCGCTGCCTCCTCCTCTACGATCTCTACCATCACCATCTTCAGAAAGAACAGCAAACTTCCCTTCCAGGAATCGGGCCTGCTCTCTCTACTCACATACACACCTATCAGCTGGGGAAAAAATGCTTGGCGTTTTTTGTTTTGTCAAAATGGAATGCACAAACCGAGCCACATACATGCCCAATTTGGTCATGCCCATTTCTAGCCGGCTGTTGACACTTGGGTAGCTTCTGGTCTACCAAGATTCCCAGGTATTTAGCACATGTTCTTCCAAGCCATGTGCTTCTCCTGAATCCTGATCTCCAAATATTTCCTTGTTGAAATTCATATTGTAATCTGCTAAGGTCATCAATTCCTTATTCTGCCTTCTGAAGTATTCTCTATCCTTCCTAGGACAATCTTTTCTATTCCTGTGCCATTCCTTTTGTTGCTGTTTATATTCCCAGAATTTATTCAATAACTCCCCAGGCAGAATTATGGGAGTTCCAGCTCACAACCCGATGCCTAAAGACCCCCCCCCCAACACACACATCTCCATTTTACTTATCAGGGGGTGGGGGAAGTGAAGGCAAAAGCAACATATGCTCCTTATATACCACCCCATAGCACTTAAAGCACTCTTTGGGCAGTTTCCAATTTAATGATGCAGGGTACAACACCACCCTGCCAGCAAGCTGGTTCTAATTTTGCTGACCTCAGAAGGATAGAAGGCGGAGTGAACCTTGAGCCTGCTACCTGGGACTGAACCCTGGGTTGTGAGCACAGTTTTGGCTGCAGTACAGTGGTTTAACCACTGTGCCACAAGGCTCCTAGCCACTACTCTGGTTGGCTTGCAAACACCCAGCACATAAAGACACCCATCCCTATATAAGATACAGAAGCTGTTCCATAGTCTCATGGGACTTACTTTTTCATTAGTCCATCTTACAGAGCTTTGCAGGATAGGGCTGCATGTGAATGAGATAAACACAAATGGGGGTCAGCGTGTTTTCGTCTACAATTGTCAGAATACTCAAATCCCACAGCCATGTCAGTTATTTACAACGGCTGTCAAACCAACGTCCCAACTGGCAAATATCCAAATTCTTTAAAAGGAGTCCTTCAGTTGCACAATTAACTTTCTTGGGGTTTAAGCAACACACATACACACATTTTTTTAAAAAAATCAAGTTGTTGCAAGCAGGGCAACAAAAATATCTAAGAGAAACAGTGCTACTCCTTGAGAGTCTTTGTGTGATTTCCTGTTTTCAGTTTGGTTATCATTGTGAATAATAGGTTTCCATACTAATATTTTAATGCTCATGCAGTGGCAAGAAACATCTGCGAGTAGACTGCGATTCTTCAGTATGGCATATAGTGCAATTAGATTGAAAATATTATATAAACTGCAACATGTATTACATGTCAAAATACCTACTCTGAATTATGAATCGAAATATTATTTAAAAACATGTGAGAAAGGCATCTTCATAATTATATGTTATCAACCCAGAGACAGATTAGCTATTCTTTTTACATAATTAATTTTATGCACAATGCATTTGTTTGTGGTATTTGTCATTATTCATCAATATAATTATGAATTGCTAAAAATTGTTTTCTAGAATCTTTTTAGTTATGTTAATTGCCTGCTGATTTCTCTATCCGTCCTTCAGTCTTTTTGTTCAGTTCCCCGGTTAGCACCATCCTGACACCACAGAACGCATTATGTTGATTCTGGCATAGTTTTGGAACTCACTGACCAAAATCCTCTTACTTAGTGTACAGCAATACACCCCAACTCAGGTCCATTGTTTGACTCTCCAATTCCCAAATGACTGAATCCATCGAGAATTGGAGACACAACTCCTCCATTAATCCCATAGATGCAAACAGTTCTACTCTAATTCCAATTTATTTACCCAGGACCAGAATGTACTGGTTATTTATTTATTTATTTATTTATTTATTTATTTATTTATTTATTTATT
>JAHTLZ010000129.1:91106836-91118616 GCA_023846285.1 Phrynocephalus versicolor | reverse complement strand
TTGGTGGATGGGTGGCCTTTAAAAAGCAAGGTATAAGCCCGGGGGAAAGTTTGAGTCTGCATTTGCACAGGGGAGCTTGTTTCTCCAGTTGCAAGCTCTGGGGCTGCAAAGAAGCCACCCTACAGCCTGCGTGGCTGGTGAGATGCACCCTGATCTGCCTATAACAAAGGCTTGGACTTTTCTCTTGGCTGCCCAGAATTCATGGCCCCTTCCAAAATCTCCAGGAAGCTGTATTTTGCTAGAACAAAGACCTAGCCTTTGTTATGGCCTACAACTCCCAGCATCCACCCATCTTGACCAGTTGGTAGACACTGTTGAAGCTCAGGTTTTGGAGCATCATTCTAGAGAGATCGTGCTTGGAGCATCTATAGAGAGCTCATGCTCAGGTTTGGAGCGTCTAGAGAGATCATGCAAAAAAAAAAAAAAGCTAAAAGATCAGAAAACCTGTACTATACATGTAGGACAGTGATGGCGAACCTTTTAGAGACGGAGTGCCCAAACTGCAATTCAAAACCCACTATTTTTATTTTATTTTTTTGCAAATTGCCAGTATTGCAATTTAACCTGTATACAGGTGGCTATGAAGGGCCGATGTTGGGTGCCTACAGAAAGGGCTCCATGTGCCACCTTTGGCACCGGTGCCATAGGTTCGCCATCACTGATGTAGGAAATAACTGGACATGTAAGAGACGGTCTTCAACCAAGAATCTCTCTCTCTCTCTCTCTCTCTCTCTCTCTCTCTCTCTCTCAGAGTACCCAGAGACCCATTACAATTACAACCCAGGAGACTTGGGTTCAAATCCTGACTTAACAACAGAAATGCACAAGGGAAAGCACGGGCATAACTCATTAAAATAACATATTTCAAATATCTTAGGTTAGGAGTAGGTCAATAGCACCAACTACTATACATCAGTGGCTTCCAACCCAGATGACTGTGGATTACAGCTACCAAAAATCCTCTCCGTAGGCTATACTGTTGCAGGTTTCTGGGAGTCAACATCTGACACAATCTGTAGACCAAAAAATAGGAACCACTTACTAATATGTTATTGTGAGTAGCCCTCTAGAGTCTCCCTGCTGTCTGGTCCTTTGCTTTGAGATGCTCAAGGCTGAATTGTGGACTTCAGTTCTGCCATGGGATATGTAGATTCAGAGAAGGAGAGGAGGCCTTCCTGATTGATGGTAGAAGCTAGTCAGCAAGTGGGATACTCTATTTGGAGGTTTTGGGGTTTCTCTAAGTATATGTTGGCCGACCATTTGCTGGGGAGGCTGTGATTGCGGCCCCATGATACAGAGCTGGTTGAGCTTCCAGATTGTTTCCAACTCTAAAATACTCTAAAGTGTTACTTTTTGTAATCATCTTCCCCCCACCCCAGAGCAAAATTAATTCCATGACTATCAAGGAGATAGATATCTGTTTCACATCGAGTCTGTTTTGAGATTTTCATAGCTTGCAGTCAGGGCTGGCCCGTCCATTAAGGCGAACTAGGTAGTTGCCTAGGGTGCCAAAATGGAGAGGGGGCGCTGGCCACCCCGCCCCCGCCGCCCACCGCCCGCCCCTCGCCTAGGGCGCAAAAAAACCTAGCACCGGTCCTGCTTGCATTTGAATGTATTTTTGTATATTATTGGCTGTTAAAGCACCATTATTTATTATAATTGGTAGCAATGGTATAAAGTTTCCTATTAACACACTGTTTCTGAAACACACAGTACTTGGAAGACGTGTTTTCACCTAATTGTGACCAGTAGCCTTTAGATACACTCTCTTACCGGCCACCGTTCCTTCAATCTCTGTGTTTTGGCAGTTTCAGGAGGCACTACCGTCCTAGTGGAGCTCACTCCGGATATTCACATCTGCGGTCTTTGCAAGGAGCAGTTCAATAATCTTGATGCTTTTGTCGCTCACAAGAGAAGTGGCTGCCAACTGTCAGGCCCAACCACTGGTGACCCTAATACAGTGCAGTTTGTAGCAGAAGAAACAGTCCCGGCAACGCAAACACAAACCACCACCACAACAATCACTTCAGAGACTCAGACTATCACAGGTATTTGTCAAGGAAGGTTTTGGAATCTGTTTCTAAATGATCCCAGAAAGGGAGGGAAAGAAAAAACTTATAAAAGTAATTTAGGGGGTTAGAGTTCCCAAAATTCTCTCAGAGACTAACCTGGCTAGATAATTCTAGACAGTACCCCGCCCACAATGACTTTTCTGAGATATGGAAAAACATAGTTCCATACAAGTGACAGCCAAGTGACAATAGTATAGCTTAGGTGGGTGTGTATCTGATTTGCAAGTACAGTGGTACCTCAACTTACGGATTTAAACCATCCCAAATGCATGCTCTTCAGTCGAACTGCTCTTAAGTCGGGGTAACTATCTAAAAAATTGAAAAATATATGTTAACAAATTAAAAAATGAAAAAAAAATATTTCTAAGGCAAGCAGACCATATCTAAAACTTGTAAGGCAGCAGTTAAAGCACCAAAGTTTTCCACTCTTAAGTTGAATTGCTCTTAGGTTGAGCTGCTCTTAAGTCGGGGTACCACTGTAGAAGCATTCTAGTGAAAATATACCTGCGTATGTTATTGGAAGACACTGATCTAAGGGTGGGATCTGGGGAAGCTGAGAACGCCATGATTAAAAAACAAGAATGTAACTTGTTGTGACACATGAGACCGATGGTGTCATCAGCCAGGGTAGTTGTTTCTAAATTTAAAAAATTCTGACCACAATCCCTGTCCCAGGTCTTGAGGTTCCTATGGAATCCTTCCTTTTGGGGAAAAGCCATTGGGCACCAAAGGATGGGGGGAAATCTTAAATTGGTGGAAATCAGTGTTGGTGGCTCTGTTGTTTTACTATTGTCTCCCATTCTCAGAAATTAAAGAATATCCACCACCCATGGTCTGGTGGCTTCTCCCTGACCAAAGGACCCTTGGGGCCTTTTGTGAGGAGAGATTGGAAAATTTCTGATTTCCAGAAAATCATAGGGGTTTGTGTCATCATGAGTCCTACATGGTGCAAGTTAGACAGCTGGATTTCAACTGTGGAAAGATATAGAGGAAAAATAGGCTGGGAAAGGGAACCGATAAAAAGCGGAGACAGACTAGGATCTTTGAGGCTTTCTATACCTTTCCTGTTCCAAGGGAGAAATGGCAGATAATCTAATATGATGTCCTTGGCTAAAATATAGCTGCTGTTGGATTGCAGCAGGAAATAACCATTTTTCAGGCGGAGAACAAAGAAGTGAGGAAGATCCAGATACTGTTTGGGAGAAAATCAAAATCCAGATGTGAATTCAAGCCTTCCTTTGTCCCGTTTGAAATGCATGGGCCCTTGTTAGGTGGAGACAGATTAAACAGGCAAATTGCCAACTAAGAAACTGTTATGTTTTTGAATCATCCCGTCCAATAACCAAAGTTCTGAGGACACTTTGCAAATGATTTAAAAACATAAAATAATAAACCTTAATAATAAACCCAAGTAGAATACAGATGCAGCCAAATGAATGGAGTCTAAAAGTCTAAGATTTCATATTAGAGAGAAAAAAATACTGTAGCTGATATTCAAATATGACTCCCTCAGGTGTTGCTGAGTGTTAAGTGGCAAGTGTTAAATTGCTGCAAAAAGTATCAAGCTGCTCTTCAGTCTGAGAGCAAAGACATATGGAGAGCTGAGATCAGTGGCTCTCAGTCCTGGGTTCTCAGATGTTCTTGCCCAAAAGTCTTCACCACTAGCTGTGCCGAATAAGATTTCTGGGAGTTGTGATCCAAGAGTATCTGGGGACCCAAGGCTGAGAACTTGGATTCCTGTTTTTTTTTTGTTTTTTTGTTTTTTTGTTTTTTTGCAAAAAATAATTCTTAATTTTGTCCTGTCTTTATCCTGTTTGATGCTCCTTTCTGCTTGTTAGGTAAGGCTCAGGCCATCACTAGGAAAATGTCAAAATGAATCTGGCGATAGCGTATAAGATGCTGCACTGGCATTTCCTAGGAATTAACATCTAAACTTGAAATGGATAAAACAGAAGATAATGCCATAGTGTAAAATCAGCTGGTATGGAATACATCCTGTACAATTTTACTGTGGACCTTCTAACGCAGTGGTGGCGAACCTTCAGCACTCCAGATGTTTTGGACCACAACTCCTGCAGTCCTTTGTCATTGACAGTCTAGGCTCAGAATTCTGGGAGTTGTGGTCCTAAACATCTGGAGTGCCAAAGGTTCGCCACCACTGTTTTAATGACTTGAACTGTCAAGTTCTGCTTAGTTTTATATGGTATTTATATGGTATATTAGAATGGTATTTCTTTCACTGCCTAGGTGCCAAAAGGAAGTATAGCAGTGGTGGCAAACCTTCAACAGTCCAGATGTTTTGGAATACATTTCATAAGAACATAAGAACATAAGAAGAGCCATGCTGGATCAGGCCAAAGGCCCATCTAGTCCAGCTTCCTGTATCTCACAGCGGCCCCATCAGATGCGTTTGGGAGCGCATGAGACTAGATATCTGTCTCCTGATACCACTCCCCTGCATCTGGCCCTTGAAGTACCCTGGTTTAAAGCCTAGAGATTACACATCTCCATCATGGTTTGTAACCCGTGATGGACTTTTCCTCTAGGAATCTGTCCAATCCCCTTTTGAAGGCATCCAGGTCAGATACCATCACCACATCCTGTGGCAGGGAGTTCCATAGACTTACAACGCGCTGGGTGAAAAAAATATTTTCTTTTGTCAGTTCTTACTCTCCCAGCACTCAATTTGAGTGTATGTCACCTAGTTCTGGTATTTTGGGAGAGTAAGAACTGTCCTTTGTCATTGTTAATCTAGGCTCAAAATTCTAGAAGTTGTGGTCCAAAACATCTGGAGTACCAAAGGTTCGCCACCACTGCACTATAGCCTTGACATTGGAAGGAGACTTGCTCCTGTCGCCAGCTTATAAGTGGTGTGCTTTTGCAATGGTCTGATGTTAACAATAGTCTTTTTGCATCTTTTAGTTTCTGCACCTGAGTTTGTTTTTGAGCATGGCTACCAAACTTATCTACCTGGAGAAAACAGTGAGCCTCAAACTGAAACTGATGTTGTATCCACACCACCAAAACCTCGCATCAGAAAATCCAGCACCTCTGGGGCACAAAAAAAGCTGAGCTGCTGTTATCCAGGTAAAAGTTTTTGCTCTGTTTATAGATAATGAAGCAGTTAGTGTTTCCATTATTTGGAATTCTTAGTCATCCAAGGTTAAGAGATGTGCCTGATTTACTTATTTGGGGCCTTCTGGGATAGAATCAAAATGGTGAAAGTAACCTCAAAAGAAATCCATGATTACCACATCTCCTCAAAAAATGTCATTGAGCAACCGTATAATTATAAACATTTAATAAAGAAAAGGTCCATCCTATTCCGAGTCAGTCTGTTCCACGAGCTGGTGATGCTTTAAAGACCAGGCTGGCGTGGCATCCATATTTCTGAAAGAGGGGTTATTTTGGTGTGGTTTAACTTAGCTCTTCCTTCTGTACTTTGCTTTCTTGGTTTTTTCCTGTACTTTTGCTTTCTTGGTTTTTTGTTTTGTTTTTGTTTTTGTTTTGCCAGCTGTGTGCATGCAAATACTGTATAGGCACATATATGATGTATCACATAAGGATCTTGGAGGTAGCCTCTCTAGTTTATTGTGAATCCCATCACCACCACCTGAAGTCCCAGACACCATCAAGGAACTGGGCAGCATGTGAATTATTTTCCAGATCATATTTACATTCATCCCACCAGCTTGGCTGCTTCCAGAGCTGGGATGAGGAAACAAATGGGCAATGGTTTAATTAATTTTGATCTGCTACAAAGTTCCAAGAAGATTGAGGGAATTGTTTTTAATTAACTGAAGAACATAAGAAGAGCCATGCTGAATCAGGCCAAAGGCTCATCTAGTCCAGCTTCCTATATCTCACAGTGGCCCCATCAGATGTGTCAGGGAGCGCACAAGACTAGATATCTGTCTCCTGATAGCACTCCCTGCATCTGGCCCTTGAAGCACCCTGGTTTTAAGCCTGGAGATTACACATCTCCCTCGTGGTTTGTAACCTGTGATGGACTTTTCCTCCAGGAATCTGTCCAGTCCCCTTTTGAAGGCATCCAGGCCAGATGCCATCACCACATCCTGTGGCAGGGAGTTCCACAGACTAACAATGCGCTGGGTGAAAAAATGTTTTCTTTTCTCTGTTCTCACTCTCCCAGCCCTCAATTTGAGTGGATGTCCCTAGTTCTGGTATTTTGTGAGAGGGAGAAGAGTGTCCCTCTATCCACTTTACTCATGCCATGCATTATTTTGTACGTCTCAATCATAACCCCCCTAAGGTGCCTTTTTTCCAGACTAAAGAGACCCAAATGTTTTAGCCTTTCCTCATAAGGGATGTGCCCCAGCCCAGTTATGGTCTACTGATCATGGAGACCTTAGTTACCGGGGGGGGGGGGGTATTCTTCCTTCTACAGTTAGGTAACTTAGATTTGTTAAGAAATAAATAGCCATTGCTTCAGAGCATGCCTTTGTTTGGTATGATGTGTCCCCAGTCTTAAACTTCAGATGCCCTATATCAGTCAAGCAAAGCACCTGAGGACTTATGCATGAAGTACATCAATAATGTAGTGTGGTGGTTCCTAGCCTTGGAACACCAGATATTCTTGGACTTCAGCACCCAGAAGCCCTTGCCAGCACCATTCGCAATGAAGGGTTCTGTGAGTTCCAGTCCAAGAATATTTAGCCCTGCTGGACGAGGTTCCTCCCCTTATGCACACAACTCTGATACACACACACACACACAGAGAGAGAGAGAGAGAGAGAGAGGGTTCCATCACAGCCATGTCCTGATGGTCTTAACAACTGGGCACACTCATAAGTGGAGATGTGATCCTTGAGATAGCTGGGACCCAAGCTGTTGAGGGGCTTTATAGGTTAAGACCAGCACTCAGTAATGTCATAATTCAATTCACATGGGTCGCTTTAAGGGACAGAACAGCCTGTGCTTTGTCTGTAGCTCTTTGGGGGAAGCTGGACTTAAATATACTATAAAAACCGATCCTCTCAAATAAAAAAATGATTCCTGTTTTTACCCCCTTCAGGCTGTCAATTCAAAACATCTTACGGTATGAAAGACTTGGAACGGCATTCAAGGACACACACAGGCAAGTTGACAACCTAAAGTTTAAAAGCTTAAGGGTTCTTTTAAGATGGCGGATGCAGACCATCTGAGAGGTTTTTTCCCCCCTCCATAACGAACTCTTTAAGTAAAGGAAAAGCCAGCATGGCTCCAGTGACTGCTCAGTGCTTGAAAAAAAGTCTGTCTTTTGGACTGCCATTCATGCCACGGGGCATTCTGGGCCATGCCATCACCAAAAGTAACTTTTTCCAAGCCCCCTCCCTGCCTATCCTTTCTGCAAAAATTGGTAAAATGATTTACTTGGCAGTGCCATGCACATCTTGAGGCTCCTTCTGAAAGGCAACGGTGGCCAGTGATAGCACAAGGCAGATTCATTGACTTGACCAGAACATTTCATGCTTCGATTGGCTTTTTATTTCATTGTACAGTATTAAAATTTAGATGGGAATTGGTCCATCCTTTTACTGTTGTTGCTATCCCTGTTGTCTGGAATGGTGACCGTTGTTCTTTTGCAAAATCTCCTGCAAATACCTGGAAGCTGAGTCATGGCTACTGGACTTCTTTTTTGAGAGATAGAAATGTTTCGCTGCTCATCCAAACAGCTTCATCAGTCTGAATACAGCTAGTGCGAGTACTCCATCTTATAGTCAGCTTTGACCTCTTGTCACCCTGATCTGAATTAGGCTCATAAGATGAACAATGGCCTGAATAGGCTCTTTAAGGAGACAATAGTATCTATAGCCTTAAGGTGGCCTAAGGTGCTGAAACCTATCAAGAATGGGGCGTTAGCTATGGCTTTGGTGGTGAAGGCTTTTTGATTTGTCTGGGTACTTTGGAAAGCACACCCTGATAAGTAGCAGATAGACTATGCCTGAGGCTGCCACCTCTGTTGAGGGAGGGGGTTTCAATGCTCACATGAATGGCTTCCCTTACTCCTCTCTCAAACCACCTATCTTCTTTGTCTAATATGTGTACATCCTCATCTTTGAAATAGTGCCCTTTGTCCTTCAAATGGAAGTGTACTGCTGATTCTGGTCCTGAGCTGTTGCCCCTCCTGTGTTGGGCCATCCTTCTGTTTAATGGCTGTTTAGTTTCTCCAATGTAGGGGTCTGAACACTCCTCACTGCATTGGACCGCATATACTATATTGCTCCTTTTATGTTTTGGTATTGGATCCTTTGGGTGGACAAGTCTCTGCCTTAGTGTATTTGTGGGTTTCAAATAAACAGGGATGTGGTGTTTGCCAAAAATCCTTTTAAGCTTCTCAGACACTCCAGCCATGTAAGGAATGACCAGGTTCTTCCGTTGGGTC
This sequence comes from Phrynocephalus versicolor, assembly GCA_023846285.1. Taxonomy (NCBI): domain Eukaryota; kingdom Metazoa; phylum Chordata; class Lepidosauria; order Squamata; family Agamidae; genus Phrynocephalus; species Phrynocephalus versicolor. The sequence continues at coordinate 91,110,159 of JAHTLZ010000129.1, read as the reverse complement.
TGGGTCTCAGACTGATCCCTCGTTCTTCTGGGATGGCCCACTGCTTTGTTGAAGGCCCACTTTGGATATCCACAGGCCTTAAGTGCTGTCTTCAGGTGCCTGTCTTCCTTCTTCTTGGCTTCTGTGGAGGTGGGGATGCTCTCTGCTCTGTGGCTTAGGGTCCTGATGACTCCTAGTTTGTGCTGTAATGGATGGTGGGAGTCAAACAGTAAGTATTGATCTGTGTGGGTGGGTTTCCTGTAAAACTCTACTCCCAGGTCCCAGTCAGGTCTGATGATGACTGCACAATCCAGGAAAGCCAGCCTGTTGTCTTGGGTGTCTTCCCTAGTGAACCTAATATTTGGGTCCACCACATTGATGTTATCTGTAAAGACCTGTACTTCCTGAGTCTTGATTTTCACCCAGGTATCATCTACATATCTGGGAAGGAGTTGAGTGCCTTCTCCAAAGCTGATTATAAGATGGAGGACTCGCACTAGCTGTATTCAGACGGATGAAGATGTTTGAATGAGCAGCGAAACGTTTCTGTCTCTCAAAAAAGAAGTCCCGTAGCCATGACTCAACTTCCAGATAAACTCACCTGGATGACCGAGAATCTTCACAGACTCCTGCAAATACGCTTCAAAATATCCTGGCTCCAGTGGAGATACCAGAAGAAAAGAAGGAAGGAAAATGGGTCAGAAATCTCATTGTTGGATAGGCTTCCCTAACCACACTGCAGCAGCGTATTGCAACTGGTTATGGCATTACCACTTCTCATCCTCATTGTGCACCAGTTGTACAACTTGGCACCAAATAAAAAGTGCAACTGGCAATTTGCCTCTTATTTGTGCCACTGTACTTACACTGCTGTTTATAAGCAGTAGGTTTCTGGACATTATTAGTTATCAGTTACCTTGATTATCAGGCTGCCTAGATGCCCTAAGCACATCCGATCCTGCCTAATTTCAGAAACTAAGCAGGGTCGGCCCTGGCTAGTACTTGGATGGGAGACACCAGGGAATACCAGCTGCTCTAGGTGCTTGGAGTAGGAACTGGCAAGCCACTCCAGTATTCCTGCCAAGAATACTCTATGGACATGGGGTCACAAAGAGTTGGTCACGACTGTAACAACACAACACACCCACCCCTTGACTCTCAATTATTCTTACATCAGGCGATTCCATCCATCTAGCATAGAGATGGGTATGTTTGTCTCTCCAGTATATTGTTAACTATACCTTTCATGTTGGTCATACCAAATTCCTTGGTCCCAATGTCAAAAAAAACCCCTGCCTTTAATCTAGTCCATGATTTGTATACATATATATGATTTGTATGCTTAAGAAAATAAGAAGAGCCATGGGGGATCAGGCCAAAGGCCCATCTAGTCCAGCTTCCTGTATCTCACAGTGACCCCACCAAATGCCTCTGGGAGCGCACGAGACTAGATACCTGTCTCCTGATACCACTCCCCTGCATCTGGCCCTTGAAGTACCCCGGTTTTAAGCCTGGAGATTACACATCTCCTTGTACATGTCCTTATATCTCTTTAACCCCAGATACCTGTGGTTGAACCTGAGACTTTATTTTTGCAAAGTGTGGGCTTTGTTGCTCCCTTTGAACATAACATGCAGAAGAATTCTTTATCTTCAAGAAAGAAAACACAGCCTTCCTCTGTTGAGCATTTCTAGGTCTTGCCTATTGCAGTTCATCTCATCTCCACAGCTCCTACATAAGAACATAAGAGGAGCCATGCTGGATCAGGCCAAAGGCCCATCTAGTCCATCTTCCTGTATCTCACAGTGGCCCCACCAAATTCCTCTGGGAGCACACAAGGTGAGATCTCTGTCTCCTGCAACCACTCCCCTGCATCTGGCCCTCGAAGTACCCTGGTTTTAAGCCTGGGGAATTACACATCTCCATCATGGTTTGTAACCCGTGATGGACTTTTCCTCCAGGAATCTGTCCAATCCCTTTTTGAAGGCATCCAGGCCAGATGCCATCACCACATTCTGTGGCAGGGAGTTCCATAGACTAACAACGTGCTGGGTGAAAAAATATTTTCTTTTGTCTGTTCTTACTCTCCCAGCCCTCAATTTGAGTGGATGTCTCCTTGTTCTGGTATTTTGTGAGAGGGAGAAGAGCGTCCCTCTATCCCCTTTACTCATGCCCTGCATTATTTTGTACGTCTCAGACATATCCCCCCTGAGGCACCTTTTTTTCCAGACTAAAGAGCTACTTTTCCTTTCAGGGGACAAGCCCTTTAAATGCGAAGTCTGCAGTAAGAATTTCAGCCGCAAAGACAAGTTGAAAATGCACATGCGATCTCACAATGGGGTGAAGCCCTACAAGTGCAAACACTGTGACTATGCAGCTGCTGAGAGCAGCAGCCTGAACAAGCACCAGCGCATCCATTCCAATGAACGCCCTTTCAAGTGCCAGATCTGCCCTTATGCCAGCCGTAACTCCAGCCAGCTCACTGTTCACCTTAGATCTCATACAGGTAGGTTATGGGCATTTATTTCACATATTAGTTAGGAGGGGAACAAGAAGGCTTTAAAAATGTGCAAGGAGAAAAACGCCTTTAAAAAAAAATTACAAAACAAAATGCAAAAGGATGTGAGTAAGAGGGAATGAGAAGAATCATAATCAGCTTGCAACGGTATTAACAAGAATTCAACAGTCATAAATTAAGCATATATATCAGGGGTGGGAACCTAGCAAGTCGCATCTTAGCACATGAGGTTTAAACTAGATCAGGAATCAGGCACCTCAGGCCCTTCACAAGTTTCTGGCCCCAAATGCCCATCAGATCAAGCTAGCATTGCAAATGGTGAGAATTATGGGAGTTGTAGACCCAGAGCATTTGAAAAGCGGTAGCTGCCTGCCTCCAATACAGATTGGTGCTCATGTGGCAGGATGCCATCCTTAGAACAATGAGTTCCCAACCTTGGGTCCCCAGATGTTCTTGTACTACAACTCCCCAAAATCCCAGCCAGCACAGCGAGCGGTGAAGTCTTCAGGGAGATTTAGTCCTAATATATCTAGAGACCCAAGGTTGGGAACTTACAGTAATTTTTGGTTGCAGAATCCTCACAGAATTTAATCTACAAGGTTTAAATCTGGATCAAATATCCTTTCATTGATCAAGCATGTGTAGTGTGCATCTTATTGTATGCTGTACACATACTGATTGAAATCAGGTTTGCGCAACTTGGCACTGTGCAAGGGTGACACTGTCATCTACCTCCCTATTTGCTTGTTTTGTTGTTTGAAATTTTAAAAAAATCCTCCACTACTACTACTACTACTACTACTACTACTACTACTACTACTACTAC
>JAHTLZ010000129.1:91079010-91106826 GCA_023846285.1 Phrynocephalus versicolor | reverse complement strand
ACTACTACTACTACTACTACTACTACTACTACTACTACTACTACTACTACTACTACTACTACTACTACTACTACTACTACCATCATCACCACCACCACTATCAAGGGTTGGGGCTCCTATGGGCTCCGTTTTATCACAAGGAAGTTGCTGGGGTGGGAGGGGGATGCAGGATAACGGAGGGACTTTAGTTGCTGACCATTGCTGCTGGTAGTAAAATCATTCTGGAGCTTCCTCACAATGAAGAGGGTCCCATAGGAACCTCTGGAGCTTTGGGGGAGAAAATGTTTTATTTCTGAAGACTGACCACGGGTGATGGTGCCCTCAGCCTTATGCTTCTTAAATTAAGCCGGTGAATTTCACCTGTTGAGTCCCTGTATTGGAACTTGGTATCCTACAGTGGTTTGGGTCTATCACTCCCATAAATCTCAGCCAACGTGGTCGATGGTGAGGGATTATGGGACATGTAGTCCAATCACCAGGTTGCCTGTCCTTTCCCTATATAAGCAACTTGAAAGAAAGTGGAAAAGGAAACATATGAAGAATATTTCAGGATTGCATTTTAAAATTAATTCTCCTTTCCATCTATTAGAAGATTGTTCATTCCTTGTTGGTCTGATATATATTTTCTATATAGATTAAGATCAGTACGAAAAAACCACAATAAGCCATGCACTTAGGGAGATCAAAACTAAGTGGAACACATTGAATAAATAAATATTTAGTGAAGTGTGTTAATATAAATTAAAACGAAGATAGTCCATAACGGTTTGAAAGAACAATATAACAAAATATATTTTTACCTGTGTCTGATGCTGTGGCTTGGTAGCTCAGTGGGTAAAATATCTGGCTGCAGAACCAAAGGTTGGGAGTTTGAGTCTCCACTGTGCCTACTGCAAATAGAGCCAGCCTGTGTGGTCTTGGGCAAGCTGCACAATGCCAGGGTGCCCCCCAAAAATGGAACAATAAATTACTTTCCGCATATATGCTCTACCTGGAAAAAGCTCACCAAAAAGTCAATACTGATTTGGTAACACATTATTATTATTATTATTATTATTATTATTATTATTATTATTATTATTATTATTATTATTATTATTATTATTATTATTATTATTATTATTATTATTATTATTACACTTTTGCTGCCTGTCAGAGTTTAAGAGCCAAATCAGTGCAGTAATATTAACTACCAAATAACTGATAAGGTGAAACTCTGCGTAACAGCCAGAACTCAGTTGGTGACTTCCAAGGGTGGCAAATTACCACTGATGAATGAGTTACTACTTGCATTCCTACCAACACGTCAGTCACATGACTTGGTGTGTGACAAGGCCGCAAGCAGCTACTTCTTAATTGATAGCAATTTACTGTCATTATTTAGTTCATTACATTTATGACAAGAAGGATTCTGGGCCAAAAAGTTCCATTTTAAAGGTACTATTATATAAATTATTGCATTAAAGCAAGCACTGAATTCATATAATTTAAAAGGCGTTTTAAAATGCATTCAAGTAATGGAACAACTGTCTATTGCTAATAATACCTTGCAAAACACTGCTTGTTTTTGCTTCTTGCCCCTTTGAACAGTGTTCTGTGCCTTTGTTATTCCACTTATCACACACACACACACACACACACACACACACACGAGTGAATGAGCTACAGGGGGTGCCATTTAAGATAGAGATAAAATGTAGGGAGGTCCTTCATTCAGCAAATGTGACTGTTCTTTAAAAATCACGACACATATGGTTAATTTACTTTACCAGTTAATATTTTAAAGATCTACGTAAACGGAAGACTGTAAAAAAGGAATGCATAATTTGTTTAACCACGTACATATTTCATTGATCTAGGGGAAGATTTTTCACATCATGATGTAGCATACTGTGCTTATGTGTCTGCTTAATAATTGAGAGTCTTAATATAAAGTGTTTTATTATACGCATTTTATTAATGAAGACACATTGGCCACAAGTTCCATATATTTTATAGCCTGGCCCTACCATGCATTGTTAAAACCAGTAGCTGACATGCTACCTTTGTTGTTGTTATGTGCTGTCAAGTTTCCTCTGACTTTTGGCAATGCCATGAAACTCCAAAATATCTTGTGGGTTGATTGTGCTGATTGAGTTCTGGGTTGTTGTTTTCAGACATGCACATTTCAACTTATTAGCAAAAGGATTGGATTTAAAGGACTTTTCTTGTGCTTCTGGCGAGGTTTCTGATGCTCTCCTTCTACCTGAGTGAACCCAGCCTACTAACAGACAGTGCATACGCCTCTCGTTTCTCACTGAAAAATGGCAAGAGGCCATTTTGCTTTTTTGTTTGTTCTGACCTCCTTTAAGAACAAGAAATAAGCTATGTCTCAGGCCTGCTTCCTTTTGTTAATATGCAAAAAGGGAAAGTACTATGGTAGCTTGATCACGGAGACGTTAGTTACGGAGGGAGGAAATATGGAGATAAACTTTAAAAGCACATATACACCCATATGCTTGCATGCACATATACATGTGTTGTCGTTCTTTTGGTGAGTAGAAGATTTGCCTGGTCATCACTGAGAAGGAGAAGTCCAATGCAAATTCAGGGAAAGGGGCTCTTATCTCCATCATACCACATCTCTTGTCCCCAAATCAAAACTCCTCTTTTGTCCACAGGAGATGCACCTTTCCAGTGTCGCCTGTGCAGTGCCAAATTTAAAATCAACTCGGATTTGAAGAGGCACATGCGTGTCCACACCGGGGAGAAGCCCTACCAATGTGAATTCTGTGACATGCGCTGTGCCATGAAAGGAAACTTGAAGTCCCACATCCGCATCAAGCACAACGTGGAAAACGCCTTCCAGTGCCTGGAGTGCGAGTTCCAGTGCGGGAACAAGACGAGCCTCCGGCAGCACCTCCGTACACACCAGCCCGAGCAGCCGGTCAAGTGCTCCGAGTGCAGCTACTCCTGTTCCAGCAAGGCCACCCTCCGGGTTCACGAGAGGATCCACTTTCAGGACCGCCCTTTCAAGTGCGAATTCTGCAGCTTCGATACGAAGCAGCGGAGCAACCTCACCACCCACCTGAAGAAAGTGCACCAGGACAAAGTCAAGAAGAAAAGTGTGGACAAGACAGAAGGAGACTGGTTGAAGGAAGGCGGCTCCAGGCAAGTGGCCAAACTGGAGGCCAAGAAAGCCTTCCGATGTGATATCTGCGGCGCTTCCTTTGTCCGCGAGGATTCCCTGAGGAGCCATAAGAGGCAGCACGTTGCATATGATGGGACTAAAAGCAGTGAGCTGGCTGTTTTGCAGTTCCAGGTGGACCCCACTCAGCAAGCTGGTGCTCCTATTACTGTCAGTCACCTCCAGGTGCCACTCCACGCTTCCCCTTATGGCGACGGACAAGTCGAGATCATTGTTGGGCACCAGATGCCCCAGGCTAGCGACCTTGTGCAGGCAGCTTCAGTCAGCATTGTGTCCCCAGCTCTGATCAGCCAGAACCAAGACGATCTGTCTAGCAGTGGCCAGCTGCAAATACTGCAACAGGTGAGCTTGCTTGCTTCGCCTCTCCCTTCCGGGTCTCAAGCGGAAGGCCTGTCAGTGGGCCAGCCCACGGTTCTCCTCACTTCCCATGAGCACGCTGACGGCAATGCAGCAAACCAGGCCCTGATCCCCACCCTTCCGGTGGGAAGCCACGCGGTCTCAGCTAGCCAGGCTTTCATCAGTGGTGTGGAGATCAGCTGCTCGGACCTGGATGGGCTCAACGCTTTGATTCAGGAGGGGGCAGGGGAAGTGACGGTAGTCAGCGGTGAGGGCCAGACCATTGGTATTCCAGCCTCGGCTCCCTCTCCGCCTATATTTCCCCCCTCTTCTCACCCAGATGGAGCAAAGGAAGCCTATTCCATCATCCAAAGCGGAAGCCACACAAGTCTTTTGTGTCCTGCAGACTCTATACCAGATTAGTGGGGGGAAGTCATGTGTTCTGGACTCTGTCGACACATCAACATTCAGCTGTGGAGAGCATGCTATACTGTCCTGTCAAGTAGAAAAGGCACTGTGGGCTGTGTGTTTTTCCCTGCCTTCCTGAAAACACGACATGGCCACCTACGGAGCATAACACATGGGTAACAACCCAGGTAGCATTGCTAAGGCCATAATAGAGAGGTCGTGGAAGGGAGAATCTGTGAATGGATCTCACTCAAGGTAACGGTCTCAATACACATACATGATTCATCTTTTCCCATTTCTCCCTTGAGAGATCATCTTCAGTATATGATTAAATTTTGAAAAAAAACCATGGCAAATACTATCTCTTCAGTTATTCTTGCTCTTTGTAGAAGTTTTAGGCTTAAAGAAAAAGCCCTGAAAAGTTCTTCCAAGCGGGGAGGAATGAATAAATGAACAATCTTAAAGCTTCACATAAAACACTGGCGAAATGCATTCTCCTGCAATCGGGGGATTTCCGTGCATTTTGGATCACAGCTCTCAGTTATTCTGGCCAATTTCTATGGGGATGGCGGGGTCTGTAAGTCAACAAGTATGAAGGCCATCCTGGGCTGGGTAAGGGAGGGAGTACGTTAAACCACCACACAAACCTGAACTACATATTATTGACTGCGGCAGCTGAACTGCCGTGTGGTCTGTGACCATCCTGATGGGAAGAGCAGGCATGCTCTGTGTACAAGGTAAGTCATATCTTGCGTCCCCCAGCATAATCATCTCACTTACTTTAGGCATATTATTTTGTTTGTTATTCCAATGATCAGCAGCAGAATAGTCCTTCAGTACAAATGGGCTGTGGGCACTTTGCCAGTCTTATAATGATTATCTTATAATGGGTACTAGGAAGAAAACAGGACTAAGGAGAATGAAATCTTTTGTGTGATCCATAGATGGTGCTAGAACTCAAGCTGAGGTTTCAAATGAAGGGTTTCCCTTTTAATCATAGCTCTGTCTAATAGGTGCTCCCAGTGAGAGATCCAACATGGTGGCGTTCTAACTTCAACAATAAGTTCAAAAACAGCAGCGGCTTTTTCCTAATGAATGGTCTGCCGAGGTGTCAGCCTGGAAACAATGACTGATTAAAAGTAATTGAGTTTCCTTCCTCAAAGAGCACATAGGCCAGGTTTTTTTTTAATAGTGTAAGTCTTGGAAAAGATCCACGTCATCTTTTTTTTAACAGACAGACACACATGTTTTAAAAAGTCAATTTCTCGACAGTAAGGTTAGGGGGTGATTAAAGACTCAATGGTTTCTTTGGAGTTCGCTAAAGTAAAATAAAAATGCTGCATCTTGAAAAACGTGAATGCATGGGTTGGAACTCAATTAATGCTGGTACTCAGTTTGTTAAACTTGCCTTTGATAAGATACATGGGTGGGTCTTGGTTGCATGCATGGTCATGTGCACACCTGCACCTCATCATGAGCCTCAATTAGCCATGACAAGCTATGTAAACCTTATATCAGGGATGGCGAATTTTTTAGAGACCGAGTGCCCAAACTGCGATTCATAACCCATTCATTTTTCACACAAAGTGCCAATACAGCAATTTAACCTGAATACAGGGGACTGTGAAGTGGCGATGGCAGGTGCCCACAGAAAGGGCTCCGAGTGCCACCTTTGGCACCCATGCCATAGGTTCGCCAACACTGCCTTGTATGAACATCAGTAGAATTTTATTTACAAATCCCCACCTTGGGTCCTTTCGGGAAGAAAAGCAGAATGGAAATATTTTAAATTAATTCTAAATAAATTTTGGGCATTATGAGTGAATGAAAAGGAAAGTATTAAGAATCTCTGATTTTCTTCCACTCAACTTCGTTGTGCTACTAACTTGTGGCAAGGAAAATTAACTTTGAGGTAGTATAATCTTATACACAGATCAGAACTGGTATGGTTCATGCCGGAATCTCTCTTTTTTCAGTTCAGTCTGATGATAATGGCTAGCGGTGCAAAGGGGTTTGTGTATAAATGGTTATCCTGTGACGGACACTACCCACAGAAGGCGCAGGTCCATAAATCAGAATGCTTGACGTAAAAGCCAGATGTGTCTGTTCTGTGGGGAAGGAGAATTTACCCCAAACATGCGCCTACATGTTACACTGAACACAGGAATGCAATGCCAGAGCGTGAGGTTCTCTAACCACACTACCTGCTTTTCACATTCTCAGGGCAAACTGTGCTGCATTTATTGAATAGTAGGAAACCAGCATGTTTACGCTATTGTGATGGCTAGCCTGTAAAACACTGGCTTGCGTACAATAGTGTCAGATAAACAGGAAAGATAACCTGGGTGAAAATGTACAAGGCAACCATCAAGCGCTGCTTTCTACACCGCAATATTGTGTCGGGCTTCAAGGCACAGATTCTGGGGGCTGTCAAGGTTTGCTTTCAGAACGGAAGAAAAGCACCGTTGCAGATCATTTGATAATAGCCATGTTCCTTCAACCTGATGATTTTTGTGGCTAGTGGACACTGCTTGCAACCCCCAAAAAGGAACTAAAAGCCTCCCCAGACAGGGAAATTGGGGTCAGTCTGGTCTATGCTTAAAATGTATTAGAACTATGTGGCATCAGAGAAATTACAAAAAATTGTAGCTCTCTCTCTCTCTCTCTCTCTCTCTCTCTCTCTCTATCTCCAGTAGTTGAAACTCAAAAAATTAGAATATCGTGCAAAAGTTCATTTATTTCAATAATGCAATATATGAGATAGATTCATTACATGCAAAGCGAGATAGCTCAAGCCTTAATTTGTTATAATTGTGATTATGACTTACAGTTTATGAAAACCCCAAATTCACAATCTCAGAGAATTAGAATGTTACATGAAAGCAATAAAACAAGGGTTGTAAATAGAACAATAGTGGAGCTGTGAAAAGTATAAGCATGCATATGTACTCAGTACTTGGTTTGGGCCCCTTTTGCATCAATCACTGCCTTAATGCGGCATGGCATGGATGCTATCAACCTGAGCCCACCCGAGAACAGGCAACTCTGGATCTAATATTGTGTGATACTCAGGACCTGGTCAGGGGAGTGAATGTCACTGAGCCTCTGGGGAACAGTGACCATGCTGCAATTTCCTTCGCCATGCATGTCGGAGGAAGAGTGTCAACCAAATCAGACATAAAAACCCTTGATTTTCGAAAGGCAAACTTCCCTCAGATGAGGAAACTAGTTAGAGAGAAACTGAAGGGGAAGGTTAGAAGAATCCAATCTCTTCAGAGTGAATGGAGCCTGTTTAAAACAACAATAATAGAGGCCCAGCACAAGTGCATACCACAAAGAAAGAAGAGCTCATTTAAGTCCAAGAGGACACCGGCATGGTTAACGAGTAGAGTTAAGAGAGGCTCTAAAGCACAAGGAGAGGTCCTTCTGTAAATGGAAATCCTCCCCAAATGAGGAAAATAAAAAGGAATACAAACTCTGGCAAAAGAAATGTAAGAAGATGATAAGGGAGGCAAAGAAAGACTTTGAGGAACAAATGGCTAGCAATATAAAGGGTAATAATAAAAGCTTCTTTAAATATGTTAGAAGTAGAAAACCTGCCAGAGAACCAGTTGGCCCTCTGGATGGTGAGGGAGGAAAAGGGGAGGTTAAGGAAGACTTGGACATTGCAGAGAAATTGAATGAGTTCTTTGCGTCTGTCTTCACGACAGAGGACCTTGAGTGGATTCCGCTGCCTGAGCCGCCCCTCTTGACTAAAGAATTAAATCAAATACAGGTTAAAAGAGAGGAGGTTTTAGGACTAATTGATAAATTGAGGATTAACAAGTCACCGGGCCCAGATGGCATCCACCCAAGGGTTATTAGGGAACTGAGAAATGAAATTGCAGATCTCTTAACGGTTATATGCAACTTGTCTCTTAAAATGGCCACAGTGCCAGAGGACTGGAGGATAGCAGATGTCACACCAATTTTTAAAAAAGGAAGGAGAGGGGACCCAGGAAACTACAGGCCGGTTAGCCTTACATCTGTCCCAGGGAAGATGGTGGAAAGCCTCATCCAAGAGAAAATCTTAAAACACATAAAAGAACAAACCTTGCTGAGAGAAAATCAGCATGGCTTCTGTAAGGGTAAATCTTGTCTGACAAACCTCTTAGAATTTTTTGAAAAGGTCAACAGGCACCTGGATTTGGGTGAAACGGTGGATATAGTCTATCTGGATTTTCAAAAGGCTTTTGACACAGTCCCTCACCAAAGGCTGCTGAGAAAATTGCACAGTCAGGGGATAAGAGGGCAGGTCCTCTTATGGATTGAGAACTGGTTGAGATCCCGGAAACAAAGAGTAGGTGTCAATGGGACATTTTCACAATGGAGAGAAGTGAAAAGCGGTGTGCCCCAGGGCTCGGTCCTGGGACCGGTGCTTTTCAATCTGTTCATAAATGACCTGGAGACAGGGATAAACAGTGAGGTGGCCAAGTTTGCAGATGACACAAAACTTTTCCGTGTGGTAAAAACCAGAGAAGATTGTGAAGAGCTCCAGAAGGATCTCTCCAAACTGGGGGAGTGAGCTGAGAAATGGCAAATGCGTTTTAATGTAACCAAATGTAAAGTAATGCATATTGGAGCAAAAAATCAAAACTTCATCTATCAACTCATGGGCTCTGAGTTATCCGTGATGGATCAGGAAAGAGATCTTGGTGTGTTGGTGGACAGCTCCATGAAGGTGTCTCCCCAATGTGTGGCAGCGGTGAAGAAGGCCAATTCCATGCTAGGGATTATCAAAAAGGGGATTGAAAACAAAACAGCCAACATTATAATGCCATTATACAAAACAATAGTAAGGCCCCACCTGGAGTATTGTGTACAATTCTGGTCACCGCATCTCAAGAAAGACATAGTGGAACTGGAAAAGGTGCAGAAGAGAGTGACTAAAATCATTACTGGGCTGGGGCACCTCCCTTATGAAGAAAGGCTAAAACATTTGGGCCTCTTTAGTCTGGAAAAAAAGGCGCTTGAGGGGGGATATGATTGAGACATACAAAATAATGCAGGGTATGAGTAAAGTGGATAGAGGGAAGCTCTTCTCCCTCTCCCAAAATACCAGAACTAGGGGACATACACTCAAATTGAGGGCTGGGAGAGTAAAAACTGACAAAAGAAAATATTTTTTCACCCAGCGCGTTGTAAGTCTATGGAACTCCCTGCCACACAATGTGGTGATGGCATCTGACCTGGATGCCTTCAAAAGGGGATTGGACAGATTCCTGGAGGAAAAGTCCATCACAGGTTACAAACCATGATGGAGATGTGTAATCTCCAGGCTTTAAACCAGGGTACTTCAAGGGCCAGATGCAGGAGAGTGGTATCAGGAGACAGATATCTAGTCTCATGCGCTCCCAAACGCATCTGGTGGGGCCGCTGTGAGATACAGGAAGCTGGACTAGATGGGCCTTTGGCCTGATCCAGGATGGCTCTTCTTATGTTCTTATGTTCTAACCTGTGCCACTTCTGAGGTGTTACGGAAAACCAAGATGTTTCAATGGGGGCCTTCAACTCTTCTGCATTGTTTGGTCTCACATCTCTCATCTTTCTCTGAGCAATGCCCCATAGATTCTCAGTGGGGTTCAGGTCTGGTGAGTTTGCTGGCCAATCAAGCACAGTAATCCCATGGTCATTGAACCAGGTTTTGGTACTTTTAGCAGTGTGGACAGGTGCCAAGTCAGCATCCCCATAAAGCGCATCTGCAGAATGAAGCATGAAATGCTCCAAAAACTCCTGTTAGACGGCTGCATTGACCCTGTACTTAATGGAGCACAGTGGACCAACACCAGCAGATGACATGACTCCCCAAATCAACACAGATTGTGGAAACCTCACACTGGTCTTCAGGCATCTTGCATTGTGTGCCTCTCCATTCTTCCTCTAGACTCTGGGCCCTTGGTTTTCAAATGAGATGCATAAGTTGCTCTTATCAGAAAAGAGGGCTTTGGACCACTGAGCAACTGACCAGTTCTTTTTTTCTTTAGCCCAGGTAAGACACTTCTGACGTTTGTTGTTCAGGAGCAGCTTGACAAGAGGAATAGGACATTTGAAGCCCATTGCTAGGATCCGTCTGTGTGTAATGGCTCCATCCATGCCTTGTGAAGGTCCCCAACACTTTTGAATGTCCTTTTCCTGACAATCCTCTCCAGGCTGCGGTCATCCTTGCTGCTTGTGCACCTTTTTCTTCCACACTTTTCCCTCTCATATAACTCTCTATGAATGATAACATCCCACTTATTTTGCAATTACCTTTTGAGACTTTCCCTCCTTAACAAGGGTGTCATTGATGGCTTTCTCTACAACTGTCAGGTCAGCAGTTTTTCCCATGATTGTCTTTCCTACTGAACCTGACTGAGGGACCATTTAAAGGCTCAGGAACCATTTGCAGATATTATTGATTAATTAGCTGAATGGAGTGGAAAACCTTGAGCGTAGAATATTGAACCTTTTCACAATATTTCATAATATTCTAATTATCTGAGATTGTGAATTTGGGGTTTTCATGCCTAGATGCCCTAAGCACATCCAATCGGAAGCTAAGCAGGGTCAGCTCTGGTTAGTACTTGGATGGGAGACCACCAAGGAATACCAGGTGCTGTAGGTGCCTGGAGTAGGAACTGGCAAACCACTCCAGTATTGCTGCCAAGAAAACTCCATGGGCATGGAGTCACGAAGAGTTGGTCATGACTGTAACAACACAACACACACACAGAGACACACACACACAAGCTGTAAGCCATAATCATCACAGTTATAATAAATTAAGGCTTGAACTATCTTGCTTTGCATGTAATGATTCTATCTCATATACTTGTTTCACCTTTAAAGTTGCATTACTGAAATAAATGAACTTTTGCACAATATTCTAATTTCTTGAGTTTTCACTGTATATTTAAATATACAGTATACCATATTGTTATTGGGTTCAGGTGCTCTAATGCCCTCCATTTCTGATGTCAGTGGCTTAATCAGAACATATAAAAATCATTTAATAGTTGGACTCACCTTCCTAATCAACCTATACTGGAATCAAAAACTTCTTCATTTCTTGGAGAAACCACTATTTTGGAATACTGGGCCACTGTAAGGGAAGACAGAGACTGTTCAGAATTGCCAGCATGGTACTGAAATGTCAGTTGTTGAGCTATGGCAGAAAATTGGAGTTTGGTGTGTGTGCCTTGTCAAAACAAAGGGGACTAGTTCTTGGCATGTGACAATCCTTCACAAACCAATAAAGGTTCAGCCATAAATGTTGAAGCACAGAGTTCCCATCTTCAGAGAAACACTAGCAAGCAGACGATAGCTATGTCTGCACAACACATTCTTACCTATTTTTGATTTACACTGTACACACATGAGTATAATATCTGTGTGTTGTGTCGTTACAGTCGTGACCGACTCTTCATGACTCCATGTCCATGGAGTTTTCTTGGCAGGAATACTGGAGTGGTTTGCCGGTTCCTACTCCAGGTGCCTACAGCGCCTGGTATTCCCTGGTGGTTGCTCATCCAAGTACTAACCAGGGCCGACCCTGCTTAGCTTCCAAAATCAGGCGAGATCAGATGTGCTCAGGGCATCTAGTAGGCTAGCATAATATCTAGTGTGATGGCAAAAGAAGAAAACAGCTTGTGCAACTAAGATTACTATTCCCCTTCTGCCCTTCAGCACTTTTTTAAAGATGGGCAGGTTGCAGGCTCTTAAAAACTGGAGTGGAAGTTTTTGGCCAGCACAACACTGTCGGCTCAAGATTGTTCAGAACTACAGATCTGCGCAGGCACATTAATTTTGGCATTTTATTTTGGTCCAATCTACAGCAGTTGGTTGGCACCTCTCAGACGGCAATAGTATAGTAAGGGTTGTGATCAGACAGAGGAAAGGCGTGCAACTGATTTCTTGCTTTAATGGAAGTGATCACCCTTGAAGAGACTCTTCTGTCTTTCCTAAAAGTAGCAGCCATGCAGCTGGACTAAAAAAAAAAGCCCAGCTGGGGCACAGATTGGGGTTGGACTGGAGCACAATTTTGCATACATTGTATGACTGCTAAGAAATAGATTGCACTGGGCAACTCCACATGCCTTCCAAATTGTGATCTACAGCAGGGTGTCCAAACTTTTTGGAAGGAGGGCCAGATTTAGTGGCTGAGAATGTGGGGGGGGGGCGGGTGCTCCCTGACCCTGACCCCCCACTGTAAGCCCCACCCACTGACCCCAGAACACCATTGGCTCCCAGAACAGGGCCAAACAGCCCAAAAACTCACAACAAACAAACAAATAAATTGTAAAAACCAGAAGGAACTGTAATATATATAAGCAGTTTCTTCCGATTTTGCATTTACACAGGCCAATCAAAAGGTCCCGACGGACTTTGGACATGGCTGATCTATAATATTTCCCAGGGTGATCACCTCCAAAGTACAGTGGTACCTCTACTTACGATTTTAATCCATTCTGAATGCATGCTCAAAAGTCGAACAACTTGTAAGTAGAGCAGCCGTATCCAAAAAATAAAAAAATAAAAAGATTAAAAAAATTAAAAATTGAAAGCAGAGCAGACTGCATCTAAAATTTCTAAGGCAGAAGTTAAAAGGCCTTGACAGTCTTCTGCTCTTAAGCTGAATTGTTCATAAGTAGAACCGCTCATAAGTAGAGGTACCACTGTACTATACTCTTTTAGAAATGGGCTGCTTCTGGTAGCAACCTGGAGGCTACTTTCTAGCCATAACCACTGTCTGTTTGGGCATCGTTGCTATGTGGTATCAACTCAGAACTAACTCACAGTGATCCTAACAGGGTTTTTAAAGATAAGTGAGGCATTTAAGGAACAGTTTTACCAGTTCCACACACACACCATAGTGAACCTCTGTGGCAGAGCTGGGGAACCAACTATACCTTTCCTGATCCTGTTGTCCATCCACTTCACCACAATGTGTACCCAGCATGCAGTGCTATGCATTAGCAGTACGCAAATATGGATTGCAAAACCCATTCTTCCCTGTTCATTACACAGCCACACTAAACAATATCATATTGTCACAGCACTCTATCAGTATGAGACAGAGGGTTTGATGTGGCCTTTTGACCACAGACATCTCAGACTAAATAAATTTCCTCTTTTGCTTAATGTAAACCTAAAAATCAAGCATAGGGAAGTCAAAGAAGACAACTCGACATCTTAAGAACCTCCATTTAAGAGCCTTTCAAATATACCTGATGTAGCCAGTCTTTCTCCACAGCACTGTCCTGGATGGGAGCCATTAAACAACATGAGTGTGGTCCTGGATTAGAATACAAAATGGGAATCAGGGACTACAAGAATAAGTAGCTCCTCTCAATCTCTTACTAGGAACTAGACCTCTGTCATTTTTGCTAGGTAGTTTCTCATTGTGTTTCCCTCATAGGATCATAGAGTTGGAAGAGACCTCAAGGACCATCCAGCCCAACCCCCTGCCATGCAGGAATATCTCCTTAGGGCTGAGGAAGTTAATGTCCAGCAGATCTTCATCACCCAGATATGTTTTTAAACATTTTGGACATTGTTATATGGTGGTGCTCAGTACATATGTGTGGTTGCAATTAAGCAAGCTTTGTAATTTATTTAAGTGGCTTTTTTAAATACCTCAATCCATCTAAATCAGAATGTTCAGGAGGTGGGTGCCATTAATATATCATCCATCTCTAATATATTAAAAATGTACAGTAGTGCTTTTTTGTCCATGTTTTAAATCCACCTCGACGGGGAAACAACATTGTAGTAGGTTGGTCATGAGGATTATGAATATATGATAGTAAAATTGTTCTCTAGTGATGGCTTTGTGTGAAAAGTGCTCTATAGGGAATGATTTCCGCATTGATTATCTTGCCTTGCTAATAGCTTTTACAGCCATTTGGTGGACAGTTCACTTTTACATTCATATGTAAATGCTGATGCCTTGGCAAGCTGATATGTAGTAAAATAAGAGAGCAGCCTGTATAATTCTCTGCAGCTTGCTTGTAGTCAAATTAAAATGCTTACCTCTTGGAAAATATAACATTAAGTAATGTACAAGGAGTAAGTTTTCTCCTAATGACCTATGGATTAATCATTTCTAACATTGAATGTGATTAATTGATATCTTCCTACAAAAGCACCATTCAGTATCTGTTCCACTAAGCTTTTCAAGATGTAAGCATTCAGCCTTCAAAGGGCATGCACGTCTCATGCTAAATCACAAGGTAGAATGCAGAAGCGGGACATTTTTGGCAATGAAGGCCATGCTGGTCTGCACCCCCCAACCCAACCCTAAACCCAACATGCTGTGGAATCTGCTCCCATGCCGTTATCAAATCTCCTTGCCATTTCATTTTCCTGGACTTCCCCCAAGGAGCTAAGCATTCATCCTCAAAAGAAATGAGCAGTCCCTTACTGTGGGAAGCAATCCGTCTCTGCTCTTCCTAGAATAGTGCATCTTGCATTCAAGAAAGAGCCTTTTCACATGACCCCTAAACTCCGTGGCAAATGGCTCCCAGCTCCGAAGCTTAAAATTGTTTCCCCACCAGCTCCGGAGTTTACAGTAAATTAAGTGCGACCACGCCCACCTAAGCGCGTCCCAGCGCACTTTTCAGGTACCTGCTCTCTGGGGGTGAAAAATCCCTGATGCGGATCTAACGTAGAGAGTGCCGGGCTCTCCTGGCTTCTGTTTGTTGTCCTCCCCCCCCCGCCCCTTTAAGAGATCTGAATGCTGCCGGGAACAGAGCGAGATCGGCAGAACAGGAGGTAAGCAGGCATTCTTTTCTTTCTTTTTTTCTCCCTCCCCTCATGCAGCCAGCAGCCAGGAGTGCGGAGGGGGCGGGAACACAGAAACAGCGACAAACCCCCAAGATCTCTGGTCCAAATTTAAGTGGCCAGCGGATGTTAGGGGTCGTGTGAAAAGGCTCAAAGACACAGGCTCCCTCCCCCTTCCCCCTTGTTTTGCCCTCTTTACCAAAATCAGGCATGGAAAGTGAGCTCCTTGGCTCCTGGAACGTAACCACAATTAGTGTTATCCAATAACTTATGTTGACCAATAACACCAATAATTGATTTATCTGCCACTTATAGACAGTCTCCTCTTTTAAGATAATGGCCATCCCATTGGGCAGCGATTAAATTTGCAAGGTAAATAATGATCATCATTACAGTGCTTAAAGAGTAAGAGTGAACCTTGTTTAATAACCATCATAATGCATCCTCCTCCTCCTCCTCCTCCTCCTCCAGGTGCGGGGTCTGCTTTTTGGATCCTGAAGGGTCACTTTGCTTGATCTACCACATATTCAGGGTGCATGCCGGTGATCTGCATGTCCTTTTTGACAATGTCCTGCCATCTCAGTTTTGGTTACCCATGTGGCTGCCAGCCATACTTTTCATGTGGTAAGTAGTTTTGGTAGCAGTGGATAGTGCCTCTCCAATATGAATTATCTCATATAATTTATAAGTAACATAGCATTTGCAACTATTTTCTCCCAGGCTCTGGAATCCACTAAGGCAGTGGTTCTCACCCTGTGGGTCCCCAGATGTGTCTGGACTGCAACTCCCAGAAATCCTGGCCAGCTCACCTAGTGATGAAGACTTCTGAGAGTTGCAGTCCAGGAACATCTGGGGGCCCACATGTTGAGAACCACTGCACTAAGTTGAAAGATCTGGCCTAATTTAGTAACTCGTAACTCGTAACCTTCTAGAAAACTGTTTTGTATCACTCAGGGAGATAATATATTTTTTCTTTTCCGGGATATTGATGGTCACCAGAATTATTATTATTATTTTACTGTTTTCTCATTACAATGTCCAGTGAAAAATTATGGTAATTATGATGCCAGTTATGACATGCCATCAAGTGATTCGGACTGGTCTCCTTGTCCCCTCTTTCTGGTATCTGTATGAAATAATGCAGCTTGCCCAAGTCCGCAGAGGTGGAAGTGCAAGCAAGCCCATTAGTCCCACATGATCCAGTGATCTCACCTTGCTTCTCTGCTAGGGAGGCGCATTGGACGTTTCAGTTTCAGAGACCAGGCTGTCCAACCTACTGAGCTATGTTGCTGCTGCTGTTGTTATATGCTGCCAAGTTGCCTCTGACTGAGCTACACTGAAGGTATGTCAAAAAATATTGGCTTTCAAACACACACACACATACATTTTATGGAAAATTTTAAATGAGTATACACTTATATAACTTACAAATCAGGGTTTTTGTTATAACAATAAATGTTTATTATTTATTTATGTTATTTTAGAGTATTTTTACCCCGCCTTTCTCCTTGGAAAAGGACCCAAGGTGGCTTACAGTAATGAGAGAGATTTATCCAGTCCACTACAATTAAGACATATTCACATATTTGAGCACAAGGAATTGAGGGACATCTTACAGCATTAATAGACAACATTACATTAAAGCTACAAGGTTATAAGTAGTTATAAACACAAAGTCTATGTGAACCTATAGATTCATATAATAATTTGGTATTGAAACTTTTCAATGATTTTTATCTCTTTTATTCCACGTTTGCTGATCTTTCCTTTTGAATATGCTTTTATAATATTGCTGAGCCAGTTATGTTTATTTTGGTCTGTTATTTTAAATGTCCTTGTCTATTGTTTATGCCCGTTTTATAATGAATACAGTACTGTAAACCGACCAGAGTAGCCTTGTAGCTAGATGGGGTGGTATATAAGTCCAATAAATAAATAAAATAAATAAATTCTCCGTTTACCTTTGACTAGAGATGCAGTGCAGCAGAAATGTGTCTTGAGCATAAAATCAGAGTCTCTTATATCCAGCCATCCTGCCAGTTCTAGTCTCTACCTTTAGGTGTCACTAGCTGACTTGGCCTTGAGATTTCCCTGATGTTGCCTGGTCGGCAAGAAAGAAAAAGAGGAAGCACTCTGTTGTTCTTAACACATCTCCCACTTCCTACAGTGAGTGACAGACAAGGTGCTGATGTCAGTTGACTGGCCTTTCAGGCATTTATTAAGCCTACCTAATTTTATGGGAGGCCTTCTTAACTTGACACTTCCTCCTTCGTCGCAGTCCACCTGGCATAATAATAAATGCAACCCCCCCCCACACACACACAAACACACACCCTTGCTCCACCCCAAAAGTCAGTTAATCTTCAAAAGAAAGAAACAAAAGTGCACCATAGCAAAAGAGGAAAAGAAGAAGGCTAGCCATGCTAGTGGTAGGGGCATATTACAAAGGAATGCCTGGTAAACACATTTCACTAAACAAACTACAGTTATCAAGTACTGATGCAAATTCTTCAGCCAGGTCCCTGACTGTATTTTGCAAGGTAACAATTTTCCATTTCTTTGTTTGATGACCAGCTGTGTATTTTAGGATTTACAGAAATACACCTTGGATCTATTTAGGGATAAAGACAGAAACAAAGATTAGAAGTAAATAGAAAGGGAGGATATAAATTCCCTCATTCTTTTTTACTGTGTTTTTGTTACTGTTTTTGCTATTTGTCCTTTAAACTTCCCAGATAAGTATTTATGCTGGATAGTAATACTCTGTAGAAGCATTTCCTCAAAGCAAAACAAAACTATAAATAAATAGCTTTCTTGCATCACTCTCATAGGAATCTGTGGAAATTCACGATACCATTAGCAGTTTATATTCCACTTTTCAAAAGTGGAGTTAGCTGAGAAGGGCTCATAATAAATTTTTAGCCCGACAAAGGTACCGTGGTGAAAAAAGTTTGAGAACCACTGTCTTACAGCATTCAAAGACAGCATTAAAGGTACAAGAGAACGTGAGCAGTTAAAGAGAGAGCAAAAATTCCATGTAATCATGCACAGTAGATGAGGCAGTCCTGGCTTCTAGTGGGAGGGAGTTCCAGAGTCCGGGTACAGCAGCCAAGAAAGCCCTTTCATGTGTTCCCATGAGGTGTATCTATGAGGATGGCGGGATGGAGAGAAAGGACTCTCCTGATGACCTTAGCACCCAAGCTGGTTCATACTGTGAGATTCATTCTTTGAACATAGCTTGGACCAAGGTCATATAGTGCTTTGTAGGTCAAGATCAGCACCTTGAATTGTGTTCAATAGCTGATTGGTAGCCAGTGGAGCTGCTTTAATAGAAGTGTAATGTGATCTCTGTACCCTGCCTCGGTCAGCAATCTGGCTGCTGCATTTTGTATGACTATTCATTCCAGGTACAAACAGATGTGTCTGAACAAAGCAATGGCTTTCTTTCTATAGTTTGTCTTTGTCCTGTCTGAATCCAAGATGAACTGGTGTTTAGGTTTGTCCAGCTGTCTTCATTATACACATTGATTCGTGGTTTCAGAATGTCAGAGTATGTTCTTTGCGGGAAGAAGGTTCCAGAGCTACTTCTTGAAGTCTTAATTGAAAATATCCCCTGCATTAAAAAAATACTCTGAATATGCTGGTGGGGTAAATGGAGCAATGGCCCAACTCAGTGTAACTCATTTTTATATGTATAGTTTGAAACAAAACTGTCAGATAGTGAACTGCAGTGTGATTCTTCAGATTTGTGCTTGGAAATCCAGGAGATAGATGTCCATTTGCTTGAGCTCCTGTTGCATGAAAATAAAAATGAATTAAAATGAAAAGACTATTGACAGATAATGCTGCCAGAAACCAACATGGTTAAATATCTGTCCACTAGACGTTCATACACATTAACTTTGTTGAAACCCATATCTGGAAGTTGAGTCATGGCAACTGGACTTCTTTTCTTGAGTGATTGAAACGTTTTGCTACTCATCCAAGCAGCTTCATCAGTCTGAGGAAAATAAGTGGCAAGTCTTCCTTTTTATAGTTCACCATGATTTCACACACACTGTGGTCTGAATAGGCCCATAAGTTGGACAAAGGCCTGAATAGGCTCATTAGGTGGACAAAGGCCTAGGGTGCATGAAAACTTGCGACTTTCATGCAACTTCAGAATAAACTCACCTGGATGACAGAATCTTCACAGACATATTGAAACCCATAGTTATGAGTAGAGATGGGCACGACTTAGCGGAATTTTCGTTTCCGTTTCCGTTTTCCGTTTCCGTTATGTAACGAAACGAAAAACGAAAAACGGCTCAAAACTGGAACAAAAACGGAAACGAAACGACTAATTTCGAGCCATTTTTTCGTTTTTCGTTACTGGAAAAGCACTTAATGGAGCTAAATGGGAAGAAACGAAAAATTTTCATTTTTGTTTTCGTTTGTCGTTTTCGTTACGCAACGAAACGAAAATGAAAACTTTTGAAAATTAGCTCACGAAAACGGAAACGAGCCAAAACGGACCCCTAGACGAAAACAAAAACGAAAACGAACAATTTTTCTGAGTCGTGCCCATCTCTAGTTACGAGGATTGGATCAGTGGAAAGGGTCTATCTGTTTTGCCAAAATAAAGCGCTGGACAGAAAAAAAATTGGTGCAAAATGGAATGCACAAATCGAACCATGAAGCAGCCCAGTGTGGGGTTTTGTTTGGTTCGTGCTCAACTCTGACTGTGAGATAATGTCCTCAGTAGACATGTCAGTGGTGGTGACATAACTACAAGAGAAGGTCCTTTATCTAATCTTAGAACCCAGGAAACCTTGCCTGGGAAGGAAACAATGGCAACAATACCAACCTATTGCTATTCCCCTTAAGAACCCTAAACTAGAGTATTTTTCTGTGTATAAGACTATATTTTTGTCTAAAATGGTTAAGACTAAAAATTTAGGATCACCTTATGCAAGGAAGTAAGCCAAGGAGAGAACCAGAAGGTGGTGAAACTGTAATTTTAGGTTGGAAAAGTGGGGAATCATCTTATACAGGGGGGCATCCTATAGATGGACAAACATATTGGGTAGCTTGTTCTTCACATAAAGAAGGAAACGGGGAGGTCCTGTCCTAAAGTTCAATACTGTTGATGTTTTCATGTGCCATCAAATCAAAAGTGACTTTAACCGGGCTTTCCAGATGATATATTTCAAAGGAGCAGATTTACCCACTCCAACCAAACCCCAGTGAGTTTCCATGGCTTATCAGGGGTTCGAAACATATGTCTCCTGATCCTGGCCTATCATTCTCTTCTCTTTTGTCTGTTCTCACTCTCCCAACCCTCAGTTTGAGTGGATGTCCCCTAGTTCTGGTATTTTGTGAGAGGGAGAAGAGTGTCCCTCTCTCCATTTTACTCATGCCCTGCAGTATTTTGTATGTCTCAATCATATCCGCACCCCCAGGCACTTCCCCCCCCCCCAAAGAGTGAGTGTTCTCAGTATCTCAATTTGTATTTTCACCCAGAACAAAGTTCTTTCATGCAACTAATGCTACACATAGTCAGCAAGTCACCTGAGTTACTGTTGCACCCTTACACTGAGAAGTTACTCATTTGACTGTTTGGAAAACTCTCTCCAAATATTCAACCAATGACTCATCTCTGCTGCATTTTATGGAGACAGTCTCCCCAACCCCACTGAAGCCATGCATCAATGTGTATGGTGAAGACTAGATAAACATCTTGCCTGTCTAATAAGGATAGAGAACGAAGTGTTTCATACTGCAAAAACAAGGAATGGGCATGACGTGTGAGAAAATTGCACAGTCAGGGGATAAGAGGGCAGGTCCTCCTATGGATTGAAAACTGGTTGAGATCCAGGAAACAAAGAGTAGGTGTCAATGGGAAATTTTCACAATGGAGAGAGGTGAAAAGCGGTGTGCCCCAGGGATCTTTCCTGGGACCGGTGCTTTTCAAGCTGTTCATAAATGACCTAGAGACAGGGATAAGCAGTGAGGTGGCCAAGTTTGCAGATGACACAAAACTTTTCTGTGTGGTAAAAACCAGAGAAGATTGTGAAGGGCTCCAGAAGGATCTCTCCAAACTGGGGGAATGGGCTACGAAATGGCAAATGCGTTTTAATGTAGCCAAATGTAAAGTAATGCATATTGGGGCAAAAACTCCAAACTTTATCTATCAACTCATGGGCTCTGAGTTATCTGTGACAGATCAGGAAAGAGATCTTGGTGTGTTGGTGGACAGCTCCATGAAGGTGTCTCCCCAATGTGTGGTAGCGGTGAAGAAGGCCAATTCCATGCTAGGGATTATCAAAAAGGGGATTGAAAATAAAACAGCCAACATTATAATGCCATTATACAAAACAATAGTAAGGCCGCACCTGGAGTATTGTGTACAATTCTGGTCACCGCATCTCAAGAAAGACATAGTGGAACTGGAAAAGGTGCAGAAGAGAGCGACCAAAATGATTACTGGGCTGGGGCACCTCCCTTATGAAGAAAGGCTAAAACATTTGGGGCTCTTTAGTCTGGAAAAAAGGCGCTTGAGGGGGGATATGATTGAGACGTACAAAATAATGCAGGGCATGAGTAAAGTGGATAGAGGGAAGCTCTTCTCCCTCTCCCAAAATACCAGAACTAGGGGACATACACTCAAATTGAGGGCTGGGAGAGTAAGAACAGACAAAAGAAAATATTTTTTCACCCAGCGTGTTGTTAGTCTATGGAACTCCCTGCCACAGGATGTGGTGATGGCATCTGACCTGGATGCCTTCAAAAGGGGATTGGACAGATTCCTGGAGGAAAAGTCCATCACAGGTTACAAACCATGATGGAGATGTGTAATCTCCAGGCTTTAAACCAGGGTACTTCAAGGGCCAGATGCAGGAGAGTGGTATCAGGAGACAGATATCTAGTCTCATGCGCTCCCAAACACATCTGGTGGGGCCACTGTGAGATACAGGAAGCTGGACTAGATGGGCCTTTGGCCTGATCCAGCATGGCTCTTCTTATGCTCTTATGTTCTTATGTTCTTACAGGAATGTGTGAAAGCATTCCATTGATCAGCGATTTACTTGATTAGATGAAACTTCCCCCTGATCCAAAGGTAAAGTCATCCATTGCTACCACTGGTGACTTGGCCATGGTCTCTGCAACGTCAGGCAGCCCACTGCTGAATACCATTCCTTATGCCCTTTGTTAACATCATTCCAAAGACCCCTTGCTATCACTGCCTGGCCAATGAAGCAATGACAGGTGCAGGGAACAACTTCAATTACTGCTCACATTCATTTCCTGAGCAGTGGTGTTGTGTAGACTGGACCTAAGAAAAAGGCATGTGAATTGATACACAGTGGTACCTTGTATAAAGGAATCAATTCGTTCCAAATGAAATTGTGTTAAGCAAATTTTCCTTTATACAAATTTCCCATAGGAATGCATTGAAAATTGAGTAATCCCATTTTTATGTTGTATGGATTTGCACCATAGGCGATTCTGTTAAGCAAATTTCCCCAACTCTGGAATATTTTATGTTGTACAAATTTTATGTTATACAAACTGTTTGTTATACAAGGGTCCATCGTACTGCTAATTCAGCAAGAAAGGAGTGTAACTGTTCAAGGATAGTGGGGGCTCTGAGAGCATCTTGGTCAAGGATCCCCTCTCCTCAAAAAGTGAGTCCTAAATAGATGACAGAGCAATAGTCTGTTATTTGATGACCTTTGGTCACTGCACAACACTGGGATTGTTTATAATTCAGAGGTGGAGCAAATTATGGCACTCAGCGATGGAGTATGTGCCAAGTCCCAAGTTTCAGTGTCTCCAAATAGCAGGTGCTGTGAAAGATTTCTCCTTAATGCCCTTTAGAGAACTGCTTTCTGATGGAAAACAACATACAGATTATGGACAAATAATCAGATTAAATTTTGTGAGTCAGATTCTCTTGTCTCTTCATGCAATTGTGTCCCTTATTGACAACTTCACTTTAAAGCAGAGCTTTGAAAAGTTATTTTGCAACTGGCAGTCCAAATGAAACTTTTGCATTGGAAACTTCTAAGCACATTATTGAATCAGGTCAGTATTTGTCAGTAGGGTCTCTTCCAGATCTGCAGTTCTAAGACAATGATGAAGATGGCGATTTCTATCAGTATCCCATCTACTGTTGGTGATTTACTTCTTCATAGTGCTTTCAGAACAAATTTCACTTCACTTTTTAAAATTGCCACCCCCTGTGAGTTTCCATGGCTGAGCAATGTTTTAAACCCTGGACTCTTAAGTCATAGTCTGACATTCTGTCCACTTACAACTAGTTGGTGACAAATAATAGGTTACTTGGACTCAATTCCTTTCTCCAATAATCAAGGTAAACTGAATAGCATTACCATTTCACTTAATGAGGGATAGCTCTGCTCCGTTAGTTCTTACAGTTATCTGGATGTGGCATCATGGAATGCAGAGGAAGAATACACATGCTTTGAGTGCAGACTCATGCTGTATCTTGTGCTGTTCAGGGTGCCAGAGTGATGAGGGGGTGCATGTACTTTGTACTACAGTCCAGTGACTGGTTGATCTAGATTTTTTTAAAAGGAAACAGAAACAAATTATTTTATTTACCTTTTGGAGCTGTAAAGTAAAGAGCTATTTTTCTAAAAAGAGTATTAGCAACCAACTGCTTTACCCTTTGATCCTTGGAAATAGAATTCTAACTAATTACTTCTCAGAAGCAACATTCAATTTCTACATGTTACATAATACACTGCTGTTCTGTTCCAGAAATTGTCATGTTAAATTCTACACAGATTTGGTATAAGATGCTTTGCTTTTCACTTCCACATCTATGCCGAGATGTCATACAGCAGTGTTGGTATGGGTGCCAAAGGTGGCACTTCAAGCCCTTTCTGGGAGCACCCGACATTGCCCACTTCACAGCCACCTATAGTCAGGTTAAATTGCTGTATTGGCACTGTGCGAAAAATTAGTGGGTTCTGAATCGCAGTTTAGGCACTCGGTCTGTAAAACGTTCGCCATCGCTGTCATACAGTATTCTTAGAAACTTGGCCAAACCCAGCTGAACTCCCCTCCAGATTTCACTTCAATATGAGTCCCCCTCTGTCTTTCATTTCTGGGTGACAACTGTCCACTCACTTCAAAAAGAGGGACTGGAGAGAATCAACCATTGATAATTTCTCTCTTTATCTTTATCTCTTTGTTTGCAGCTTGGAATGCCATCCATACCTGCTTTGTCTTTGTAATTGTTTTAATTAGCTACTCAGCATGGGCCCCTGACAGTACTTGTGATAGAGCATTATGGCCCACGCAGCAGGATAGAGCCGGCTGTTAACATGAAACACAGACATTATGGCAAGCTTAATTTCTTTGTGTCAAATTTATTCCCTCTCTACTTTTTTTAAAATTCCCACCCCCCACTGACCCCCATTTTTGGGGGGTGGGGGTACTGCCAAAAGGTTATTACTGCTAAGTTGAGGCTAGGCTTGGTTTATCACGTAGCACAGATTCGCCAGCAATTCTCCCCCAGACAAATAAACACAAAAACTACCGACCCCGTAAAGTGTAAAAGCCAAGTTTGGGGATAACAGAACCTTTTGGGAAAGTTAATGCATAAAAATGAATCTATCTGCGGTTGGCCAACACTCTCATCAGTAATTATTTGGGAAGCTGCTGGGCTCCCTCCTCCCCTCCCCCATGTCTTGGGGTGTGGAGTACCTTGTAGGTACTGTTTGTTCTTATAGCACATCCTTCTTTTGTAACTAGGGATCTGGCTGTTCAATTATGATGCAGATCCACAGGAATTAGCAGTAAACTTTGGAATGAGTTACTCTTTGCAGGCCATTCTGTCATTTAACAATGCAAAAAGAGCTGCCAGCATCCATGTGTTCTTTGGATTTTCTAGCATTTTGAAGTGCTATTTTTAAGACATCAAAACACCAGCTGGCCACTTTTCAAAGTTTGGGAGAGTGGAAGAAAATTCTGGTGGATGTGCACATAGGAGCAGGGGAATGGAAATTTCTATAATAGGATTTCCTTAGAATATGAATTGCATAAATTTAACCCCAGGTAATTTGGTGGGAATTATTACGTCAGCCCAGCTGTCCTCTGGACATTCATAAAGGCATCTCTTTTATTAATCAGGAATGTTACAAACTCCTCCCCACCCCCTGTTTTCGAAGTAAAGTGTCAAGCCATATCTTTGTGTTTTAAGCTTTAACTTGTTAACATACTTGTTGGCTTTTGAAGATAAGGCTCCTTTTGATGTTGGATTTAGTATGCCAAAGAATGGTATGTGTGTTTAAAAGGGATATTTGCTTTTTTTTCCCCCTCTCCAGTATAAAGTGTGTATTGGAAAGTCTGATATCTGGCATCAGTAAATGTGTGGAAGGGCCATCTTACTAGGGGACCCCCCCCCCCGCACAGTAGATATCTCAGGGTATTTATGGATGAAAAGGGGTAGTGGATCACTTTCATAAATGAAAAAGGGACTAACATAATTTAAAAAAATAAATAAACTATACTTATTTTTGAATTTGTCTATTATGAATATCCACAATTAATGCCCAGATGTTTCCTTTAATATGTGACTAACTGGCATGATTTCAAATCCAATTGCTTCTGAATCCAACTTATTGTGTATTTATTCATTCTTTCAAATGTCAACAAGTGCATCATTTTGGTTCCATGCAATGCTGGGTAGACAAAACAAAACACCAGGGCTTTTTAAAATGTCTAACCTGGTAATCATAAATTCTGCCTGTGCTATGATTGCATTCCCAAGTCAACAGTTTTAACCAACTAATATCATTAACCACTAAGCAACCTTCATTTCGAATTATACATTTACAGGGACAAACTACATGTGGAAGAGAGGGTCGTTGCCTAGATCTTCCCATTTCTTTTTTTCTTTTGTTATTAAAAGCAGTTGGGGTTGGGTATTGGATGGATACAGTGCCATGGGGATGGGGGTGGAACAGGCTTAACTCCTTCTCCTGTTGATTTCCTAAGAGAAATTACTTACTCTCCTGTCACAGAGGAAAAAACAGAAAGGCACAAGTGCAAGAGCCAGCTTGAATTGTCTGCAAAGTGATTGCTGCAGACACTCAGGTTTTTTTTAAAAAAAGAAGGCTGCTGTTTGAGACCTGCAGATGGCTCTTGTTCATTTAGATCTCTGTCCATGGCTGTTGCCTGAAAGCTCTCTTGTCTGTTTGCTTTATTTGCCTCATCTGTTCCCATGGGGTGTCACCCATTTGGGAGACCTGGAGCCAAATTTCATACAGTGTACCATAGGGAGAGCACCTATTTATTATTATTTATATATTTAAAACACAAATATCCTGCCTTTCTCCTCAAAAGGACCTTAGGCAACCTGCAATATTAAAACAAACTCTATAAAAAGGGTTTAAAAGCCTACAAATAACTATCAGAATATTAAAAGAGGCTGCAACAGATATTTATTTTATTTATTTATTTATTATTGAATTGATACCCCGCCCATCTTCCCAAGGGAACTCTGGGCAGCTTACAGTAGGCTGAACCAATCAGCAAGATACAATATAACAAACAAACAAATTAAAAACAGTATTAGAGTAAAACGGTACCTCTCTTTGGCAAAGACATGTGAGGCTCAAACAATATAGGACCTCATTAGTTGGACTAACTAACAGATGGCAGGGGGAAAAAATCTAAACTTGGTCACCAAAGGCCACGCAGAGAGCAAGGCTTTCTTTCTTTTTTTAAATTTTTTTTTATTTTAATAGAAAGACATGCAAACATAGAATAAACAATAATAAACAATAATAAAGACTACAAAGTGCCCCCCACCCCCCGGGACCATCCAATATTCATGAATCTTCTCTTCCTTCTTCATCTTCTTCTTACTTTTTCCGCTTCTTAGGGTCCTTTTCTCCAGAATATTAAAAATTAGGGGACAATGAATAGTAAAAGCAGTTCTAAAACACACTGAAAAGCCACCTCACACACCACACAAAATATTATTAGTAGACAGAGGATAGTGCAATGTACAGATTTGCATAATATTTGCATATATGAATTTCATAGGAACACATTTGGAAATATGGATAGCAACATGATCTATCTTCTGTCTCAATAGTCTGTCCAGGAAGCAACTGCTGATGGGCACCTTTATTCTCTGAGGGGCCTCATTTGTTTAGTCTCTTAAGTCTTTAAACCACACTTGCTGGGGACCATCCCTCAAACAGAGAGTGCACTCAAATAGAAGGCTGCCATCTATAAAAGATGACAGATGACCCAGAGATTCTGATTGGCTCATTTCTTTGACATTCCTAATAATTCTGTACCATGCTCTGAGCACTGTTAGATGTCTTTTCTGCTTTAGTCTGTATGGATTTGTATCTGTCTTGATTGTGTCTCTAGCTTATTGCTGCGAAGCAGATTACCTTCAGAATCCACCTGATATCAAGCTTGGTTTCATTGGAAGCTACCAGGGCCTACATTTACACAACATCCACTATTACCCTGTCACATGTCCTGTCCCCACCTACCCTGGCTAATAAGATCCAGGAGCCAACCACCATTTTAATTTCCCACAGCTCCGACAATGCAGCCTCATTAAATCCAAATTTCTCTGATGAATGTAAATGGCAGATCTAAAGTGGTACCACTGTTCCCCACCCCCCAAAAATCCACATATGTCTGTTGCTACCCAACAATGTGGAAAAGATACCAAAGAAAATTTTATCAAGATGCCTGATAATCTGACATCCATCTTGTCCTGGGCAGTTTTCCTGCTTGTGCATGGGAGCCCGCAAGGGTAAACAAGAAGAATACTGTACCCCGTTGAAACCCTGGAGAGCTCCTGCCATTCAGAGTTGATGAGATTAGGCTAGATGGACCCATGCTTTGATCCAACACAATATAAGGTAGTTTCCTGTGTTGCAAGTAGAAGCTATGCCCCCCTAACATCAGCACCATAACTTATTATATCTTGGTCATCTGGCTATGAATCCAGAGGTTGGGAGTTTGATTCCCCAGTATTCCTCCTTGATAAGAGCTCAACTTAATGATCCATTGGGTCTTTTCCAACTCAACCATTCCAAGTT
>JAHTLZ010000129.1:91068664-91079000 GCA_023846285.1 Phrynocephalus versicolor | reverse complement strand
CTGGAATGTCCAACTTTCATTTTTGCTAGAGGCATATTTCCAAAATAACTGAACTTGTCAAAACTTCCGTCATGATACCCAAGGATGAAACACTCAATTTTGTTTTACAAGGTTTCTGGCATTAATGCTTAGCTAGCTTGCGCAGTGCAAACAATGGGTTTATAATGGCAGCAGATTATTTTCTAGTTTTCATTTTGAAATAGATGGTGAAATGTTGACATACTGAGAGCAAACATCACAAAATCTTTGGCTGGGTCAATAGGTTGCTCACAAATGTGTGGGAAGGTTAATCCCAAAGCTCCTTGTCCTCCTGAAGTACCCATTGTTTTATGTATCCATAACCCTGGAAAATAAAATCATAAAGGGCCTACTCTTTAACCCCCTCCGCCCTCCCATTTCCAGGAAGTTAAATTCACACACTTCTCACAAATGAATGATTTAAGTAATCCACAATTTTTATGACCTCTCACTGCTGTTCCAAATTACTTTCTTGGACACAGTAGTGAGGACTATTTTTCTTTATTTTCAAGTTTAAAAAAACTGCAACACCATCTATTCAAGAGTAGCATGGTTGTTTGCAGGGATTAAAGTTTTGAACTCACAAAGTTTAATGGAGCATGCATATGTGTGGTGCTTTCTAAAGCAACATGCTATAGCCAGTCTGCTGCCCTCCAGATGGAAATCAGAAGCCAGGAGAGCTCACATGACTGGATTAGATTATAGAACTAGGATGGGAAACCTATGCCCAGATCTTGATGCAGCTGTGTTCTCCAAGTGACCTTGGACTGTTTCTCCATCTAATCTATCTTGCTATGATGATAAAGTAGCAGGAAACCAAGTACAATGACTTGGTACCTTAGAAAGAAACGTGGGATATAAAGATCTGGAAAGTGTTTTGTAATTATATTTGTCTGTAGGTCCAAAATTGTTTTGTAATTATATTTGTCTGAAGGTGATTACTTTACCTACTGTTGGTGGATAGAGTGATGGACTAGAGTGATGGACTAGGTTCAAATCCCCACTCAGCCATGGAGACTCACGGGGGGTGGGGGGGTGGGGTGGGGGTGGGACTGGAAGAGACACTCCTTAAATATCTCACTTACCTTGAAAGCCATAATAGGGTTACTATATGTTAGTAGCAATTTGAGAGCACAAAACACCAACAGCAGGTGATGACTAAGTTCTTTTGACCACAAAGCTCTGCCTTAGCTGGGCTCCTGTTTCTGGATCTGTATAACCCCTTTTGACCAAATACAAATCCTTGCTCAGATCTTCCCATAAAGTGCGCAAATGTCTCAGGAACATGGTAAGGCTAGGAGCATAAGGAAGGAAGGTTGCAGGTACTGTGGTACGTTTTATAAAGGAATTAATTCATTCCAAATGAAAGTTATATTAAGCAAATTTTCCTTTATACAAATTTCCCATAGGAATGCATTGAAAATGGAGTAATCCCATTTTTATGTTGTACGGATTCGCCCCAGAGGCGATTATGTTAAGCAAATTTCCCCTATCTCCGGAATTTTTTATGTTGTACAGATTTTATGTTATACAAACCATTTGTTATACAAGGGTCCACTGTACATATCTTTCTATCCCCCCACCACACACACACATACACACTTCTTGCAAGTAAATGCTGCCTAACCAATTATTATCCAAAGGGTTTCTGCCTGTAAACTGACTTAGGAGTGTTTTCATCTGCAGCTTCTTGAAACAGGATAGCCTGTTATGATGTTTTTAAGGGGACAAGTGGTTGTATGTATGAAAAAGGTCACAGAGAGGGCTGAAAGCCTGGCTATGTATTCCCAGAGAAACGGTGCCTAGGCCCCGGTGCATGCTGGGTGAACAGAATCCTGTGCAGTACCTTATCAGGAAGAGCTGTCAGTGAGGAATTCCAATAATCCGATCCAGAGGTCAGAAGTGCAAGTATAAGCACCTACAAATCGGATTGAGCCGAGCAAAAATGGCAAAGCCGACTAATATTCCACAGATGACAAAGTGGGTTAATTCATCAGGCGTCACAAGTAATGAATGGAGATTGATTGGTGCAAGACATCCAGCCTTCACCTTTTCCGTTTTTTAACTTTACAGTAACCTGGAGTGGTAACCTTTCCCAAAGCAACCTCAAGGATAATATATCCCGAGAAAGGTGAACGGTGGCATTAGGCAAACAGATTTACCAAGAAAACCTGCCTCATCCTCATGATTAGAATCTTCCTTGCAGCTGAGGGGGGTTGTTTGTCAAACAATTTTTAAGCTATGATTTTTTTTAATGGTGGGCTCAGGATAGCTGTTATTGCTAATTATATTTTTAGCATGTTTTTCTTCCAGGGAAAAGCAGCAGATCTATCTCCTCTGCCCCATTTTTCCTCACAACCACCCTGTGATGTGAGTCATGCCAGACCCAATGGGACTTCACACAAGCCAAGGCTCTAAAGGCCATTGAACCTGAATCTCTCAAATCCCGTTGAACAAGCCAAGTACATGTGAAAGGGATCTGAGAGTCTGGGTCAGGCATGTCCAAACTTTGGCCCTCCTGATGTTTTGGTCCACAACTCCCAGAATTCTAACATTAGGTTGCCAAAGACAAAGGACTGAGAGGGAGTTGCAGTACAAAACATCTAGAGGGCCGAAGTTTGGACATGCCTGGTCTGGGTGGACCACAAATTGAACATGAGTCAGCAGTGTGATGCAGCGGCCAGGAAAGCCAATGTGATTCTTGGTTGCATCAACAGAACCATAGTGTCTAGATCAAGGGAAGTGATAGTACCACTCTATTCTGCTCTGGTCAGACCCCACCTGGAGTACTGTGTCCAGTTCTGTGCACCTCAATTTAAAAAGGATGTTGACAACCTTGATCGGGTACAGAGGAGGGCGACCAGGATGTTTGAGGGTCTGGAGGAAATGTCTTATGAGAAACGGCTTAGGGAGCTGGGAATGTTTCGTCTTTCAAAAAGAAGGCCGAGAGGGGATATGATAGCTTTGTTTAAATATTTGAAAGGATACCATCTTGAAGGGGGAACAGGTTTGTTTTCCATGGTTTCAGAGACTAGGGCTTGGGACAATGGTTTCAAACTGCAGTAAAAGAGATTCCATTTGAACATTAGGAAGAACTTTATGACAATTAGAGTTGTTCAGCAGTGGAATATGTTGCCACGGAGGGTGGTGAAGTCTCGTTCTTTGGAGGTGTTTAAGCAGAGGCTGGATGGCCATCTGTCGGGAGTCCTGTGATGGGGGTTCCTGCATGGCAGGGGGTTGGACTGGATGGCCCTTGAGGTCTCTTCCAACTCTACGATTCTATGAAATTGCACAACTTCTCCCCTGGACACTGCTGGCTTGCAATTTGTAATAATCATCAAAGAACTGCAGAGCAGGAAGAGATCCTAGATCATCAAGTCTGTCCCTTGTCAAAATGGAGGAGTGACCTCCCAGCCTCTCTAGGTCTACAGCCTAAAACCTAACTCACTGAATTCCTCAGCAGCAACAACAACAAAATTGAATGTCTGGAGAAGAACATTTTTGAAAAAATTAACATGCAAGCTATCAGGCCAGCTGATTCACAGACTGTTCACAAAGGTACCAATATGACTTCATTTCCCCAATTTGTCAATCGATATTTGATTTACAGTTGACTATGTGAATTAACCAAACTGACAAACCTTTGTGTTAAGAGCTGTGCAAAATCCCCACCACCACCTTTTGAGGATAGCTCTGTAAATGCTTCATTCACACATGCAGGTTGAACTTTGATGCTATTTTCCCTAAATGGCAAAAAAGATAAAAGACAAGTTAAAGCACTTAGAAGTTCCATTGATTCCGGGGAGACAGTTAACCACATTCTTGAAAAAAAGAAAGCAATCACTACCAAGGAGGAAATAACAAAGAGAAGAGAGAGAAAGGAAATGAAGATAGAGATTGGTTTGGGCAAATACTCACCCACAGCTTATTTTCACAATTGGCAATGAGGTTAAATGGAAAACAAGCCTTAATTAATTAATGTTAATTAATCATATTGTGATCTGCAGGGATTTCTCTGCACATGTGTGCTTGTGCAAAGAATATTTGAACCCAAAATTGCCAACAGCATAAAGGAATAACAAATCTGAAGGAGGGGGTCACCTGACTCTATTTGAAAGGCAATCAACAGTGGAATGGATAAAGGCAAAGAATCTTTCACCAAGTATATTATTAACCTGTGGAATTTACTGCATATGGATATTTTACTGAAGCAAATGCTTTGGGAGGATTTTAAGGATTAGATACATAAATGCAAGAGAGAGAGAGAGAACATTTATTTTTGCTCACTAGGATTAAAGGCCAAAGTACACATTACCCTAGCTACAGATCTTTGATGCTTTTTGGAACACTTAAAGAAAACTGCCTTGATGGAAATACTGTATCCCATTTTACTCTGATTCTATCTCCACTGTCAATAGTGACTAATTGTGTATAAATATGTGGCTAAAATGTCATGCTTTCTGGATCTGAAAGAAATGTGTCAGTATATTCCATGAAAGTACATGCTAAAATAAATCTGGGATGCAACCCTTTTTGTTTGGATAATTTAGATAATAAGGCAGCATGCTTCCTCATGGGGGCAAGTCCATGATGAAGGGTTCTTTTTCCCTTAGGAGAGAGCAAGGCACAGGGAGCTTCATGGCTTAGTGGTTAAACTGCTCTACTGCAGTCAAAACTCTGCTCACCACCCAGGTTGAAGTTCAGATATTTATTTATTTATTGCATTTTTATACCACCCATCTAGCAGCGAGGTCACTCTGGGTGGTTTACAACAATTAACACATTCAAACAATTTATACAATAAAACCATAAAATAGTAACACAATAAAATAAAAATAAAAAGAATATTGAAGTGACATAAAACAATATATTATTATTGGCAGGCTAATCAGTTAAAATCAAGATTTAATGGGTGAACACTGAGTTGGAATTATATTTGGGGGAATGCCTGCTTAAATAACCAAGTTTTTAATAGTTTTTTAAAGGCAGCCAAGGAGGGGTCCAGGCAGATGTCTGGTGGAAGCTTATTCCACAGGTGAGGAGCAACAGCAGAGAAGGCCCTATTTCTTCTTTTTTCCTTTCGGGCCTCTCGTGGTGTTAGTTGCCTCAAACGCCTAGCCTGGGAGGATCGGGTATTATGGGCGGTTTTCAAAGGGAGAAGGCGCTCTGACAACTCAAGTTTCCCTCAGCATTTCATTCTTTCCAAGGTTGGTAAATTGAGTACCCTACATTCCTGGCCAATGTCACAGGCAGCACAAGAACTACACACAGTGTAGTGCAACAGAATGGACAGGCTGGTTTACCATTCCTTTCTTCTGGGGACACGCTCAGACTGTCCGGCTTTCCCTAGGTCACACAAGCACAGGAAAGAGCCATGTGATACCCTTCATGTTGTACCCTCTTACATCACAGAGCCAGTGCAGTTGCAGTTCTAGTAGTAGGGGAAACACATGGCTGTTGTGGGAAGGAAAACTCAAGAGATTGTGTGCCTCTCTGATTTAAAACATGCCATTGACAGAAATGAGGAATGTGTAGAATGGTAAAGAATATATTTATGGGATAAACTATTTTACAACATCACATATCTTTTGGACTTTAGACAAGCAAGGCTAGTTAGTATTTGTGGTACAGTATAATTTGCCCAACCATTTCTGTGCTAGGTGACGTTTCTGTATTGCAGTATCCTTTATATTATATACACATTTAGCTGACATTTAGCTTCTGTGCCAAAGCTAATGAAATAGGTTTCAACAGAGGGAAATATAGGATGCTGCATCTACGTAAAAAAATAAATTGCACAGATGTAGGATGGGAGACACCTGGCTGGAAAATAGTGCATGAGAAAGGAATCAGGGAGTCTGAGTGGATCACAAATTGAACATGAGTCAGCAGTGTGATGTGGCGCCCAAGAAAGCCAATGCGATTCTTGGTTGCATCAACAGAAGCATAGTCTCTAGAACAAGAGAAGTGATAGTACCACTCTGTTCTGCTGTGGTCCGACCCCACCTGGAGTACTGTGTCCAGTTCGGCGCACCTCAATTTAAAAAGTATGTTGACAACCTTCAACGGGTACAGAGGAGGCCAACTAGGATGGTTAAAGGTCTGGAAGAAATGTCTTACAAGGAGCAGTATATTCCATGAAAGTACATGCTAAAATAAACCTGGGATGCAAGCCTCTTTGTTCAGATAATTTACATAAGAAGGCTGAAAGGGAATATATTACCTATGTTTAAATATTGAAAGGATGTCATATTGAAGAAGGGACTGGTTTGTTTTCCATGGCTTCAGAGACTAGGAGTCAGGGCAATGGGTTCAAGTTACAAGAAAAGAGATTCAATTTAAACATTAGGAAGAACTTCCTGATGGTTAGAACTGTTCGGCAGTGGAGTATGCTGCTGTGGACAGTGGTGGAGTCTCCTTCTTTGGAAGTTTTAGAGCAAAGGCTGGATGGCCCTCTGTCAGGGTTACTGTGATGGGGGCTCCTGCATGGCAAGGGGTTGGACTGAATGGCCCTTGAGGTCTCTTCCAACTCTATGATTCTATAACACTAAACCCACTTTAGCCAGGTACCCTGCAGAATTTGGGCTACAACTCCCATCACTCCATCCAGCAATACCCGTAGAGTATTGGTTATGCACAATAGCTACTGTAGTCTGTCACCCCTGGAGAGTGCTTATCCACAAACTTTTCAGGTGGATAGTGCTGCCTTTGAAAGACAGAGAGTGCTTCCAAAATACCCCAGATACACTTCAACTACAGTATGTGGGGACCTGTATAGGCAATTAGTTCTATCACACCTTGAGTTAATTGTCTTTGAGAAGGGATTTGGATAGTGGAGGTGGGAACCAGCAGGGATGGCTAAAATTAGTCACTAGCAAGTGTAGGCAGTTGCACAAGGTACTTAAATATACTGTAAGTAAAGCCAAGCAATCAAGCTTCAACCCAACCCAATGATATGAACAACACCTGTAATGATGAACAATCTTCTGGCTCCATGGTTCTGAAGAAAATAAGTGAGCATAATACTTCATACGGATTAATCTGATCTCCTGGGGTTAACTGTGACTGAGAGTAGCAATGAAGGCTGTAGGATTCTGAGAGTATTCATCTCCCCACCCCCAAAGAAGGGGAGTGAGGAGCCTCTTCCTAAATTCTGTCATTTTCTCCTTGTCTGTTGTCTTTCTTTGTTCCTGTTGATAGCGCTGATGCCTGATGTCAGAGCCATAAATCCCAACAACCGGCAGAGATGGACAAAGCCTTCTGGTATTCCTGTGCACCATTGTTTTGAAAACCAGAACCGTATTTTACTTTCGCTCCATAATTGGTTTTTGGAGATATAAATGTGTCCTTGAATGAAGCGGCCACGGTGAAAACTGTGGCCACTGGGGAACTCTTATGGCCCACTCAAGCGTAAAAGGTTAGCTAAGATTCAAGCCTATTTTAAGCTGATAATATATTTAATAGATTTTTTGTGTGTTTATTAGCCGGACCTGCTTTTCTTTTAAAGTATATATTGCAAGTTGATTTGCATCCCACAAGGGAAAAACAAGGAAACAAACACACACACAACAAAACAGCAAATGGTAGCCTAGCCTTTACTTCTTGTTGGACAAAACATTTATTTTAGCAGAACATCTGCCCTGGTTTTACACGCCTCCAAATAGAATACTGTCAGAGTAGGAATTGTGGGATTGTTTTGGGTTCATAGAAAGCCATTTCTACCATGCAAATCTCTTGGTCCACCTAGTTCAGTATTATCTACTTAAATGTAAAGGTTACCCCCATACATGTGTGCTAGTCATGCCCAACTCTTGGGGCGGTGCTCATCTCCATTTCTAAGCCAAAGAGCCAGTGTTGTGCAAGTCTGTGGCCATGTGCCCAGCATGGCTAAATGCATTTCTGTGCATGGAACACTGTTTGCCTTCCTACTTTTTATGGCGGTACCTATTTATCTACTTGCATTAATATGCTTTTGAATTGCTAGGTTGGCGGGAGCTGCGGTTAACAGAGATACAGTTTGTTGCATTAGAGATGGGCACGACTTAGCGGTATTTTCGTTTTCGTTTTCGTTTTTTCATTTTCGTTACGTAATGAAACGAAAACGAAAAACGGTTCAAAAATGGACCGAAAACGGAAACGAAACGACTAATTTTGAGCCAATTTTCGTTTTTCGTTACTGGAAAAACACATAATGGAGCTAAATGGGGAGAAACGAAAAATTTTTCGTTTTCGTTTTCATTTTTCGTTTTTGTTACGTAACAAAACAAAAACGAAAAATTTTGAAATTAGCTCACGAAAACGGAAACGAAACGAAACGGACCCTAGCCGAAAACGAAAACGAAAATTTTTTTCTGAGCCGTGCCCATCTCTATGTTGCATGGCACCTGGGATTCAAACCGCCAAGGTGCCAACATTGCAGCCAACAGTTTCAATGCTTTAACTCACTGAGCCACCACACCCCTTTAGTATTATCTGCTCTGGTGTTTACCAGCCTTTTAAAACCCATGCTATTTGATAAACTAACCCCACCACCACAATTCCATCATCCTCTCATAATTTTCTTTGGAATTTGATCTATCACAACTGAAATCAAATTGAAACATTTGCATATTAAATAATTTTAATTGATTCGATTAACTTCCTCTTTCATATAGGAGCAAATAAAAAGTGGTGGTGTGTGAGTGTGTGAATAAACAATGCAGTGTCTCTCCTGGAATTCTGATACTCTACTTGCCTCTGGATAAGTATGCACATTGGCTGCAACTCCCTGATCTACTCTGAGCCTCCAGAATACAAGAGCTGTGCATCCCATTTGTGGCAGCCTTAAAAACAAACATAAAAGTTACCTAATTTGTAATTCTCACAGCCATAAATAGGCTTTTATTTATTTATTTATTTATTTATTTATTTATTTATTTATTTATTTTCTACACGACCAATCTGAATGCAAAGTCACTATGGGTGGATCACAGCCACAGCAAAAAAACAATGCAAGCAAAACTAAACATAATAATATCAAATTGTCACAGTACAACATAAAAATAACAAAACAAATCTTAATACAATAAAAACAATAAGAAATCCTACAAGACTCTGTAGTAGAGATAGATCACTGATGGGGCAGGATCACACAAGAGTTCAATTCCCCCACTGCGCCTCTGGTCTATAAAAAAGGTAAAGTTTCCCCCCGCAAATGCGTGCTAGTTGTGTCCGACTCTAGGGGCGGTGCTCATCTCCGTTTTTCCATTCAACTCTTCAGTTCTAAGATGACAAGGATGATGATTCTAATTTGTTAGCAGAAAATAGAAGCAAAGCAAACCACTTGAGTTCCATATTATTATTTTATCTTGTTATTGCTATCTACTCGCATATATGTCAATTGCTTTATGGGCCACATCAATTATAGCAGGAAAATTCTGACTTGGAGGGTTTCAGTGGGGCATTAATGACTTCAGTTTCTTGTTGGCTTTCAGGCAACATGACATCACAGCTCAGAGGAAAGAAAATGTGGGTCTTTCGTTGCAAGCGACCTTGCATTCAAAAGCAAGGCTATTGCAACTTTATTTCGTATTTTTATGATATCAAAATATAATCATTTCTTGAACAGTATAATGAGATATACTATTGACTATTCTCACCTTAAAGAAGCCAATTAGGAGCTAAATCATAGAATCATAGAATCACAGAGTTGGAAGAGACCTCAAGGGCCATCTAGTCCAACTCCCTGCCATGCAGGAACCCCATCACAATATTTCCGACAGATGGCCATCCAGCCTCTGCTTAAAAACCTCCAAAAAAGGAGACTCCACCACCCTTTGTGGCAACATATTCCACTGCCGAACAGCTCTAACTGTCAATGAAATTCTTCCTAATATTTAAATTGAATCTCTTTTCCTGTAGTTTGAAACCATTGCCCCGAGTCCTAGTCTCTGAAGCCATGGAAAACAAACCTGTTCCCTCTTCAATATGACATCCTTTCAAATATTTAAACATAGCTATCATATTCCCTCTCAATCTTCTTTTTGAAAGGCTAAACATTCCCAGTTTCCTAAGCCATTCCTCATAAGACATTCCCTCCAGACCCTCAACCGTCCCGGTAGCCCTCCTCTGCACTCGCTCGAGGTTATCAACATCCTTTTTAAACTGAGGCGCACAGAACTGGACACAGTACTCCAGGTGGGGTCTGACCAGAGCAGAATAGAGTGGCATAGTGATCTGAACATGGAAATACTACCTCATCAGACTATTGTTCCTGGATGGATGGATGGATGGATGGATGGATGGATGGATGGATGGGTGGGTGGGTGGGTGGGTGGGT
>JAHTLZ010000129.1:90978881-91031023 GCA_023846285.1 Phrynocephalus versicolor | reverse complement strand
AATAATAATAATAATAATAATAATAATAATAATAATAATAATAATAAACGTGAAAAAATTACGCAATATCAGGATCTCAAAATTGAACTTCAGAGACTCTGGCATAAACCGGTACAGGTGGTCCCAATGGTAATTGGCACGCTGGGTGCAGTGACCAAAGATCTAAGCAAGTATTTAGAAGAAATTGGAGTTGACAAAGTCACCATCAGTCAGATGCAGAAAGCCAGCTTACTGGGTTCTGCTCGCATAATTCGCTGATACATCACTGAGTCCTAAATGGCTGGGAAGCGTTGGACTAGTGATTGGTAATATAAAATGCAGCGTAAATAGCTGTGTGGTTAATATATTATTATTATTATTATTATTATTATTATTATTATTATTATTATTATTATTATTATTATTATTATTATTATTATTATTATTATTCCCATCTCTGTTGCCACATTAACACCATTAGTTGTCAAAGTCCCCAAAGACCCTTTGTTATATTTGTTTTAAAACTGACTTTCACAACTACCCCTTGAGCTGTTAAAACTCACTCCAATTTTTAGCACAAGTCCATAGCTCACTTTGAGATGTAGCAAATGGCTACAAAGTGGTGTAAGAGATGAACATAACATGAAAAAACTCCTTTCTTCCCATCCCACCCCACCCATCAAAACACCTCTGCTTTCCATAGCTGGCTTCACCACTTGTCTTTCTTCTTGACAGTGATGACTTCCAGTGACAAGGCCCTGAAGGGGAGGAGGAGTTAAAAGTTAGTTTCAGGGGAAAGAGACTCTGGGAAATAGATTCAGGAAGCCCTCCTTCCAAAAAGTCCTTTTATTCTTTCCAATTTCTTGGGATCCACCATAGGTGAACCAGTTTTGAAAGACATTCACCTAATATTGGACATAGGCTACGTAGTATCAATGCTGGAGCAGTCTTACAAATAAACTTTGAATTACACAAAAAAAAATATTTCGAGGTATGGCATTGCCAACTCAGCTCGCTGAATAGCTGAGAGATTTAGGTATCTGATTGTAGAGGTGGAGGTTGGATTCCCCACTGTGCCTTCTGCAAAGTAAAGCCAGTTTATGTGGTCTTGAACAAACTGTGGAATCCCAGGGCACCCCTCCCCCAGAAGAAGAGGAGGGTAGATTTCTGTGCATTCCACCTCAAAAACCCTGAAAAACATCACTATATGTCAGAATGTACTTCACTGCACATGACTGTTATATACTCCCAGTTCCCAAAATGATGGCAAGAGTGCTTTCCTACTTCCAATTCTCGAGAATGCTTTACACACATTTTGTGTTTGACCCAAAGAATAGCATACACAGTATTGCCACCAATAATGTATTTATTTATTTATTTATTTTTGCATTTGTATAACGCTCCCATTTCCCAAAGGAACTCTGGGCGGTTCACACAATAGGCTTAAAAACAGATAACAATAAAACAATATAAAATAGTAAAATAGTGCTGGGCAAGAGGCAAAGACTTAATGACCATGAAAAAAGAGAAGGACACAACCTTAACTGGCCAAATTACTCCAGCTTAAGGTTGTTGGAAGGTCTGCCTTCATCTTGGCCTTTCTCTGTCAATGTTTACCTCAGACAGAGGAGGCTTGGCTCTGAGGTACCTCAGCTCCTTGCATGCTAAACCTGACAGACATTCCCTCCTAAAGAATAACTGTGTGTCAAGTGCCTATTATTTCAAGTTATAAAATGCTCCCATGCCCAAAACCATCAAAACTCCTATCACTTTGCTTTAGAATAAAGTAGTTGGGGGAAGAGGGTCATGATAAGGCCTATGGTATTCTCCCTTGGAAAAATTAAACATAATTGTCTGCATCATGCACTTTTTAAAAAAATAATTGAGCCTTGAATGTGTTTAACAAAAGTTCTTATCTTTGATTTGAGCTTACTCTTCTACCCCAGCCATTCCTCCCTTTCATGGCCACCACTTTTTTCTATGACTTAAATCTGAAAAGCCTTCCACTTTTGAGAGAAAATAATAAGATTCTGCTTCAGAATAACAACTACTGGATTATCTGCATGCTTTACACAAAATTTTAATTAAAATCCAGAAATGTTTGCTGGAGTGATAGAGATCTCGTTTAAAGGAAAGATCCTCACTGGTTCCCTTTTAAGTTATGCTAGTTAATTGTGTTTGTGAAGACATACCACATGGCATATTTGGTTTCTCTTTCTAAAAAGAGCAAGGATTCCATTCAGATGTGAATACCTGTCTGAATTTACATATTCAAGTAAGTTTGGCTCCTGAATAGTTTTCTTTATTTTCCAACTTGGTCTCAGACGTTCCATTATAATTTGACAACCTCTTACACTCTAAAATACAAAAAAGTGTTAGATTATAAAATAGATACAAGATTAATTAGAAGACAGAAAAAATTATTAAAATATTTTACCTTATATTTTCTCTTGTTTGAACAGGGATATAGGAAAGCCTAAACAGAAGGTTTTAAAGGGTATAAGGTCTCAAGTAGTTGAGAAAATGATTT
The DNA here is from genome assembly GCA_023846285.1 of Phrynocephalus versicolor. Taxonomy (NCBI): domain Eukaryota; kingdom Metazoa; phylum Chordata; class Lepidosauria; order Squamata; family Agamidae; genus Phrynocephalus; species Phrynocephalus versicolor. The sequence goes on along the minus strand of JAHTLZ010000129.1, from coordinate 91,028,514 downwards.
TCCTTTCCCCTCCTTCAGATTTCTTAGACTAACTCAGATTCCCATTCAAAGCATGAGCGTAATTCAACACATCTGCTGGGTTCCGTCTTCTCACCTTCTGTTCTATGCAGTAGTAGCGGAATCCTCATGCTGGCCTGAACATCCCGCCATGTCAGCCACAGCTGTGCTTGGAATACCTTACTGCTCTGCCAGAACCAGGCACACCACACCTGTGATCCAAGATGATAGCTGTGGTGAGTTTTTCGGGCTGTTTGGCTGTTGAACATGTAAGGTCTACAGAGGTTGCTTAACTTACATCATTTGACCACTAAAAGAAGACTTCAGTCTTTGTTACACTCTTGCACTTCCTATCACCACATGTTTTTAGACTGCATTGTTCGTGTTTTAATGAAGCCATGCATTTAGTAGTTGAAAGAAGCAGGACATAAGTAGTTACCACTAAATAACCACTCTGTTGTTGTTTTTCAAACAACCGGGCATCCTTTCATAGACATCACTAAAACTGTTCCTTGATTCATACAAATTTGTGGCTTCATTGGGCATTCAACACCTATCAGACTTGCGTAATGTGCCTTATGTCATAGGTTAATTAAACATGAGATATGCTACCAAGGTTGAGTGTTGGATATGCTGATTTGTCCATGCAACCTGTCTTTAAAAAACTTTTAATGGAGGCAGCTTCAGTTAAAATGTAATTTAAAATACACCTCATTAAATAGCAATTAATTGAATTTGCTTAGCCTGTTTAGTGCTTGCAGTCCCAGAGTGTCCCAGTAATATTTTTCAAAACAAAAATATAGCTTTTTGGAACAGATGAGAGTTCACTTGATAGAGAAGCCTGAGAAATATAAGGGAAATTTGGATTACGAATAAAGAATGAATAGCTTTCTCAACCTTTTGTAGCATGCATTATATTTGGGGCAAAGCCTTATTTAACATGTGCTAAATATAGTATGGTAGGATCACTGTACTTGCATGATTGGTATCTGCAGTTCCAGTTATCTATGGTTTAATGCAGCCTTATATGCAACATACAAGGGGGTGGATCTACCTTCTTGTATGTTACATATAGAGTTTACTCATATCCTCAGTTTTCAGCATTTTCAGTAAATCATGGAATGGATCCCCTGCAGGTACAGGGGTCCTACAGCACAAAAGTGTGGTGCAACATCCACTAAGTACAACCCACTTAAAGAAGGCTGATGTGAGGATTAAATGTAGTTATTCCAAAACTTTAGAACAGCTTAATAAGAATACTTCAAATGACAAATGTCCTTTGTTTATTGGCAACAGAGCACGATAGATCTACCTTTGATTGTGGGGTAAGTAAAGCAAATGATAGGCTGTCTAATTATTGAACTAACTTGCATTCTTCAAAGACTGTGCAAATCTGGTTTTTCCCAGAGTTCACTTTCAAACAGATGCAAAACTAAACCAGATGCATTAATTCGTTGTATTTACTTTTCCATTTCACATTATGTATATGCAACAAGCATGCTACTAATCAAGAAAGAAAGTACAATGATGACTGTTTCAAAAAGCCTGGGGGAGAATAAAACAATCCCCAATGCACATAAAATATGTTATTTACTCTTAAAATCAAGCTGTCCCATTTGTTGCTCAGCTTAAAGGCAATCTTCAAAGATGAAAGAGCCTTGCAAATAAAATGTGAAGGAGAGAAATAGATTAGAGTGATGTTTGCAGAATGATAATGGGGAAAGAACATTTACATCTGTGCTACCAAATATCTTATCTTAGATGTTTCGGACTTCAGGGTCACTATTAATAAGAAGGGTAGGAATCCTTTTGTTAGTTAAGCAAGAAAGGTAATAAAAAATCCATATTACGGCAGTCCTTGTATAAACCAACCAAAAGGCCACAAAGTAGTGTACAGTACAAGCTTTCAAGTTCTCCAGAATTCTTTGTCCAGCTAAATGTTAAACAAAACAATGAGGGACAGAGGAAGAGGCTATTTGGTGTTTCAAGTTGTGACATATGGATTTAACACAGCCTTGAGAGAACTGCTAGATAGCTCAATGGTATGGACATCTGACTGCAGTGCCAATAGTTGGAGTTCGATTCCCCACTGTGCCTCCTTGATTTGGCCTGGATGCAATGATCCCTAAGGTGACTTCTTGCTCTGTATTTCTTTGATTATCATTATCAAAATAGAATGTGGGAAGAGCTAGCAAATGTATACATTAGGTTCCATGTGCCCGGATGATTTCATATTCCACCAATGGCTGCTCCGTGGCTGAATTTAGGACAGGTCGCTAACACACTTCAAAATATTCGGAGGGGGGGGGATACCTTCTCTACTTTGCTCTACGATGACTGAGATTCAGAGAGAAATAAGCAGTGGGCTGTTTTCAATTTTTGAAAATATGAACTCTTATGTTACCTGGACTTGTCTCCATGCTTGGGCATAACTTCCAAGGATTCTTGTTATGTGCAATTCAAAAGAAAAGTTTGGAAAATATACTTTTTGGCATTGGAGTAAAAGTAATGGCTGCTTTGGGGTTCTGGGGTTTGGTTTGTCCTCAAGTCCCACTATCTTTGTTTTAGAGGTTAACATCCCAAGTTCTTTGTTTAACATCTCAGAAGCCTGACGGGCACAATCCACATACTATTGGTACAATACCCAGGCATGAAGAACATAAGAACATAAGAACATAAGAAGAGCCATGCTGGATCAGGCCAAAGGCCCATCTAGTCCAGCTTCCTGTATCTCACAGTGGTCCCACCAGATGCGTTTGGGAGCGCACGAGACTAGATATCTGTCTCCTGATACCACTCCCCTGCATCTGGCCCTTGACGTACCCTGGTTTCTCCATCATGGTTTGAAACCTGTGATGGACTTTTCCTCCAGGAATATGTCCTATCCCCTTTTGAAGGCATCCAGGCCAGATGCCATCACCACATCCTGTGGCAGGGAGTTCCATAGACTTACAACGCGCTGGGTGAAAAAATATTTTCTTTTGTCAGTTCTTACTCTCCCAGCCCCCAATTTGAGTGTATGTCCCCTAGTTCTGGTATTTTGGGAGAGAGAGAAGAGCTTCCCTCTATCCACTATACTCATACCCTGCATTATTTTGTATGTCTCAATCATATCCTCCCTCAAGCGCCTTTTTTCCAGACTAAAGAGGCCCAAATGTTTTAGCCTTTCTTCATAAGGGAGGTGCCCCAGCCCAGTAATCATTTTAGTCGCTCTCTTCTTCACCTTTTCCAGTTCCGCTATGTCTTTCTTGAGATGCGGTGACCAGAATTGTACACAATACTCCAGGTGGGGCCTTACTATTGTTTTGTATAATGGCATTATAATGTTGGCTGTTTTATTTTCAATCCCCTTTTTGATAATCCCTAGCATGGAATTGGCCTTCTTCACTGCTGCCACACATTGGGGAGACTGTCAAGATATTTAAAAGTTGATAAAACATATGTTATGTATATTTAACAGAATGTGTAAAGAGAATTGTAAAATGGAGGCAGTTAGATTCTGCAGTGTCATGATGTTAATCCACAAGTGTTAGAGATAAGTAATCACAGGCATGTTAAGTGATGAAGTGCAGGTGGAACTGATTGTAACATCATGATTTGTAATGGTTAGATCAGATTGCATCAGATTGTTAATTAGTGATTGCATCAGATCTTATGAGTGCTGATTAGTATAAAAGGCACTAGCTTGCCATTTGTAACTTGGGGACTGTTATGGTGAGAACAGTTTACCCCACACTCTGTTTGTCTGTTTGCTATATTGTATATAATGCTTGGTTGTTATGCTGTGTATATTTTTGCTGTATATATGAATATATGAGTTTTTACTGTATTCATTGTCATTGTTTTTCTGTTAGCCTAACTCTGCAACCCTTTATATCAATACTGACATTTTATCTACGTTACTGCTGCACTGCTCTGTGACAAACACATTTAATTTATATATTATATGTAACTGCCCATTCAGTATAGTCTGTTGACAGAGACACCTTCATGGAGCTGTCCACCAACACACCAAGATCTCTTTCCTGATCTGTCACGGATAACTCAGAGCCCATGAGTTGATAGATGAAGTTTGGATTTTTTGCCCCATTATGCATTACTTTACATTTGGTTACATTAAAACGTATTTGCCATTTCTCAGCCCATTCCCCCAGTTTGGAGAGATCCTTCTGGAGCTCTTCACAATCTTCTCTGGTTTTCACCACACGGAAACGTGTTGTGTCATCTGCAAACTTGGCCACCTCACTGTTTATCCCTGTCTCCAGGTCATTTTTGAACAGATTTAAAAGCACCGGTCCCAGGACCGAGCCCTGGGGCACACTGCTTTTCACTTCTCTCCATTGTGAAAATTTCCCATTGACACCTACTCTTTGTTTCCGGGATCTCAACCAGTTCTCAGTCCATAAGAGGACCTGTCCGCTTATCCCCTGACTGTGCAATTTTCTCAGCAGCCTTTGGTGAGAGACTGTGTCAAAAGCCTTTTGAAAATCCAGATAGACTATATCCACCAGTTCACCCAAGTCCACGTGCCTGTTGACCTTTTCAAAAAATTCTAAAAGGTTTGTCAGACAAGATTTACCCTTACAGAAGCCATGCTGATTTTCTCTCAGCAAGGTTTGTTCTTTTATGTGTTTTAAGATTTTCTCTTGGATGATGTGTTTTAAGATTTTCTCTTGGAAGGATTCTGATGAGGCTGAATATAGCTGTGCTTTTCTTCTTCTTCTCCCATGTGCCTGGATTTTGAGCAGCCACAGCACTGACATGTCAATAGGCTCACCATCCTTATCTTCATCCAGCTCTCGCTCTCTCTGTCTAACCATGCAAACCTCTTGTACTCATGAGTCTTGTGTGCTCCCACTGCAATATGTCTGCTGCTCTGCAAACCAGAATATGTGGTGAATGAATATGCAGAGGTTGAAAAAGTTACTTTTGGGGTCACCAGTTTCTCCATCCCTTTAGCCATCATGAGCATGCTGCTGGCTCAGTTTCAGAGTGGGACTTTCCCAAGCAGTGAGGAGATGGGAGACTTGCTTATAGTTTTCATGATACCAACATCCTATTGTCCTGAAGGAATCATGACCTATTCTTATACTTACTCAAAGGGATGCATATGATTCACAAAGCCAAAATGATTAACACTTTTGGCCAATATCCTGTTGGTATTATACTGCATAAACAAGAAATCACCCGAGCAGTAGATGTCATCTGGCTGATGTCCCACTGTACACTCAGAAGTAGACATGGGCACGACTCGGCGAAATTTTCGTTTTCGTTTCCGTTTTTCATTTCCGTTACGTAACGAAAACAGTAACGATAATTAAGCCGTCAGAGCTCGAACTCGAACCGAAAAAAGAAAAATTTGGTCGGGTTTTTCATTTTCATTTGTGGCATCGCGGCGATCGCGCAATGCGAAGCACAGAAAAAGTTTTTAAAAGTTTTTTTTTAAAAAAACCCGACTCCCGGCCAAAAAAGCAGGCGAAAATATGCCTGCCTGAGGCTTTGCCACCTACCAGAGGGGTGGTTTCTGGGGAGTCCCCGGCCTTTCCCCCCCCCTCTTCTCCTGTCCTGGGCTGCTTGCACCAGGCTGGGGGGGTCATCCTCGTCGTCTCGCCATGCCATGCGGTAGGGGGGATCCAAAATGGCGACCACAATTTTTCTTTTGAAATCGTGGTCAAAAAAACACACCAAATCACCACAGAAACATGTGAAATTTATTTATTTTAAATGCCTGAATTTTAATAGTAGCAGCAGTTGGTTTTTTTATAGCAATAAAACATCGTATTGATTTTATTTTATTTTATTTTTTTAGAACTGCCCATTTAGGCTGGGCATGGGATGGGACCATGCAAATTTTTTGAACCATTCCACCAATGGCATCGTCAGGTTTTTGACTGACACTTCTGGATGTCTCGGAGGGCATAAAAAGCCTGAGGCACCTTCCAGAAATCGCAGTCGGATGTATGGATGTGGTTGAGGGAGGAGGGCTGGCTGCTGGTGCTGGTGTGATCCGATCAAGATTGAGGAGGGAGGCTGGAGGCTTTAGGATTTAAGTTAGGCAGGCAGGGAGGGAATTGAATTTAGAAAATAATTTCTTTGATTCCCTGCAGCTTTGTCTGCTGAAGGGAATAGCAGTTTATTCTTTATTTCTTCTCTGGCAGTTTGTGAGGATTTTTTTGTGATATTGGATAAAGGGGGAGGTTCGACTGGGAGTGGGAGGTGTGGATTTATTTTAAAAATATATTATATACTACCATTTATTTTCTATTTTCCCAACTTCAATTCGCTTACACACACACACATTTGGGGTGCAAGCCAAGAACAGAACCTCTATCCTAAGTGATATCCTAACTGCCTGCCCACCCACCCACCCGCGCCGCCACCCGCCTGCGGCCCGCGCTGCTGTCCGCCTGCTCGCCCGCCCACGGCCGCCGGCTGCCGGCTCACCCGCCCGCACCTCCCCCCTGCCGCTGTCGCCCCCCGCCCATGGCCCCCCGCCACCGCCGCCCTTGGAATAGTCTACTGCAGCTCTTTTGCACTACTTTAAAAAAGTTTCTCTTTTACAAATCAACTCATCAATGGGGCAGGCATAAATGTCCACACTGTTCTTCTTAAAAGAAAAGGAAAAAATAGTGGACAGCTCATTTGGGGCATGGAGAAGCCACAATGCTTTTCCGGGATTGCTAGTTGCCTGAACATACAACATACATGCATTCAACTGCGCATAGATGCAAGGGGCCTGTTCACAGACATGCACAAAGTGTGAGAATGGAACTTTCCCCACATCCTACATACATTCTTACTACATGAGAAATGAATATCTGCAAAGTCAAGGCTTGATGTGTTGGTTTGATTTATTAAACAAAAGATGGGATCCCATCAGCAGCATCGCTTCAGAGACAAAAAGCTGGCTGCTCAACAACAACAAAAATTTGATGTGCACCCAGTCTGTGAGGTCACATAAGGTACGTAACATTTAAGGAACCGCGACTAAACCACACGTACGCAACAAAATAAAATGCACATTTTATTTTGTTCCGCATCTAAGTGGACATGGGATAAGGCCCTTTGTCAGCAGCAGAAGGACAACATCCCATGATCCACCTGAGGGCATAGTCTATGGAGGGCAAACAATGCAATCAAGCAAATTATGTCCTCCAGTGCTTTGTCATTGCTCCTCATTGTCCAGAATGTGCCCACCCTGTCCAAGGACAGGGCTGGTCTTGGCTGACAGCTGAAGCAGCACTCAGTTCACTGGTACAGACACCAGCCATTTTACTGGAAAAAATGTGGGGGGAGAGGTTGGAGTTGCTTCCACAAGACATATTTCCCCCCCATTATTTCTCCCTTCCTTTCTGAGATGTGAAGAAACATATATTCCATACATATTATATTGCACACCTCATTCTGCTGTTATATGTCTGAAGAAGTGGAGGTGTCCACGAAATGCTACATTACAATATGAACGTTAGTCTTTAAGGTGCCACATGTTTTTTGACTTTTGTTTTGTTTTGTTTCCTTTATTTTTGCCCGAGATGTGATGAAGTGACTGATTTGGAGTCCACTGTTTTGTACCATCTTAAAAGTACAGTAAAATCCAAAGGGCTGAGGAAGCAGTTGAACCAGCAAGCTCAGCACTTTGAAAGACTGTAATGCAATCAACAGTATGACTCTTTTGTCTGCATCCAGTTCTAGAAACACAAGAAGAAATTTATGTAATTAGAAAGGTGGCTCTGAAATATGCAAGGGAAGCAGATATGATCGACTCTGCAGTACTGTAATAAATTAATTGTTCAGGAAAGGCATATACCAGGCTTTCTGTAATGCACTTCAGTGCTTGTAAAACTGTCATAACAAGCGGGAGAAATTTTTCATTGTCTGGATGAAGACTAGGGGAGAAGGCAGAACCAAAGGCTTGAAGTGATGTTTCAACAACTCTGTTTTGAAAGGCAATCTAGAGTGCAAAGTCTGCTGGAATATAAGCATAAATCATAAGGAGCTGATATGTACTCAAGTTAAGCAACCTTTAGTGGTGGAGTGCAATGGCCCTGATCTAACAGAGCACAAGAATGGGATGGAGGACCACAGAAAAGGGAAGACGAGAAGCTGGAATCAGGTGCCTGGTGATTCAGGAAAGGAAAACTGAAGACATCTGATGTCTCTATCAGAGCCGTAGATCAGTGGTACTCCATCTTTTCTTGTGCAGCTAGGTATGAGAGAAATTTGAGACAAATGGGCCGATAGATGTGCACATGATAACAAAAGCACATCATATGGGTTCTATAGTTTTGTAGAATCAGTTCTTCAGTCTACATTTTTAGCAATGTGCTTAGAATCGAGTGTGCTCTTTGTCCTCAACAGGTCTTGCTTTAAAAAGAGCACCAAGGCTATATTCTTATATACCTGAGCTGACAGCATGTACCTAGGAACTCTGAGGTAGGTGTGGTAATTTGGCAGCTGCAGGACCACTTTCTCCCTCAGCACCTGCCCATAGGGTGAAGTTAACTGTTGATGCTTTTCACCAGGTGCCATTATCTTCCAGAGCAAGGCCGGTGGGCACCTGTGATATGATTTCCCATCTCTGGAATATACTCTTCACAGAGGCTCCCCCATACCTATCACTTGACGCACAACATAGCACTCCCAGAACAGCCTTGACATCTTTAAGAAGGGATTAAACACGTTCAAGGAGAACAAGGGTATCAATGGCTATCATTATGGATGCCTAAGGACAACTTCTGGGTTGGAGAGAGAGGCAGGATAGCTCTCAATGTCATTTGCAGGGAATCATAAGACATCTGAAGCAAATGATGAGCTGCTATGTGAGAGAATGCTGCACTGGATTGGGCTGTGGTCTGTTCCAGCAAGGCTGTTCTTATGTTAAAAAAACTTTTTTTCATTTCCTGAGGAATTTGTAAGCATTTCTTAAACAGATGAACCAAGAGGTCCCTTCAAGTTTTATAACACTGTGGTTCTATGGTTACTTCACAAGGAAGCTTTAGTATAGATTTTCAGCTTTGCCTAGGTCAGTGGTGGCGATCCTTCGGCACTCCAAATGTTTTGGACCACAACTCCCACAGTTCTTTGTCATTGGCAATACAATCTTGGAATTCTGGGAGTTGTGGTCCAAAACATCTGGAGTGCTGAAGGTTCACCAACACTAGCCAAGTGCTGAGCCATTGATGTTTTATATTATTTTGTCTACCTTTAAAAACTTAAATTCAAACTTTTTAACAAAATATTGCTTGCTAGTTAGTTATTTATCTTTATTTATGGTCAAATAAAGTTATCTTTATTTACGGTTATACTGATTTTAAATGCTTTATGTATACAGTTGTTATTTAATATGTGATTTTTGTTTTCCTTTCCTTTTTATGTCTTGGATGTCGCCTTCGTTGCTAGACGGGCATTATAAAATTAATTAATTAATTAAATAAATAAATAAATAAAAGGTGAGCTACAGCCACAAGCTAAGGAAGGCTCAGAATTTGTCATTAATAACATCTTGATCCTGTTCTCCTACCCCAGCCTGGAATCTTAAACTCTGAAACCAACAACCAATGGCAATGACTGAAATAAATGATGAAGAGGAGTGTTAAAATACATATTTTCTATTGGAGGAAGGGATACAAATTGAGCCCACTGTTGTTACATATTAAAAACAGACACACGGGCAGGCAGGAGACCAGGCTGCCCCTATCTTTTCTGTCTTTGGGCAAACAGGCAAAGACCTTTCTCTTCAGGCAAGCTTGTCCATAGTAACTGGCTGTCCAGGAGACAAGAAATAGGAGGGTTTATATTTTCTTGCTTCTATATCTGTTTTGTTTTTTGTTTTTTTGTAATATTTTACGTAACATTTTTAACATAAAGTTATGAATTCTTCTTTAAGATCTGAATAATGTACTGTTTTAAGTGTTTAAACATGTGTTATAGTGATGATGATTGTAACCTACCTTGGGTCCCTTTAAGGAGAAACATGGGGTAGAAATGTTTTAAATAAATAAATAAAATGTATATCCATTAATGCCAACATTCAACAGTCTTACAAAACTAAGCAAATTTTCATGATGGAAGCTCTGTTTATCTGTTTCACAAAAATAAGAGAAACTTCAGTGGCTCTTTAAAGAATTTTTTTAAACCATAGATTCTTGGGTATTGCAGCACACTGCAGACACATGAAGTTTCACTCAGAATTATAGGGATATACAATCTCCATATGTTTGGGAGTAAAATCCCATTTTAGACTATTTCTGTATCCAGCCAAACACTGCTTTCTCTGGCTGGTAGCATTTCTTCAAAATCTGAGACAGAGATATTTCTCATCAATTGTTGTATCATCATTTACTAATGGATTAAGTTTAAAACTATCCATACTGTCACATGTCTCAGTTCCAATCAAATTAGACTACTGCAGTGTGTTCTATAGGGGGCTGACCTTGAATACAATTTTTTTTTATTTTAACATTCCCTTTACTTTTATATGCAGAAACAAACCACCACGTCTGATGCTCATGAGTTGCATTTACTTGGATACATACCAAAAAGTGTTCACATGCCTGGAAGATCTTCCAAAACTATCATTTAATCTAAAAATGCACTTAGTTTATTTATCTGCAGAATAAAGAAAAAATGAATTGTGCTCTGTTCTTGCTTTCAGTTGGACTCGGTATAAATGATTCATTCAGCATAAATTAATGGAGTTGGGACATATTTTACATTCTGGAGCCATTATTCCAGAATGTTGACATGCTGCTAAAACTTGTGTTGTACATGATTTGCATTTGCTGGTTACTGTATCCTTCACAAATTCCATAGAGGCAATATCTAGAATTCTAAGGAAAAAGTGCATAAACCTTAGAGGGTTTCTACAAGCTTGCTTTTGATTCAGATAACTTTCCTTTGATCTGTGCTCTCTGAGACTCCAGAATTAGCTACAAGCAAGCAGAAAAACTGTGTAAAACCTAATATCCCCTAGTGACTTATGGGTGTTTCTTAAGCTAGCATGATATGGGTGTTTTAAAGGTAGGAGCTCTTTGCAAATTATCCTTTTTAAAATTTGCATTCACTGCATCTTCATCCATCTGTACCACAGTATTCTCATTTTAAGTCTGTTTCTGTTCTGCCAGAATGAAATGGGTACTATTAAATATCCAGCATGGCTTAAAAGATATAAGATTGGGTTACTAGACAAAAGATGCTTATGAATCTCTTTTAATAGAATCTCATCGAACTAATACAAAAAAAACCCCAAAGAATTTATAAGACAAATGCAGTTTTGTTTCAAATAAATCTTTTAACCTATATATCTGAAGAGACATATCTGTCCTTCAAAACCCACAACAGCTAAAAACACAACATTATACACTAAGGAATTATTCCTCTATCAAAAAACTTTCATTAATGCTTCCATCTGATGATGCAGGAAGTCCAGTCAATAAGAGGCTGGGGTCAGTTTAAAGCCTGCAGTGCAACAGATAGATTGATGAATGGAGGAAAATGAAGAGTTCCCTTAAGTCTAATCACAAATCATTCCCCTACAGCCTAATCTAATCACCTGGGTGTAGGGACCACTCCTATCAGTTAAACTGAAACAGCTATAAATGGATACAACACTATTTCCCAGTACAACTGACAGTACTGTACTGGCCTTTAAAAAAAACACCTTCAAGCATTTTCATCCTTTATACATATGCATGAAAATGTGTGAATAGTTCCTTATGTGGTCATGGGTTCCTTTCGTTTTGTTTAGATGCAAGTGGCCAACTTAGGTTAAGTTGGAAGGAGGTTGGAGCAGGTCCATTGCATACTGTATATGGAATAGTCTCCCAGAGCTTAGAAAAGCTGTCCTTTTTTGGATAATAAGTGCCAGAATCCTTTGCTTTTTAATTTTACAGTCCTAGGGAGTAAAGCCCAAGGTAAACTCTTACACATCATCATCATCATCATCATGCAATGATAAACATCTCTTGATAGGCCTTTTAAATAGTAAACACAAATTTTCTCTTCTGTTATGCAGTTAATGTTTCCATATTGATTCTTCTTTTATTTTGGATATTATTTCAACCATTCTTAAAATACTGTATACATATTTACAGACAGGATATTGACCATATTTAACATGAATGAATTAATTAATAATTGCTAACAGCCAGTTCTGTTATGTTCTTATATGTTCTTATGATCCATATGTGCTCCAGTATATCTGTCTGTGCAACATTTCACTTTAGAATTACTTTGTTTTGTTTTAATTCACTGAATTTTTGCAGAGTGCAACATTAGAGGAACTGATCCACAGGCTTGGTCTTTTAATTCTAAATAACGCAATCAATTTCTTTCTTTTTCTGACAAGTTGCAACCTAGGATGTAACTACAGAGGTGAGCCTGCACACAGGAACTTTTGATAAGTAATCAGCCAAAGGATCTTATTCTCTCTCTCTCTCTCTCTCTCTCTCTCTCTCTCTCTCTGGTTCTGCACCAGCATGCGTCACCATAATACAATTTTGTATGTTGAACAGCAGATGTCAAACAGAAGAAAAGAAAGAGGCCCATGGCTTTTCTTCCAAAGCAGCCATTTTTTTCCAGTTGCCATGACAGTGTTAATAGGAGTTTATCATTTTCCCATGCCTGACGCATACTAATGAGGGATCAATTCACAAATGTTATCTGTAAAGGCTATGAAAGGTCTCTGGCCACTACAGTCTTATTGGAATTACAATGCAAAATGCTTGCCATTCACCGTCAAGTCCACTAAGGCAGTCATTCATAATTTTATGAAGGGCGCCTGAGCTGAATTGAAGTAAATAACTGCATAATTAAAAACTCATGACTCCGTTTAGTAACTAATAATTAGAAATGTGATGTCCTAAGAACAAAATATATCCAAGAACAAAAAAAAAAAATAAGTGAAACACAATAGCCTGTTTCCTAAACTATTATACAGTATTTCTTTATTTCTCTTAATAGAAATGGGTTCACTGCACCCACAAGTAATGCTGCTCCTTTTCTGTTGAGCCCCTACCTTTTTTGTAAATATTTTAAGGTATTCCCAAAAGTGCACAGGATTTGTCATTCACAGCCATCTCAAGGTCCACTGATTTCAATTGCAAGAAGAACACTAGCAAAGAATCATGTGACATCCTAAGAGTAATAAGTAATAGCTGGCATAAACTTTTATGACTGGCAGCCCAATTCTTCAAATGCCATTGAAGTGGACTGCAATCTACAAATTATGTATGTATGTACCGTGAGGGGGGATATGATTGAGACTTACAAAATAATGCAGGGCATGAGTAAAGTGGATAGAGGGAAGCTCTTCTCCCTCTCACAAAATACAAGAGCTAGGGGACATACACTCAAATTGTGGACTGGGAGAGTAAGAACAGACAAAAGAAAATATTTTTTCACCCAGCGCATTGTTAGTCTGTGGAACTCCCTGCCACAGGATGTGGTGATGGCATCTGGCCTGGATGCCTTCAAAAGGGGATTGGACAGATTCCTGGAGGAAAAGTCCATCACAGGTTACAAACCATGAGGGAGATGTGTAATCTCCAGGCTTAAAACCGGGGTACTTCAAGGGCCAGATGCAGGGGAGTGGTATCAGGAGACAGATATCTAGTCCCATGTGCTCCCAAACGCATCTGGTGGGACCACTGTGAGATACAGGAAGCTGGACTAGATGGGCCTTTGGCCTGATCCAGCATGGCTCTTCTTATGTTCTTATGTAACTTATAGGTATAGTCCAGATATGTTGGACTATATAACATGTGTGTGCTGAGTAGAGATGATGAGACAGATATATTCTGAGATAACTGAGAGACTCTGGTTGGGGAAGTATGATCCTCCCTCAAGTGCTTCAGTGGGGGTTTGGAGCACAGCTTTCCATCTATCATGTTTTGTGAGTATCAAAAAAAAAAAAACTTCATTGCATTCACAGTAGAGATGGGCACGACTAGGGAAAATGACGTTTTCGAGTTGTCGTGTGTTGGAGGTGGCCCGTGTCGGCTCGTTTCCATTTTTCGCGAAACTTCGCAAAAAAGTCGTTTCGTTTTTCGTTTTTCGTCTGTCGTTATACTGGTTTAGGGGGGTAGCGGGCTCCTGGAGGCACCTCTTTTTGGGGTGGGTGGGTGCCTCCTATCCTCACCCGCTAGGAAGGGAAAGCAGGCTCCTGGAGACCCCTCATGGCATGGGGGTCTCCTCTCCTCACCTGCTGCTGCAAAAGGGCATGCATAGCCATATGGATATGCATACCAGTTGCAGACTATAGTGAGACTTTGCAGCAGTGGACTGGCAGAAGCCATAGGGTGATGCCTTCTCTCCACCAAGGCTCTCTGCTGCACCCACTGTGTCTCACTAAAAAGGGAATCGTACTTGCGTATTGCAATGCAAGTAGATCTGGCTTAGGGGACAGCAGCTTAGCGCAAGGGCTAGGGTTAGGCTAGTTACTGGTGAGGTTAGGGTGGGGTAGTGGCGTGCACCTCTGGGTGCCTCTCTGACCCACTAAGAGGACAGTGTACTGTGGCATATGGGTAAGGAATCAAGGATTAGGGTTAGGGTTAGGGGGCTAGGGCAGGGTATAGTGGGCTTTTTGGCACATCCCAGAAGTCTCAGTGGCCAAGTGGCCATGCGATTGGTGGGATGGCTCCAAAAATTTGCACTCCCACATGGCCACTTGGCCAGCCCATCATTGTGCAGGTGTAAATAAAATAAAATAAAATAAAATCAATGGAGAGAGGACAGGGGAGGAGACATTTTGTTGCAAGAAAACCCCACTGCTACTGTAAAAATTCTGGCAGTTTTAGCAATAGCATTAGCAATTTTCGCATGTTTCTGTGGTGCTTGTGTGTTTTTGGACCACGATTTCAAAAAAAATATTGCGGTCGCCGCCCCATTTTGGATCCCCCGCCTGCACCGCATGGCATGGCGACTCGAGTCCAGCTGCCCAGGACAGGAGAGGGGGGAGCCCCCCCCCCAGAAACCACCCCTCTGGTAGGTGCACTCTGCACTGCAGGCATATTTTCGCCTGCTTTTTGGCCCGGGAATGGGGGGGGAGTTTAAAACTTTTTTTCTGTGCCGCTTCCGCTTGAATTGCGGTGGCCGGCGGCGAGACTCCGGGTTGTTGCTGCGAGCCTGCGGCGAGTCCCACCCCCACCAGAGCAGCCCAGGACAGGACAGGAGGAGAGGGGGGGAGGCCGGGGACCCCCCTCCAGAAACCACCCCTCTGGTAGGTGCCCTGAGCCCTCACTCAGGCAGGCATATTTTCGCCTGCTTTTTGGCCGGGAATCGGGGTTTTTTTAACTTTTAAAAACTTTTTTTCTGTGCCGCTTGGCATCGCGGGATCGCCGCGATGCCAGGAACGACCACGACAAATCAGACCCAATTATTCTTTAGTCGGTTCGAGTTCGAGTTCTGGCGGAGTAATTCTCGTTACCGTTTCCGTTCCGTAACGGAAACGAGGAACGGAAACGGAAACGGGAATTTCGCCAAGTCGTGCCCATGTCTAATTCACAGCTCATGGCCTGAGCTCTCCTCTGGTCTTTCCCCACCATAACGGGCTCAGAAACTCCTTGCTCCAGTCACCTAAACTTCGTCAAATTCCCTCAGTAACATTAACAAGCTTGTAAATTAGGCTAAAGCTAAGAGTCTGGCTTCTTTTTTGTGATTCCTGGTTTATTTTATAGTATTTTATTTCTACACAGGTTCCTTCATTATTTTTACCACACCTCAGTGAAACTGTGAAGTTCAGATCGTGGAACAATGATTTGCTTAACATCCTATGATGGCCTGCATGGCCAGCCAAGGTTTTGGTCTTTCCTGATTCCATTCTGTCTATAATAATCATTGTCACTGCTGACGTTTGTCTTCGTCACCATCCTAGAACTGCCAAGGTGGACCATCAAGACCAGCCCCTGTCTGGGAGGCACAGTGGAGAATCAAACTCACAACCTCTGACTCTGTGTGGCTAGCTAGTTATCTAAACTATTGAATTATCCAGTGGCTCAGGTCTCCTGGTCAGCTTTGTGGGCCCCTTTAGGCAGCTGCTTGGGGGTCCAGCACTCCAAAAGGACCCATGCATTTGTTGGGCAGCGAGAATCAAAGGAAAGTGGGGAGGTGTGAACTAGAAGCTGCTTGAGAAAACAGTCACAACCAAAGTGCGAGTCATAAGTAGTCAGGGTTGAGCTAAATCAAAGTCCAAGCCAGAAGAGTTTATTAGAGTTGAACAGAACTGGTTATCCATATTGGCATCATGCGCGGAAGATGTGTGCACACACACACACATTTATATGGTAGCCCCACACAATTTTATGCTGGAATCCCTTTGAATTCAGTCTCTGGGTTTCTAAAGGTGAAATAGTCCTCTGATTCCATTTCAAGTTCCTATTCTTTGCTCCTGAAAGGATAAAAATCTATCTCTTGTTTTTTTTTCTCCTTTGGCAGGTCCAGGGGAAAAGGGGGTATTATGGCGTATACAAAAGATTCACTTTCCATGCATTAAGCTTTTCAATTGCCTTCCTAATGCAAGGTTGGGCAGGCAAGTACAGGCAAACATTTCTGTGGAGCGGCTCATTTTGTGTCCATGGCCAGATGTCAATATTGACAAAAATAAATGGAATGTAACACAATAGACCCTTGCTCAAATGATGGTCACAGGGCAAAAATATCTAACTAAGATTGGATTACAGCTGTACCTTTCAAAGTGCCCCTGTTGTATGGTACGTTATTATTATTTATCATGACCATTACTTGGGCTGGTATAAAGCACAAAGGAAAAAGGAGGTTGATATTTTCAACAATATCATTATTTTAGGCAAGGACAGAGCAGAAAGCAACCATTGAAAGTTTGCTAATTAATACTTATACGTGCCTCTTGATCTGAGCCTAGTCTTCCTTTGCTGTAGTTCCCCTGGAACCTAATAATTACTGAGCACAGAATTTATTTTCAATAGATAATAATGATCATTTACCATCAAGTCTCTTCTGACTTATGCAAACTTTTTTTGAGTTTTCTGGGAAGAGAATACTCAGAATACCATCCCTTTCTTCTGCATTTGCCCTGGGCATGTGCTGGCTCTACCCTTAGGAGGTACAGTGGGGTGGGGTGGGGTGGGGGCAATCAAAGTCCCAACTTGCAGCTCTGCAGTCAGATACCAAGTCCAGCCAGCTCGCAATAGATAAACCACATCAAAAGAGTTTATGGGTAAAGTTGTATTGGAAGGCTTTAAATCTTTTGCTTTCCTCAACCATGCCCACATGCACATCTCCTTGTTGCTACCACTGTGAAGGGTTTTACTTTAGGTTTTTGTTTGTTTTTTGCAGTACAGTATTCCCCAGCCTATTGCATGGGTTAGGGACCCGACCCAACCCTTGATAATGGAAAATCCGTGATATGCAGATGCTGGGTCGGGTCCGGACTGGGGGGGCTATCTGGGGCCTCCTGCACTTACCCCAGGCCTGGTGCCGCCCCAAGTGGGCCTCCAATGGGCTTCCCTGGCCTATCGGTGTCCCCAGAAGTGGTTTTGGGTGATCCGGAAGTCACTTCTGGCTTTCCAGAAGTGACTTCCGGTTGACCAGAAACCACTTCTGGGGCCTCTAACAGGCCCGGGAAGCCTGTTGGAGGTCCGATTGGGGCAGCACCAGGCCTGGGGTAAGTGCAAGAGGCCTCAAGCAGGCCAAAGCAGCTTGCCCCAGGGGCGCTTCCATTTCATATACTATGGTGCTGCAATATACCGGGACTGCCGTATATGAACCGTGAAATGGTAGGGGACAACTGTACACATTTTACTCCAGAAATGCATAGCCTTGAGAGGATGCAGTGCAGGAAGCTGGCAGGGTGCCAGTTTTAAAACAAGTTCTGAAAGCCCTTGTAAGCCCTTACAACCAATGCACTATAGGGTTAAAAGTTGTCCCAAAAGGACATACATACTGAACCAAAAACCATGTGACTTTAAATGATTTTTCAACTCCCACCTGTGATCAAGCAGCCGATTTATTTCTATAGTAACAGCTTAAACCAACAAGAACAACAGCAGCACAACAGGACAAGAGTTATGCTGGTAGAATTCAGATGAATAAACAGTGGAGATGATGTTCTGTTGTCCTACAATTATTCTACATGTTTTGAGGAACAGTGACATAATTCTTTATGGATTTTATTCCTATTTTATAATGTAGGTCAGTTTCCTCTTTTACCCTACATGCTGGAAATCAGACTCAGATAGAAGGCTTCACATCTTTCTTTCTTTCTTTCTTTCTTTCTTTCTTCTGCATCTAGCATTATGGACAATCAGATACATACTTTGATTAACAAATTCACCTATGGATTTATCAGTAAAAAAGCTAGACAGTTAATCAATTAAAACATTTTAAAGCTGTTAGTGGCATGTAAGACGCCTCCAGGATCTTCTAGAGATGCATTATAGGAAGAAATTTAACAGATGACACACACTCTCTCTTCATATTAGTGACTGGTCCTGTCTCTTGAATCTCCATGGCAGCTATGGCACAAGAGCCATCCGAGAAAAGCAGTGGCAACATTAGGCTGGCATGCATCCCTTCACTTGGAAGAGGAGAATGGCATCCACTATTCATTTTAGCTCACAGCTAAATTTAAACTGCTCTAAACAGCAGACTGAAAGTCACAGTTCTACATACAATAAGGTCTAAGACCACAATGCCTATGCACTCAAAGGCCATTTTTACCATAAATCTTGCATCGGTCAGAAAACTAAAACTAAATTATAACCAGCTTTCAGAAAATAAAAATAGCAAGGCCATATATTCTAAGGCTGAAACATTCCTCCATCCATGCATTGCTGTGTCATTCGTACATTTTGGCATTCTTTCTACCTGAAAAGATATAGGTATTAAGCAGCATGAAGCAATGCATTCAGAAGTTACTTTTAGCCTATACTTCTTGAACCCTCCTCTTTCTTGGTTACTTGTCATATGGGCTGGGAGTTTTGCGATCTGCAGTCCAAAATTGTACTAATTTTTATTTTAAGACATTTAAGATGTGACTTACTGCCTGTTCCTATTGGGTCAGAATGAAGACCTTACACATACTGCCCTAAATAATTAATTCTTGACAGTGCTGATCTGTGAGATTTTTTCTGCCTGAAGCCAAGAGGAAATGAAGACCTTCCTCATATCTCATCTCATCCCTAGAGC
The DNA here is from genome assembly GCA_023846285.1 of Phrynocephalus versicolor. Lineage (NCBI taxonomy): Eukaryota > Metazoa > Chordata > Lepidosauria > Squamata > Agamidae > Phrynocephalus > Phrynocephalus versicolor. Next base: position 91,009,356 of record JAHTLZ010000129.1, on the reverse strand, counting down.
CAACAGTTTAACAAGTCTTTTCTGCACCAAAGTTCCTGCTTTTATTTGTGTGTCCCCTGCTCCTGCTTTTCCCTGGAGGTTGGCACTTGAATCAGGTTACTCCACCCTACTTCCTAGGCCAATGATGGGGAACCTTTTAGAAACCGAGTACCCAAACTGTGATTCAAAACCCACTAATTTTTCGCAAAGTGCCAATACATCAATTTTACCTGAATACAGGTGGTTGTGAAGGGGCGATGTTGGGTGCCCACAGAAAGGACTCCGAGTGCCACCTTTGGCACCCGTGCCATAGGTTCGCCAACACTGTCCTAGGCCCTACAGTGCAGTGGTTAAACTGAATTACTGCAGTAAAGACTCTGCTCACAACCTGAGTTTGATTCTGATGGGCTCAGATAGCTAGCTCTAACGTTGACTCAACCTTCCATCCTTCCGAGGCTGGTAAATTAAGTACCCAGGTCACAGGAAGCAGGGGGCAATGTGTAGCCTGCATAATTAAATTGTAAACTGCCTGGAAAATGCTTTAACCACTATGGGGTGGCATTTAAGCACTACACTTTAGATATGTTGTAGAAAGAGGTGATTTGCCAATCACATAAAATGCTACTTGAGTCATCTAAAAGAACAAGTGAGTCGGCATGTGACTATATCACTTGCCTGGTCTACCAAAACACCTTCACTGGTGCAGTTACAAATCTTCCAGGGATTTTCAAGACCCGAAGAAAAACATGCCCCTGATAAGAGTTAATAACTATATTGGGGGTGGGGGAAACATGTAAAAATGTCATGGCACCCAAAAGACTCACAGATTTGTTTCAGTGTGAGATTTTATGGATTAAAATTAACGTGTTTCTGAGGAGAGGTCTAACATGGCCAGAATGGCCAAACCCAATCACAGACAAAACCTAACCTTTAAGATGAGGAAATATTCATTACCTCCTTCCATGGACCCAGTTACAGGGGCTCACCCAGCAGTGGCAAGATGAGGTGTGTTCCCCACCCTGCTTGGATCTGGGCTGTTGGGATTCCTTCCTCAATAGCAGCCTCTCCCTACAAGACGTTCAAGCATTCAGTGGAGACGCTTGGGTCCTTCCTGAATTCCAGTCATCATCTTGAGAGTGAATTATGGACAGGTATGAGTTGGATTCATTTGAATAATGTCATCCATGGGGACTCCCGTTTCCCACTCGAGCATTTCCCAGAATGGAATATGAAATGCATCTGCAGGGGCAGTTGTTTCCAGGAGGGGGGCTCAAAAGCAGCCTCTGTAAACCCAACAGAATATGCTTGCTACAAAACATTGCAAGTAAACCATGCCCACCTCACAATATTCTTTTCTGTTCTGCCTCAAACACTTCTTCTCTGTATTTCTCAATAGCCACTTGGCATTCCACAGGCATCAAGCATCTTCAGTCTTCCAGCAGCTTCCTCCCCTACATACGCTGTATCTCCAACATCCCTGAAGTTACCTATGTTTCTCTATTGTGTGTAGGAGTATAGATAGGAAACTTGTATGTTTCTGCGGCAGCATGAACTGGAGGCTTTACTGATATAAAGATATAAATCAATGAGCCTTAAACATATTCTCAGTGTAGCAGAACTAAAATGTCCTTCCCCTTTGTCAATGTGAGTTTTATGCCCACAACAACATTCTATGCCAACGCAACCCAAGAACTCTACTTTAAGTTATCTGCCCATGGATTTCATGGATACTCAGGATAACAAGCTGCAGATAAAACTGAATGTAGTTAGCATTAACATGACAGATCAAATAAAATGCACTTTTGTTTTTGATGCATATGCAAATGGCTACACCACTAAATAAAGCTTTTTTCCCCACTGTGTCGGAACAAGACAAGCTGCTGAAGCTTATATATCACTGTTGTTTTTAATCTCTAAAGAGTTGACACATAACTATGTTTCTTTCCAGTTAACCCGAGCCAACTGTTTTAAGCTCCACCCTTCAGACAATGTTTTTTATCCATTTGGTTTATCCAAACAAACCCCATTCTTGTCTTCACACAGTTCTAGTATATTAAGTTTGGAACTGCTGTGGCAATAACTTTGAAATTCCTGCTTTGATGTCATGGGAACACTTCAAGGTCTTTTGTATTTTGCAAAAGGAAAAGAATCTCTGTGACTTTTTTTCCAGCATTAACAGGTTTGTTCATTCTGTTTTATGGGTGTCCTTCTGAATGGATTCACACACATCTTCCCTCTCCCTCTGGTATGCAAAGTAGTGTTTAGACTTGAAGATCAAGAGGACGAGGAGGGTAAACTACGAAAGCTTTCTTTAGCAAGAATGGCAGAAACCAAATGAAAATATTGCTGGATCTCAGGATTTTGTGTTCAACAGTGGGCGTGAATGGCTAGAGTGAACATATTGTTAAAACTCTTACAAATGATTCTCAGGAATGATACTTCAACTGGGCTTTAATTTTTGGAAAATCAGATGAAAATACTCAAATGGGAGCTAGACCAAGACTTCTTCAAAAGAGCGGGCTCTTAGTGCTACCTGTGTAATGGTGTTTCAGTTTCAACTACAAATGAAAGGATAACTTGCTTTCTACACAATTACAAGGACTGTACCTTAGCTGTAGTATTTGTCTGCAAAGACCTGTCCGTAGTAGCTAGAATAAGATAGTGGTTGGGGCACACATTAATTTCAACCTTCATGCTAGGTACCAGTATTTCAACCTATTCTGGTTTGTTTTTTTGATGGGTCTTTTAATGATAATAAAAATGGCTTCCCAAAAATATTTTAAATGAAAGAAAAAGAAATGATATTTTGAAGTTATTATTAATATTAGTGCTACCACATTGTAACACAATCACACAATAACCATGATGACAATAATCAAATGTTAATATTTGTTGGGGGGCATGACTTGAAATTATTCTTTATAAATCAAGCTCTTTTTAAAGAGAAAATGGAGGAAACAGGGCTAGAATATCTTAGAGTCAGCCTTCCTCAAGCTGATAGTATCCATATCTTTTAGACCAGTGGTTCCCAAAGTGGTCTATATAGACCCCCAGTGGTCTATTTTGACTTGCAGGGGGGTCTTCCATTTAGGAAGATCATCATTATCAACAGTTAGGCATTCTTACACCCAACATAAATTGTTTTGGCCCCAGTTTTGAAAGTTTATGCCGCATTTTTTGGAAATTTTAAAACTTTTTTGGTGCATTTCTCAAGTGGTGTAAAGGTAGGGACCTGATCCTTGTTGTGTGCATACCTTTAAAGTCCATTTTGCATTGTGTGTGCAGGGTGGGGTTATTGCATCATATTTTGGAACTTGATCCTCACCATGTGCATATTTTTAAAGTACGTTTTGCAAAGTTTGGGGACTCGTGTTTTGCAATCACATGACAGATATTTGTACATGAATCATGGTCATTTGGAATTCAAATCAACTATAATTACAGTCGTACCTTGGTTAACAAGTAACTTGGTTTACCAGCATTTTGATTAATGAGCAAAAATTTCTGAACATTGTTGCCTTATTAACGAGCAGTGTCTTGCTATACCAGCACTCTCATGTGTGTCACATAATCAAAGGTGCTCTAATCCAATGGCATCTCTCCATCTCTCCCCCTCCTGCTGGAAGTGGGTGATTGTCTGTTTCAGTTTCTGATTCAAGCAGCAGCAGCAGCAGCAGAGTTGAAGGAAGGGCAACAGGCTCAGTAAAGGTATGAACAGTTGCCACCTCCATCAACCCCTGTCCCCAAAGAGGCCATCTCCATGGGGCCTCTCCACAGCATCTCTGCCACCACCACTGCAACCAGAACACACACACCCATCATCCCGTTTTTAAAACAACCCCTCCACAGAGGCTTCCCCCTTCTTCTGCTCTAGCTGAGATTCCTCCCATTGCTCAGTTTTTAAAACAGCCACCTTCACGGAGGCTTTCTCCCTCCTATGATCTAGCTGGGATTTCCCCCAGTGCTCCATTTTTAAAACAGCCACCTCCATGGAGGCTTCCCCCTCCTCTGCTCCAGCTGGGATTCCTCCCATTGTCCCATTTTTAAAACAGACCCCTCCATGGAGGCGTCCCCTCTCCTCTGCACCTGCCACAAAGGTTTTCAAATCCAGGTTATTGTTCTTTGTACTGTACTATATTTTGTATTTTATTCACTACCTTGTATTATATTACAGTATTGTAATCAAATATTTTTGGGCTGTGGAATGAATCATCTGAGTTTCCATTATTTCCTATGGGAAAATTTGCTTTGATATGCTTCCGGAACGGATTATGCTCTTTAACCAAGGTACTACACATGTTTTCCCTAATGGGGTTCCCTTCACTGTTTTAGCAATCAGTATTACGTACTTAAATCTTTATAGAAAAGATTCATTGGTACAAGGCACACCCAGGATTGAACCAGGGCTCCAGTCATCTCAGTTCGCACCCTTTGAAAATTACACCATCGACACTTACATAGTACCACTACAAAAGCAACATTTTCTTTATCCTGATTTCTCACTATATCTACCCAACTAAAGATTTTAATAAGGATTTACTCCACCCAAACAGCACTCAATATTTCACAAGGTATGTTTTTTTATGGATCAAGAAATTCTTGAAGAACTGCTCTTTGCGGGAACTTTGACAACAGACACAAAAGACGAATCAATATTCGGCAGATGGAGCACCAGCCATGTTTGGACACTATCGTGGTTTTTTAAGCCATTTAAAACAAAATGTACCTGGGGTGTTTGCAATTCACTGCATCATTCATCAACAACATATAGTAGGTAAAAACTTGAGTGCCAGATTGCATCAATCTCTTCATTTTGTCATAAACGCAGTAAACAAGATCCATATCAATGCAGTAAACAAGATCCATATCAACGTTTTGAATTCTAGGTTATTTACACAGTTGTGTGAAGAAAATGATGAGGACTTTTCATTGATTACTCCTTCACAATGAAGTATGCTGGCTCTCAAAAGGCTTATGTTTGACAAGATTTTTTTCACTTTTGAGGTGGTTTTAGAGTTTATGGATGCTAAATATCCCATTTTGAAGGAAAATTTAATAAAATGGACACCAGACATTGCTTATTTAACAGATTTGTTTACTAAATTTAAAGAGGTTAACTTGCAATTACAAGGTGACAGTCTGAATTGTAACTTTTCTTCCCATAATTAATCTAATGAAGCAAAACATGGGACAGCGTTAATTCTCCCAATTCCCCAACTTGTCATTGACAAATGTCCAGGATGATGAAGTTCTGGTCTACGTTCAACATTTAAGTGTCCTTCACACAGATTTTAAAACCAGGTTTGTGGATGTTTTGACTATGGAAATACCATAGTGGATTATCAATCCATATGGTGACATTGAAGAATCAGATGTCACATTACAACAAGAACTGATTGGAATAAGCACTAATGAAGAATTTAAGGTGCAGTTCAGAATGGGGTATCAGCAGTTCTGGCTTCAGAAAGATATACTTGTTGCTTATTCTGCATTAGAGACTATTGCAAGAAAGTTTTTGATAGCTTTTCCATCTTCATACCTTTCATACCTTATGGAAAGGGGGTTTAGCCAATCTTCTTACGAAAAAAAGAAATCAATTGCAAATCACTGAATGTGGAGATTTAAGACTATACCTCACTAATGTGAAGCCAAATATTGAACAATTGCTGTCAGAGCATCAGGCTCATCCCTCCCATTAACAGCATTATTTGTGTATTAATTTTATGTAAGAATTTTACTAGGTTCTTATTTGCTTCATTTCAAATCCAAATATTTACTTTTATGTTGTGTCTTTTCAATAAAGGTATGAATAAAAATTGTATATGTTTTTCTTCTTTTTCAATTGTTCATGCTACAAAAGCCCCTATCAAAGTGTGTAGCACTGTGTCAGCTGTCAAAAACACATTTGAAGTTAATAAGTTTAGAAAATTCAGTATTAGGCAAGAAGGGGTTCTACAGAGAAAAGAAATTGGCAAGTGGTCTACAGGGCTAAAAAGTTTGGGAACCTCTGTTTTAGACCAATGGTTTGAACCTTGGGAACCCAGGTTTCTTAGACTGCAACTTCCAGAAGCCTTCACCACTAGCTGTGCTGGCCGGAGTTTTGAGTCCCAATGACACCTGGATTTCTCAAGGTTAGAAACTACTGGTTTTGACTACAGTTCTCAAAAACCAGGATCATTGACCATGCTGTTTAGAGGTGGTGGAGACTGGAGCTGGTGGACACTGCAGATTGTCAATGGGCAATTTTCAAAATGGAGAGAGGTGAAAAGCAGTGTGCCCCAGAGGTCTGTCCTGGGTCCGGTGCTTTTCAATCTGTTCATAAATGATTTGGAGACAGGGATAAGCAGTGAGGTAACCAAGTTTGCAGATGACATGAAACTTTTCTGGGTGGCAAAAACCAGTGAAGACTGTGAAGAACTCCAGAAGGATCTCTCCCAACTGAGGGAATGGGCTCCAAAATGGCAAATGTGTTTCAATGTAGAAAAATGTAAAGTAATGCGTACTGGGGCAAAAAAAATCAAAACATTATCTATCAACTCATGAGCTCTGAGCTATCCATGACAGATCAGGAAAGAGATCTTGGTGTGTTGGTGGACAGCTCAATGAAGGTGTCTACCCAATGTGTGGCAGTGGTGAAGAAGGCCAATTCCATGCTAGGGGTTATCAAAAAGGGGATTGTTAATGGATATAGTACAAAATGATAGTAAGGCCTCACCTGGAGTATTGTGTACAATTCTGGTCACCGCATCTCAAAAAAGACATAGTGGAACTGGAAAAGGTGCAGGAGAGAGTGACTAAAATGATTACTGGGCTGGGGGACCTCCCTTATGAGGAAAGGCTAAAACATTTGGGGCTCTTTAGTCTGGAAAAAAGGTGCCTGAGGAGGGGGATATGATTGAGACATACAAAATAATGCAGGGCATGAGTCAAGTGGATAGAGGGACGCTCTTCTTCCTCTCACAAAATACCATAATTAGGGGGCATACACTCAAATTGAGGGGTGGGAGAGTGAGAACAGACAAAAGAAAATATTTTTTACCCAGCGCGTTGTTAATCTGTGGAAGTCCCTGCCACAGGGTGTGGTGATGGCGTCTAGCCTGGATGCCTTCAAAGGGGGATTGGACAGATTCCTGGAGGAAAAGTCCAACAAGAGTTACAAACCATGATAGAGAGATATGTAATCTGCAGGCTTAAAACCGGGGTACTTCAAGGACCAGATGCAGGGGAGTGATATGAAGAGACAGATATCTAATCTTGTGCACTCCCAGACACATTTGGTGGGGCCACTGTGAGATACAGGAAGCTGGACTAGATGGGCCTTTGGCCTGATCCAGCATGGCTCTTCTTATGAGTTCAAATCATCTGTAGAACACCATGTTGGGAAAGGTGGCTGTGGATGGTCTACCTGCCTCTAAACTTTACGGTGAAACACCTTCTGTCATTTGATGGATGTTTGTAAAGATAGAATTCCTAGTGCTATCAGTCACATAGCACTTCCCTTCCCTTCCTTAACAATGGAAGATGGGAAAAGAAGTGGTGAAGAAAGACAGATGGATTGCAAGTTGGTGAGGAGATCATCTGGACCTCACCACCACCACCAAATTCCATGGATGAGGTATGGTGACTGCATCCAAGTCCAAGAGAGATTTCTCCCACAATTTAGACCAAAGGAAATGTCTCAAATAATAAGAATGTATTAAATGGTCCTATTAATATTCCATCATTTCAGTAGGTCCACTCAGGTTGTGATTAACAACTGAAATTAGGCTACAGTGGTCTATAATGTCAAAAAAGAGACTGGATCCTTACTTCACTCCATGAACTTTCCAGTGCTTATCCGAGCACATAGGGTATAGAATAACATGTTATTTCTTATTTTGCTTTCTTTGTGTGCAACACCTGCTGAAAACTGAAGGGCCAATTACTTTACTAAAACTGTTTTATGAGAAATGGACTTTAACAACTTCCAGTAAGCTATTCCCAACAGCTGTTTACTCCCACCACAAATAACTCTCCCCCCATCCTGGTGGCCAGCCCACCCCCTACCTCATTTCTGTCTAAAGAGGACAAAAGTTAATTCCCAATTTAATGTGAACATATCTTCTTCAGGTTTTACACATCTGGCATCAGCATTTCCTACAACTCATAAACACCCCGTGGCTTTTATCAATGTTGTAAAAAGTCTCTACTGTCTGAAAAAAATTGTCTATTGTCATAAAAATGATGATGGGATTTAGCACTTGGAAAGAAGGAAGACAGCTTAATTCCCTACAAAGAGGTCTTAACAAGCTCAAAGACCAAACCACTGGTTAGTTTATTGTAAGATATAAAATTACTCATAGAAAGGCATATGCATTCAATCACGGAGCATTGCAGATGCTGTTCTGTCCACCTCATGATGTCCAAAGTTTGAAAGTGATGGCTGGTTTTGTTATTCTGCATTTTACAGTAGTCCTTGCATAGAACAAATTGTAGAAATATATTTTAAAACAAAGTTGAAGGGGGGTGGAATGCATGTTAATATAATCCCATTTTGTCACTTCTACATCACACCCAGAGTGCAATAACTAAGCTTCCTTTCCATACCCCCCTTGTGCTCCTTTGTATTGACAGATGCCATTTGTTCATTTACGATGTGATAATAAAAACCTGCAGCTTTAGTGAATGTTATTCTTTTCCTCCCCTGACATAGGAGCACCAAATGGTTTGTGCTAAACACAGCGGGCATTTTTCATTAAAGATCATAACCAGGGAAATGAATGAGAATTGAGGACAGGAAAGCTCTAAAATTAAATAATTAGTGTGGAAGTGAAGAGAGAAAGTGTAGCTCTATCAAAAGGAGACCCAAGCTCCTTTTGTTCACTAGTGCATCACAAAGCTTCCCAAGGTATTGTTTGCCAAAAATTACTGATCTGCATTGTAAAGAAAAAATACATATGCATTTAGTAATAATTTATATAGCACTGTTAAACTGTTTGTTTATTTTATCAGTGACTGCAAGGTCTAACTCCAAAGCAAGTTAAGCCAGGAGACAGTGATTCTCCCAGGGTTGCTTCTTAAAGAAGGAGCTGAACTTGAGTTATCTACAGATAAACCCAATTTTTCATCTCTTAAGAATTATTGTAGGGAGCTAAAAAATTAAATATGGGGCCAATCTAAGGACAAAGCAGAATTGTTCTGGATCAAATGTCTTGGAAAATTTAAATCTGATTCCATCAAACATAATTCCTGTGGACCTTCTAAACACTGTCAGTTCTGAATGGCAGTGCCGTGTTTAGGAAAAAGTTTGGGAAATAAGATAGATTTAACAGGGGCTTAATCTAGACAACATTATCATAGATTCATCCAGTCAGCAGTGCTAAAATAAGTTGTGCAAGTATAGTTGGCCAAGTGGATCCTTAACATACATTTTAAACTGAATCTGAAATGAAACTGCATTATGTGTGTCAAAGTGCTTCAGAGGGAAGAAGGAAGCAAAATCCCGTATTGAAAATTCCCAGTCTCAGAAAAATGTCCACACTCTTGGTTCTTTGCCCTAACATCTTAACATCTTTCCCCTAACATGTTAAGGCAGGTCAGCAAAACAATCCAAAAACAGCCTCTTTGCATGTCTACATTGCTCAGAAGAAACAGTGAGAAACAGTGTGTCTCTACTCATTCAGAACAAGGTGCTGAATTACTCAGGAATAAGAATATTCTTAAGACATTCTACCTCCTTTTCATGTTGTAGCAGCAGTAATAAGGACAATGACTAATTTTTGGAATTTGCAGTTACAGCATAAAATGGGTGAAGTTTTCTTTACTGAGTGAAAATTACAATGCAATTTCCAAAGAACCATCAATGTTCCTCTGTTTCTACATGTTGACATTGTTAAATACAGAGAAATGAAACAGAAATAAAAACGGAGGATAAAATGTTGTGGGCTTTCAAACATTAATCGGTTTATTTAATTATGAGCTAGCTATTGAGGATCATAATCTTCCACTTCAGAGAAAAATCATTTCCCGCATTTTTCCTCTTTAATTTGGCCAAATTATAATGTAACTTTCTTACATCTTAGTTAACACTTTAGTGAAAAGTTACAGGTAAGTTCTGAGATAAGCAGAGGGACACCTTGATCACAGCTCAACGTCTTTTGTGGCTTGTATGTTTAACAGACAGAAAGGCAACAAGTGCCCACCCATAAATTTACAGTCATCTGTAAATCCATCTGTTTACTTATGAAAATATTTTAATGCACTGTCTATCAACATATACTCAAAGTATCTTTCCATTAAGAGAACTTCAGATTACAATTATACTATTAAAAAGGGATAAAGCTTCTTTCTTTGACTTAACCATTCATAATATAACTTAGTTACACCATAATTTGTGGGGAAATGAATTAATTGCAAGTATCCCATTTGTAATGAGCAGAGTGATGTAGTCATTTCAGCTCATGATATTATGACTTGCTCCATGGTGTGATGAGTTACACAACATTGTGTAACTCAATGTGATGAGTTACAACACTGCTACTTTTGCTGCAACAGTACTACACTTGTTATGTTTTACTTAATCCTACAGTGCAGAGGCATTTAGCTGACCAAAAGGAAAAAGGAAAGGATAAAGCCATGAGTTATTTAACATGTGCAAAGGTTGCTTTTTAAAACTTGGTAACAGTAATTTGTTATCCCTGAGGTTTCTGAAACAAGTTACACAATGTATTCCTTCTAAAAAGTATTTTTCCCAGCCACAATGCAGCTATGAAGTGGAAGGCTACACCAAAATGACCATTATAAGTACATCATTTGCCTCCTGCAAGATATGCTATGTTGTGTGACATTTTCTTATGTTATATTGCACCTCTTTTACAGGGAAAACATAACACTATATCAGGAACCTGGGAAAGTCTCATCCAGCAGATGTGCTCTCACTGGTTATAGTAATATCACCTAGTACAAATGCTTCAAAAATAACATTGCAGCCTTAGGTTTTATTAGTCTAGATGTCTGCAGGACACTTTTCATTGAAGACAGATTTATTGCTTAAGCAGATGCTATTAGGCAAAAGCTCTTGCCTTTCGGGGGGTGTCCCCTGGTTTGCTTTTCAGAAATACAGTGATAAGGCTATACAACCCCCACCCCCCACCCTTAGCATTATCTAAATAAACTAAGCTTTCTATTTGGTCCAAAGCCAGAAATACCCAAGTTCAGTGTACCTACATGTGTGAGATAAATAGCAAAGAGAGTTTTATATCCACTTGCCACCACCACCACCCTTTTTAAAATTTGTTTAGAACTTATGAGACAGGTGTGGATGGGGAGTAGAAGAAACCAGCTCAGATTGTTGTATTGTAAATTATTTCTATGTGATCTATCCTTTTTAGTCTTCTAGTTATCTCAACGATTTTATAGGCAACCAGCGACCATTCATATGACAAAACAACCTCCTAGATTATTCAAGAAGTATAATAGGCAATTATTGGCTACAATCCTGTTACTTAGTGTAGTAAGACGCAGTAGAGTAGACCCAATGAATCAGTAGGGACCTAGGGATTGAACTCTGCTGTAAGATCAACTGATTAAATGTCTGTACTCGAATGGCTAGTTACTAAATGGCTGCTTACTAAATTAAGCAACAGGCATCTCATGGCACCTTTAAGGATATCAGACTTATTATAGCAAGAGTATTTTGTGAATTCTAATCTACTTCTTCAGGTGTTTCTTAAATACAATCATTTCATAAGATGTTCCTCAGATGGTCTATATTGTACATTTAAGAAAGCAAACTGTACTCCAGAAAAGCTGAAACAAAATAAACCTGGTGTCATGGTGACATGATTTTTTCCTCTTTTCTGTTTTTTTACAAAGAGTTAAAATATAATATCCTTTAACAACTTTTCCCAACATTGCTTTATTTTGTAACATTCAAAAAAGGGACACAACTGTAATTTTTTTTTAATTTGGGACAGTTAGAATATTCTTGGTAATGTTTTTCACTGAAATAAAACAAAAGATGTAAAATCCTTAAACTTTGCTGCCTTGGACCTTGGGTTCAAAGCTTAATCAGTTTAACTGGTAGATTAATTATCTACAGCTTTAGTTGATTAATCAGTGAGCAGAAACTGGAAAGGACAGTAAACATGGAAGGAAATTAAGGGCATAATTTTTCTTTTTCATTCCAGCATCACAAGGTCAAACTAGATGCAACACCTCTGATGAATTAGTAAATCTAAGGATGGCTTTTAAAAAGTAAAATGTATACATGGAACTGAGATCTCAATTAGCATTCGTATGGCAGGAAGCTTTAGAACACTGTCCCCATTGCAGTTGCTCTCTGCAATTCACCTATTAAACACAATTCAGAATGGCAATTATGTGAAAGGTACGATGTCTACTTTGGTTCTTATTGTAGGGGATGATAGAAACTATTAAAAATAGATATTCCTTCTCTAAAAGACCTGCTTGTTCTGATTATTTAAAAGGTTAGTTTACCTCACACTTCTGGAAATATCTCAAACAGCCTCTTCCAACAGTACATTTCATATGTGTTGAAATTTAATCAGTTGGTCTATTAACCAGTTAAAAGGCAGTTGATGCATCTTTTCAGTTTACTGAATCAGTTACCCCCTGTCATACATTTCCTGACTGTGGCTCACCCCCCCCCCTTTTTAATGGGGGTGTGGGCACTCAAATTTAGATGACAATCTGTTTATATAACAGGCAGTAACCTGGCTGCTGAGGACAGGTTGATGCCTCCATATTGCCTTATCTCTTCCTTTGGTGCAGAGCTAAGTAATGCTTATGGGAAGATAACATCTTCTTCAGAAAGAAAGGTTGCTAAGATGATTCCATGTTTGTGGTTTTCATTTCTAGACTGCTCACTCACTTATACTACGTTGTCGTTACTGTGGTCATGAGGAAACCAAGCCCACCTACTTCTAAGCATATACTGTGAAAAATGAACAGTTCACAGAGTAGTTAGTATCTAAAGACAGATAATTCAATGTGTGTAGTTGGCTGAGAGAAGGGCAGAAAAAAGGTGGAGAAATAACTACATTTCAAGGGTAGGACAGGAAGGATAGATTTTAAAAGGAGGTTGATCAATCCTTTTCATGTGATGTGGTGCAGCCTCAAGGCCTCTACATATTATTTCCATTGTCACATGAGGATCACTGAGATAAGGAGTTCAAATGACTTTCCGCTCCTAAAAGTTTACAGACCTAAGAATTAACTGTGAGCTTTTCTTGTGGTGTATTATTTCAAGAGAGGCTGAGATAAGCAATGAGCCAACACATGCTTTTGTGTAAAGAGCTGATGAATAAAATAAATAAACAACCCTGGACAAGCGCCTTTTTTAAAAATTAGTGACACATCTGTTGCTATCAATAAGCCAATCATTCATCTGCTGCCATTATTTCTCTCAGTAGGTAAATCTGAGAGAATGGAGAGGTATAAAAAGTGTGCTAATCACATTTCAAGTGAAGCCTCCCAAGATACCATTGTGCCTAAAAACTTTATCAGCCATGCCATAATAAATTATATTTATTGGATTAGATCTACCATGTGGCATCACACATTAAATTGAAACAAAATTAAAATAATGCCCATGTTCCTACTGGGTTGTTAAATGGCAGCAAGGGAAGAACAGAGTTGTATTGTGCCCTAAAGACCGTGGAAGCTTAGAATCATGCAGTTGTAGAATCAAAATGGACGCAAGAGGCCCAAGTTTCATTGGGTCCAATTATCTTTCACTGCAGGAAATCAACAGCTTAAATATTGCTGACAGACTTTCAGTGAAAACATAGGAAGCAGTCCATTTCACTGTCCAACAGCTCTTTCTTTCACAAAGTTTTCTTGATGTTTAGCCCCTTTTCATGTGACTGAAATCTATTACTTGATTGTAAATGTCACTTGGGTAGGTGACAAGCTTCAACAAGCAAAACAGAAAACAACCTAAGCTTGCTCCCATCCTTCATGTGACAGCCTCTCAAGTAGTTAAAGATGGCTGCCATATTATCACCCAGTCCTCTCATTCCCAGCCTTTAATTGCATTAGCAATGTTGAGGGTGTTAAAGATCTTAGTCTGCTTGGTCCAATTCGCCACCACCCCACACACAGAGCAAGTTAGGTATAGAGTAAGATATCGAGTTAATTTATCATAACTTCAGAAAAGGTTTTTTTTATTACAGACTTTGTTATTTCAGCAGTAATAAGTCAAAACCATAGCATAAGAGTGAAAAAAAAATCATGTATCTTACATATTCCATATTATTCTAATTTATCTTGAAGACTCTACCTAAACTAACTTTCATATTTTAATGTAACGTTTCGTAGACATGTCCACTTCTTCACATACAGCAGCAGAATGAGATGTGAATAAATATAATATGAGATGGGATATACGTTTCATACCAGATAGTCATTGGCTGTAGTCCAGAGATTCATTGGCTGGATGGCATAAATGCAAGTGTGAGTCTACATTTAAGAAGATATCAGAAGAGTAAAACAGTCACTTCTTAACTGTAAAAACTGACTCACTAGCTAGAGAGGAGGGGCAGGAAAGAGCAAAATCTTGGCTCCTTTTTGAAGGAGAAAGGTGGGGTAAACGTATTCAAAATAAATAAATAAATAAATAAAACCCAGACCAATAGCAAGCCAGAGCAGGGTGATTGAGATATGACCCCACTGCATACTGAGACATTATTGATCTGCATATTCTAACAGAGGGTTCTTGCCATATCATTCTGTTGAGCCAATTTCAGCTCATGGTGTAGCCAGACCCTAGATATTTTTCACATAGGCTGCTGTTGAATCATCTGCCACCTCTTCTTTATTTTTTCTGTCTAATTGTACAGCATTTACGTGTTTATCTGTTGAAACTCATTTTTTGTTTTGTCCCACTCTTCCAATCGGTTTGAATCCACCTTGATTACTGATTCTGTATTCTGAACAACTACCTCCCTCCCTGTTTCCTGCTATCTGGAAATTTAATGAGTACCCCTTCTAACCTTCCATCCAAGTCATTTAAACACTGTATCTGGGATTGAATCCTGCAGCACCCACTTGTCCCTTCTCTTTAGGTTGCTGAGAATATCACGGTGGACCTTGTTGAGAGCCTTGCTGGGTCAAGATACATCCATATCCCAAAGCCTGCAACTCCATCACACACACACACACACACACACACACACACACACACAGAGAGAGAGAGAGAGAGAGAGAGAGAGAGAGATGGGCATGACTTGTTTTTGAGAAATCCATGCTCCAGCTTAATAATCAACATGTTCTTTTCTAAGTGCTCACAAATTGACTGTTTAAGACTCTGCACTAGGAAACCTGTTGGGTTGACTTGTTGGTAGTTAACCGTAACATTTGAAGCACTCGGGGGTCTGCTGAGAATTTATCCTGCTGTTCAGTGTGATGGTACTACACATCCCCTGTGAATTCCCAGTCTCTGAGTGATTTTTGACTAGCCAGTCATTTAGCATGAACCTATCTTGCAGGAAAGGATTCCAAGTGATCAGCATCTCATTTCCAAAGATGCCACAGTATTTCAGGGCCAAAAGCTGAAACCAGTGGGCTGATCCTTTTGATGTGACAGGGGCACAACAAGAAAGAATCAGGAGGTGAGAGAACTCTTTCTGATCCAGTCGGTTATGGAAAGGGATGAGAGGAATCAGTGTCAGCAGACCCAAAATCTAGGTAACAAAGTAATATAGCAAACCAGAGCTGTTGTGCATGTGTGAAGTCTGACATCTGAACAAATGTCAAAATAGGCCTTGCAGCTAAAGCAATTCCCAGCATTCCCATCAATGGCACATCCTGCATCTAGCGAGATAGCTCAGTGAGTTTGGTTTCTGGCTGCAGTGCCAGATGCTGGGATTTCCATTCCCCAATATGCTTCACAAAAAAGTAATGCCAGTCTGTGAATACATAGTACAATAGTAATATGTTGCTGTTGCTGTTTCTGCTGCTGCTTGCTGCAATTATATACTCAATACTAAAATCCACAGTGGAATCTGGCCTTTTCCCCTCAGCTCCATTAACACAAACATACATATGTCTGCATTTTCCCTCAGGGCACTTAAGGAGATTGAGAAAACCTTAATTATTTTCACAGCATTGCTGTGCGGTTTCTGTTAATATTGGTTAATTTTTAACTAAAAACTTTCAAGTCTTTTTTTATCACGTGTGAGAAACACATAAAAACTCTTAACAGTGACAAATGAAACTTAATCATGATAATGAAACTTCCAAAGGAAACCTAAATGTGTTTGCTGATTCTACATGATATGTGTATGCTTTTGCATACTTGAAAGAAAGAAAGATTCTACATAATGTGTGTATGCTTTTGCATACTTGAAAGAAAGAAAGAAAGAAGCTTAGTAAAGCCCCCACCCAAACCCTCATTATGCAAAACAGTGAAGCCAATCATGCAAGGTGATAAAATTGCAATATGTTGTCTTCTGGGATTAAGTTCATCAGTTGTCGCATTTTGATACTATCTTGATAGTTTAACCTCTACAAAATCCAGATTATATTGAAGAAATTTGAAAAAAAAAAGTAGCTCTCCACCAACCCCAATGCTGATCTCTGGATAATTTGCAGTAAATTACACTCCTGAGATGGTTAGAGCTGTTCGGCAGTGGAATATGCTGCCACGGAGGGTGATGGAGTCTCCTTCTTTGGAGATTTTTAAACAGAGGCTGGATGGCCTCTGTCGGAAATATTGTGATGGGGTTCCTGCATGGCAGGCGGTTGGACTGGATGACCCTTGAGGTCTCTTCCAACTCTATGATTCAATGACCCTTGAGGTCTCTTCCAACTCTATGATTCAATCATAAAGAAACTGAAACAGTTATGAGATTTTGTATACTTTGGTTCAATCATCAATCCAAATGGAGACAGCAGACAAGAAATCAGAAGACTGAGGAATTAAGGAATTGGAAAAGTTGTTTTGTTTGAAGTGAAATTCTTGAGGACAGCTTTGCAGATACCCTGGACTGCCAGAAATACAAACAAGTGGCCCCTACAATAAACCAAGCCTGAGCTATCTCTAGAGACAAAAATGCTGATTGACCTCCTTTGTGAGCATCCTGTGAAAGTCAGATTCTTTGGAAAAGACAATAATGCCTGGTAAGGCTGAAGGCAGCAGGAAAAGAGGAAAACCAAATGTGAAATGGATGAAATCCCTGAAAGATGCCATAGGCTCTGTAAGAGCTGAGAAGGACTGCTGAGGCCAGGATACTCTAGAGATCTTTCAGTCATGGGACCACCTTGTCAGAGGCAACTTAATGGCACATTAAAACAACAACTAGGAGGCAAGTCTGATATGGTGGGGTTGGGGAGGGCAGTGGTAGATAGAGCAAATCAACCTTCTTAAGTGGATTACATCAATCTTTGCAGCTGTCGAGCCAAGTCACAGTCCTGAAATCAAACTTTGGAGGATCAAATATGGAAAGCATACAACATTTTAAGTACTTCAGGTAGGACATTTTTCCCTCATAGCATTAAGTCAAAATAAACTCAGGATAAGGACCTTTCGGACAACATAATCCAACATGTTGAAGGTACCAACCAATTTTCTCTTAATCACCCTCCCCAAAAATGTACATAGTTGTAGATTCCAAACCTGAGTTGTAAAGTCACAAAATAGCTCATAAATGTGAGATGTGGAAAGTTCAGACTTACGTGGGAACAGTTACATATTTCTTTTTGTGTGGCCTATAATGGAGTTATTTATGATAGATGGGGTGAATTGTACGAAAGATTAAAGGTTTTCATAATAAAGGAAAGCAAAAGCTCAAAAACCGGGTGCCTCTTCACCACCATGACTCTCAAGACAGGATAAATCACCCGAGCAACCATTAAAACTTCAAGAAGATTGCTTGTAAACCTCCAAGCCATGCCAATAAAGCATATTCTTTGCCATACAGCAGCCCATATGGTGAAACTCAGCAGTTTTCCCCCCCTCCCAAACCAAGGGCCATTCACAATGTAACCTTGCTGTCTAACTCATTCTCTGCCTCTTTCTTTCTGAGTTTCTGTATTAGGCATCATGCCAACCAAGCACTATCAAATCAATGGAGACTTTAAATCTGGGGACATCAGGACCACCAGAATTACAGGCATGGAAAACATTAAAGTCTGGCCATTTTCTCTCTCAAATTGTTACTTGGGTTTGCCCAAAGTGAAAAAAAAAGTCACCTGTTATTTTCTGTTCAAGGGACACTTCTAAACCCCAGAAACATCAGAGGAAAAACCTATTGACTGGTAGGATGTATGAAAAATATTCCAAGACTCCTTTTCTTCCCCTCTTCTCCAGTCCCTCTACTCTAGCTCATTTCCATTTTTAAAAGTCAAGTTGGATTGCACAGAACTTCCCTTTCAATCCAAAAGGGCAGCATTGGCAAAGGGGCCATAAATCACAACAGTTCAACCTTAAATGTGACATTATATGTTATACAGCAATCCAACAGGTAGAATGTGAAGTCCTTTCTACAGATTGGTTTAAAGAATCTGTTTAGGGATAGTGCGGTGTTGATTTTTTTTGTCTTGAATTCGGACTTCTTCCTTTCCTTCAGGAAAATGAGGATGTGTTTGTGAAAACAAGATCAGAAATACCCATATTTTTAGATTTAATTCTGCCACATAGGAACATTCAGTGAAAAATTTGTTACTAATCGTGAAGCTCAATAAACCATACATACAAGCCATAGTTAGTTTAGTGCCTCAAATTATGACTCTGTAAATTCTACATGCTGGACCAAACACATACTAGAAATGAGGGGAGGAGAAATGAAATGGGTTATCTTAAACTAGCCATAAGTCAGCATACAGTATCCTAAACTGATCTTCTTGAGCCTTGTGGCATAGTGGTTCAAATGCAATACTGCAGTCAAGACTTGACTCACGACCTGAGTTCAATCCCAGTGAGCTCAGATAGCCAGCTCAAGGTTGATTCAGCCCTTTCTCTGTTCTTCCAAGGTTGGTAAATTGAGTCCCCAGTTCACTGGGAGCAGGGAGATGGAGAGGAATGTGTAGACTGCATAATTAAACTATAAATTGCTGAGACAGAGCTTCAAGTCCTATGGGGGGTATATAAGCAGCACCTTCTTCTTTGTGAAGAAACACAGTGAGAGCTGACTATCCCAGAGCTGGGGGAAGCTGGGTTTTTAGACTATTGTTCCCAGAAACTGCTAGTGACCATGGCATTACAGTCCATAATAGTAACATTTCCAGTCTTAGGTCTGCCTTTGATGGAGTATCATAACAGTTTACATTAATACTGCATGAAAGAACATAAACTGCACTACTGTTTCTAATTATGCTTCCAAGTTATGCCCTCTTTTGCTTATATTTTGCAGTGGCCTGCTTCCTCTCCTTGTTTTTCTGTATCAAGAACAATTCATTATTTTAATACTTCCCACCTTTTTATTATTATTTTATTTCGGACACACACACTCAAAAAAAAAAAAAACGGTACCCTCCTTTAATCAGTTGTTAAGAGGCATCCCTCTTTCTTCCTATTGTGGCAGCTGCAAGATAGCTTCTAAAGTCTTGAAAAACTGGAGGACAATTAATGATCCCCAATGCTGTCTCTTCCTAGGTTAATTCATCCAAAAAGAGGGCTTTCAACAGGATCCTAGATGCTTCAAACTTGAGATGTTTGTCCACTCCATACTAAAGTTATGAGAACATAACTATAGTAACCCCTCACCCATTGCGGGGGTTAGGGACCCGACCCAACCCGTGATAATTGAAAATCCATGATATGCAGATGCAGGGGTGGGGCAGACTGGGGGGCTTATCTGGAGCCTCTTGTACTTACCCCAGGCCTGACACTGCCCCGAACGGGCCTCTGATGGTCTTCCCAGGATCGTCAGAGGCCCTGAAAGTGCTTTCCAGAGATCCAGAGGTCACTTCCGGTTTTCCAGAAGTCACTTCCACTTCACTGGGAAGCACTTTTGGGGTCTCCGACAGACCCAGGAAGGCTGTCGGAGGCCCGTTTGGGGCAGCGCCAGGTTGGGGGTAAGTACAGGAGGCCTGAAACAGGCTTCTCCAACTGACCGGGGGGGGGGCTTTTTTCATATACAGTTTGGTGCAGAAAAAAAGTCCCTTTAAGTCTAACAGGTTTCATTCGGCACACGCTTTTCATGGACTGTATCTGACTTTATTTAAGAAGTGGCCTACAAGTCAACAAAAGCTCATACCAATTAATCTTTTAGAGACAACACAATCATTTTTTTAAAATTTCAGTGTACAGATTGGATTAGAATAATTCTCCACAGTTTTCTGCCTGATGCAAGTTCATCCTCTGTATTGCCAGGCAGTTCTGAAAAATAGTTTGCCTAAATTCCTGGGTAGCTGCTGCCAACCAGTGTTAATAACAGTGCTCTATATGGAGCATAGATCTAGTGCCGTATAAGGCGGCTTCCTATGTTACTAATAAATGCATGCTCCATGGGATGTACAAAAGGGGATCAGTAATGACTTCGATGTTACAATGGACCCATCACAGACTGAGGTTTCCTGGAAAATCCATTGCAAGACTCTTCTGTAATGTCGCTTCTTTTCTTTAGCAATGAGTTATAATCAAATCATATCATGATCTAGTTTAACTTTCCTGTGTGAACCAGGGAGGACTAAGGTCAGTGTTTATAAACATGAGCGCAAGACAGTTTAATAGTTTCATGTTCTGCTAATTTTGTAAAAAAAAAAATATTAAGTACAACCAGGTTGCATCAAAACCTCAGTAGACTTCAAGCAGAGCCACTGACATCAACATGACATAAATTAGCAAGGGCTAATGCAAACTCCGTTGGTTTCCATTGTCTATTCAAAAGACTCTAACAATGAAATTTGCATTTTTAAATATTTGAGCTGGGGGTAAGGTTACTGTGACTCCAAGATTCTCTTTTTCATGTTGATCACAGTCAAGTCATAAATGCATCAACCTTATTTCATGATGTTTCTTTTACTGTTATCTCTCTGGATGCAAGTGCATAAAACAATGCATGAAATATTCCCAAATAAATTTGAAAAATAGAGTAGGAAAGATGATTCAGTCATGACATCTACTTCAGTCAGTGACATCTACTTTTTAGTGTTAGGTATATAAAACATGTTACTGTAAAAACTGATTCACCAGCTTATTAAAAATGTTGCTTAGAACAATACCAGAATGTTAGAAATGGAAAATGTAAACTCTTTGTCATTCTTAGTCCTGTCCTCTTGCTGTCCACAGTTCAATGAAATTTTGGTACCATCATTTTATGCATTGAATAAAAATTCAAACATGCTTGAAAGAGTCAGAAAATAAAGAGCTCTTAGACTTCTGCATACAGTATGGCTTGCAGATGGTGCTGGATTGAGATTCTAATCAATTCTAGATGGCTAAGAGCCTTTTCACACGACCCCTAAGATCCGCTGGCCACTTAAATTCGGACCAGAGATCTTAGGGGCTTGTCACTCTTCCTGTGTCCCCACCCCTCCGCACTTCCTTGCTCCTGTCTGCCTGAGGGGAGGGAGGAAAAAAAGGAAGAAAAGAAGGTGGCTCACCTCCGTTCTGCCTCTCGCTCTTGCCGTGGCAACATTCCAGTCTCTTAAGTAGCTCTTAAAGGGGTGGGAGCCAAAACAACAACAAACAGAAGCGAGGAGAGCCCCGCACTCACTATCGTTACACCGCATCAAGGAATTTTCACCTCCAGAGAGCAGGTACTTGAAAGGTGCGCTGGGACGCGCTAAAGTGGACGTGGTCGCACTTAATTTCCTGTAAACTCCGGAGCTGGTGGGGAAACATTTTTAAGCTCCGGAGCTGGGAGCCATTTGCCCCGGAGTTTAGGGGTCGTGTATAAATGCCCATAGCCAGTTAAAAGGGATGGTGGGATGTATGTTACAACACTCTGCAATTGTCCCAAAGCAGAATGATGCTGCAGTGACCTTACATGCTCCCAATAGCCATTTGAACACATGTACGTGCCTTATACAAAATCAGGTCATGGTCCATATAGCGCAGTATTGTTATCAGAGACTAGTGGTGGCTGTTTAGGATTGCATTTAGAGGTCTCAAATGCAAAAAGATTTGAGATGCCAGAAATTTCACTATAAAATAAATAATACTAACATAAGAATCATGATTATGCTGGATGGATAGCTCAGTATCAGGCTGTGGAGCCAGAGGGTGAGAGTCCTCACTGTGCTTCCTGTGTAGTAGAAGCACAGCCAACCTGTGTGGCCTTGGGTAAGCTGCACAGTCCCAAGGTGTCCGCAGAAAAAAGAAGGGAATGGTAAACTACTTCTGAGTCTTCTTTACCTGGAAAACACCAAAAAGGCTAGTTAGAAGTCAGAACTGACTTGATGGTACATCATCATCAACAACAACATCATCATCACCACCATCATTTAGGTGGGGCAACTGTGAGTCAAGGATGCTGAAATGTAGATGAAAAACAAAGTTGCCACCCCCTGAATTAATGGCACAACTGAGAAGACACAACATGTCCTTTCAGCACCACTGAGACCATGGCTCATGGCCTAATGAAGGTTGGGTTCCTCATTCGCCTTTACAAGGCAACCCCCTCAAGACCACAGTATGTTCCATTTGGGAGCAAGGAACTTCACAGGAGTCCCAATGGCACACTGGTTCTGAGGAAGCTGGTGTACAGATCCATTATCTCTTTCGGTGTTTACAGTATTTGTGTTCCGTGTTCAACAACCTCCTAGTCCCTTTTGTTTTAAAAAGGAACTGAGCTCGTCCCTTAAAGGAACTGCACATTACATTTCAGGTCACGTGAGCTGCAGAACAAACACTAAATGCTGCACATTTCTTTCTGAATTATATGCACGTGGATACAGAAGTGACTGAGTCGGGTTCATCATCCATGTTTCAAAATGCAACAAAAGGCTACCATCACAGTGTATCAAGTAGCTTTATGAGAACCATACATTTGATTTTCTTTCCACAGTATAGATTTTACCATAGCTTAAGCAAAAGAATTACATCAGTGCAGCTGGGGTATGAAGTGAAAAAGAAAGGAAAAGAAAGGAAAAGTTTTATAAGAGTTAAGGATGAGGGATTATTCCCCTATTAACCTCAACAGACAAAGGCCCCGCAGTAAATGTTGCATTCTGCCAGGCCAAAGGGTTTTTTGTCCACTTTACAGCACAAATCATACTGTTTCTGAGCGCCGCTCCCCAGCTGTATTCTTTAATGCTTAACTCTGTGACCTCACAAATATAATTGGTGTGAAGCAAATTTGCTTAGCCTTCTGCTTTTATTTGTAGACTGAATGGTTCAGAGAAATGTGTGTATTGTTTATGGAAATGAAGTGGGGGGGGGGGGAGAGAGAGAGAGAGAGAGAGAGAAAGCAGAATAAAAGCCCTGAGATGAAGGTAGCCCCCATGTAGAGCTGAAAAGAGTGTGGCTGAATCTCCCACATCTTAGCACTGCAGAAACTAAAGAAAAGAGATAGATAGATTAGAGAGTTTGATGGGTTACATAGATTAGATAGGTTGGATGGATAGACGGATGGGCAGAAAGAGAGGGAAACAGAGAGAAGGAAGGAAGGAAGGAAGGAAGGAAGGAAGGAAGGAGGTTCATTTTCTATTGGGATGGGGGAAATTCAAGCACAGATCTCCTTTCAGCCATGAGACTCACAAGGTGACAGGGTGATCGTGGGTTGTTCACTGTCTTTCAGCCTGGCTTATTTCAGAGGGTTGTTGTTGTGAGGAAAGAATGAGGCAGAGTGTTGAGAAGGAGAGCCACACACACTACTCTCATCCCACTGCAGAAAAAGGCAAGAAATGCTCTAAATTTAAATAGTAAGGTAAAGATAAAGGTCCCCGCCCTGCACATGCATGCTAGTCCTGCCTGACTCTAGGGGTGGTACTCATCTCCATATTCAAGCCGAAGAGCCAGTGTTGTGAACATACATCCATCGGAGCCTTAGTCTGCTGATCTTAGTACTGTACCTTATTAATAATATTCAAAAATACCAGGCACCGTCAATCAAGATTATAAAAACATTGAGTGGTATTAGATAACAGATACAAGTTTTAACCAAAAACGTATGTATTTGTCAAATATCAGTGCATTATATTGTTTTTAATATTGCCTGGGTTTTTTTTGTAGCACTGATGGCGTTATTTCTGAGACCTGCTTATAACACTGTGTGAAACTTCTTGATATTGTTCCAAAGCTCTAGTGATCACAGGGACCACCAAAGTGTGCTTCATCCACAAACAAGATTGCAATGTCCCTGTATTTTTATAGTTCTATTTATTTTATTTTTAGACTTTTTAGTTTTTCAGTTTTTCTACATCTTTAGCTTTAATTCTGGAATCCCCTGAAATTACAATATATATTACAGTATCTTGCTACGTTCAAAATGTACATAAGTTTGGATCCAGAAATCCCACAAGATCTTGGCTTTGTCCCTTTCTGACATCTCTACTTGACGTTCCCATGGGGTTTTGGAGGTTTGTAAGTTATGTTTTTTGCACAATGACTAGTGCACTAATTTTGTCACTCTATCAAGTCTAACTTTGTTATCTGCTTGTGCGATCTTTGGACATTGGTAGATGAGGTGTGATAACAGTTTCATCTTTACCTTTGCCTATTCCACATTTGTTATTGAATCTTAGCTTTTACCACATAGGTTTGACATGCTTATTCTTGTGCAGCAAGAGAATGACATGAAGTTGTCCTGAGTTCACATGGACCTAGCCCAAGACCACCCCAAGTAGACAGTAAAAGCAAAAATAGTGGACCCCACCACCAATTGGGACAAATGCTAAGAAAAAGAAGTTTTTTTGTGCAGGAGGAAGCAAGCCTTTGGTTTCTTAATCACCTATTTGTGGAGTGACTAGCTCAGGATGAGGATGGGTGTGCAGAGGGCTGTAATAGAACCATGGATTTAAAATATATGCCAGAACCCTCTTAGCAGCCATGCAAATTAAGGCCTTCCCAGTGAGAGAGCTCCATGTTTGTCCCAGTAAATCATGGCTTGTCATCAAGATTCCCTCTGAGGGGCACACATACAGACACACCTCTGTGTGGGGTTTTTTCACCTCTGCGCACCTGTCACAACTATTTGGGTTTGGGTTGTGACAGAACCCAAACCATGTGGGGGAGTGACGCATGCAAACATATGGAAGAGAACTCTGCACAGCGGAGATGAAAATCAGAGATCACGTTGTTTGCAGTTAACTGAAGCTCCTGATAAATTGTATCTCAGGATTTTAATTAGGCTTTTCATCAAAGTATTTCTTGCAAGTACCAGTGGTTGGCAGTACTGAAATCAAGTAGGGAAGGACTACAAAGTTAAGGTTTCACTAGTTATCACCTACCTCCTCCAATTTCAAGGTCTGTTCAATACACATGAAACGTGACCCAAGAGAACTCTCTGAGTGCAGAAAACATGAAAAATATTACATGATTATTTCTGTAAACAGACATACACAAGAAGAAGAACAGCTAAATCAAATTCCTGGCCTACTAACCTTACGGCGGTCTCTTCAAATTCACCTTTGCTATGTAAGAACATTCACAAACAACACCTTAACAAGATTGCTTTTGACACCCCCAAATTTCAATCCAAATTAAATTCTGAAGAGCTTAGTCCATTTAGAGTATTTGATTGTAAATGCGAATTTTCATGGCTTCATCACAGTGGGTAAGGACCAGAATAAAAAGACATCAGGCCCACCTGTATGAATACATTTTTCTTATCTACACATAAACAGTTTTCCTAAGCTATGGTGTCTGTTGGAAACTTTTTGGAAGGACTCTAACAAGGAAAGTATGCAAGTCTAGCAATGACACAAAACTATTCCCCCTCCCTGCTGCTGCCTGAGCCTTTACATAACTACCATTATCACAGACTGCTTGCTTGCACACTGGAATAAAGAATCTTATACAAGTTGTGCAAATCACACACAAAAGGAAGACACTGATCGCAATCTAGTTTCTATTAGGGTACATTTTTCTTTTTCTGCTTTTCCGTGTGCCACAAATATAACCTGCAAAAAATATAATGGGACAAAAGTAGCCCTACCTAAATAATCCTTTGGAAATAACTGGCCCTGTTGTTTGGCATGAATAACGTTGGTTTCACATTCATTTCAACGGATCTAAAGCATAATGCACATCTGGCCCAACATCACCAGTTAAATGAGTGGGGAACATATGGCCTCTCAAATGATGGACCAGAAGTCCCATCATCCATCACTGTAGGCCATGTTTTGCACAAATCTAGACAAAATCATTAGACAATCTGGTGAAGTGTACAGCAAGACAGGAAGAGATCATTTGGTCAGTATCATGCTCATGGCTGCATAATGTAACATTACACTGGTGTAAATGTGCCAGGCATTATGCACAGCAATGAGGAAGCGCACTTTGCCATTAAGCAATCGGTTGTGCATCCCTGGCATGACTGGTTGTGCAATGTACCACTGGAAATGCTTCACTTCTCCCTTGGTGCATGCATATTTGCATAGCTCCAATTTGCAGACACATCACTGCAGACCAGGATATTGTCCAATGATTAAATTCAGTTTTAGTTGGGCTACCAGTTGGTCTATCGATCTGTTAATTAAGTAACAATTTAATCAGCTAAGATATCTTGATGGGTGACAAAGGTGGTCCCAATTCATTGATCAGCTGACTTATTTTACATGAACCCTTTTTAACTTAAGAACATATGAAAAATTGCAAATGCCATACAGATCTATCTAGCCTCAAAAAACAGTGGCGAGTTTTACAACCCACCAGTGCCAGGTGCCTGTGGGGAGCTAATGGGAAATGGAAAACAACCTGCCAAAGCATTAACTCAATTATGTTGTCCTGAGACACTCAAGCTAAGAACCTAAAATCCAGAGAAGCCCGCTTTGAAAAGGTAAAAAGCAACTGTAGCTATTGAGGAAAATATGGTCCATTCACTGTATCCGCCTCCCCACTATCACCTCACTTTAAGAAGTGTCCCAGAAGATAGCTAGCTGTCCCAAATATTCACCCTGATAATCAATAGGTACAAAGAGGAAGAATGTGCTGCTAGTTCGGTCCACTCTTCAAGCCACAATAGCACTCCAAACATCTGAAGGAAAAGCAGATTGTTAATTGCTGTCTAGACAGTTTATTGCGGCAATAAGATCAAAACAGAGAATACTCGGGTTTGGGGTATGAATCATGCAGACTAAACAACTGTTTTACTGCACTTACAGAGGAGCTGATTTATAACACTCATGGCTCAGCAGTAAAATCCCTCATAGGTTATACCAAATAAATTTCAACTCTTTCGCATCCTCCTCTTTTATATAGTTCAGTTGCACTGACTTTTAAACCATGTTTTCTTACATGTCTGCAAACACTTCTTATCTTTAGATCATTTTTCATATCAACACTGGCTGTCCAGTTGACCCGCCTAGCCTCTAGGAGCACACAACTTTATTCTGTGTCTGAATTGCATGTGTGCTGTTGATTTTATTCAGCTCTGAAAAATTATCAGTAGGAGGGTGGTGATGAAATGTGACATCCCTGAAAACTGCAAAGTTCATTTCCCTTTTATACAGCATTGGAGGCCATGGATAAGTGTCTGCAAGTGGGATGATGGCATCATGGTAAAAAAGCACACTGAAAGTCCCAGTTTTAGTCCTGGAATCTATATGATGGTAAAACCCAGCCGAATTATACACCGACACACTTGTCAAGTAAAAGCAATTAACCATTACATTTCTTCCCAGTTGATGGTTGATCAGCTGAATAGTGGTGAAAAGCAAGATGGGTTTGGCAGGCTGGACTAAGAGCAGCCAAGGGCTACATGTGGTCCATATTTTCCCAAAGACAGTGCTGAGCTGGAAGAAGGAATAGAAAGGTGGTCAGGTGCAAAGTAAGACAGGTTTCCTCCAGTTTGTCACTGCAGACAACAGGGAATCACAAAAGGTACTGTTTGCCACCTGCTGACATCACTAAGTATGCAGGCTCTTTGTCCTTTTATAGCATCAGCATGTGTGTGGCTCAGCAAGCTAGAGCGCAGAAATGTTGGCTGCCAAGTCAGCAGCTTGGCAGTTCAAATCTGGGGTGCCATGCAATGGACTGGGCTCACGCTGTTAACCCCAGCTCCTGCCAACCTAGCAGTGCCAAAGCATGTAAATGCAAGTAGAGAAATAGGTACCTCTGTAAACAGTGGTCCATGTAGCCATGCTGGCCAAATGGCCACGGACTTGCACAACACTGTCTCTTTGACTTACAAACGGAGATGAGCACTTCCCCTAGAGTTGGGCATGACTAGCACGCAAGTGTGTGGGGAAACCTTTACCTTTTTATTGTTTACGGGGGGGGGGCAGAAAGTGTACTATACTCATCAAAATCATGTAGCAGTTCTTGTAAACTACAAATGCAGGGAATGACTTTCTTCAGGGAATGTTGAGTTCAATGCCAAATATTTGTAGTGTGTGGGCAAATCATCCACATAACGTTCCCCAAAATATATTGGAAAGGAAAATGATCTGGTTTACCTTCTGTTCTAGGTAAGCTTTTTGTAGGAACTAAAAATATTTTGTCCTCAGCTTTCTCTGCTTCCCCTCCATCCTTTTAATTTTGTCCAACATGTCCAAAGTTAAAAGCTGCAATGTGATCTTAGATATGTGCAGGGGTGGTTTGAGACAGTGGTTCTCAGTCTTTTGTATCTCATCTCTTTCCAGTCATCCTATCATAGATCCTGGGTCTCTCTATTACAGAAACAAAGGCCTGGATCAAACTGATATTCCCTATAGGAACAATCATACTGAATCAGTGAAAACATGTTGTCATCCTTTATTTTAGTACCATAGAGTAAAATATAAATAAAATGGAATCATTAAACATCACATTCCTTGGTATAAATCAATTTATGTAGATTCAAACAATTGTAACTTGTTTTTCTTTGAAGATTTGAAGTTAGCAGGAAAAGAAAACTAAATATAAGATGTATAGATTCTAAAGGAAACTATAGCTTTGAGTTTGCAAGACTGGAGTAAGGCTGCATATTGTGCTATTTTGTGTGTTTAAATCCTTGTTAACTGCCTAGAAGAGTGGCCTTCAGGCCAGATGGTAGTGCTAAATAAATAAATAAATAAATGGTCTTTTAGAAGTTAAAAAAATCCATAGGGTTCCCATTTAACAACAAAAGCGATTTGAAGCAAACATTGAGAAACAGAACAAAATTCACTTCACATTTTATTCCCACACTACCAGTGCCTATTGTTCTAAACTCTGCCACAGAACCGTCCAATTCTCTCTCAGTCTTTCATTTCTGATGCTGTTGGGCATTATGCAAACCGAATAAATAAATAAATAATAAATAAACACCACACTCCTAAAAATTTGCAGGGTGCCTTAAAGACCATAAATGCACATTAAACCAAAACACACCATCTTGTACAGTCATGTCAGACTGTATAAAGAACTTCATCAGCTCAGCTAGGCATAAATAATAGGGAAAATAATCCCGAGGAAAGAGGGAGGCCAGGATGGGGGTGCCAATAAAAGAAGCACAAGAGATATTCCTGTTTACACTTAAAATGGAAATTGACTCTGCTCCTTAGGTGGGGAGGCTTTGCTTACTTTAATTGGAGATGCCACTGTGGTGTTATTAGATTGAGTATGGCTTCCACAGCTGTTGTTTCTCTCTCCTTCAGTCAACATTCCCACAGCAATAATTAATTTAACACCTAACCACAGACAGGGGAAAACACAGCCCAGCATTAAATTAACTGCCCTGTAAATGAAAGACTCTTTTTCTTTTAATTTAAATATTCATACACTCCTAGGTTGATTCTGAAGTTACTGACTGGCAACTTCTTTGGACAGGAATGATCTACAATTGAAAAGAGATTAGTAATACTGCTTCCTTTCGGGGGGGGGGAGGTATTTCATTCAAACAGAGACAGTTTGCTGCCTCAGAAGGAGTCACAAATGAATATCATAGACTACACAAACAGACACACAATTCTGGGCCTGGTTATATGCAAGCACACACACAAAAGGTTCTTGGTGTGATTCCTCTGTCTCACACAGTCAGATACCCACAAGGTTAAGAACATAAGAACATAAGAACATAAGAAGAGCCATGCTGGATCAGGCCAAAGGCCCATCTAGTCCAGCTTCCTGTATCTCACAGCGGCCCCACCAGATGCATCTGGGAGCTCAGGAGACTAGATATCTGTCTTAGAGATGGGCACGACTTAGCGGTATTCCCGTTTCCGTTTCCGTTACTCGGTTCCGTTACTCTACGGAAACGGTAACGGGAATTACTGCCCCAGACTTCGAGCTCGAACCGACGAACGAACAATTTGGTCTGATTTGTCATGCTCGTTACTTGCATCGCGCGATCGCGCGCGATGCCAAGCGGCACAGAAAAAAAGTTTTTAAAAGTTAAAAAAAAACCAGTTCCCGGCCCTAAAAGCAGGCGAAAACTGTCTGAGGGCACCTACCTACCACCAGGCCAGAAGGGTTTTTTTTGGGGGGGGG
>JAHTLZ010000129.1:90947070-90972332 GCA_023846285.1 Phrynocephalus versicolor | reverse complement strand
CCCCCCTTTCCTTGGGCTAGTGCTACTGCTGCGCTGCGCTGGTACCAGGCGGGGGGGGCATTGGCATTCGGTGTGCGGGCGGGGGGATCCAAAATGGCGACCGCAATATTTTTTTTAAAATCGTGGTCCAAAAACACACCAAAGCACACAGAAACATGAGAAAAATAGCTATTTTAAACACTTTATTTTTTACTGTAGCAGCAGTGGGTTTGTCTTGCCAAAATACGTCCCCGTTGATTTTATTTTATTTTTTTCTTAATTTATTTTTTTACACGTGCGCAACGATGGGCTGGCCATGGGACGGGACCATGCAAATTTTCGGAGCCATTCCACCAATCGCATGTCCAGGTTTTGACTGACACTTCTGGATGTGCCAGAGGGCATAAAAAGGCGAAGCAGTTCCAGTCCGTCGCAGTCTGGGCTTGGATTTTGTGGAGGGTGGTTTAGTCAGGGCTGGATTGCTGCGCTCTCTAGTTTCGATTTCGCGGTCGCGCTAGGCAGGGACTCAGGGAGTGAGGGAATTGAATTTAATTCTCGCAAAACATACGAATTTCTTTTATTTCTGGCTGTGGGGAATAGCAATTAGCAACTCAGCGTTTATTCTTTTTTGTTTTCGAAAGAGTTCCGTTTTTTATTTTCTTTGCTATTTGCTTCAAGGGGGAGGGAAGGTTTGAGCGGGAGGGGAGGGGAGGGGAGTGCAGATTGGAAATATATTATTTTTATTTTACACTACCATACTATACCATTTCTTTTCTATCCCAATTTCCCACCGAGTTCATTTACTTTGCAAAGGTCCTTTTACCCTGCGCCTACCTACAGCTTTTTTGCTGCTTTTGCGATTGGGGTTTTGGAAGGGAATCCAGCAACCCTATCCTACCCTTAGCAGCTTATAGTTTTATTTATACCTTACCATTCATTTTCTATTCTACCTACAGTTTAGCAAGTGGCAGTACTAGTGCTAAAGGGGAGGTTGGAGGCTGTGGATTAAATTATTTTAGAAGTTGAACTATTATACATATACATACAGAGTAGGCAGAGTCTCCCTTGCCAACCAGTGCACTCAAAGATCTCAATTCAAACACATTTGTATTGGCATTGGCATTTGGCAACAAGGCTAGGGCAGCTTCTATAGAACATTTTACAATTTCATTTTACTTATAGATAATTAGATATTCTTTCTCTTGTCCAACAACACCTCACCTCATTCATTTTTTGGAATTAAGGCACTCAAACAAACATTTGTGGAAGGGCAGGCACCCAGCCACTTTATAGACCTTTTTCTACAATTACATCTTTGAAGAAGTTACCTGTGCATTATTTGTGTGAAAGTTGGGTGCTGCCAGATCTTGCAAACCCCTTGCTTCTATTACCTCGGTTTTTGTGCAGTAACTTGTTGTAACTTACATCTGTGAAGAAGTTCAGTTACAGTTCTCCTAATTACACTTGCCTTGTGAAACTTCTTTGCCAGGATTGGCAAACCCCTTCCTTCTACTAGATTGGTTTTTGTGCTGTTTTTGTGAGTCAACCTCACTCATTTACTTTTGCCACCAGGCTACATAAACAATTACATTTTTGAAGAAGTTACATTTCTCTTTGCTACACTTGCCCTGTGCTGTGCATTGAGGAACTTGTTTGCCAGGATTGGCAAACCCTTTGCTCCTATATCCTTGTTGGTTGTGTTGTTTGTGGTGTTCTTGTTGTGAGTCCATCTCACTCATTTCCTTGCCACCAGAGCCTACATACACAATCCAATTATTACTGTGAAGAAGCTACAGTTCTCCTCCTAATTACAGTTCAATTGTGCAGCAGGGCATTGAGAGACTTGGGTGCCAGGGTTGGCAAACCCCGTGCTCCTATCCCCTTGTTTGTGCTGCTGTTGCTGTTGTTGTGAGTCCATCTCACTCCTTTCCTTGCCACCATAGAGATAGTCCTCCTCCTTGTATAGCCTAGTGGGCTGGGCTGTGGGCTGTAAAACTTAAGTCAGAGCAACCCAGAGCCCTATGCCATTCCCATCCTATTCCCTACCAAAACTATTCCTGGCTGTATACTAGCTACTAGGTACGTAGGTACAACGTAGCTTTAACCACCTCAGGCTCTAACTGTAGTGCTCCTAATGCTGCTGACCAATCCATGACCAAAAGCAGGGTTGCATTGGCTTTGGCTTTATTGCTGCTTGTCCTTTACGTGTGTGTGACTTTGTCTGTGAAGTGTGAATGCGAACTGAAGCCAGAAGGACCTTGGAGATGGGGGGGGTCAATTTGAGAGTACTAGAGGAGTAGAGTAGACCCCTCATCCAGATTTGGGGAGGAACGGAATGTCTTTCTCCTGCTGCCTCTGAGAGAGGTGGAGGGGAGACGGGATGGATTCAAAACCAAACAACGAAAAAGTACAACAAACAGGCACGTCAGCCAGACCAAGTAGGGTGGCTGCTGGCTGGTTCAGCATCAGCAGATTCAGCACAGCAGCAGACCAAGAGGAAAACGAAAGAAATGCAAATTTGTTTCTACCCCACTTTGTTTGCTTAGGATGCACTAGCCTTGTAGTACAGCAACAAGTCCATCACCCAGGCAACTGTATTTCGCCTGCTCGTTTGCGGGACCCGCGCCCGCCCGCGCGCCTGCGCGCTAGCCACTCCCCCTGCCGCTGCCGCCGCCCACGCATGTCCCCCCGCGCCCCTGCTGCCCGCGCTACGCCCGCAAGCCGCCCACAAGTCTCGATTGGACGTCAAAATGCGCGAAATCGCGGCAGAAACGAAAACGAAAAAAAACGAAAAACGAAACGACTAATTTTTTTCGATTTTTCGCGAAAACGGAAACGAAACGACTCGGACCCTAGCCGAAAACGAACACGAAAATGAAGTTTTTTTTCTGAGTCGTGCCCATCTCTAATCTGTCTCCTGATACCACTCCCCTGCATCTGGCCCTTGAAGTATCCTGGTTTAAAGCCTAGAGATTACACATCTCCATCATGGTCTGTAACCTGTGATGGACTTTTCCTCCAGGAATCTGTCCAGTCCCCTTTTGAAGGCATCCAGGTCAGATGCCATCACCACATTGTGTGGCAGGGAATTCCATAGACTTACAACGCGCTGGGTGAAAAAATATTTTCTTTTGTCAGTTTTTACTCTCCCAGCCCTCAATTTGAGTGTATGTCCCCTAGTTCTGGTATTTTGGGAGAGGGAGAAGAGCTTCCCTCTATCCACTTTACTCATACCCTGCATTATTTTGTATGTCTCAATCATATCCCCCCTCAGGCGCCTTTTTTCCAGACTAAAGAGGCCCAAATGTTTTAGCCTTTCTTCATAAGGGAGGTGCCCCAGCCCACTAATCATTTTAGTCGCCCTCTTCTGCACCTTTTCCAGTTCCACTATGTCTTTCTTGAGATGTGGTGACCAGAATTGTACACAATACTCCAGGTGGGGCCTTACTATTGTTTTGTATAATGGCATTATAATGTTGGCTGTTTTATTTTCAATCCCCTTTTTGATCATCCCTAGCATGGAATTGGCCTTCTTCACCGCTGCCGCACATTGGGGAGACACCTTCATGGAGCTGTCCACTAACACACCAAGATCTCTTTCCTGATCCGTCACGGATAACTCAGAGCCCATGAGTTGATAGATGAAGTTTGGATTTTTTGCCCCAATATGCATTACTTTACATTTGGTTACATTAAAACGCATTTGCCATTTCTCAGCCCACTCCCCCAGTTTAGAGAGATCCTTCTGGAGCTCTTCACAATCTTCTCTGGTTTTTACCACACGGAAAAGTTTTGTGTCATCTGCAAACTTGGCCACCTCACTGTTTATCCCTGTCTCCAGGTCATTTATGAACAGATTGAAAAGCACCGGTCCCAGGACAGAGCCCTGGGGCACACCGCTTTTCACTTCTCTCCATTGTGAAAATTTCCCATTGACACCTACTCTTTGTTTCCGGGATCTCAACCAGTTCTCAATCCATAAGAGGACCTGCCCTCTTATCCCCTGACTGTGCAATTTTCTCAGCAGCCTTTGGTGAGGGACTGTGTCAAAAGCTTTTTGAAAATCCAGATAGACTATATCAACCGGTTCACCCAAATCCACGTGCCTGTTGACCTTTTCAAAAAATTCTAAGAGGTTTGTCAGACAAGATTTACCCTTACAGAAGCCATGCTGATTTTCTCTCAGCAAGGTTTGTTCTTTTATGTGTTTTAAGATTTTCTCTTGGATGAGGCTTTCCACCATCTTCCCTGGGACAGATGTAAGGCTAACTGGCCTGTAGTTTCCCGGGTCCCCCCTCCTTCCTTTTTTAAAAATTGGTGTGACATCTGCTATCCTCCAGTCCTCCGGCACTGTGGCCGTTTTAAGAGACAAGTTGCATATAACCGTTAAGAGATCTGCAATTTCATTTCTCAGTTCCCTAATAACCCTTGGGTGGATGCCATCTGGGCCCGGTGACTTGTCAATCCTCAATTTATCAATTAGTCCTAAAACCTCCTCTCTTTTAACCTGTATTTGATTTAATTCTTTAGTCAAGAGGGGCGGCTGAGGCAGCGGAATCCGCTCAAGGTCCTCTGTCGTGAAGACAGACGCAAAGAACTCATTCAATTTCTCTGCAATGTCCAAGTCTTCCTTAACCTCCCCTTTTCCTCCCTCACCATCCAGAGGGCCAACTGGTTCTCTGGCAGGTTTTCTACTTCTAACATATTTAAAGAAGCTTTTATTATTACCCTTTATATTGCTAGCCATTCGTTCCTCAAAGTCTTTCTTTGCCTCCCTTATCATCTTCTTACATTTCTTTTGCCAGAGTTTGTGTTCCTTTTTATTTTCCTCATTTGGGGAGGATTTCCATTTACTGAAGGACCTCTCCTTGTGCTTTAGAGCCTCTCTAACTCCACTTGTTAACCATGCCGGTGTCCTCTTGGACTTAAATGAGCTCTTCTTTCTTTGTGGTATGCACTTGTGCTGGGCCTCTATTATTGTTGTTTTAAACAGGCTCCATGCACTCTGAAGAGATTGGATTCTTCTAACCTTCCCCTTCAGTTTCTCTCTAACTAGTTTCCTCATCTGAGGGAAGTTTGCCCTTCGAAAATCAAGGGTTTTTATGTCTGATTTGGTTGACACTCTTCCTCCAACATGCATGGCAAAGGTAATTGCAGCATGGTCACTGTTCCCCAGAGGCTCAGTGACATTCACACCCCTGACCAGGTCCTGAGTATCACACAATATTAGATCCAGAGTTGCCTGTTCTCGGGTGGGCTCCGTGACAAGTTGCTCTAAGGCACAGTCATTCAGCAAGTCGAGAAACCCAGTTTCTCTTTCTTGCCCGGAGCTCGCATTGGCCCAGTCGATGTGGGGATAATTGAAGTCCCCCATGATTACTATCCTATCCCTCTTAGCCACCTCCATGATTTCTCTCCTCATTTCAAGGTCCCCCTCAAGGTTTTGATCTGGTGGACGATAGAATACTCCAATGATCACATCACTCCTTGGACCTGGTAGTTTAACCCACAGTGATTCTATGGTGGAGTCAGACCCTCTGTCAATCTCCATTCTGCTGGATTTCACCCCTTCTTTGACATAGATGGCCACTCCTCCTCCAACCCGCCCCTCTCTATCTCTTCTATAGAGTTTATAGCCTGGGATTGCTGTATCCCACTGGTTCTCCGCATTCCACCAGGTTTCTGTTATGGCTATTATATCAATGTTATCCCTAGCTGCCAAATGTTCAAGTTCTCCCATCTTTGCTCGGAGGCTTCGAGCATTGGCGTAGAAGCACCTGTACAGTGGGTCCCGCAACAACAGCTGCTGCCTTGTTCTATTCGCCCCACAGCTTTTATTTTCAGTAGATGAACTGTCACATTCCGTTATTCTCCCGGTGCTAATACCTATACCTGCTATGTCTTCTCTATGTGATTCTCTACCCTCTCCAACCTCATTCCCTGAGGATGAGGTGTTCCGAACCGGATGCCACTCAGCTCCTGTCGGCTTTCCCCCAGTTATCAGTTTAAAAGCTGCTCTGCTGCCTTTTTGAGGTTGAGTGCCAGCAATCTGGTCCCATCATGATTCAAGTGCAACCCATCCCTCCTGAACAGGTTTGGCTTGTCCCAAAATGTTCTCCAGTTCCTGACAAATCTAAAGCCCTCCTCTCGACACCATCGCCTAATCCACGCATTGAGGCTTCTGAGTTCTGCCTGCCTGGCGGGTCCTGCACGAGGAACAGGTAGCACTTCTGAAAATGCTACCTTGGAAGCCCGGGACTTCAATCTTCTACCTAGCAACCTGAATTTGGCTTCCAAGACTGACCGCTTGGCCTTCCCGACATCATTGGTACCGATGTGTACCATGACCACTGGCTCCTCCCCAGTTCTCTCTAACAAGCTATCTATATTTCTGGTGATGTCTGCAACCTTTGCACCCGGCAGGCAAGTGACCATACGGTTATCATGCTCCTCACAAATCCATCCCTCTGTATTTCTAATTATAGAATCCCCTAGTACAATGAGCTTCTCTCCTGCAGCCTGGTCATCAACATATACCTGATCTTGTATCTCATCAATGGTGATGAGGGAGAGATCCTCCGGTGGAACCAATTCTTCCTCTATGTGTGTCTCCTGAGGTGTGCTGAGGGAAAGAGCTTCAAACTGATTGTACAAGATGAGACTCTCTGAGCGATGCCTTGGCCTTCTACTCCTTTGAGTCACATTCCTCCACCCATCCACCTCCTGAGTTGCGGGAGTGACTTCCTCCTCTGAAGTTTGCCCTGTCTCCTCTTGGACCTGGATAGTCTGTTCCGCTCTGTCCAGGAACCGCTCAAGCTCCTTAATATGTTGCTGGTCGGATATGCGAGCCTCCAGCTGCTGGACCTTCACTTCCAATAGAGCCACCAGCTTGCATTTGCAGCAGATGTAGTTCTGCACATGCTCTGTCAAGATAACAAACATGGCACAAGTACTGCAGGTAACTACAGCTGCTTCCTCCAACTCCATTTTAACGAGTGCAATGAAATGTATTGAAGGTCTCAAAAAATGTAAACTTGCACTATTTTTTTAATCTAGTAAGACTCTTTTCTTCTTTTGTTGTTTATTAAAAATCTAACTGTGTAGGGGCCGCTAAAGCACCTCTACTCCAACTGCAATCACGTCAGGAAGTTTCCAGTGCAATTATACCCAGAAGAAATTATAAGGTGTTTTTTTTTTTTTTTTTTTAGTTTTCACGCGCCGTTAGGTGCGTGCTGCTGGTAGCAGCTATTTAAAGCTAAAACTCCTCCCCTTGCTCCTGCAAAAAACAGGAAGTTAGCAATCTGCCCTTTGGCCGTGTGCTCCTCTCAACAGCTCCTTCCTCTCTGCAGCTCAGCCAGAAAAGGACTGAGGGACTGCTGGTAGCAGCTATTTAAAGCTAGAACTCCTCCCCTTGCTCCTGCAAAAAACAGGAAGTTAGCAATCTGCCCTTTGGCCGTGTGCTCCTCTCAACAGCTCCTTCCTCTCTGCAGCTCAGCCAGAAAAGGACTGAGGGACTGCTGGTAGCAGCTATTTAAAGCTATAACTCCTCCCCTTGCTCCTGCAAAAAACAGGAAGTTAGCAATCTGCCCTTTGGCCGTGTGCTCCTCTCAACAGCTCCTTCCTCTCTGCAGCTCAGCCAGAAAAGGACTGAGGGACTGCTGGGAGCAGCTATTTAAAGCTAAAACTCCTCCCCTTGCTCCTGCAAAAAACAGGAAGTTAGCAATCTGCCCTTTGGCCGTGTGCTCCTCTCAACAGCTCCTTCCTCTCTGCAGCTCAGCCAAAAAAGGCTGAGCTGCTGCGGTTTTGGACCTGGTCACACCCCTAGACAGAAGGTAAAAAAGGTAAAGGTCCCCCCCCCCCAATATGCATGCCAGTCGTGTCTGACTCTAGGGGTGGTGCTCAGCTCCGTATTCAAGCTGAAGAGCCAGTGTTGTCCAAGTCCATGGCCATGTCGCCGGCATGGCTGCAAGGAAACACTGTTTTACCTACCCGCTTTTTATGGTGGTACCTATTTATCTACTTGCATTTACATGCTTTCGAACTGCTAGGTTGGCAGGAACTGGGGTTATCAGCGGAAGCTCGCTACGCTGCATGGCAGCCCGGATTCGAACTGCCGAGCTGCCAACTTTGCAGTCTACAGTTTCAGTGCCTTAGTCCACTGAGCCACCACGCCCCCATAGACAGAAGGAGGAAGCCACAATTTAAATTATTTAAAACTGGTCTTTTTAAAAAGACCCCTACTACTATTATGTCCCCTTGAATTTCTATATGTATTTAGAGAACATTTGTTAACAGTACATACATCCTAAGGCCACTTAACTCAGCCTATCTATGGAATGCAGTCCTAAGTAAAACTTGGATAAGTTACACTACTGGACTACATCTCCCAGAATCCACAGCTGGTACGATATGTGGGGTATTCTGGGAGATGTAGTCTGAAAATATGAAAAAATTCAAACTCTGAGAAAATTGAATGATATCTAGGCTAGGACAGCTTCTCTCCTCATGGTTCCTTCTTATCCACAGAAACAGAGACAGCTGTTGCTTTAAATAGAAGTAGCCAGGAGGCAGGACCACACTGACACTCAGACTGTATTTTTCCAAAGTAAATAGCAATTTCTATAAGCAGTGACGGGAAGATCATTTATTCTCCTATTACTAGCTATTCTTGTGTTTATACCACCCTGTTTAGCTTACTCCTAATGCACATCCTTCAACATGCTCCCCCATACGTCCCAAGAAATGTTTATGAAAATTCTGTATAAGCAAAATATTTTACTTTGCCAGTGGAAGGTTGAGATACAGAACAGCCACTTCCCAATAAAGAAGCTGAACCATCACTGTGCATTTTAAAAAGGACACACACACACACACACACACACACACACCTAGCCCACCCACATGACTATAATTTCTACAGAGTCTCAGATAATCTCTTTGGTTTGTTGCTTATATCATGCTTTTTTCAATTGGCAAATATTATATAAAGCAGCCTGAACTCAATAAGAATGCCCTTAAATAAGGCAAAATTGTTGTTGGACCTAGTCAATATTTTCTTTAATTATTTTCATAGGAGAAAAAAAAATTATTTTCTGGTATTGCATTCCCATGATGACTTTAAGGGGCTGTTTTAAAATATACATTCATATACAGTGACCCCCCCCCCCGCCTATCGCGGTGGTTAGGGACCCGACTCGAACTGTGATAATTGAAAATTCGCAATATGCGGATGCAGGTCGGGTTGGGTCTGGGGGGGCTAACTGGGGGCTCTTGTACTTGCCCCCAGCCTGGCACTGCTCCGAACGGGCCTCCAAGGACCTTCCACAAAGGGCCTCCAGAAGGCCTGGGAAGGCCCTCGCAGGCCCATTCAGAGCATCCCCGGTCTTGGGGTAAGTATGGGAGGTCTGAAACAAGCTTTTACCCCTTACCCCAGGGGGTCTTTTTCATATACTGGGGTCCCGTGATATAGCGGGACCCCAGTATATGAACCGTGAAAGGGCAGGGGACCACTGTAGTAAAGTGCACAAATGTTCGGGTGATCATAGCCACTGGTATCTAAAAATAAAAAAAGCTGGGCCTGCTGATCACAACTGGGAAAAGTGACTTTTTTGGACTACAACTGTTAGAATCCCCCCAGCCAATCTGGCAACTGGCCAAGAGGTACAGTAACTTTTCCAAGCTGTGGTGATGATTAGCATATGGACCAATGAAGAGGGGGAGAAAGTTCTGTTCTTCTCACAGCTACAAGACCCAACACAGTCCTTTCTTTTCTTTTCCTATTCAACAGTAGCGCTTAAAAAAGCATCTCTATATAGAGAGGAGACATGAGTGACACTGCATGGCAAACTGCTCTCCTCATCTGGTGATGCTGACTAGAACAACTGCAACTGCTATCATCTCCAGATAACTTGGTCACTGGTTTGTGCAAAACAAAACAAGGATAACTTTTCATGCTTTTAAAAGTTCATAAATGCTCTAAATCAAAGGCAATTTGGCAAAGCATGTTGATGTCGAGAAGCCCGACCGGATATGCCCACTTAGTTAGGCTCAATCTTGCTGAGACATCGTTCTGTTCATATGAATTCTGCCACTTTATTTGGACCAATATATTATGTTGTTAATCATCTTCCTTAGGTGTTACAATAAAATGCCTTTTAACAATAGTCTCAGCCATTACATTACTTACTGCTGTTTCCCACCCACCCCTATGATTTATGTACTGTTTTCCATGTTTTTAAATCTGTACTCAACCTGTATATACTCCAGTCCCCATCTATTTCAATTTCATCCTGACTTTTACTGAACTGTCTCCAGAGGGGGAAATGATGGGACTAGGGCTGTCCTACTTTGACCCCAGCATGAGTAGGCAAGATTCTTTGCAAAAAACGATAATACTGAGAAAGACTGAAGGCACCATGTAACACAAGATGGATTGACTTTCCAAAGAAATTACAAGCTAGAGTTTATAACAGCTGAGTAGGCAGTTGAGGAGAAGACCTTTTGCAGATCTTTTGTTCACAGCATTGACATAAATCAGAGGCAACTTGATAGCATATTACTATTGTGCTATGTACTCAGTCTATATGTAATCTTGCACTTTATCCTGCTATTGTGTCTGTTTACACGGTACTTCTGTTTATATGTATGCCAAATTGTGGATACACTATTTAAAACACTTGAGCCAATTTCAAACATTTTGCATAAAGATTGATACCCTTTTGACATTTATTGCACTTTATCCCAATATTTTTGTCTTTATCTCTATAGATTTGTTCTGACGTCCTGTGGAGGACTGTATTCTATACTAACAGCTGAACAGAACCGGGGGGGGGGGGGAGAACACTTATTTTCCCATTAAAATAATAAAATATATTGTTGCACAATTTATCTTTATGATCTGCTTTTGAAATGTGTTTAATTATATTTGTTTCAGGGTGAGCTGCCCATTCCAAACTTAATAAATCACTCTGGAAATAAATAAATGAGAACTTGTAGGTGTTTATGATGAATTATCCATATTTAGCCAGTAATTTACAAATTATATAGTTTATGCCACACAGGACAGCTAACAAATTAAAACCAATAATAAAATGTAGAACAGTCAGCAACAATGAAAACACACTAGTAGCAGAAGAACTGCATGATATTGGAGAACAGTAATAAAGCAACAGCTGCTTGAAAATATGGTTCAAGTGGGGACCAACTTAGGCTCAGAGCTGAGAATTCCACTTTTCATATCTGACTACAGAGAAAGCCTTTCTTCACATTCCCATCAATGGTGCCTTCCACTACAGTTGAACTACATGTGTTTCTTCATCAGATAACAGGGCACAGGAAGGCCAGTAGTGAACCACCAGGCCCTATTTGGAAGCTTAGAAGTCATCAACAACAACAATTTCAAGTCACCATCAACAACAGTTTAGATTATGCCCAGAAACACACCAGAATAAAGATGGGATGAATGAATTTAAATGTAAATGGGCTCCCATGTTTGAAAAATCAGCACATCCATGTCTAGAGGGGTAGCTGCATTGATATCTAAGAGATGTGAATTTGAAATTCTAAATGTGGAAACAGATTATCAGGGTAGCATGTTAATACCGGTAATACAAGAGAAAATAAAAGGCGAATAGTGTACCCTTGTAAACTTTTATGTGCCCAATGACAATAAAGATTTTTTTAAAATACATGTTACATAAATTAGATAAGACAAGGGATACGTTATTATGGCAGGATATTTCAATCTGAATATGGATGTTGGTAAGAATAAGACAAAAATTTTGAAAGAAGAAAGAGGAGGCAAAAAGACTATTTTGGAAAAACATATTAAAAATACATTTCAAGGATGTTTGGAGGGAGTTGAGAGGAGATGGGAGAAAATGTTCTTTTTCTTCACCTGTACAAAAGTCGTATTCAAGAATAGATTATATATTTGTGTCAAAAGAATTACTGTATTATCTAGGATAAATAATGTAGAAATAGATACTGTATTATACAAATTTTGAACCATGCTACGGTGAATATGGAATTTACTCTGGGATGTGATTACAAGGAAGCAAAAAGAATTAAGATTGATGAAATGATTTACTTACATAAACTGATAACAGAAAAAAAATCATAAAATTTGGAAGAGACATGGAGCATAAATGGAGGAAGAGAAAGATAAGTTAGTGTAATCTGGGACACAATGTAGGCACTAGCACGGGGATATGCCTGGAAAGAGCCTTGCATATAAAAGCCAAAGGCACAAAAATGCAAGATTTGGAAAATAATATTAAAAAATTAAAAAGAATATTTATATTAAAAAGGGATAATAAGGCATTACTGGAATTACAAGCTAAAAGGAAAAATGTGAAACAGTTTCAGTTCTGACAGAACCTGACTTTGCTGTGTTAAATACTACCTGTAATTCTGGGAAGCCAGACAAGTGTGGCTGAGAGAGAGAAACTAAGTGTTTAGTTACAGGAGGGGGAGAAAGAAACCCCTTGGGAGAGGCTTGTGTTTAAAAGATTTTTTTCCTTTCCAAACGTTCTGTTAACAAATCACTCTCACACAAAATGCCACCCCCAAAAGTGAAAAATCTTGTCAGAGAAATGCCAGCTGAGAACCCAAATCAGGAGAGAAAAGGGAGTCCTCAGGAGGAGGCAATTTTTGAGGGAACTCCTGAGGGAACTCCCTTAGAAGAAATAAGCCCACAAGGTGATTTAGCCTTTGAAAAGTGGAAAATAGAACAAGAATACCAGTTAAGAGCATTAGAAATAAAAGAGCAGACTAGATTGAGAGAAACAGAAGAAAAGGAAAAAACTAGATTGAGGGAATTAGAAAATGAACAAGAGGAGAGAACCCATAAGAGACAATGGAATTTCAATTAGTGATGCGCAGGTTAGAGCTTGAAGCTTTAAGAAACCAAAATAACAATAATTCAAATGCAGGAGAACAGAATCTTCCTAAACTGGATCTCAAGTGTTTTCTGGAGTTTAGGCCGGGTGATGACCCAGAGGCTGTCCTAATTTCTTTTGAGCGCTGCTGCAATGATTCTGAGGTCCCTCAAAATCAGAGGATAGTGATTTTAAGATCCAAAATCTGTGGTGAATTGGCAAAATATTCACAAATGCCATTAGATCTGTCCAGAGATTTTGAAAGGTTTAAACAGCTGATTTACACACAATTGGGAATTACCTCAGAACAGCTCAGAAAAAAGTTCAGAGGGGTGACAAAGCTGAGAGAAGAAACCTATGCTCAGCTGGGAGCCAAAAGTATAAGTTATCTCACCAAGTGGCTAAAGCAACAGCATGCTGATTCAGCTGAGGAAATCAAAGAAATTGTGGCTCTAGAACAATTTTATGTGGCCATAAATGGGGAATTAAAGTATTTGGTGAAAGAAAGACACCCTAAACTTTACAAGAAGCAGCTATGTTGGCTGACCAAATTAACAAAATCAGAGACCATGGTTTTGATGGCCCAAGATTTGGCGGGAAAGGCTATGAGTACCAAAGCAACAAGTCCCAATCTGAGAAAGGGAGACATAGTCCAGTGCCAAACAGGAGAAATATTCCACAAAATCCCCATAACTGACAAGTCACAATCAAACACTAGTTCCACTGAGGGAAAAGGGACCAAATCTAATTTTAATGGGACCAAGGAATTAAAATGTTGAACTTGTGGGGGAAATCACTTAAGCTACAACTGTGAAAAAAGGGGAGTTAAACTCTCAAATACTGGCCCTCAGAACAACGCTTATTATGTTCACACAGTGGAA
The DNA here is from genome assembly GCA_023846285.1 of Phrynocephalus versicolor. NCBI lineage: Eukaryota > Metazoa > Chordata > Lepidosauria > Squamata > Agamidae > Phrynocephalus > Phrynocephalus versicolor. The sequence continues at coordinate 90,958,594 of JAHTLZ010000129.1, read as the reverse complement.
GATGGAGAAGCTAGACAGGTTACCAGGGGAACCAGGTCTGTAGATGAGCAGGAGCCTGAGGGAATCCCAGAAATCCTAGTAGTGCACAGCTTTTTAATTAAACAAGACAATCTGCTACTCAAAAATTCTGGGGAAAATATTCGGGTTAATGGGACACAATATCTTGGCTTAAGAGACATGGGCTCTCAGGTCACAATAGTACATCCAGATTTAATTTCTAAAGCCGGATTGATACCTTTGAAAACAATAAAATTTAAGGGAATCTCTAAAGAACTGTTACTCTGACAGTGGCTAAAGTTGCCCTGAAATTTCATGATTGGACAGGGAAATGGCAGGTTACTATTTCTGAAGAAATTCCAGTGACTTCCTTTCTCAAAAAATGCTTTCATCACTGTAGTTAGAAAGGTAGAGTAAGATTAGGAAGAGCAGGGTTCAAATAAACACACGGTGATAAAATTAATTGGGTAATTTCAGGCCCATCACAGTCTCTCAGCCTGACCTACCAGAGAGGGTTGTTGTGAGAATAAATTGGATAGCAAGTGAAGCACAACCTCGCTGAAGGAAAAGCAGAATACAAGGCTAACAAAGAAAGAGCTGACATAAAAATGAACCAGGCCTCTCTTGGTTGCCTTAATCAGTGAACAAGAATGAGGGTCTAGATCACATTGATTTTGGACATATGTATACAGTATATTTTAATGCTGTTTAGGCAGAAACAGGCCCATAACAGGACAAGTACTGTAAAGATCTTCTACAACCTTGGAATCCAGATACTGCTTGTCACCATATAAAGCTTGATTGTTTAAGTAAAGACAGTGTTTTACACTGTGTTTGCATAGTACTGAGTACCCAGAAATAATAAATAAATGAGCAGCACACAGGATTAGACAGTCAACTGATTTATTATTGTAGATGGCTCAACTGGTATCAAGAGTTAACATTCACAAAAAATTCCAAGTCATCAAGCTGAACTTTCACCATTACTTCATATGCGGCCCAGACAAAACACTGACTAATGAGTGGACCATGTCTTGCAAAATTAGTGTCCAGTCTTTCTCATCTAATGCCCAAGACAGAGCAGGGGCCAGCAGACTTCTGAGTATCACATTCATTGGGACAATGGATGGGGAGATGACACACAGCTAAAACTTGCAATGCTCTTAGTCAATTGCTCTTTGTACCTTTGGCAGAGATGAACTCAGAGCCTGGAAATGCTAAAAATATTGAACTACAGTTCCCTAAATCCACCAGCCAGCAAGAAACCATGGGGATATAATAAATTGTAGTCCAGAAAGTAATCTTTCCTCCTCCTGCGTGAACTACCGTACATATTTGAGTTTAAGTTGACCTGAGTATAAGTCGAGGCCCCTAACCCCCCAAAACTGGGGAAACTTGTTGAGTGTAAGTCTAGGGTGGAAATGCAGCAGGGCCTGGCAGCTCCTCCTTTGTGAGCTGGGGGAGCAGTGTGTGATGTTTAAAATGACTTTTATCCACCGAACCAAGTACTTGCCTCGCTGGCTAAAATTCATTTTAAACATTGCACGCCACTCCACCGCAATGTGGGGTGGGTGGGTCAGGAGAAGCAGCGCGCAATGTTTAAAATGACTTTTAGCCACCGAACCAAGCACTTGCCCCAGTGGCTAAAAGTATTGACTGGAATATAAGCCGAAGGCCCCTTTTTTCAGCCCCAAATTAGGGCTGAAAAACTAGACTTATATTTGAGTATATACAGTAAGCTGATTTAGAACCCTACTGCACGTCTGCAGAAGTCTTTCCTTATCCTTCTGTGTTAATAATTATACTTGTGTGCTGTCAAGAGAATTCTGCCTTATGGTGATCATTTCCAGGGTTTCCCAGGTAGTGAGTACTCAGATGTGACTTACCATTCCCTTCTTCTGGGGGTGATGTGGGGCTGTACAGCTTGCCCGAGCCCACACTGGCTCCTTCTACTCATAGGACACACAGTAAGGAATTATTCCAAACTCTCGCTCCACATTCAGATGCCTAAACCACGGCGCTCTCCAACCAGCTCCGTTTGGTTTACACTCTGGAAAAACCTGGGATAGCTCACAACATGTTCTAGATCAGATTATTGCTAGGTTCTATTTTTACAACAAAGCTAAAAGGGTGAGGAACACTTGATTACAGGTTTTAACCAGTTCTCTTTTAACTGTGCCATCTGCTAAAGAAAGTGTAAACAAGGCTTCGTCTCTCTTTGTCACCAGGTAATGCAGTGAAGCCCGAGGAAGCCTGAATTCCCATGGTTTGACTTCAAAGCAAATGAATGGAAGTGAATTCACATGTCCTCCACTGTGTGGTCACACCCTTACTAATATATAGGGTACACTGAGCTACATATACACATGCACACCACTCACTGGTTATTTTGCCTTTAGAGGTCCTGTTTAAATTAATGAAAGTTTTGCACTTTTGTTTTGCATTTTTGTGCGACTGCCACAGCATAGGAGATTGTGTACGTCCTCTGTCTCCCATCACTGTTCTAGCAATGATTGTTATGATAGTAGAACAAGCAACATAGCAATAAAGAGAATACCTGCCAGCTGTAGCTGATATTCTCTATAACCTTGGCTCCTTTTAGAAGATGGATTTCTCAGCTGTTTAAGAAACACACAAGCTAGCATGGACTCAAAATTGCACCTTAAAGGGTTTTGAGCAAAAAAAGGATTCATATGTATTGAAGGGAAAAAGAAGAAAGAACTAATTTCTTTTTTCTTTTGTTTTTTCACGCATAAAATACAAAATGTTCTTTTTGTTGAATTCCCAGTATAGATTTCCTGCATCATCTGATTTTCCTTCGTTTCCTTACTTAATGCATGCTTCTCTTCCAAAAGAGGCATGAAGATAGTTTATTTTTTTCTTTTCTAAAGACTAATTCAGTTTTTCTAGGTAATCGTAAAAATAACTGCCAGAAAAATCAATATACAATTGCTAAGCTATATAAAAAGAAGAAGGAGAGAGAATGAAGAAAGCTGAGTAAATAAAAGAAATTACAATTTTCTGCCTCCTCTGGTCAATCTATGGTATACTCATAAGAACATAAGAAGAGCCATGCTAGATCAGACCAAAGGCCCATCGAGTCCAACTTCCTGTATCTCACTGTGGCCCCAGCAAATTTGTCTGGGAGTGCACAGGACTAGATGTCTGTCTCCTGGTACCATTCCCCTGCATCTGGTCCTTGAAGTACCATGGTTTTAAGCCTGGAAATTACACATCTCCATCATGGTTTGTAACCTGTGATGGACTTTTCTTCCAGGAATCTGTTCAATCCCCTTTTGAAGGCATCCAGGCCGGATGCCATTACTACATCCTGTGGCAGGGAGTTCCACAGACTAACAACATACTGGGTAAAAAAAAAATTACTTTTGTCTGTTCTCACTCTCCCAGCCCTCAATTTGAGTGTATGTCCCCTAGTTCTGCTATTTTGTGAGAGGAAGAAGAGTGTCCCTCTATTCACTTTACTCATGCCCTGCATTATTTTGTACATCTCAATCATATCCCCCTCAGGTGCCTCTTTTCCAGACTAAAGAGCATTTTAGCCTTTCCTCATAAGGCATGTTCCCCCAGCCCAGTAATCATTTTAGTCGCTCTACTGCTCCTCTGGTAAAGTATGTTAATTTTATAGCAGGATGGGTAACACCATACAGTGTACACCAAATACATCTCTCACTGTTTTTTGTTACAACCCCCTCTTCCCGCCAATTTGCCAACACCAAAAGTATGTTGATATAGCTGCCAGAGGCTAAAGTCTCCAAGTTACTATGCTTTCCTAAGTCTCTAGGCAAGGAGATAAATCTTAGAGTGAACAGCACTGGAGGAAGAAAAACGTAGATTTGGGGCTGCAAGTTAGCTTTAAAACAGAGACTCCCATCTCTCTCCGCACACTACTCCCCCAGCCCATTCTTAGCACAGACCAGGAATGAGTAGCTCAACACAAAAACAAGTTTCTAGATATGACTCGTGTTTGTGCAACACCAGAAAGGCAGGACTGAGGGCAAGGGACTGGAGTGAGAAGCTGTTGAGTGGACCCAATATGAAGCATGGCACGGAAAGGGCAGCCTTGTGGTCATCTGAATGCACAGTTGTCCAAAAAACTGTGCAAGCTCCTCTCCTAAACCTTAACTTCTTAGTCTTTGTATCACCCTCAAGGATCCAACTTGGTTTCTGCCCCTGAAATCGCATGGGGATGGAATACTGCTCTCGCATGATGATCCTTCAAATGGCACTATGGTTCTGTCCCTTTCCTTTAGTTGAAATGCATCACTCCTTGGTTGGAAGCAGAAGCAGAAGCAGAAGCATGAAGTAACATGACCATTCCAATATCAGCAAAGACGGAAATCATATTTAGGCAATGCAAAAGGCAAAATGATCAGCTGAAGCTGATGGCAATTTATCCTACAACTTGGACCACTTTTGGAACAGTCAAGATTTATCTATTTTCTGGTGAGTACATGATGTACAGACAATTGTGAGCCAGCACAACTCTCCTCTATGCCTATGTGCCCCTCTTAGGATCTGGCAGTGGCTACTGCCTTTTTAAATACAAGTAGTAGAATTGTCTTTGGTGTGATTGCTGGTATTGAGCCAAGACAGCACTGGGGATATTCATGATACAGTGGTACCTCTACTTACAAGTGGCTCTACTTACAAGAAATTTGGCTTAAGAGCAGAAAACCGTTGGTGTTTTAATTGCTGCATTACAAATTTTAGATGTGGCCTGTTCTACGTACAATTTTTTTAAAAATATTTTTAATTTTTAAAATTTATTTATTTATATTTATATTTTTATTTTTATTTTAGATATGGCTGCTCTACTTACGAGTTGTTTGACTTACAAGCATGCATTCGGAACAGATTAAACTTGCTACTGAGTAGCAAGCCAATGCAGTGGCCGTGTCCCAAGAGGGAGTCAGGAGGGCAAGTGAGGTGTTTGTTTGTTTGTTTGTTTATATACCACACATCTGGCATGAGTGCCACTCTGGTTGGTTTACAATAAATTTAGCTTAACAAACCATATACCGTATAATGAACAATAAAATAAAATTAAAATACTTGTAATAACATAACATAGTAATAATATAAAAACAAGATCAGTCAACAACATCAATCATAAAATTAGAGATCAAAGTGTATGTTCCTTCCCCCTTGGATTCCAGCACTATGTCGCTAGGGAGGGAAGCCAATGTAGCAATATGTTACTTAGCAATACATTTGAAACAGCCATATAAAACAATGTTAAAACAGTAGATGTTTGAAACAATTTAAAAGCCAGCAGTGTAAATCACAAAATTCAAAACGCTGAAGCAATAAATCCATTGCACTAAAACTTGCACAGGCCCCCGAAGGCTCTAATAAATTGGTTTTAACTTGGCACCAAAATGATACCAATGTTGGTGCCAATTGAGCCTCCAAGAGACCATTCCAGAGTCAGGGTGCTGTAGCTGAGAAAGCCCTCCCTCATATCTCTACATAATGAACTGCTCTCAATGGAGGGGCATGGAGGAGGGCTCCCCCAGTGAATCTTAGTGATCAGGCAGATTTACGTACAGAGAGGGGAGCTCCTTCAAATATCCAACTATTTTGCTTCATAGTTACTGTTATTCTTCAGTTACTTGTAACCCCAGCCAATGTTAGGGATTATGGGCATTTTAGTCCAACAGCATTTTGGCAGATCCGAGTTTGGGACCCACTGCATAAGAACACCAATCAAGCTAATTCCTTCTTCTCTACCCCCCATCCCCTTTCCTCATCTCTAGGTTGTTACGGGATATCTCTCCCACACACACACAAAAAAAACCCTTTCCCTATGGACTGGAAAATCATATTTCTATGTCCAGCTATTTGTGGAGTTTAAAAATATCTGAAAACCTGGTTACATATCTATAGTTCTGCATACCTTATAACCTATTGGTATTATGCAAGATACCATTCTTCCAATAAATCTGCTAATGAGGCCATCCATTTAGGCAAGTTACCGGTAGTTTCACGCTTACAGGCTTTAGAATCAAAGATAGAAAGGCCTGTAAACAGAAACTGAAAATATATGGTACAAGAAACGTTTTCCAGAACATTTCCTGTTCTGCTACTTGAGTTAGAGGGCAGAGCTTTTGAGATGTAAAGGAACATAAGAGGTGTTAGCAACATGCAATGAGATTGATTTGAATTTTGGATGAGGCTGTGGGGGGGTATCCATTCTGCCTGGAGTCCTAATCTGTCCTTCTAGCTTTCAGCAAAGGGGAAGCTATCCTGCCTTATGATACCATCATTACTTACTGGCTTTCCAAGTTTTTATGTAACTGTTAGAAGTTAGAATGTCTTTCCTAATGCTTACTTGCTAGCAGTAAATGCTTTAAGCCAAAATATGTTATAATTTTTGTTCCTATCCTAGCAACTTTGACACTGACTCACATTGGAATACAGCATATTTAATCCAAATTGAATGTGGCCTTTTGAACTGAAAAAGATTACCTACCATTGCCTTAAATGGTGCCTATTAACCTGCTGTACATCTAGGCTGATAACCTTCATCTGTCACTCTACATCTACTGTAAAACACAGAGGCCAGATTCCTATTGGCCAAGCTGCAATCTAGAGTAGATTGCTGCTATTGTTCCAGAGCCTGTAAATAAAACTGTCCCTTCTGCTTGCCTTGTATTAATGGACAAGTTTCAGCTCCTACATCTTGATGATGGGTGAGGACCTTGGGGGGGGGGATGGGGGCCACCACATGTCTGTTGGATCCTTGCCCTTCCTGGCTCATAAAAACTAGCGAATCATCCAATAGCACCTCCACAGCAAGGCAGTTCTCAAGTTTTTTGAGAAGCAGTAATCAGGTTCTGTAAGAAGGATTATAAGAAGACATAATGAAACCAGTCTTGAATATCTGGTGGCTATAATTATTGTGGCACTGAAAATGGAGCTCACCCTTAAAATAGGCCATTTAGCAGTTAAAGTGGTCAACCCGTGACCAGAAGAGCATAATGTGGCAATGAGTACAATAAGAAGACTACTACCCAACAAAGAACTGCTTGTACACAATTCCCTAGTGCTTAAAGCCCTCTCTGAGCAGTTTACAAGTAATGATGCAGGCTACACATTGCCAGCAAACCCTCCCACCCACCCCCAGCAGGGTGAGTACTCATTTTACCAACTTTGGAACTTTGATTGAACCTTGAGCCTGCTACTTGGTTGGAACTGAACCCCAGGTCATGAGAGAATTATAGGTGCAGTATAACATTTAAACACTGCACCACGAGGCTCAAGATAGTCACTTCTGTGTATCTTTAAATGGCATCCTTTCCATTTTGGTGCAAATATATTGACAGCATGCCTATACACTGATTTATTTATTTTCTTTATTTATGAGTATTTTTGCTCTGCCTTGCTCTTTGGAAAAGGGCCCAAGGCAGCTTACAGTAAGGAAAGACTATACATTCCATTACAATTAAGACACAATCAGTTTGAGAAACATTGAATGGAGGAGTATCTTACAGCATTAGAAGGCAATATTAAAACTAACAATTGAATAATATCGTGTTAATGCGATCACACAAGGAGATATATAAACACAAAGTTATAAACACTGAATTTTTTGAGGGGGAGGATCTCTATGTGACTATGGTATACCAGCAATGGTGAGGTTGTCAGACCCCAGGAAGCCACAAAGACTGCCCCAAATGACAAGAAAGTGGTGGTGGTGAGGGAACTGGGTGTCCTTTTCTGATTTGTCTGAGCTGGTATATCTGTGTGATAAAGAGTGGGTGAGTAGGTTTCTATGACATGATGTAAAGGTGAATTGCTGAAGACATTGACTGATGTTTCAAGGATTTGGGGGATAGGCCATCATCTCCAAAAACAGGGTAAGGGCCTCTGACCTGCACTTTGCCCACCCCTACTAAAAGTGCTATGCCTTCTTGCCTTATAAGCATTGTTAGGCTTATAAATGGGGGCACACTATTACTGTTGTGTCCCGGTTGATCAATGATGCTACATAATACAACAGGCTGTGCTGTGCTTCCATCATTGTAAGGCAAATTACACGGGTGACAATGAGGCCTGTAATAAGACTTCCTGGGGTAGGAACTGGCAAGCCACTCCAGTATCCCTGCCAAGAAAATTCCATGGACAGAAACATAAGGCTAAAAGATATGATATTGGAAGATGAGTCCCTCAGGTCGGAAGGCGTCCAACATGCTACTGAGGAAGAGCAGAGAACAAGTACAAGTAGCTAATGAAGCGGCAGGGCCAAAGCTGAAAGGATGCCCAGCTGCAGACGTGCCTGGAAGAGAAAGGAAAGTCCAATGCTGCAAAGAAATATACTGCATAGGAACCTGGAATGTGAGATCTATGAACCAGGGTCAGCTGGATGTGGTCAAACATGAGATGGCAAGAATAAACATTGACATCCTGGGTATCAACAAACTTAAATGGACAGGAATGGGTGAATTCAGTTCAGATGACTATCACATGTAGTACTGTGGGCAAGAATCCCATAGAAGAAATGGAGTAGCCCTCATAGTTAACAAAAGAGTGGGAAAAGCTGTGCTGGGATACAACCTCAAAAATGATAGAATGATTTTGGTATGACTCCAAGGCAGCCATTTCAACATCACAGTAATCCAAGCTTATGCACCACCTACCAGTGCTGAAGGGTCTGAGGCTGACCAATTCTATGAAGACTTACAACTCCTTCTAGAACTGACACCAAAGAAAGATGTTCTTCTCATCATAGGGGATTGGAATGCTAAAGTAGGGAATCAAGTGATAAAAGGAATAACTGGCAAGTTTGGCCTTGGAGTTCCAAATGAAGTGGGGCAAAGGTTAATTGAGTTTTGTCAAGAGAACAAGCTGGTCATTGCAAACACTCTTTTCCAACAACACAAAAGGCGACTCTACACATGGACATCACCAGATGGACAATACCGGAATCAGATTGATTATGTTCTCTGCAGCCAAAGATGGAGGAGCTCTATACAGTCAGCAAAAACGAAACCTGATGCTGACTGAGGCTCAGATCATCAGCTTCTTATTTCAAAATTCAAATTTAAACTGAAGAAAGTAGGGAAGACCAGTAGGACAGTCAGGTATAATCTAAGTCAAATCCCTTATGAATACACAGTGGAAGTGAAGAATAGATTTAAGGAACTAGATTTGGTGGACAGAACACCTGAAGAACTATGGATGAAGGCTTGTAACATTGTACAGGAGGCTGCAAGGGAAACTATTCCAAAGAAAAGAAAATGCAAGAAAGCAAAGTGGTTGTCCAACGAGGCCCTACAAATAGCAGAGGAGAGAAGGGATGCAAAATGCAAGAGAGAAAGGGAAAGATTCAGAAAATTGAATGCAGACTTCCAAAGAATAGTGAGGAGAAACAGAACGGCCTTCTTGAACAAACAGTGAAAAGAAATAGAGGAAAAAACCAGAGATCTATTCAAGAAAATTGGAGACATTAAGGGGCATATCGTGCAAAGATGGATATGATAAAGCACAAAAATGGTAGGGACCTAACAGAAGCAGAAGACATCAAGAAGAGATGGCAAGAATACACAGAGGAATTATTTCAGAAAGATCTGGATGTACCTGATAACCAAGATAGTGTAGTTGTTAACCTGAAGCCAGACATCCTGGAAAGTGAGGTCAAGTGGGCCTTAGAAAGCATTGCAAACAATAAGGCCAGTGGAGGTGATGACATTCCAATTGAGCTATTTAAAATCTTAAAAGAGGATGCTGTAAAGGTGCTACATGCAATATGCCAGCAAATTTGGAAAACTCAGCAGTGGCCAGAGGTCTGGAAAAGATTGGTCTACAGCCCAATCCCAAAGAAGGGCAACACCAAAGAATGCTCCAACTATCGTACAATTGTACTCATTTCACATGCTAGCAAGGTTATGCTCAAAATTCTACAAGGGAGGCTTCAGCAGTATGTAGACAGAGAACTCCCAGAAGTGCAAGCTGGATTTTGAAGGGGCAGAGGAACTAGAGATCAAATTGCCCACAAATCCTGGATTATGGAGAAAGCTAGAGAGTTCCAGAAAAACATCTACTTCTGCTTCATTGACTATGCCAAAGCCTTTGACTGTGTGGACCACAACAAACTATGGCAAGTTCTTAAAGGAATGGGAGTGCCTGACCACCTTATCTGTCTCCTCAGAAATCTATATGTGGAACAAGCAACAACCGTCAGAAATGGATATGGAACAACTGACTGGTTCAAAATTTGGAAAGGAGTACGACAAGGCTGTATCCTGTCACCCTGCCTATTTAATTTATATGCATAGTACATCATGTGAAAGGCAGGTCTGGATGAATCACAAACCAGAATTAAGATTGCTGGAAGAAATATCAACAACCTCAGATACACAGATAATACTACTATGATAGCAGAAAGTGAGGAGGAATTAAAGAAACTCTTAATGAGGGTGAAAGAGGAGAGTGGAAAAATGGGCTGAAGCTCAACATAAAAAAAACTAAAATTATGGCCACCGGTCCCATCACCTCATGGAGGCAATGACAGAGGTTATTTTCTTGGGCTCCTTGATCAGTGCAGATGACGACTGCAGCAATGAAATTAAAAGATGCCTGCTTCTTGGGAGGAAAGCAATGGCAAACCTAGGCAGCATCTTAAAGAGCAGAGACATCACTTTGCTGACAAAGGTCTGGATAGTCAAAGCTATGTTTTTTCCAGTACTGATGTATGGAAGTGAGAGCTGGACTATAAAGAAGGCTGATCGCCACAGAGTCTATGCTTTTGAACTCTGCTGGTGGAGGAGAGTCTTGAGAGTCCCCTGGAGTGCAAGGAGATCAAGCCTATCCATCCTGAAAGAAATCACACCTGGATCTTCACTGGAAGGACAGATTTTGAAGCTGAGGCTCCAGTACTTTGGCCCTCTCATGAAGAGAGAGGACTCCTTGGAAAAGTCCCTAATCTTGGGAAAGACTGAAGGCAAAACCAAACTCTGGGAGGCAGCAGAGGACAGGAAGGCCTGGCGAGCTCTGGTCCATGGGGTCACGAAGAGTCGGATATGAATGAACAACTGAACAACAACAACAACTAAAAGTGCTATACAATCTCCCTAGAGGTATATTAGGGATGGTAAATCTTGTAAGTCATCTAATCCAATGCTTTGCTGGATGCTAGAAATTTTTCTGATTACCTGCCACCCATTGGCCAAGAACCAAAAACCAACTGATCAGCAAAGTCAATGTTTTTGTCAAAGAGCTAAAAGACTTCCTTATACAACTAGTGAGGCATCCATATCTCACAGTCCCAGATATTAAGCAAACTGACTGACTTCATCAGAAGAGCCTAAGTGTATCAGGAGAGTTCTAGACTTATCCTTCTACTGGCTTTAACAAGAGTTACGTATAAGAAGAACGCCTATGGAGTAATTGCAAGATTCTGTTGTTGTTCAGTCGTTCAGTCGTGTCTGACTCTTTGTGACCCCATGGACCAGAGCTCACCAGGCCTTCCTATCCTCCACTGCCTCCCGGAGTTTTGTCAAATTCA
>JAHTLZ010000129.1:90907556-90943798 GCA_023846285.1 Phrynocephalus versicolor | reverse complement strand
CTATCTATCTATCTATCTATCTATCTATCTATCTATCTATCTATCTAAATCTATATGTATATCTATATCTAGCTAGCTAGATAGCTAGCTACAATTTCCAGATCCACTGAGGTGCTTGTCCCCCTTTATTCAGCACTGGTTAGGCCTCACCTTAAGTACTTACTATGTACAGTTCTCCATCATTGACGCATGCAGGACACACTACAATGGGCTCAAGTAATGAGAACCCAGCTTTTGGCTGAATATCAGGAAAAACGTCCTAAATGTTAAAGCAGTATGCATTGGAACCAATTACCTCAAGAGGTGGTAAGTGCTCCAACACTGGAGGCATTCAAGAGAAATTTGGACAACCACCTAGCAGATCTCCTGTGATCTGCATGGAGTGGAAAGGGGGTGGACTTGATGGACTTATAGGCCCCTTCCAAATCCACAATTCTACAATCAAGCATTTGCTAGTGTTTGAGAAATTATGTTTGAGAAATTATGTCTGAAAGCCAATTAAGCCGATCATGTACATTTGATAACTGCATTGCAGGTGGAAACTCAATGGACATTTTCCACTGCAGAAGACAGATGCTTTCCCCATGCCAGAAAAAGCTGGAATTCATCCACCGCAGCTCAAAATAGCATAAAGGGGGATCATGAACCACAGATATAAGTATTTTTTTTGCTCCAGGAGTCAGAAGAAAGTGACAAATGTACAGCTAATTAATGCCAGCCAATAGTAAAACCTGTGTGTTAGAAACTTACCTCCACCTCCACCTTTACATTTACTTACTTTACTTAAGACACCAAACTCAGCCTCTGTTGCATCTAGCCAAGTCTGCAAAACAGGTACAAGGAATGAGCTGGTATTAGAGTGTTGAAGTGAGTCTAAGAAAATGTGGGTTCAAATGTTCAGATAGCCACAATACTCACCATGTGAGGTCAAATCGACAATTTAGAGCACTTCATTGCCTGTTATGCAAAATGGCAGCAAATGGTTTGCCATTTAACTCATCCCAGTTGCATTTTTACAGCCAAAAAATAGAGAGAGGACCATGTGAGACATTTTGTCAGGGAAACCAAGATAATTTTATTTGCCCAGAGTACTGCATACCTCTTCTTTGGGAAAGGACCTTTCCTTCTACACCAAAATATTTGGGGCTAGCCATGTTGAGTCAGCCTCTACCTAAGTTACTCCACAGAAATGTGGGGAGGATGGAAGAGGAAGAGAGAAGCAGGGAGGCTTCCCTAAACTGTAAGTGAAAGAAGAGGATAAATATACAATAAAATTAATAATTGTTGAGTTGAGAAGTAATATGTAACAAGCAATGGCCTGGCCTGCAGCATAAGAGTAGGTGGGAGGCATAATGACGCTTTTGCAATAAATAAATAAATAAAAAGCCTCACTTTATTATTACTTTAACCTCTTCCCTCTGTCCAATGAATAAACTTATGCTACTTTAAAAAAAAGATGGATTCCCGTCCCCCAGGAACAATAATGCGAAATGATGACACCACTGTCACATGCAACTAATTTTTTCCTGCAGATGTGCTGGGGGTGTGCTACAACTTATATTAACTGAGTAATTTTCACAAAACAGCTCTCTTATCTTTGAGCAATTGTTATACTGTACTTTACAAAGCTGTTGTAGGGGCGCTGTTTGCAAATATCTCAGGCACTCAAAGTGAGCATATATGTGCATATTCCTGATATGAGTCTTTGCTGCTCTGCCTCTGGGGCGGGACACACCTGAAAAGCAACTGCACTTGCTGTCTTGTAAATTCTATCAAGTAAAAAAATGTGCAAAGTATAATCTTAGATCCAAGAGACAGGATGTCTTGCTTTATGTATTTGAAACTCAAGGCATGCAAAAAGCAGACCCACTTCAAGTCCTTTCTGTATTACTGATTGGGAAAAGTTAGGGTGTTTTGAATGAAAAATTCACAGAATTCCACTTATCCAGCTGACTGGATGTGCAGCTGTTGAAGTCCAAACACACACACCCCTGCCAACCCAAAACAAACCGCCGATCGTTGCCCATCTCTGATCTATATCAAGTTGTAGGGTGGTTGGTTTGTGGGTTTTTTTGGGGGGGGCGGCGGTGTAAAACCAATTTGCAGCCGTATATTCACTTACGGATTTAAATTATTTTGGGTCCTACTTCGGAGTACAGTACTGTCGACCTGCACAGGCCAGCCGTGTGAAGGGCTACGGACGTTTCCTTGAGAGTCAGCCTGTCATGATATGGACCGTTCCTGGGGAGCCGGCGCCGCTGAACTCAGCGGAGCTTACTTCCCGAGTAGTAAGAGGGGCCATGCCTCCTCGACTCCCCCAGGAGATTGTGGATCGCTGCTCCAGGATGCCTCTGGGAATAGGGCGAGGAGAAGAGCAGAGGTGTATATATACGGTTTACCCATGGTTTCGGTCTTACCAGCTGTGATCGGAGTTGTGGTTTTGTTTGTTTGTTTTTCAGGACGCCAGAGAGAAACACGAATTCCCTGAAAAAAGGCACAATTAAAAAAAGGTGACCGAAGGCAGGGTCTGTTTTTTTCCCCGTTGATCGCGCTCTGAAAGCAAAGCTCGACCGGCTATTTGTTTACTTCCACGATGGGATCGGGGCATTTTTCGCCTCTGCTCCCCCACTCCCTTCCTCGGAGGCGGTAAAAGCAAAAATAACATCCAATCCAATCAAGTAGCCAAAAAGGCTTCGCGAAAACCTCCTTGAGCGCGCGGGCGCGCCCCCCTCTCTCTGCTCGCACGCTTGGGTCACATGCAGCCGGCCACGCCGATAGACTACAACGCCCAGCGTCCCCTTCTCCTCCCTGATCAATGGACCTTATTTGAATAATCTGTGAGCTCTTGGACTCAGGCCAATCAGCTGTCAGGGGCCCATGATAAATCGCAATGCATTATTGATAATCATAATTACTCTGACATGCGCAATCCGGTCCCTGGGAGTAATTTCCCAACTCTCGGAATTTGTTGTGAAGAAGAAGAAGAAGAAGACGAGGAAGAAAATAATTGCTACTATTTAGCTCCCGATGCGTGTGGCGCACCATGTCGAGGCGCAAGCAGGCAAAGCCCCAGCACATCAATTCGGAGGAGCAACAAGCCCAGGATGTAGCGAATGGTAAGCCGCAGAGCGGACTCACTCCGGGCAATTACCAACTTTAATTGATGGGCAAAAGAAATCCAACTAGGGAGTTGGATGGAGGGTTGGGTCGAATGGCGAGGGGGGGGGGTAATTGTTGCTGGCTTTTGTGTGCGGGTGAGTAACTCCTTCTCCCACCCACCCACCCACCCATCCCTGGACGCTTTGGGGGTCGTGATCCGGAACCAGGCTGACCCTCCCCCCCCTCGAAATCTGGACCACTTTTAATCCCACCCTTCTTTCTCCTCATGTCGGCCAAAGATCAAAGAGCGTGTCTTATGATTTATATATATATATAATATTTACGTGTTTTTTTACCGCTCAGGGTTGTTTGTTTGCTTTTTTTAAAAAACATCAATTAATTATGTTCGCAAAATAAATAAATAATAAAAAGTATTTAAAAAAAACCCTTCGCTGATCCTTAGGGATCCCTTATTAGAATTGTCTCATAAGGAGTGGGGAAATAGTCTTTATAGATCCGGTTCGGAAACCAACCAACTTGATTTGCCTGGTTTGGGGGTTCTTTCCTCTTCCCCGGAGGAAAAAAAACTTATTTTATTTTATTATTTTGTTTATAGGTTGGTTCCGGGATCTTTTTAGCATCCTTTCATCCAAAACAAAACAAAAAAATAAACAAGCAAGCAAACAAACAAACAAAAAAACCCATACAAACGCACATATAACACGCTCAATCCTAACCTTTAACGTGGGGGCAATCGTGTGTTTATCTCCCCAAAGGTAACTTCCTCATCCCCCTTCCCCCATTTTGAGGAAATGTTACTGGGAGAGGGCAGGCGAGAGGCATCAGGCGACCCATCTTTTGTAAGGCAAGGATGGCAAAGGTCTTGATTATCGCTCCACACGGATTTGGGCTTCTTTCAGCCGTCAGGATTGCGCCGCAGTGCTTTGAATGAGCGGCTTCTTCCCTTCTTTCCCGAGACCCCCAAAACTGGAAATTATCCTTGGAGGCGGAGGGTTGGTGGTGTGATTTGGAGGGGGGGAAGAGATCACAATCGCTCCGGACCTTTTGTGGCTGACCTCCAGCCATCTTTGATTTCCGACTTCCTAAAATAACTCCGGTGAGCTAATATGGTGTGTTAATGGGTGGGAAGCTGAGTTCTTTTTTTTTTTAAAACCCGAATTTAGTGATGGGGATTCCTTCTTTTTTCTCTGCCCCTTTGCTGCCTGTTAAAAAAGACCAGAGGAATGGACTGTCGTTACTTTTGCAGACTGCAGATTTTGGTGTGTTTTTTTTTTAATTCAGATTAGGATATGGGGTGGGGTGCGGGGGAATGATTGTACGGGGACGACTCGACTGAGGATGTAGGTGTCGTCGCTAGCATGGAAACGGGAGAATTCCGAATGACTGGACGGGGCGGATAGTTTCCGAAGCCCCTTCTACTTGCCTCGCTAGCCACATGGGCTATCGATTCTGAAAGCCAGCTTTCAGATTCTGAAATAACGCGGAGCAACCATGGCCAAGAAAATGGAAAAGGGGGGAGGACAAAGCCCTTTGGAGTGCTGAGCAATAAACTCCTCCGTCATTAAACTTCCAGAAAGTTCGGGTTTTATCCTGAAAATATATATTACTCTTCTTCCCCACCCCCACTCCATAATCCCTGGCACAGATTTGTTCAAAAGCCCGAATCTTTGGTTAATGGTGTTGGTAAAGTGGACTCCAAATCAAATATCCCCGAACACCCCCCCTTCCAAAATTAAGGGCAGGAGTCGATCACGATGTATATATTTTTTTTGGGGGGGGGGAGCACCAGACAATCTATTGACGAGCTGCAGGAGGTTTGGAAGGGCTTTTTCCTTGTCTTCTGACCCTGTCCTACTTCTTTAGGGTCCGAATGGGCAATTGTCTAGCCCGGTTAATGCTGATTTAAGAAATAGGCAAGCTAGCCAGAAGGCAGTAAATCTCATGTTTAATGCATGACTGTTTTCCCTTTGTGCATATGGTGAGTTAGAAGGGACCGATGATGGCCGGGCGGGGCGGCTTGGGAGGTGATGTTTCCACAATGTAAATTGCTTTCCACAGCTGGAACACCCACCTCTGGGGACTGCCCGGAAACAAAAGGGTTAATAACTCCCTAGGAGTTGCGGGCATCGGAAAATTACTTAGATGTGCTGCTGGCGGAGCATTCGTGCGCTCGCTGCAGGCGTCACCTGGATTCCAAATTTGGGCAATTCATTTCCCCCCATATTAAAAAAAAGAAGCCTTGCACCCTTTTGGAGCCAATAGAACTCTTCTGCGTCATCAGATTTAGATTTCAGCGGAGCTCTTCAGCTTGTAAAAAGAAAAAAGGACCGGGAAAAGTAGAAGCCCAGGATTCCAACGACTGTGTGATCAATCTATTTAAAAGCACCACGTTCTTTAAATCGCGCTGAATTGTTTGAAGGTAACTTCTGATTTCTTATGGGACAGTTCTGTTGCTCCTTGGCGCCACCTAGGGGATGCAGCCTATGTTCGGCATTGTTGCTGCAGGGGAAAATGCGTACAGTTTTCCCCCCTTTCCTCTTTATTAGCTTCACTTTGTTACATTTCTCTTTCTCTCTTATTTGTTTGTGGATTTTGGTGAAATGGACTTTGGTGCTCTGACGCCCGTGCTCCCTGGATATTTGCTGATTCGGAATGGATTTTTTTCATTGAACATGTGCCTATATGTATGTTGTTAGCACTTACAATGTGGTTGAAGTGATCCATTTAAACACTTACAATAGATAAATTCTGGACTGAGTAAGGGATCAGTCTAAAATACATCCTTTTCATCCTAGTGGTTTGGATTCAGATGTGCCATAGAAAACAGTGGAACTTCATTTAGTTGGGACAAACTTTTCCTGTGGGTTTTAGTGGGACCACTAGTAAGCATGCTCAAGTCTTGATCAAACCTGATTTTATTCTTTTTTTTTTTCCATATACCAAAAGCTCTGTGTGAGTTGGCTGGCTGGCTAGAAGTCCTATATAAGCTACTTTATAGACGTAAATTTAGATATATTAGAAAGGTAGCTCTTATTTTTGTTCTAGCAGTAAATTGAATCTAGTTTCCTAGTTGTAAATTGAATCACTGGATGAAGTAGGGAAGACAGACACTCCTTCCATTGATGTTGCACCTGCCAAAAAATTTCCTGAGGACTCTTTCTTTTCTCATTGGTTGCACCTCTCATACAACAACCCTGCAAAGTAGCATCAGAGGGATGCAACTTTCCCATAGATGGCAAGTGAGAAGTGGGTCTGCATCTCTGATCTGTAGCCTATATGTAGCTATATCAGCACAAGCTTGGATGCGGGGACTTCAACAAAGCAGAGAACAGTAAATGTGATCAATAAGCATACATCCTTTTGTACTTTCTTTACTTTGAGGTCAACATAAATAGGCCTGAAAGTGCCCTTTGTAAAGATGGTAGGGAAAAATATTCTCCTTAATAGAGATGTTATGTTAGATGAATGGATGTGGAAAACATTGTTATCGCGAAAGATGTGTGGCTTCAATATTAAACCCTTGAGAAGAAACCCTTACTGCTGTGTAGGCAAGGGCAACTGGGTATAATTAAACCATATAGTTTATTGGCTCGAGGGAATGAAATCTAGGGGGAAAATTGCAATGGGATGTTGGGTATTTTCTCTTCTAACCTGGTAGTTAAGTAATACCCCCATCCCCCAAGAGTAGATGGTTCATTTGTGAATTAGAATTAAATGTTGCAACTTAACATTTCCTCACTCCTAGAGAAATCAACTGGCTTCATTATATCTGGTAACAGCCATTGGGTCAAATTCTTTGTTCTTTTTATTAGAATGCTAAAATGTCCAGAAATCAACGCTCTCCTCCACCACCACCACCCAACTCATTACTAGAACACTATTATTGGACTTGGTTTGTGGGTGGGTTTTACTGTTAATGAATTAAACAGTAGCCAGAATTTCCCATGATTACATCAGTAAGAATGGAAACTTGATGAAATATTTGCAAAGCCCAGCACCCTGCTCATTCCCCTGTTCTTTCAGTAGGGGCCTATTAACCACTTTCAATAAAGCAGTTCCGCACATGGCTGGCTAAGACAGACCAATGCTGCAGGAGCAGTTGAGGGGAGGGGGAGTTAAGTTGCAGTGGCACGCATCCTGTTTTACATGCTTTCCTGCCAAGCTGTTTTCTTCAATGCGAGTGAAACACTCTATTGGTTGCAGTGATTGGGCCTTCTCTGCCAAGGCCCAGCAGCTTGTGACATTTTTGACAGAGCTGCTGCTCTAACCTTTGCCTCCTCCTGCCTGCGGTGGGTGGTAAGTTGATGTCAAGCTTACAATTAGGACGCTCATGCAATTGACCTTGGCAGCGGGGTTTTCTGCTGTTTAGCAGGGTTTTAAACACTGTAGTAGTGTTAAGTGTGGTCTGGAGCTGCCTTCTTTATAGTCAAGGGCACTTGCTGTTAGAAGGAGGAAATGGTCCTTGCATAAGGTAGACCCATTGCTTGGTTGCTTGGTTGCTTTTTAAGTGCAAGTTGTGGGTATTGAATATTACTTGAGTAACACTGTTCCTCTTCTTCACTCCTTGGCTACTTGTACAGGATTGGCAGTAGCCTTTTATTTTATTTTAAACTCTGTTCTTTAATCTTTAAGTTCAGCTTGGTTTCAATCAACAGTTGCATGGCCACTTTATGGTTCTTGCAAATATTCTGTATAGAGGTGCATGGAGTATTATTTAACTTATGCATCTGAATGGAATGTAGTATTGGTCAATCATCCGAAGTAAGGGCTTGTTTGTGCATAGATAAGGCTCTTGTTTTAGTGAAATGCCATCATTTTGGCTTTATCTCAGTTTTTGTTTTTAAGGTAACTCACGCTGATAATGAAAGTATGTATGATTTACTTAGTTTGATGTCACAGATGTAATCTGTTGGTTTTGCAGAATGGCAAACTTGATTTATCACGAATCTCTTCCTCTGTTCTCTCTCTTCAGTAAAATTAGTTCTCTGTAGAACCGAAAAAAGTTTTCATTAAAGGTTTTGATTTTAAACCATAGCAGGTAATTAAGGGCACTTCCTAAAGAGGTTTTATTATAATTCAGTATCTTTGGGAGGTTTCTTAATGTTTCAAATACTTAACATTTGATATAGAATCTTATTCTAAGGTTGCATCTTTAAGTACCCTAAATAGAAATAAATTACTGGCTGTATCCCATGGTTCTCTCTTATGAGTAAATGTGTTTAGGAGCTCACTGCATCATTTTGAACAAATTGTTTTGTATTTGCTATAATACAATATAAGATTCTAAAAAATACAAGCTGTTTTTTATCTGCTTGGCAGGTGGTATGATACTTACCGTGATAGCTTGATTTGTGCTTTAACTAAGTGCTGAAAACAAAATAAAAACTTGATACATTTTTTTAAAAAAATGTTTCAATAGAACGCAAGGCTTCTCCCTCACGCACATGTGTAACTAATTGTTTATTGATCTAACTCTGACTATATCTAATGGTATTATCTTCAGTCATGGTTGGGATACTGGAAATGTTTAACTCAAAAACAATGGAAAGGGAGATGAAACCCAAAGCTTTTTCCTGTTAAAGGAACACCGAGTGAAATATCTAGCTTTTAAAAATATATATATATATTCAGAAGTGTTGCTAGTGCTCCATTTTTCAGGATGTCTGAAAAGTTTGGGTTTTTTACTTGTATTTGGGAGAAGTCAAGTGTGGTGTCATCTCTAAAGATGCACCTAGGATCAGACATCAGAGATTAGGTTTAAGGTTGCATAATATAACCCCCATGCCCCAAAATTCTAGTAAAATCGAGAAGGGGAATAGGACATGTGCTGGGAGATAATGTATCCTGGATACGCAGGGATGGAATAGCGGCAGACAAGTTCCCTACCAACACATGGGTGGTCATGCGTCCTTTTTCTGTGGAGGTCAGTCCTCGGTTTGAAGGGCAGTCCAGTCTAAGGTTGGTTTAAAGAATCCTGTGGCGAGAGATCAGGAATCCAAAAGTTTTCGTATCGCAAGTCAGCTTTTGGCCAGCAGATGCATCAAGCACACTGATCACAGCCTTCCCCGTTCAGATGAGCTGTACTATCATTTGGTTTAAATCGAAATCATCATTTTTAGTTTTTCATCAGAAATTGCATGCAGACTGTTATTCTCCATTTTTGGTCCATGTCTTCCTCTTTGTTGATGTGCAAGTGGCCGTCCAAGCCAACATATATGCTTGGGCCCCCAAGAGGTGAAGCTGCTTACCACAGCTTCCGCTCTTAACTAATTTAAAGACACATTTGCAAGTCATGGAGGCGGGGGGGGGGGGGGAAAGCTCGCTGGGCATCTATGCACAGAATGAATGTTGTTTTTATTGTTCCCAGGAGTGTAGCTGTGTTATCCTGCAGCAGCAACAGTAACAACAACTTCTTACAGGTTTTGTTTAGAGTCAACTTTATCATTACGGAGGCCTCTACTCTCTAATTGTGTGTTGACATTTTTAAAAACACGTCATCCTTCTGTACCACAAAGTGGTGCTTACTCCCAGGGTGAAATGCTTGGCATGAGAGCAGGGGAAGAAAACCCCTTTTTATTCCTGTAGCCACGATGCTGCCGTGATTTGAATGAGTTTTTTTTTAATGCACAGCTGCAAAGTGTTTCTTCCTAAGCAACCCTCTTAAGATCTAAATGGCAGAATTAATAAAGAATGCAATGTTGGGGGTGGAAAAGGAGAGTGGAAAAGGTTGTATTGTGTGGTTCATAACTGATAGACCAGGCATGTCCAAACTTTGGCCCTCTTGATGTTTTGGACCACAACTCCCAGAATTCTAAGAGTATGTACTTCACTTATGGTACTTCACTTATTGATATAGAGAAGACAGTGGGCCACAGCTGACCCAAATTAAGTAGATTTTGGTTAATTCATAGAGTGTTCAAACACTTTCAGCTGGGATGCAATGAAAATTCGAAGTTCTGAATTTTGTCTGGATCATGCCACCCTGTTCAGGGATGACTTGCTGAAGGGCAGCTTTTTTCAGAGCAAGTTTTAAGATTCTTGTAATGGGTGAGGATGCGGCATATCCCTGTAGCCTGAAAACATCGGGGAACAAAACGGATTGTTCCAACACTTCACTAAACGAAACCAGGTTGTCAGAGGGCTACTGGGGAAAACTTCATAGCCTTGGACTAATTATTAAGGTCCAATTTATGGATCCGGAACCTTATTACAACATGATCTCATCCATATCTTCACAGTTCCTTTCTGTTCGTCGTGTTGTAATTGAGTCTGAACCTCCCGACCGAGTTTACTGCATTCTGTTGATTCAGTAAGTTTACAAGATGTTGAAAGATAAAATTCCAGTAAACTGGGAGAGGGTGGGGAATTGAGCCTAATCTTCATCCGGAACTGGATGGCCTAGATTTAAACATGGGTGTGGGGCAGGCATGTGATTGTTTTTTCTCTGTTTCTCAGATGTAAGCTGTGTACTCCGCGTGGTGCAGTGGATAGAGTAACAGACTTGGACATAGGAGGCCCTGGTTCAAATCCTCCTTCAGCCATGGAAATTAACTGGGGGGGGTGTGGCATTGGTAAAACTTGACCTTGTGGAACCCAGGAAAGTTTTGTGCTTTTAAAAAAAAAATCCCAAAGCACTCCCCAAAACTGAGGGGTTTTTTTGTTTTTGTTTTTAATGAGAGAGTTGTGACAGCAAGGCCCCCAATTTATTAGCTGAATTGGTGCTGCCATTGAAGAGTCATAGGGATGGAAATCCCCCCCATGCTTCCACCTCCTCCCCTTTCCCAGTTCAACATACACAAGGTGCTAGCTGGTAGTTTGCTGGTGTTTAAATCCACAGCTTTGGGAGTTTTTCTGTGGAAGACCAGGCAAAAACCACTGGCAGAGGTGTCTTTGATTTGGATTCCTGAATCGAGCCCGGGGTTGGGCTGGATGGCCTCATGAGGTCCCTTCCAACTTCACTATTCTATGATTTCTATGACCTTCCTTTTCAGGCAAGCTTTTAATATACAGTGATCCCCCACCTATCGCAGGGATTAGGGACCCAAACCAACCCGCAATAATTGAAAATCCACGATATGCGGATGCAGGTCAGGCCGGGCCTGGGGGGCCTAGCTGGGGGATCTTGTATTTACCCCCAGCCTGGCGCTGCCCTGAACGGGCCTGCAAGGGGCCTTCTGGGGGTCCCAAAAAGGCCTTCCTGCGAACCAGAAGTGACTTCTGGATTGCCTAAAATCATTTCTGAGGCCTCTAACAGGCCTAGAAAGGCCCTCAGAAGCCTCAGAAATGATTTTTGGCTATCTGGAAGTCACTTCCGGTTCGCAGGTAGGTCCTTTTGGGGCCTCCGGAAGGCCCAGGAAGGCCCTTGCTGGCCCATTTGGGGCAGCACCAGTCCTGGAGTAAGTACGGGAGGCTTGAGACAGACCTTTACCCTCTTACCCCAGGGGGCCTTTTTTCATATACTGTGGTCCCGCGATATAGCGGGACCACAGTATATGAACCACGAAAGGACAGGGGGGGACACTGTACAGTATAAGCTGCAAATAAGGAAAGGTGGTTCTATTTTGATACGTACAAATAATGTGAATACACAAACACACACACACACACACACACACACACAGAGAGAGAGAGAGAGAGAGAGAGAGAGAGAGAGAATGCTTAGAAATATGAAAGCTCTTAACTCTCTAGTGTGCAGGGTTTAGTTTGTCAAAGGGAGAGATGATAGAAGCTGCCTATTCTGACATGGCATGTTTCTAAGCCTAAATGGAAGAGGAGGTTGTATGGGGTTAAACTTCATCGAGGATAAGGTTATGAACCGCTACTAGCTATGAGGCATGCCTTGTATATCTGGAGTCAAAGACAGCACAACTGTGAATGCCAGTACTGGGGGGAAGATGCATTGGAAAAGGCGGTGTGTCTCCTGTGCCAAGGGCTTCATCGAAGTATCTGCTTGGGCACGGTACTTGCTGAACCAGACAGGCCTTGGGCTAGACTCAATGGTGTTTTTCCTCCCATCTAGAAAGGCATTTGGTCTTGCTTATACATACAGTGGTACCTTGTATAAAGGAATTAATTCGTTCCAAATTAAATTATGTTAAGCAAATTTTCCTTTATACAAATTCCCATAGGAATGCATTGAAAACAGTGTGATCCCATTTTTCTGTTGTATGGATTTTCCCCATAGGCAATTATGTTAAGCAAATTTTCCCTATCTCCAAAAAATTTTATGTTGTACAAATTTTATGTTATACAAGCTGTCTGTTATACAAGGGTCCACTGTACTGCATTCTAGATCACATATGTTTCAGGGTTAGCCCGTGGAATTTAAAAGTGTTCAAATTGCTACGGAGATTGCAGTGAGCTGAAGTGATATTGTGCATGTTCATTCCCCATCACACCTTCTTCATGGACAGTATACAAACTCGGCAACTAACATCTAAAGCCCAGTTCACATGGCCTTATGATCAACCAAGCCAAACTCATCCCATTGGCATAACCTGCTTATCAATGCCCAGTTCCTGTTTTGTACTTCCTGAAACTAAGCAGAACCAAAAGATTTATTGAAAGCCTGCTGGAACCTGAAATATAGGAGTCTGTGCCATATATTTCAGTTCTGCAGGCATTTTTAACAAAATTGAAACCTGTTGCCTAGGTAAGTGTAATCTGGCTAAGTCAAAAACGGATAGGTGCTCCTTAACTTCAGGCCTTCATTAACCTGGTGCAACTCCAGCAACCATGCTGACTCTGGATGATAAAATGCTTTTTAGAACATAAGGAAACTTAAGAACTTCTAAAAAGCTCGAAGTTGTTGCACATAATTCCTCCCCCTCCCCAAATTTTCTATGTTCCACTCCCATTTTTACAATTTCTGGATGTTCTTTAACCATCCAATGGCCCCCTTTCTCCTCCGCACCTTCATCCAAGCCGCCATGATAGATGGCCCATTTTTCAGACGATCCCCAAGAGTTTGGGGATTGGAGGTATGGAATTGCACTCGCTTCCGTCCTTTCTCAAGGGCTGGTGCCCGGTGCTTCAGCTTGGGGATGTTGTTTCATCCAGTGGTCCTACACTGTGGTGTCCCACAGGGGTCAATCATTTCCCTGTTCCCATGCAACATTTGTATAAGGCCACTTGGCGAGGTCATCCAGAGATTTGCATTGTCATGCAGTATGCTGATGGCACACAATTATATCTCTTTATCTTTGGCTAGCCCACTCAACGTAGAATCTGTTCTTCACCATGGCCAGGTCAGTCATTTTTCTAGTTAGATTGTGCATCTTCACCCCATCTCAGTGTGAGGTCCCTAATAACACTGCCTCATGCACTGGTAATTTCCAAAAATGACTGTTGCAGTGCTCTCTGTGTGGGGCTACTCGTGATGGCAGTCTGGAAGCTACAGCAAGTGCAAAAAGCAGTAGCCAGGCTTGTATCGTGGACATCAAAATATGACAATGTTTCTCCTGTCATGTCCCATTTGTATCAGCTGCCAGTATGTTTCCAGGCCAAGCTAAAGATGTTAACCTTAACGTATGAAGCCGTGAACAGTTTGTGACCTTGCTACTTGACGATGCACCTTTCCCTCATATCTACAACCCATCCCACCCAACTCCTCACATTGGAGGAATTATTTATTTATTATTTATTTGTTTTATTTCTATACCGCCCATCTTCCAGCGGAACTCTGGGCGGTTTACAACAAAATTAAAATTAGGATAGACAATACAATACAAAAAGAAAAAAAATCAGATAGAGTCAGAACAATGGCAGTAGGGTTCTGTGTGTATGGTTGTTGCTTTTTTAATTGTAGTTTTTATGTATCGGTATGAATGCTGTCAGGTGAGAGAGTGCAGGGATGTGTAGGTGTATGTTTGGTTTTATGTCAGTTTTTTAATAATTGGTACAAGTGATGTTGGGTGAGAGAATGTAGGAGTATGTGTATGGTTGCTTGTTTATTAAATTGTAGTTTTATGTCTTGGAATTTTTTTGTATCTGGGATGAGTGTTGCCAGACTGGATGGCACTTTTTAATTCCATTGTATTTGTACAATGACAATAAAGCGTTATTCTATTCTGTTATTCTATTCTATCTCCCAGTCCCTGATGTTGCAAACTTGCAATTGATCACCCTGAGGGAGGCCCAGAAGTCCTCAACTAGGACCAGGGCCTTCTTGGTGGTGGCCAATAAAAACATAGCTTTTCAGCCAGGACTTTTACAATCTTCCCCCTATTTAGTTGTGTGATTTAACTTTTTTTGATGGTTTCACATTTTGTTGTTCAATTGACATGCTTGTCATCACCATCTTGGGATCTATGGTCATATGTTTTTTCTTTATTTTATAATATTTATGTTGCTATTGCACGTCACTCAGAGTAGCACCACTCATTGAGTGGACTAGAAATCTGAATTTATTGATTGATTTGATTTGATTTGATGTGATTTGTAAGATTTATCTACCACCCATCTAGCTACAAGGCTACTCTTGGTGGTTCACAACAATAACAATAGAACAAACACAAACCAAAACACAGGAAGATAATAAAAATAAACAATAGATAAAAGAGGCAGTGGCGGAAGAAATTAGGACATGAGGTATACCACTGGGAGCTATGTCCTTGATTCAGGGAAAGCCTGCTTGAATAGAGAAGTTTTTTTAATGATTCCTTTTTACTAATATTTCACATGCTTCTGATGAAGTCAACTAAAAGAAAGTTGTGTGATAAGTGGATCAGTATTAATCTTATGCCACTTTGTCAATGTATTAGTGTGTTGGCTTACAATTATCTTAACTGCACCTGCCTCCTCCTCATTGCTCATGGTCTCTGAGGCACTGCCTTCTATATTTCCTGCTGAAGGCCATATCTCCATATGAGGGCACATAGTATTGGAAAAGAATGTTGCCTTAGATAGTATAACTATTTAAGAGGTGAATAAACTCGCCCCAAACATAGTTAACGCTGACCTGGCTTGACCTGTGAGAATCATGTGGGATGTATTACTGGCCTTCATGGTCTGTTGTTGGACCGAGAGTTCCTTAAATTCTGCAATGGGAGATTATTTGAACTAATATCAGGACAAGAGAGCAGAAGTGTTTTCTGGAAGCCGCTGGACAAGGGCAGCCACTTGTGCCATGGTGGCACCGCCTTGATCCAATTTGGGCCTTTGCTAAATACCAAACCACAGTGTCTTGAGTGTCATTGGCGCCAGAAACCACTTTCTTGGTTTCTTTATAGCACTAACTTTATGACTTAACCCGGGTGTGTCCACAAGCGGGACTATCAGTTAACTTCCAAACTGGAGGTTGGAGCTGTGGAGACATCAAGAAGACTGTGTATATTCACTGGACACTTATTTTAACCGAGCAACTTCTATTGTGTAGTGAGGTGTATAAACCATCAGTGGTTCACCATCTTGGGTAACTCAGATGTTCTTGGACTGCAGCTCCCAATAACTCCTGTCAGCACAGTCAATGGTGAAGGCTTCTGGGATTTGAAGTCCAAGAACAACTGGGTTATTCAAGGTTGGGAACCACTGCTCTTTGTGAAGGCAAAAGATAGCCTTGTCGGTATATATGATACAGCATTGCCTCTTCTGTCATGTTTTCCTAAATGTATAGAAGAATGCCCAAAGGACTGCAATAAATCTTTTCAACAAACTTGTTTATAAAACTCTGCATGTGCCTGTGTCTCTGACCTAAAAGAACTACAGAAATTGTTGCACTTGATTCTGTCCTTGCATCTGGTGGAAAAGCTTCTGGTGTGAGCAGAAGTCTCTGCTAATGGAAAGCATGGGAGGGAAGAAAGAGTATTTTGACTCATCCTCCTTCCACTCCAGTCCCCCACAGGACCTCCTACATTGTTCATACAATCTTGAATGGGTCCAGAGGAGGGCGACCAAGATGACTGACGGGTGGAAGAAATGCCTTATGAGGAGTGGCTTAGGGAACTGGGAATGTTTAGCCCTACAAAAAGCAGACTGAGAGGGGCTATGATAGCTATGTTTAAATATTTGAAATGATGTCACATTGAAGAAGGGACTGGTTTGTTTTCCATGGCTTCAGAGACTAAGACGCGGGGCAGTTGTCTCAAATTACAGGAAAAGAGATTCTATTTAAACCTTAGGAAGAACTTCATGACAGAGCTGTTCGGCAATGGAATATGCTGCCATGGAGGGTGGTGGACTCTCCTTCTTTGGAGGTTTATAAGCAGACGCTGGATGGCCATATTTCGGGAGTCCTGTGATGGGGGTTCCTGCTTGGCAGGGGGTTGGACTAGGTGGCCGTTGAGGTCTCTTCCAATTCTATGATTCTATGATTGCACATAATCCCCTCAGTATTCAGACACAAACTTAGTGGGAGCTGTAGCATCAAAAAAGCAACTTCCTCTTCCTCCCCATTATTTATTACAGCCCTCCACTTTAAAAAAGTTTCCAAAAGAAGAATGCCTCATACCGTTCTTATTTCAGTTTGATTTGTTTTGACTACTCGAGACATAGACTGTGTCTTGCTTGCTTAGTTGGTTACTTCTTGCCTTTGGGAGTTTGTTTTCCCTGTTTTCCTCATGATTTGTGGTTACAGTTGTGTGTACTTTCATTGTAACTGGCAAGGATAAAATTTTACTTTTAAGTATCATTTTTTAGAAGTGCTTTTCCTTCTGTGAAGACAGAAAAAAAACCAGCTCTTATTTGGGAGATCCCTCCCACTGAGCTAAATTAGCAGGATTAGCACCTGACGGGTTAGTTTTCTGAAGGTTCTGATGCTTCCTGAGGCCTGCATGGCCTACCTGTGAAGCACCAGGGTCTCAGCAAGGTTGCATAAGGAGCCCTTTGAATTCAGATTACCTGTTTCTTTTGTCTTTCATGGCAACCCTGTGCCTCTTTGTCCAGGGCTCCAGAGCGGCTCCCTTCTGTCACACAACGTGTCCTGGTCTTCCTAGATTTGACCTATGTCTCAGATATATAATGAAGAATGCACTTCCCTCACCGACATCGAAACTACAATAGAGGCTCAAGGCAAGGCCACTGCTCATGGGATGATTATATCTGCCTTCTCCTCTCCCGAGACATCAAAATGTCTTGGACTGGTTGGTGGTGGGCTTTTGTTCCATCCTCGACTGGGCTTACTAATGAGGAGGATGGAAAGGGGCCCTGAGGACTATCAGGAAGTGTCTTTTAAGAGCCACCTTCTTTAAAGAGATTAATACTAAACAAGAACTCTGTGGAAGAAACTCATTGTCAAAAGAGAGTTTGCAAATCAAGTCCACGGCTCAGGCCGTTTTCCAATAAAGCTTTTATTTGTTCTGGTCTTTAAAAAAGGCTTCAAAAACTCTTTCTCCGTTCATCCCTGTGTGGGAAGCCGTAGTAGTGGGTTGGCATAAAAACATTCCAGTCACATTCTTTTCCTTGACATTTTCCAATTATTCTGCCGCAGAAACTTTTATTAATATAAATGATTCAGAGTGCATGCATCTAATCATGGGTGTGAAAACTCTGTACCTGTACATACTGTTCCAGATTGTTTAAAGAAACCTGAACTTTTCCCCATTAATGTTTTAAATATAGTGCCAGGCCATTCTTCATGAATATGGTACAAAGCTGTGTTAAAATCTGGTTTTAAAAGGAACCATGGGGTCCCTAAGTAAACTCAAAAAGTGAAATTGGATGTATCTCTGTGTGTGCATATTTTATTTGATTTTTTAATTTATTTTTGAGTATTTTTACCCCGCCTTTCTCCTTGGAAAAGGACCCAAGGCGTTTTACAGTAGTGAGGGCTATTATACAGCCCAGTACATTTAAGACATTCAAGTTTAAGAACAGGGAATTGAGGAGCATCTTACAGCATTAAGTGGCAACATTAAAGCTAAAAGAGAACACAGTTAAAGAAATGAAGGAAAATTCCATTATGAGGGATGGAACTAACATTGAAAACACAGGTGTACTTATGAAGTCATTCAGTGTAATCATGTAAGGTAGACCATCTAAAATTATGAGGGATTAAGACTAAACATTGAAAACATACTGTCAATGCAATCATACCAGGAGAGGTATAAATAAAAAGTTATAAGTGATTATAAACAGTCTGTGTAGTCATGGATGGTAGATTCATATAAAGGTCACATAATAGGTAGTCCATCATTCAGGGAAAGCTTGCCTGAAGAAAAAGGTCTTGGCCTTTTTCCAGAAGGACAACAGAGATGAGGCAGTCCTGGCCTCTAGTGGGAGGGAGTTCCAGAGTCTTGGTGCAGCAGTCGAGAAGGCCCTTTCATGGGTTCCCACAAGACATACCTGTGAGGGTGATGGGATGGACAGAAAGGCCTCTCCTGATGACCTTAGCACCCAAGCCAGTTCATACTGGGAGAGTCGATCCTTGAGGTAGCTTGGACCCAGGCCATATTGTGGTTTGTACATTAAGATCAGCACTTTGAATTGTGCCAGATAGTTATGTTCATTCAATTGTATCTGGGTTTCCTCTTGAAACTTACATCAATACAGCTCCTGTAGTTATGTTATTTTTTTATCTTTTTTTGCTTCTTCTGCCTCATCCCAATTTTTATAATGGCCAACCTAATGAAGAGTTCTGTATTTTGATACTTACCAAAGCTTCTGCTTTTGCCAAGGGGCTAGAATCCAACAGAAATGTCCTGAGCTTCATTGGATGAAAGACAGCATAAAAACTAAATGAATATATAATAAAACTTATTACTGTGCCATCAGGTTGCCTCCAATTTATGATAACCCTATGAATGAGCCATCTCCACAGGGCTGAGCTCCAACAAGGAAGAAGCCTCCGACATCATTACTCCTTCTCCCTGGCACTGGCCAATCAGACATGGAGGCGGGATGATGCATTTCCCTGCATGGCTCCTGATCTGCCAGTGCCAGGGAGAAGGAACAATGACACTGGAGGCTTCTTCGTCATTGGAGTTCAGCCTTGTGTGGGTGCTGAGCAAGGTAAGGGATTGGCTGATTGCATTTTGGAGGCTTCTGAACACCAGCTGGGCTTGTGCGTGTCATTTCAGAACTATTAGCTTCCAAAAAGAATAGCCCATCCCTAATCTCCAAAACATCCTGGCCTCTAGTCAGTTTTTGTAAATCCAACCCTGTGGGAGATACCTAGCTGGAAAATAGTACCTGTGAAAGGGATCTGGGAGTCTGGGTGGACCACAAATTGAACGTCAGTCAGCAGTGTGATGTGGCGGCCAGGAAAGCCAATGCGATTCTTGATTGCATCAACAGAACTATAGTGTCTAGATCAAGAAATGATAGTACCACTCTATTCTGCTCTGGTCAGACCCCACCTGGAGTACTGTGTCCCGTTCTGTGCGCTTCAGTTTAAAAAGGATGTTGACAACCTCGAGCAGGTGCAGAGGAGGGTCTGGAGGAAATGTCTTATGAGGAACGGCTTAGGGAACTGGGAATGTTTAGCCTCTCTAAAAGAAAGCTGAGGGGGGATATGATAGGTATGTTGAACTATTTGAAAGGATGTCATATTGAAGACATGTTTTCCATGGCTTCAGAGACTAGGACAAGGGGCCATGGTTTCAAACTACAGGAAAAGAGATTCCAGTTGAACATTAGGAAGAAAAGTCCACTGACTCCAATTTTAGTTATGAATTACCACAGTTAATAAGCCAGATCAGGTGCATTTGCTGTCACATGATGGGTGTGTGAGAGCAAATGCCTCCGTTGACTTCTTAAAATGCAGCAGTTCACAATAAAATGTGCATCAGTTGACTTATCGTTATAATAAGATGTCTGGCCAATGAATATCTTAGCAATGTGGCAGAAATAGAACCTGGATCTTTCTTGGATTGATGGATGGATGGATGGATTGACTGATTGATTGAGAGGGAAGTATGGAAATGGATTCAATTCCATCCTTAAAATGTCTTGATCTACTCACCTCCTCTGATTTAAATCTCAAGTCGTGCCTTTCTTAGTGTTGTAAATATGTTCTGAAACCCCTTCTTTCTTTCTGATGTTTCCTTCCCTCCCCCACCCCCCCCCCAGGGAATCAACACCATGCCCCAGGTGACAGAGCTGATGAAATGAGTTCCAAAAGGTGCCGGACGGAGGAGACCAGCATTTGTGAGAAATGCTGCGCAGAGTTCTTTGATGTCTCTGAATTCCTTGAGCATAAGAGAAATTGCACTAAAACACCACCTGTCCTCATCATGAACGACAGCGAGGGGACCGTGCCGTTGGAAGACTTCCCTGACAGTTCCTCGGGGGCTTTTCCGAGCAATCGAACGGACAGCGGAACAGCCAAGGAGAATCATGCAAAGAGTGGCTCTTCTTCTGGGGAAAAGAGAGAAGGGAAAGTTGACACGGGACCAGCGGGGGGCATGTATCCGAAAGCCGAGCCCTCTGCTCCTCCTACGACCCATGGCCTCAGCTATCTACCAAAAACCAAGGTACCAAGCACGAATGTGACTTTGCAGACTATCCGCGGCACTAAAGTGGCAGTCAACCAGTGTACCTCGGACACCATTTCCCCATCCGCAGCGAGCCTTAATGCCATTCCTATGATCCTCGAGCAGCTTGTGTGTCTCCAACAGCAGCAGCTCCAGCAGATCCAGCTGACGGAACAAATCCGCGTCCAGATAGCAATGATGGCCCCCCACGTCTTGCATCCTTCAATAGCGGCGGTGGCGGCGGCGGCGGCAGCGGACCCTCTCAAAGCCCTGGGTACTCACATGTCTCAACAACTGTCGGCTGCGGTTGCTTTAATTGGGCAAAGAGCTGGGAGTCAAAGCCTATCCCTGGAATCCTTGAAGCAAGGCAAACTACCTCACATGAACATGAGCATTCCTGCTGCTGCGGTCTCCGTGGCCAGTGGGCTCACGTCTGCTGCCATCCTCAAGCCCGACGCAAACCGCAGCCTGCAAACCTCCGCGTCCCGTTTCGCGAGCCCTTTGCTACCTCAGTCGTCTGGTTCGGTCATCTTCCAAGCCCCGCTGCCTGCCATCTCCCCTATGGCTGACCCCTCCAAGAAAGGGAAAGGGAAGCTGCCGAATGTGAACGTGCCCGACACCAAGCCCGCCCCTGACGAGACCTTCTTCAAACACAAGTGCAAGTTTTGCGGCAAGGTTTTCGGCAACGACAGCGCCCTCCAAATCCACCTCCGCTCCCATACCGGCGAAAGACCCTACAAGTGCAACATCTGCGGCAATCGCTTTACCACCAAAGGCAACCTGAAAGTGCATTTCCAGCGACATAAAGACAAGTACCCTGAGATCAAAATGAACCCTTACCCGGTGGCTGAAGAACTAGACAATGTCCCCACCGAGAGTGGCATACCCCACGGGATGTCCATTCCTCTCGATGAGTCCAACCTGATAGTAGATGCCAAGCCTATATTAACGGTGCTGCCTACCTCTGCAGGCTTACCTCTGAACACGTTCAACCTAGCAAGCAGAAAGGATCCTTTTCCCGGTGCACTTCTGAGTGACGTACAACCTAGGCGTTCTCCAGAAAGTGAAGGGGGGTCATCCTCAGGTCCAGCCAGTCACGAATCGGGGGTGGAGCAGAGCAGGAGTTCCCCACAAGCCAGCTGCAGCACAAGTGCTTTCCACGTTGGCCGAGCGGTTGAGCAAGGATCTGAAACCACCAAACTCCAGCAGTTGGTGGAGAACATTGACAGATCGGTGGCAGACCCAAACGAGTGCCAGATCTGCCACCGAGTGCTCAGTTGCCAGAGCTCCCTGAAAATGCATTACCGCACTCACACAGGGGAGAGGCCGTACAAGTGCAAGACCTGTGGCCGTGCCTTCTCGACCAAAGGCAACCTTAAGACTCATTACGGAGTGCACCGGGCCAACCTGCCCTTAAAGATGCAGCACTCCTGCCCCATTTGCCAGAAGAAGTTTACAAATGCAGTAGTTTTGCAGCAGCACATCCGTATGCATATGGGTGGCCAAATCCCGAATACCCCTGTGCCAGAAAATAGCCGTGACAGTGATGATGTGGAGATGACTACAGCTGAGAAGAATGGAGGTCCGTGTTGTCCACAAAATAACGTGGGAAGTATGGAAGTGGAAGGAGACAGGGGGTCTCAGGAAGGACCACCTCAGCCTTCGAAATCCCTTGCACCCTGCAATTCTCTCAGTGGTTCTTCGGGCTCAGTGTTCTCCAGCATTTCAGCGCTTGAAAACCAGATGAAAATAGTGAATTCCGCTCTGACCTTGCAGCGGCAAAGCAGCCTGAAATCCATCGACAACGGCTCTGCAGAAAGTGACGGCATGACCAATGACTCTTCCTCGGGGGCAGGCGATCCAGAGTACCAGAATGGCAGCCGCAGTCCTGTTGTCTCTGAATCGGCTTCGTTTCTCGCGTTGTCTCCAGCCAACAGTCAAGCAGAGAGCACCAGATCCAAGTCTCCAGGTTTGGGCGCCCAAGAAGATGGTGCAATGGGAAGTAAGGCCGAGGGTCCTGAGATTCATCCCGTGGAAAAGGATAGTGCTTTGGATCTAACGTATGGAAATGTCAGTCGCACGGTTATCAAAGAGGAACCCGGGTTGCATTTCCCAAATGGAGAGTATGGTGAGTCAGAGAAAGAAGAGTTATTAACTTGACTTATGGTAGATTCCGATTTGGATCCGTAGGGTTAAAAGCCTATGCCAGCCTGGCCAGTTTATGTTTAGATCAGAGGTCCAAATGCAAGCCTCCAGTCATCTCAGCCAGATCAAGTTCTTTCATAGGTCCCAGGATGCTTGCCCTATCTAGCTCTGCCCTCCAACAAGAGAAACAAGGAATTGAATTGTGTGCAAACTGAGATGGTGTATGGATGCTTTTGTTTCTCTGTGGAGCATTGTGAGATGCATCTGTGACTCTAACCATTAGAGCCCTTGGATACATCTTCCTGTAGACTTTAGGCCAGACATGTCCAAACTTTGGCCCTCCTGATGTTTTGGATCACAACTCCCAGAATCCCAAGCCTGCATTTCCAATTACTGTTGGAGTTGTGGTCCAAAACATCTGGAGGGCTAAAGTTTGGGCATGCCTGCTTTAGGCACTCTGCCCAAAGCTGATTTTGACTGGGATAATGCTTCATAGTGAAAGACTCTTAAACTAAGCTAGGTCTAGTATGGCCCTCCATCAACCTTCTTCAGCATAGCTAATAGTAAGAGATGGTGGTAGTTTCCTTTCATCAACCTCAGAAAGGCCATGTTTTTCTCCACTTTGGGGCACTGCTGACATTCAAGTGGTGCTGGGCAAATCATTGGGAGCCTTATTCATTATTTTAGAGCTGAGAGCTTCCCAAAATACTTTGTTGGGTTTTTTTCCCAGTTCTGGACAAGCAGCAAAAAAGATGCAAGAGTTCATATTCTGAACTAAGTTTGAGCATTCTGTTTGACAGTGGCCCAGTTAATGCATTAGCCCCTAATACAGCCATCTGCAACATGATGCCTTCTAAGTGTTTTTAACTACAAACCCCACCATCACGAGCAAGCACAGCCAGCACTGGCTGAATGATGGGACATATAGTCCAACTGCTCTGCCAGGCACAAATCTGCAGAAGGTTGTTCTAGCATCTGGTGTTCAGATGTATTACCTTAACAATCTAGGATTTTCCTATCTTATCAAAGTTAGCAACTCTTAATATGGAAGATATTCCAAAATTTGTGCAACTTTTTTTTTCTGAATCAAAGCTGCTAGCATTTGCCCTCGATATAAATTGCTTTCTTTTGTTTCCCTGACTCTGTTGCAAACACAGTCACTGAGGACCCCAAGTTCTCTCACATTGAGAAACATGGTCGGAACAGAGTGGGTAAGCCCTGAAGGCAGTGGCATAGCTAGGGAGCAAGGGGGCAACATTTGACCCCAGGTGCAGTATCTGGGGGCACCAAAATGGGCACCAAACAGCTCCTCGCCCAGGAGACGTGGGAAGGTGCATCACAGGTGACCTGCGTGGCCAGTGCGGAGGGCTCCCCAGCCGCTGCCGCCTTCTCCACGGCACCTTACCCCCTCCCTGTTCCTTGGGGGCACGCAAAAACTGACTTTTCTCCCCCGGCAGTGAAAAACCTCTGCCTGAAGGGAGCATTCTGCCACTCTAATGGTCCTGTAAGTTATTCTATTAAAATTCAATTAATAGTATTTATTGCTTTAAAAAAAGGAGAGCAGGTGAAGAGCACATCTTGTTTTCAAGGTGACTAGTGCTTCCATGTGTTATGAACAGTGGACCCTTGTATAACAAACATCTTGTATAACATAAAATTTGAACAACATAAAAAATTCTGGAGATAGGGGAAATTTGCTTAACATAATTGCCTATGGGGAGAATTCGTACAACATAAAAATGGGATTACTCTGTTTTCAATGCATTCCTATGGGAATTTGTATAAAGGAAAATTTGCTTAACATAATTTCATTTGGAACGAATTAATTCCTTTATACAAGGTACCACTGTAGTTTAAAAACAAGGGGTGTGTTCCTCATGGACCCAGTTTCAAATATGAAACACTATTTTTTTTCCCTACCAACACATCACTGAATGTTGGTGGCATCACTTATGTAGGCAGGGATTTTAAAAACAGATGCTGCAGATGATATTAATGCTGCAGTTTGTTGACAGCAAGCAGCATCTGGAGCCAGGGGTTAAGCACTGCGTACAAATGTAATACCATGTGGCAAAAGGGACCCTTCCTTGAAAAGTTCAGTATTCTTAATGGGTAAATAGAAAAGGTCAAGATTTTTAAAAACAGTTTTACACTACAAAAAGTTTTGCATCAAGTTACTTAAAATTGTTGATTTGTTATTTATTTGAGTTATCTACCACAATCTGGCAGAAAAAGCCAACTCTTGGTGGTTTACAACAATACAAATGGCAACAAAAACAGACACAAAGATAAAATTATGTTATGGGTATTTGATATTTGCTTACTTTTGTAAACTGCCCAGAGTAGCTAGATGGAGCGGTATATAAATCTAATAAATAAATAAATATAAAACCACCATATAAAAAAATAGCTAAATTAAAAGAAAAACTATAATAACAGCTGGCAGGACTAGAGAACTTATGGTGAGCGGTGCTGTGTTAAGTTATCATAGCCGCAGGGAAAGTCTGCCCAACAAGCCAGTTTTTTAAGGGACATATGAAGATTCCCAGTAAGAGGGCCAGGCGAATATTTGCTGGTGTGTTGTGTTGTGTCATTACAGTCGTGACCAACTCTTTGTGACTTCATGTCCATGAAGCTTTCTTGGCAGGAGTACTGGAGTGGCTTGCCAGTTCCTTCTCCAGGCGCCTACAGCACTTGGTATTCCCTGGTGGTCGCCCATCCAAGTACTAACCAGGGCCGACCCTGCTTAGCATCTGAAATCAAGTGAGATCAGATGTGCTTAGGGCATGTGTATTGTGTCATTACAGTCGTAACCGACTCTTTGTGACCCCATATCCATGGAGTTTTCTTGGCAGGAATACTGGAGTGGTTTGCCAGTTCCTACTCCAGGCGCCTACAGCACCTGGTATTCCCCGGTGGTCTCCCATCCAAGTACTAACCAGAGCCGACCCTGCTTAGCTTCCAAATTCAAGCGAGATTGGATGTGCTTAGGGCACCTACTGGTAGGCAGCTGCTTAGGGCATAGGCCATTCCAAAAAGGGGTAAGTAGCCACCGAGAAGCGCCAGCTTCTTTTGTTTTCTTTCCGGGCCCCAATCAGAGTCATGATCCTCAGCCGCCCAGCTTGCAAGGAGTGAGTAACACAGGCAGATCTCACCAGAAGAAGGCATCCTGCCTATTTAAACCAAGCAGATATGAAACAAGTATGTCACCTCCCCTACTTGCACAGCTGCATGGCATGGAATTATTAACGGGGCATGCTGAGACTCTTTCCTTTCACAGCAGCAGCCGGTTATGTTTCACCCAACATATAAGCAAAAGAAGAGAAAGGTTTGCGTAAAATTCCAACACGTTGAGTTATATAATAGCCAAAATCCTCTTGTGTAAATTTATGCCTGTGCTTTTATCACTTGTTATCACTGAGCAGGTGGAATAGGAATCTTTTAATGAGCGAGAAAAGCTTGTGGCAGATGATATCATCAGCTGGCACAGGCGTAAACAACAGGATTTGAAGCTGGTACATCTATTTGATGGCTGCACAGTGAGAAACAAGATACATGAGTGCAGCCTGCCCCGGTTTGTAGCTAGTAGTCTAATTCATGGATTGAACAGTCACAGCTGGATCTTCTTTTGGGCATCAGAGGGGACTGCTGGTCTCTTACAGAGCTAAGAATCTTTATTTTTGGGGGGTACAGCTTTTAAATATCCCCAGACTGTATACCTATTGGCTTTCGGGAGATTCTGGGAGCCATAATCTAAGAAGGAAGTTTTCCAAGTGTTGGTCTCCTAAGAACATAGGCCTCTGTGTTAAGTCGTATCATTGATCCACCTAGCCCAAGATTCTGGCAGCTGCTGTTCAGGAATTCTTGCCTGCCATACCTGGAGATTAGAGATGGGTGTTTCATTTTGGAAGGGATCTGGTTCCGAAATGAAACACACCAGCACAGCTGGCATTTGGAACCAGGACTCAACCTCTGGAACGACATCAGCCACTGACTTGCCTTGCCTTGGGTTGTGCAGGGCGAAATTCCAATCAGAAAAAAACATCTGACACATCATCTTTCTTTCTGGCACTGGCCAGTCAGACAGGGAGGCAGGATGATGCATGTCCTTGCACAGCCCCTGATTGGCCGGCACCAGGAAAAAGGAAAGATGACATGTCAGAGGCTTCTTCCTGATTTGAATTTCGCCCTGCGCAACCCAAAGCAAGGTAAGTCAGTTTTTGATTTCATGCTGGAGGGTGAGTCCCAGTTTTGAACACCAGCTGTGCTGGCATGTTTCATTTCAGAATCAGACCACTTACGAAACTAAACACCCATCTCTACTGGAGATTCTTGGTGGTCTCTCTTCCAGTATTAACCAGGTTGAACACATCTCAGCTTCTGAAATCAAATGATTGGGTGTTTTTCATGTAATGTCTTCTGTCAACTCCCCTGAGATTGCAGGAAATATTGTGAGAAAGCTCCATAAGATGTTCCTAATTTTAATGTCTCCAGTGTTACCTCCTAGCACCCTCTTAACATAGCCATCAGGCTATTTCCTTGAAGTTGGATTCTTTGTCATGCTCAGAGCACAGCGTTGTTTCCTTTCTGATATCAATTGTCTCTTTATTTTCACAATTGATGGTAGCAAAAGAGGGGCTCTAAATAATATTCAGATGTTGCATTTGTGGGTAGAACAAGGAATCAGGCACTGCAAATATACTGTTCTAGATGTTTTTCATAGAAATCTTGCAAAACCACCTGCTTTGAGGCTCTGGACCAAAGAGTAGTGTGTTAAGAAAAACAAAACAAAAAAGGCTACTTTAACTCTGAGTTTCATCTTTCCAGTAAAGTAAACCAAGCAATACCAGAGGCCTGTAAAAACCATTTCTTTGAAAAATATACAGTACATGTGAATAGACATTTTCAACGAGTATCTTTGCTTTCCATTGTATGCATGTGCTTTGACTCGGTTTCTTCTATAAACTATACGAGAAGCTTTTTAGTCGAAAAATGCAGGTGGGATAAATGTTCGAACCACAACCAGCAGGAGAGCTTTCTGTTTTGTCCTTGAGCATATAACGGCGTCATTTGTTTGTAGTTGTGTAGATAAAGCATTGATGAAAATGCTGGCATCACCAGTCAAGCACTTGTGCAGCCTTAGCTACCCATGCAACATGTAGTGCAAGTGGTTTATTTACCAGCAGCCTGTCCCTCTTATTGCCCTTCAGGCCAAAGCAGCGTCCACGCAGCCTTTATCAGAGAACCCCCGGCCCTGATCAAAATGGAGGTTCCTAGCGACCGTCCTGTGAGTGCAACCCATTTTGTTGGCCCCCCTGCATTGTCACCGGGCGTGACTCCTGGTTTGGTGCCACTCCCTCGCCGTAGTGCCAAGCAGCATCTCTGCACCACTTGTGGCAAGAACTTCTCGTCAGCAAGCGCTCTTCAGATTCACGAGCGGACTCACACGGGCGAGAAGCCGTTTGTGTGCAACATCTGCGGAAGGGCCTTCACTACAAAAGGGAATCTCAAGGTGAGCCAAGGAAAGGCAGTGGGTTCCACATTTAGTTATTATTGATGGAAACTGTATGTTCTGTCTACCTGGACCCCGCAAGGGATATACAGTACATTTTAAAAAAAACATGTAAAATATTCTGGAAGAACAGACTAAAAACCAACTTAGAATCCCATTTTTAAAACTACAGTGACCCCACACCTATTACGGGGGCTAGGGACCCAACTCGACCCGCGATAATTGAAAATCCGCAATATGCGGATGCAGGTTGGGCCGGGCCTGGGGGACCTAGTGGCGGGATCTTGTACTTACCCCCAGCATGGCGCTGCGCTGAACAGGCCTGCAAGGGCCTTCCCAGGCATATTGGAGGCCCCAATAGGGATTCTGCGCGAGCCCAGATTGCTGACAAGCCTTTCCGAGGCCTCCGACAGGCCTAGAAAGGCCCTAGGAGGCCTCAGAAATGCTTTTCAGCGATTCGGAAGTCACTTCCTGTTTACCGGAAGTCACTTCCGGTTTGCGCAGAAGCCCTTTTGGGGCCTCCGACAAGCCAGGAAGGCCCCTGTTGGCCTATTCAGAGCAGTGCCTGTCCTGGGGTAAGTACAGGAGGCCTGAAACAGGCCTTCCCCCCCTATCCCAGGAGGCTTTTTTTTCTTTTATACTGCAGTCCCACAATATAGCGGGATCGCAGTATATGAACCGCGAAGGGGCAGGGGGTTACTGTATTTTAAAAATGGATGGTGTGATATGGAAGAACATTGAATGTCTGCTAGCATCTCTGTATGGATGGAGCCTGCTTAACCTCCCTTAGAAGTTCCAAATGTGAAGTGCTGTTACTAAGAAAGTTCCATCTCTAGCCTTTTGGGTGGTGGGGCAGGTTCTTCCAGGAAAATTTGTTAATCCTTCCCATTGCCTTGCTAGCTATGGTTTGCGGAGAAGGAATACCCAGGTAAGGCAGTGTGAGATTTAAACCTACAAAATGTGCAAAATGGAAATTTCGCTTAGGCTGCTTCCTGACTATTTGTGGCCCTGGCAAATTCCCTGTTCTTTTGCAAAATGTGGCCAGTGACCATTACTAGAGATGGGTACAGAATAAAAAAACAACATGCTGTTTCATCATGTTGTAAGGTTACAAAATGTTTCGTAATGAAACGAAACAGCAGACAATTTTTCATTATGCAATAAAATGAAACACAATTTTCCCTCTACAATGAAACAATTTGTTCTAGAGGAAATGGCAGGGGAGCTTTCTCAAGCTCTTCCCTGTAAGCCCCTGAAATTTGGAAAGGTTTGGGGGATCAGGGAGCTGAGTTATGAAGCTCCAAAGGGGGTCCGGGTAGAATTGAGAGTGGCTGGGAGTGGCACTGCAAGGGATTACAACCCCTCCACATGGGGTTGCCCTTGACCCTTGTCCGGCATTTGCAGCGGGCGCAGAATGCGGCAGCCAGGCTGGTGGTAGGTGCGAGCAGGTATGCGCGTATCACCCCCATCCTGGCCCGCTTGCACTGGTTGCCCATTGCCTCCCAGATAAGGTTCAAGGTCATGGTTTTGGTTTACAAAACCCTCCATGGCCTGGGACCTATCTGTCTGGCGGAGCGGATCTCCCAGAGATCAACCTCGTCTAGACCAACCAGAGGTTTGTCCTCCCTCTCAGAGTGCTGACACCAAGAGAGGCCTGTAGGGCTTTGACCCAGAACCATGCCTTCTTGGTGGTGGGCCCAGCTTACTGGAACAAGCTGCCGGCGGAGATTAGGCAGGCGGAGTCGTTGCTGGCCTTCAGAAGGGCCTTGAAGACCTGGCTCTTCAGGCAATGTTTTGGGGGCCTCTGAGCACCCGTTTCTTTGTTTTTCCCCTTGACAGTTTCCTTGCTGGATATAACTCTGACCTGATTTACTTTGGCCAGTTGTGCTATGCTATTTTACCTGCAATTTTTTTAAACATGGCATTTGGTTGTTTGATTTGTATTTGTTAGGCTTTTAATGTTTAATTCTATTGGGGTTTGTTTTGTGATTGTGTTGGGTAGTCCCTATGGTGTGACATGTTTGTACACCGCCCAGAGTTCCCTTTGGGAAAACCGGATGGTTTATAAGTTAGTTAAATAAATAAATAAATAAATAAATAAATAAATAATGGGACTAGTAATGTTTTGAGAGGCACCCTTAATACAGAGTTTTACTGAGGCTCACCTGTGAGTCCTGAAAAAATCCCCCATTGAGTTTTGGCTGCAGGGCCCAGAATTCTGGCTGGGGGAATTTTGGGGGTTGCAGTGCAAGAAATTTGAAAGTCCAGTGTCTAGTGCCTATAGTTGAGTATGCTATGGAGAAAGTGGATAGAAAGAGAGTGAGTTCTTTTCTGATCGTGCTAGGGCAATCTAATCAACTTGAAGAGTGGCAAGTTATAAATCAAAAGGACTTCTTCACAGAATTTACTGCAGTAAGATGTACAGCTCGCCACAAGCTGTGTGATGCTAACTATGAAATTGAGCAAATTTATGGATAGTGAGCCTCTGCCCAGAACTACTAATCGTGATAATTTTTTTAATTGCCTCCAGTATTGGATTATAACATGTTACTTGGATTTTCTGGGGAAATGTAGCATCCAGATACATTGATATTTCAATTAAGTAGCAATGTTAGTCTGA
This sequence comes from Phrynocephalus versicolor, assembly GCA_023846285.1. Taxonomy (NCBI): domain Eukaryota; kingdom Metazoa; phylum Chordata; class Lepidosauria; order Squamata; family Agamidae; genus Phrynocephalus; species Phrynocephalus versicolor. The sequence goes on along the minus strand of JAHTLZ010000129.1, from coordinate 90,912,993 downwards.
ACTGACCCAAGAAAGAGGGGGAAAGGCAAAATACAGTGGTACCTTGGAAAACGAATGCCCCTGATAACGAATTTTTCAGATAACAAATCGCAATTTCTAGGTATAGATCTGCTTCAGATAACGAATTTTCTCTATGGGCTGCCTCGGATAACAAATTTTCCTATGGGCTGCCTTGGATAACGAATTTCCAGCATGCATCGGTAAAAAATAGTTATCCTGGGCTGCATCACATCTGTACCTTTAAAGTGCACTTTATAAAGAGTTTTGAGCAAAAAAACAGGTGTCTGTGTCATTTTCCTAGGCTCTGGAATGGATTAATTGGTTTCCCATTCATTCCTATGGGAAACCGTGTTTCAGGTAACAATTTTTTTCGGATAATGCATTGCCTCAGAGAATGAATTAAATTCGTTATCTGAGGTACCACTGTATTGTGGCTCTTCAGTGTGAGCTTTTATGGATCTAAATCTACTGTAGACACAAGGAGCACAAATGAATATCCCCATGGTGGTATTGCCCAGTCTTAACTCCTGCTACTATAGCTGACACTATACTTGCTAATTGTTTACCTATGTTGCCCCCCCACCTTTCTCTTCAATTCTGCATCTATAAATCATCATATTTCCCCCGCCCATAAAGAGCCAAGTACATTGTGTTACCTGACTTCTTTCCCAAAGAGTTGTCTGTGGTTAATCCTAAAGATGGAGCTTGGCCCTATATTCCATGAGGAGTATTTATCACCTCCAACAACAGACATAATGTGCCTCTCTGCATACCAGTTGCTGTGAGAAACAAAAGCAGCCATGGCCAAGAAGAAAGTTGAAACCAAGGCCTTTGGTTCAAAATGTAAAAATATTTACCATGGCTTCCTTCTGGTTTTTCATTGAACTGTGTCCAGTTCTGTGCGCCTCAATTTAAAAAGGATGTTGACAACCTCAATCGGGTGCAGAGGAGGGCCACCAGGATGGTTGAGGGTCTGGAGGAAATGTCTTGTGAGGAACAGCTTAGGGAACTGGGAATGTTTAGCCTTTCAAAAAGAAGACTGAGGGGATATGATAGTTATGTTTAAATATTTGAAGATGTCATATTGAAGAGGGAACAGGTTTGTTTTCCATGGCTTCAGAGACTAGGACTCGGGGCATTGGTTTCAAAATACAGGAAAAGAGATTCCATTTGAACATTAGGAAGAACTTCACGACAGTTCGAGCTGTTCGGCAGTGGAATATGCTGCCACAAAGGGTGGTGGAGTCTCCTTCCTTGGAGGTTTTTAAGCAGAGGCTGGATGGCCATCTGTTGGAAATATTGTGATGGGGTTCCTGCATGGCAGGGGGTTGGACTAGATGGCCCTTGAGGTCTCTTCCAACTCTATGATTCTATGATTCATTGAATATTGCAGGCTCGGTATAAAGAGAAAGCTAATTCCAACATCCTTTTATTTCCCCAATGTGATTTCTGTATCAGGTCCATGTTGGAACTCACATGTGGAACAACACGGCCCGACGGGGAAGAAGACTGTCCATTGACAACTCCATGGCTCTGCTCAGCGGCGATCCCAAGAAGGTGTCAGAGATGTTTCCTAAGGACATTGTGCCTGCCTCGGTCAACCTTGATCCTGCAGCATGGAAGCAGTACACTGCAGTGCTCAGAAATGGCTTGGCCATGAAAACCAACGAGATCTCTGTAATCCAGAGCGGAGGCATTCCTTCTCTTCCAGCTACAATTGGGGGAGGTCCAGCAATCAACATGGCAATGAATTCCACCACAGTCTCTCAGATGGATGGCTCCCAGTCTGCTGTTGGCTCAGAGATGGAGAACCCCAGTAGCGCTGCTACAGACAATGTCCCCAAACGCCAATTCCCTCACTTTATGGAAGAGAACAATATCGCTGTTAATTAAAATGAAGAAGACTTCTAGAGGAGACAGAATGGGTTGGTTGGTTGTTTTGGTTTGGGTTTTTTTGTTTTTTGTTTTGTTTTGGTAAAAGAGAGATTGGTATAGAAGCGTATATATAAATATATATTTTTAAGAGATTACACCTCAAGTATCATTATTTTCCTACTGATGTGCAAATGATTCTATGGTTGTCTTTGTATGAGTTGCCCAGAGTACAATCATGTTGTTGTTATGCGCAAAACAAAAGTGAAGCCAATTTAGCATCACTGGAACGAAGCGGGTCTTGCAAAGATGTTCTTGTGTGGGTGACTTTAGTGTGTAAAAACTTTAAAACGTTTTGCAACGTGAAATTCCAAAGGTGGTCATATTTACCTCATTTTTGGGTTGTTGGTGTTACTTGTTTAGTTTTGGGTTGCTTGCATAAAACCATTTGTGACTTGGAGCAGGGAAGGTTTGGAGCCAATGGTCATTAAGAGGGGACTTGGCACTCTGGGAATTCATGGCTGATACATGGAAATTAATTATGCGGGTAAATATTCTAGAATGCCGCCCTTTTAGAGTAGTATCTATTTTTGTTTGTTTGTGAGATTTTTTTTTAAAAGTGGGGTTTTTTTTTGAATGTAATATAATGCCTGTTGAACTCACAAATCAAATTCATTTGGAAGAATGCCATTTGAAAGCAACATTGTTACATTTTTAAACTGACTCTTTGTGTTATCCTTGAGGAATCTTAATTACTCTGTATTGACGAGTGCTGCTTATTTAAATATTACATGGACACATGCCACACACATGCCACCACTGATAGAACTGTGCCCAAAGTCCAACTTTTAACTGTGGTTTGTTCTCCCCAGATAGACCTACAGAATGGGGTGGTGGGGGGGTGGCATATTGGAAGAGGTTTGAAATTGGGCGTGGGACTTTTTTTGTATATACTGTCAAAAGGGAATCAAATGCTTAGGAGGGTTGTGTTCTTTTGAATATTCTGCCAGGAATCTCAGGAGACTGCATTATGGAACCGTTGCCCTTCCTGCGAAGAAATATTTCCTTCGTACTTGCGTCGTTGGATCTTTGTCAGGCTCCTCTTCCTTATCTCGTGGTTTAGTGAGGAATCTATCCAAGTCCATATCTATCCAAGTACATCCTCTGGGGACAGTATGTTGTTTTTTTGTAACAGCCTTTCCACTTTAGAAGGTGGGGCACAATCCCCCGGACGCTAACCTGCGTAAGTTTCATCCTCCTGTGCAGCAGATCCAGTCCATTTCAATTGAGCTTGTGCAGAAGAATTTTTTTTTTGGGGGGGGGAATCCTACGTTTCCTCTGGACTTTATGTGCTGGCATTTGGGGTGGGTGGGTGGGTAGGGGGACCAAATTAAAACCTGATGGCATTTGTATTGTATGAAGGTTACTGGGATGGCCTGCTGGATTCTTAAGTTATCTACCTCATTATTATTGTTGTTATTATTATTACTATTTTGTTCTTTTGTAGTGCTGAGTGTCTATTTTTCTATAAAATAACCACTGTATTGAACTTGAGATCCAAGCAGGGGCTTACTGTGCACTATTTGAATCAAAACATGATATATACTGTTAGAAATATCTGAATTTGTTTTGTCGTATGTGTTGTGGGGGTGGGCAGAGTATTTTGTGTTTGGTTGTCCCCACCCTCCAACTCTACTCTTTGTATCTGCAGAATATCTCTGTGGGTAGAGAAAGCGAATCTACATTGGAAAATGTAGCTAACCATTTGGTATTAAAAGGACTTGAATAAAAAAGGTATCTTTTTTCTCACTTCAGAGTCCAGCTCTGCTCTTGCAGAAGGCCCAAGAAACAATGCATTTATTATTTTTAGTTGTTTTCCCCAAACCACCTTAATTGTATAATTTTGTTGCACCTGAACCATTTTTAAATGCCTCCCAAGTGTTTTAGTTTATTTTATTTCACTTAGAATGGTTTTATTTTTGCCAAGTTGTGCCTTTCTTGCTGGACTTAGTAAAGTAAGAACACAATCTGTTTACACTGTAAAATGGATCTTGTTACATGGAACATACCAAAGGAGCATCCCAAGTTTCACGTCTCCTCTTACATTGTGAATGTATGAACTTTTAAAGCAAATTCTGTGTAGTGTTATGTTTTGTTTTTGCCAATCTACTGATGCATTTCTGTTGATGAATTGAGAATAAATTTGGGATGACTTTTTCACATTTGATGTACCTCACCTTCGTTTTTTTGTTACACTGCAGCAACACCTCCAGTACACAAGAGGCATTGAGATCCAGGTTGCTTAGACTTTGTGCTAAATGGAAGGGAAAGACTACACAATTAAAATGATCCAGCCTGTCTTCAAGGAAGCACAGATAGAAGTCATCCAGCGTGTTCTTTGTCTGTGGAACTCCCTGCCACAGGATGTGGGGATGGCATCTGACCTGGATGCCTTCAAAAGGGGATCAGACAGATTCCTGGAGGAAAAGTCCATCACAGGTCACAAACCATGATGGAGATGTGTAAGCTCCAGGCTTAAAACCAGGATACTTCAAGGGCCAAATGCAGGGGAGTGCTATCAGGAGACAGATATCTAGTCTCATGCGCTCCCAGATGCATTTGGTGGAGCCACTGTGAGATACAGGAAGCTGGACTAGATGGGCCTTTGGCTTGATCCAGCATGGCTCTTCTTATGTTCTTATGTTCATCCATCCACCATTCTGCAAAGAATTTCAAAATATGCAATATACCCAAGTTTTATTAGGGAATGAGGAGCTAAATTAGACTACAATGGTACGCTTAATGGGAGGAAAACCTTTTGAAACTATCTTTTGGCTTCTCAGATGTCAAGTCCAAAACTTTTGAATGGCTGGCTACTACTGTTCTGTGGTGTACATGTGCTCCACACCAGTGATGTGGCAGGTCTTTAGATGATGTTGGACATCAGTTTCATAGACAGTCTTAATTACTTGTGCTTTGTTCGTGCTACTGGAGGGTTGCACATCTGTCATGTTGATGTTTTGGCCAACCTGATAAAAAAAAGTACCAGTGGCTAGAAAGTGAGCCCACCAGCCACAATCATTCTTTCCATTTTAGTACAGTCCAAGAATATGAGCAGAGAAAGAGGTATTTATAACGCAGTGGAAATTAATATATAGTGCAGTTTCTGATACCTATACAGAATTTGCTAGAACACTGAAACACCGCATTAAAGCCTAATACATTATTTTAAAGGGAGTTGTGACCATGAGCAGTTACTTTTAAATCCATAGAGGCAGAGGAGCCAGCCTATCTAGTATTTTGAAATAAGGAATAGATGCTGCTAAAAGTAATTAAATTTTAAAAGACAGTGCTGTTGTTAAAACAATGAATAGGTGTGACACTAAGAAGAAAGTAATTTGTTATTAGGATTTGGGCTTAAAACACGTGGATATTGTTGGCAGGGGAATTCTGGAAGGTGTGTTTCAAAAACACAAAATAGGCACTGAAGCCATAACAGAAGCAATTTCTCTACACACTGTGTGTGTGTGTGTGTGTGTGTGTGTGTGTGTGTGTGTGTGTGTGT
>JAHTLZ010000129.1:90871860-90902895 GCA_023846285.1 Phrynocephalus versicolor | reverse complement strand
ATTTATTTATTTATTTATTTATTTATTTATTTATTTATTTATTTATTTATTACTAATCCACATGTATCTTCCTTGTTAGGACTACAGTTCCTTGAATAACCTAGCAGCATGGCATGGAAGTCGTATTTTAAAAATGCAACTTGCCCATTTTTTGTCTACAACAATTTACCAGGCAATTATAGCACTTATTTAAAAAGAACATAAAATATGAAAATGAAAGAACAAACAAATCAAGATTAAGCCTACCATCCTGAGATTACAGCCCACTGGATGGAGTGAGTGCTGGCTCAGGGGTTTTGGGCGAAGAACAATACGAATGTAGGAACAATATAAAATAAAATAAAAATAATATAAAAGGACAACAGATCAAAAACTCAGCTGTCTTTAGGAATTTGGATTTTCCCATTAAGAGGGAGGCAACTCTAACATTAAAAGCTTTCCATTGCAGCTTCAGAGATCAGAAGCTCCTTCTCCATAACCTCCTATGTAAATCAAGTGCCTTTCACCCAAGATCTTTGACAGAGATTGGGGAGAATCTCTTAGCAAAGATTCTGTTAATTGGATTGCGGTGGGGGGGGGGGAGAGACACACTATGTTTCCATTGGGAGAGATGGCTCTGTCATTCCTACATTGTTCCATCTCAGCGGTTCAGAGCATCAAACAAGTGACTCCATCCAATAGAGAAGAAACTTCTTTCTAAGCTTACCGGCCAGCTGTTTTTTCTCCATGCTATAGGACTGCCCCTCCTGTGCTACTGCCTTTTTGCCCTCCCCTGGATAGGTGCTAAATGTGTGATGCTCTGATTCAGGCTTGAACCATATAATTATTGATTTGGAAAGGGCCTATAAGGCCATTGAGTCCAGCACCACCACCCTGCTCAATGTAGGAATCCAAAACAAATTACCGTAGATATTTCAGGTGGTTGTCCAATTTTCTCTTCAATGCTTCCTGTGTTGGAGCACTCACCACCTCCCAAGGTAATAGGTTCCATTGTTGTACTACTCTAACAGTTAGGGAGGGTTTTTTTCCTGATATTCAGCCAAAATCTGGCTAGGCTAGGGAGTAAACAGGCAAATTTGGGCAAGTCAGGCCACTGAACAGAAATGCTAAGGGGCATTTGCATATTCCCTGACACACATTTTTTCCTGTGGACAACTCTCTGAAAGAGGAAGAGAAGGGAGGAAACTTGCTAGGATCACTGCTTACAACCTGAAGGTCTAACATATTTCCTAAATTAAGGAGCCATCACAGGCTAGAGACCTTTATTTTTCACGTTTTAAGACACTCACCACCACCTCCAGAAACACTTACCAACATCTACTGAAACCCACAAACAAGCGGGTTTAGGCTGCTTCCAAATCATCTTGCAACTAGAGATGGGCACGAATAAAAAAAAATGGCATTTCGTTTGTCGTTTGTCGTTTGGAGGGTCTGTTTCGGTTCGTTTCTGTTTCTTGTGAATTTTTGCAAAAAATTCGTTTTCATTTTCATTTGTTTCGTTACCGTTTCGTTACCATTTATTTCAATTTTTGTGATTTTTGAGGATTTTAAGCAATTCACTCATATTGCAGTAACGGAAACGAAATGCACGACAAAATTTCCAGTGTTTCTGTTCATTTCGTTTCATTTTAGAGACAAAATTCATTTGTCGTTTCGTTACGTAACAAAATGAAAAAACGAAAATGGAAATGAAAAATTGTTCGTTTCGTGCTTGCAACAGATCAGGCTCAATTTGCACAGCAAATATTTAGACTGGCTCTGGCAGTATTTACACAATCTAGTGTGTGGAAACAATTCCAAATTTTTGTTGGATTAATGAGGAACATTTCCTTTCAAAAGTTATCATTTATGGGCATTTAAGGCATCCCCTCCCCACTGTGCCAATGGGGCTGGTAAGTTGTCATCATGCCAATGTCCTTTGATCTCAACGTAGCAAAGAAAATTCAAATTTTCTTTGAGTGGGAGCAGGTCTACTAATGATAGTCATGTGTAACGGTTTGCCTATGCATCCCCAAAACACCATTGTTCTAATTGAGAACAGAAACTGTATCCTTGTGTGCACCTAACAATTTTTCTTCCTCACCATCTCTATGAAACCCACTAAGTTCTACCTGTGAAAATGCCACATTGAGAAATAGGATGATCCTCGCCCACAGAAATTCTCTTCTCTTCCTTTTGTCTGCTAGAGGCATAGTTATTTTGACAGTGCATATCTAAGGGGAAAAAATTCAGGTTACAGAACTAAGGATGGGTCTGATCAAAAATGCAAAACTAGGCTACGGGCAATACCTTTATAGGCCAATAATAAAATTAAAAAACATTGCAAGCTTTTGAGTGCAAAACATTCTTCTTCAAAGCAGGTCCCAAAAGTTCAAACATGGCAAAAGATGTGCTTTGCCAGATTATTCTTAAAGTTCTTGGCTAGATGACACTGTGCGCCAGGCAAGGAGTCTTTTTAGAGGCAGGACGTAGGAGGGCAGTTGTAGAAGCTGCTTAAGCATTGGGAATTGATCATTACACTAAGTATGCTGTGGAATAGTGGGACCAATAAAAGCTATATTGTATATTTTACTGTCAACACCTGGGGAGGGGAAATTTTGGCCCTCCAGATGGTTTTGGCATACAACTCCCAGAATCCTGAGCCTATAGTGCCAATGATAAAGAACCATGGGAGCTGTATGCCAAAACAGCTGGGGAGAGGGCAAAGGTTCTCTTCCTTTGGTCTACACATTGAGTAGCAGGGGTTAACTCAAGGAAAGGAAAAAGAAAAGACTGCCTTTGAGGCATTTTGTAACCTGTTCTGGGAGGAAAAGAATTGCCTGGAGAATGACAAGAGCAAGAAACAGAAGAATATCAGAACAGAAACCAGCAGATAAATTGGTAAGAGAAGGTAGATTCTATTGGAGTTTTTTTTTTAACAACCTTGCATGCTGCCTATGTTTTGAGTGACAGGAAGAGTTCTTCTGGGCTGGGGTGACTGTCTCTCCATCCAGTGCTAAATCATTGTTCCCTCAAGCCTCTGAATTCTGTTTAGTGTCCTTTTCCCTCTCCTTAATCTGTTGAAAGTCTCTTGAAAACAGTGTTTTTGATTTGCTGTTGATCTGTTCCCAATTGTAAGTAATGACATATTTTATTCTTTCTCCTACAAATGCCTCAGGGTGAGTTACTGAGACCTTCAGTGCCAATTAATATGGAAATGGAGGGACTACCTGGGAAATCTGCAGCTATTCTCCTTTGTGGCTAAAGGGAATTTTACCAGAAATTCAAAACCCTGCAGCAGATTCTGGGGCAAATGGAAAATTAGCAGTTGGGAGAAGAGTAGAAAAACAAGTGTGGTGTAGAAATCCGGTAAGGTGTGGTAGATAGCCAGCTGGATTAGCCTCAGAGAGGCATGGATTCAGATCTCTTTTCAGCCATGGAAACTCACAGAAGGGCAGCAATGGCAAATCACTTCTTGAGCATCTCACATACCTTAAAGGTTAGTGAACCAGATCAGTGGCTGGAAGCAGAGCCCATTCAGGTGCATGAAAAAGGAGTTTTCAGGGCCGATGTGTCTTGTGCATCATACCTCAAAGAAGCCCCAGCCCCATGCATATTCCTTTGCAAATAAGATGGCATTGTTGGGCATCCCTTAAGGTCTTAGGGGCAGACTACCTGAGTGGAGCTTTTTTTAATGGATTTACTGCTTTCAATTTGTCTTTGATGTAGCTTTTGTCACCCCCCTCCCTTTTTTGTTAGTATGGTATTTGTTTGATCATGTTAAATACTGTTCTCGGCTTTAAATATTGTCTTCGAATTATGTAAGCTGCCTTGGGTCCTCTTTAAGGAGACAGGCTGAGTAAAAATATACTGAATGAATAAGTAAAAGGGGATCCAGTGATCCACTGTTCCCTCTCCTTGGTGTTATCCCAAAGATTACAGCTCATCTAGGAAGACATCTAGAATTCTGAGAGACCCTTCCCATCCTGGCCACCATTTTTTTGAACTGTTGCCATCTGACAGGAGATATAGGACTCTTAGGTCAAGGACAAATAGACTAAAAGAACCGTTTTTATCCCAGAGCGGTATCCAAGTTAAACGCGACAGTTTTAGCACCATCCTAGTCAGTTTTTAAGTACTGTAGTGTTTTAAATTTTGTAAGTGATTTTAAGAGTTTTTAATATCTTGTATGGTGTTTTATGTGTTTTGTATGGTTCCTTGTTTAGAGTGTGTTGTGGAACAGCACTCTAATTTCGTTGTGCATTTCTTGCATATGCATAATGACAATAAAAACTCTATTCTATTCTATTCAACCCCAAGTTTGGGAGAGGACCCTCCCTGCCCCATTTGTGAGCTGCCTGGGCTACCCACCCCCACCCAGCAAATGAGCAGAGGCAGCAGAAAGAAGGTCAGCTAGGAGGAACATGTGGGTGGAAGGCGAGGAGACAACAATGAAGAAGCAAACCATTTGGGAAAAACAGTACACTGAGGGCATTGTACCCTCACCCCAAAAAGACACGACTAAAGACCACTTGCCATTTTGTCTAGGTGAGGCCTGAGAAGAGGTTGAGAAGTTACTGATTTTAAAAAGTCACTTTTCTATATTCTGCATATGGTACAGTAAAGTCTTCTATCACACACAAAATTAAAGATCTTTTTTTAAAAGCTGTGTGTAAAGTGCTCTTACAGTAAGGGGCACTTGAGAGGGATCACCAAGTGGTCCTTATTGTAAGAACAGTGGAAACCTACATTTTTATTTTTATTTTGCCTCAAGTTCTCTTGAAGCGTCCACATGTCATAATTCTGGGGAGGAAGGGGAGGAAGCACTGTTGGGGCTGGGGGCAAACCCAAGGGACCTCCCACTTGTGGGGAAGCACCACCACCAGGAAAAGGAACCAAGGAAAGTATGTAGCATTGTTCTGGGAATGGGACCCAGAGGCTGGACAAGAACCTTCACACACACACACACAGCTGCAACTTGGCAATCTTGGCACCCAGAGAAAACAGCCAAGTCACTCACCTTCTCTGGTTTGAGATATGAAAAAGGAAGCAGAGAATTCAGAACTTCCCACCACTGTCAAAAGAAAACGTTTAGGTTAAAAAAGCAAAATGAACAGGGCCAGGAGGTGTTGCTGCTTATTAACACTTAGGGTGCTTTTACACGACCCCTAAAATCTGAGGCAAACGGCTCCCAGATGCAGAGCTTAAAATTGTTTTCCCACCAGCTCTGGACTATTAAAAAAATTAACTGGGACCACGCCCATCTAAGCGCATCCCAGTGCATTTTCCAAGTACCTGGTCTCTGAAGGTGAAAAATTTCTGATGTGGATTGCAAGGCAGTCAGTGCTGGGCTCTCCTGCCTTCTGTTTGTTTTTTGGGGGGGTTGATTTTTTTTTTGGCCCTCCCTGCCCCTTTAAGAGACTGGAATGCTTCCCAGTGCAGCTCCCCACCGCAGAGCGGAGGCAGACAGGAGCAAGGGAGTGTGGAGGGGGGGGGGACACAGGAAGAGGAACAAACCCCTAAGATCTCTGGTTCTAATTGAAGTTGCCAGCGGATCTTAGGGGTTGCGTAAAAGCGCCCTACCTCTAGGGTAGTTTTGGCAAACTTCGGGCAGGGGTGGGCACCCCACCTCGCCCCTTCACAGCCACCTGCATTCAGGTTAAATGGCTGTATTGGCACTTTGTGGAAAATTAGTGGGTTTTGAATCGCGGTTTGGGCTAAAAGGTTCACCATCATTGCTCCATGGTTTGTTTGTTTGTTTGTTGGTGCCATCTAAATTTTGTCTGCCTGCAAAGCCAGAGGTTGGGAGTTCAGTTCCCCACAGTGCCTCCAGGGAGAAGAGCCAGCCTGTGTGGCCTTGGGCCAGCTGCCCAGTCCCGCAGTGTCCCCACAGGAAGGGAGCGGAAAACTACATCTAATGGTCTCTCTACCTGGAAACTCTTGAAAAGACTTGCCGTCAGTCAAAACTGATGTGGTAACATATTAAATATGGTGGACCCTTGTATAACAAACGGTTTGTATAACATAAAATCTGTACAACATAAAAAAATTCCGGAGATAAGGGAAATTTGCTTAACATAATCGCCTATGGGGCAAATCCGTACCACATAAAAATGGGATTACTCCATTTTCAATGCATTCCTATGGGAATTTGTATAAAAGAAAATTTGCTTAATATAATTTCATTTGGAACGAATTAGTTCCTTTATTCAAGGTACCACTGTATTGATGATCGGGGACAGAGGAGGCTGGTGCTTGAGAAGGACCGCCGGGAAGGAATCCCTGTGAATGTTGCTGTAGGGTGGGGTGTAGGAGAAGGGGAACAGAAAGGAAGACCAGCCACCTTCACCGGGGGAATCAGATCCGCGAAGTTGCCCGTTGCGCCGAAGCAAGAAGAGATGCCGAGGGGCGCTGGCATTTCCACCCCGGCGCGCCCAAGACCCCGACGAAAAGGCAGCGTTGCCCAAGAGGTGGGGAGTCGCAACGCCGCCCAATGGGTGGGCTAGACCAGGGAGGGAGGGAGGGGGTGTGGGAAGGAACCGGGAGATCGGCGGCGGCGGCGGCGGCAGCAGCGTGAGCGTCCACGTTAATACCTGCGCGTCGCCGCCCAGGCCCCAGCCCAGCCCGCTCGCCCGCCCGCTCGCTCGCTTGGAACCAGCGGCATCGGCTGTCATCCGAGAGGCGGCGGCGGCGGTTTGCCTGGGCCGAGCAAAGGAGCGGCGCTGGCGGGTCGGCTGGGCGAACGCCTTGGGAAGGCGATCCTCCCCTGGCGCTCGTTCTCGCCCGTGGCGGCGCCCAGCCTGAGCTCCCGCAGCCATGATGACCGATAACATCCCTTTGCAGCCGGTCCGGCAAAAGAAGCGGATGGACAACAAGCACCGCGCAGGGTAAGCCGCCGGGGCCCGATCCACCGTCCTTCCTTCGCCTGAAGACTCTTGCATGAGCTACGGGGGCCTCTCCTCCTCCCTCTCTTTCCCCCCTCCCTTCGGCATCCAGCAGATCCCTCTTTCTCCCGGGCCCCTCCCGCGGCTCCTTCCCGGGGATTGCGTGCGCGCCCTTGCCCGGACGGAGTCCCGGGGGCCAGCGAGCTGCTCCGAGGTTGCTTCCTCTCCCTCCCTCGCCGCCCCTTTCCGGCTTCGGCTGCCGGGCGAGAAAGACGAATGTCGCATCCTGCTCTCTCCGGCCCGGGGTTCGGCTGATCCTGGGGCAGCTGCGTGTTTTCTTTGCTCAGGCTTATAGACGCGCCTTTCTGGAACCAGCCATGGTGGCGGGAAGCGTTTCCGTGGATGGGTATAGAAACCGAGCGGCGATTTCTGACCCCTATATCTCCCCAGCCATGCTTCCCTCACCGGATCCCCCACCCCCACCCCCTGCGCCACCCCCCCTCCAATTTCCAGACATCCCCTCCCCGTTTCTTTCTTTCCGGGTGTGCTTCCCCCTCCCCCCCCCCGCTTTCCTGCTTGTCACAAAATGCATGCTGACTAGGTCGGTGAAGCAAGTGGCCCAGCCCCCCCCCCATCCTTTGGCATTTGGAGGCTAGGGAGGGGGGCGCGATCCTGCTAGGTGCAATCCTAAACAGATCAGCGGAGAAACGAGCGAAGACGCCCCCCCCCCGCGCGCCGCACCCCAAACACAGACATATCAGGGGTTCTGAGACAGCCCGGGAAGGACTGGCGCCCCAAACACAGACATATCAGGGGTTCTGAGACAGCCCGGGAAGGACTGGCGCCCCAAACACAGACATATCAGGGGTTCTGAGACAGCCCGGGAAGGCATCAGTGTGTGTGGACGGTGATGGTGATGGTGGTGGTGGTGGTGGTGGTGAGGCAGCCGGAACTGACAGGTTGTTCCTGACGCCATTGCCAGCGACACGCCCAGGCAAAGGCTGCCATTCCAGTTTCAAGAACCTGGATGCGGTCAAAGGGAGGGAGGGAGGGAGGGGGGGAAAGGGCACCAACGGGTGCCAGCCTTTTGCTAGGCTGGGCCTGGAAATGAACAGGGGGGAGGGGGGGATCAGGACAGGGTGTAAGCCCTGAAGGCACCCATGTTTCCTGGCTGGCTTGTGCCCGCCCCTGCCTTCTGCTTGCTGTCACATCCAAAGAGGAACAATGGAGTGCTCAGCAGCTTTGAACCTACTGGAAGCGTGTCATTTACCTGGGCCTGTGTGCTCTGTGATCCCGTGGTTTATTCTGAGACATTCAGGCCCACTTTATGTTATGCCAGTAACACAAAAGCACAGATTTTAAGCTGCAGGGCCTTGGATTGCTAGCATGAATTGGGAGAGGTCCTTCTGGACCGATGCCAGTTAAGGGTGTGCTTATCCTTGAAACGCCACTGCTTCTGAAGAGATTGCCTGTAGTAGTGGATGGTTTTTCAGGGGTGTTTTCCTGCTAGGGTTGATCTCTGAAAGGGCCTGTGCAAGGGAAGCAAGGCTTCTGATTAGACGTGTTGGAGGCATCCTGGATTGTTGTGTGTGGTCCATCTGCTGACAATGGTGGAGATTAAATTGCTCGGTTGCTAGTGGTCTCTCTCCCCCCCCTCTTTTGTGTGGACCCCTCCAGATCACTGATCACTGTAGCATTTTGATTGCAAATGTTTGACTAGAGACAGGCAATATATGGTCCTCCAGAAGTTGCTAGAAACAGGTCCCAACATTGGTCACCATTAGTTCATGCTAGTTACCACTGATGGGAGAGGTTATCTGACACCTGGGGGACACACAGGTTGGCTGTCTTTGGTGCGCAGGTATGTTGTTAATCACAAGTGAAATATCTTTTGCGTGTTGAGGTTCCTATTTCATTATGTGGGCAGAATGACTGGTTGCTCTCTTAAATGCTTGTATCATATCAGTATTTTCAGTGCAAGGCCAGTGAAAGGAGAGCATTTAAAAGTGGTACACAATTGCAACTCCACCGCATATACTTGTATCCCACAGATGCTTCCATGTCCCCCAACCCCATATCACATGCGTGTGAAAGTTGTGTGCATTTCATTAGTTTGTACAATCATTTGTTTTGTTTCTGGTCATGGGAACAAATGCCCAGACTTGTGTCTTCCCGTCCTCTTTGTAACCAAGCAAGTGAATCTTGTAAATCAAGTGAATCTTGTGAATAAAATGAATCTTGTGAATTAAGTTAAAAGAAGCCAGATTTCAGCTGAATATCAGGGGGGGGGGGAGTTCCTAACAGTTAAAGCAATATGGCAATACCCTTAAAAGACAGTGTGTTCCAACAGTGGAGCCATTCAGAGAAAAATGGACCACTTGACAGATATCCTTTGATTTGTATTCTTGCATTGAGCAGCCAGGTTGACTGCACTTTGAGAGAGCTGACCAAAGTGCTGAAACTATTTGGGGGCCCAGAGTTGAGCAGTTTGAAGTGCGCCTGTAAAGTTCAGACTAAAGGATGGACTTTTTTTCAGTTGCTTCTGAAAAATTGGCATCGCAAGCCTCCATTGAGGTCATGTGGCACTTCTCGATAAGTAACTCAACATGAAATGCTTCCATTCTGTTTGAAGCCTCATGTCTGTTTGATCTTTGTTGGTGGCTTCACATGAGAAAACGCACCGGAGCAATGTGCTGCTTTTCAGCAAATGTGTATATGATGCAGAGTCAAGATTGTGTTTGGTGATCTTGCTCCCAGTACGTGTACTTGACATTCTGGGTTCTTGCCATGCGATGGGTTGACGCTTGCCATCTGCAGACATTTGACTCTTCTATGAGACGGCATAAACAACTTCTTCAGCTTGCAGGCAAAAATATGGAAGTCATGATTGAGGACAAGCAATGTAATCCTAAGTCTTGCCCTCCCCATCTTTTGTGTCTGCAAACAAAAGCTAATACAGCCACCAGTTAATAATAAAAGGCAAAATGTCTAGTGGGCATCTTAAATGCTTGCCATTTTTTGTGGCCTGTAGGTTTATGAAGAACAATCCACTTTTCCAAATACAGTGGTACCTTGTATAAAGGAATTAATTCATTCCAAATGAAATTATGTTAAGCAAATTTTCCTTTATACAAATTTCCCATAGAAAAGCATTGAAAACAGCAATCCCTAATCATGACCATATTTATGTTGTATGGCTTTGCCCCATAGACAATTCTGTTAAGCAGATTTCCCCTATCTTTGGAATTTTTATGTTGTACAGATGTTATGTTATACAAACCATTTGTTATACAAGGGTCCACTGTAGATACCTGGAACTTCATTGTGGCTTGGCAGATATGGGTCCAAACTATCTTAGCTAGTTATATCAGCACAGCACAAACAGCATAACGTTTACAGGCGAATGGTCCCAATTTAAGAAATCATCATGGACATACCCAGTTGCATACTGAGTTGTATGAATCAGAGTACAACTCATCATGTTTGTGGGAATTTCTTAACATGGGGCAATTTGCCTCTCAACATCACACCTTTTGCATAGCTACTCAAGAAGATTTCAGCCATTTTGTGTATGTGTGCTCACCAGTACATCTGTGCATGCATGTGTTGGACAAGTCATCTCCATTTTATGCTCAAAGTTACTTTTGTTTCTAGAAAGAGGTTGGTCAGGCTGAAATAAACCAAGGGTCATCCCATGAGTTTAACGGCTCAATGGGGATTTAAAAATGAATTGCCTGAGTTCTAATACAACAGTCTAACTGTGGTTCCAATCTGGTTCCATGCACAAATGCAGCTGCAGTGATAGGGGAAGAATGGAAGAAAGGATGGCAACAAAACCTCATAATCACTCAGCAGCATATAATATTGAGTGAATGAAAGAGAGTCAAAAACCTCCTTGATAACAAGGTGAGAAAGGGAATCAAATCCCCCAAAGTCGACTTGAACTTGCACTACAGGGCAACCAGTAGGTTTATCATTTCTCAAACAAGCCAAAAATCATGACAGGTGGATCACACTTGGTGTGGTCCAGTCTTTGGACCCAGACCCAGTGGATTTGTAGGGAGAGGGGAAGCCCGGCAATAGGTCTCCATGTTGAATTCAACCCGTGCATGTGGCCGCTTGTTCAGAAATTTCGCCATTTCTGCTGCCATGTTTTCAGCATCTGCTTTCTGGTTTTTCAAAGCTGTTTTTGGTTCTGCTGCCAGCAGCCTAATGAGGTTCTGCAAAGTTTCCAAGATCACAGCCACAATTTGGGAATCACTGTTATAGTCGTTACATTCCACATGAATAATGCATGGATGCTCACTGCTTGTCAGTTGTAGGAAGGCTCAGTGATCGAGACCCACATGTTATGCATGCCGAAAGTTTGAAGTTCAGTCCCCAGCATTATACTGCTAGGGAAGACCAGAATTGGAGAAGGTTTCTTTTTTAGATCATCTGGAAACCTCTAACCAGAATGGCCCAGGGTTGTTGCAGAGTTTGGAATTTCTTATTAAAATTCCTTTTGCTACAAAACAGAAGTACAGAGATTCACAACTAGCTAGAATAGCTTACTGTTCCCCAGATAGTCCACCCAGTTCTGGCAATTAAGACATTTGTTGGCGAAAGAATAAAAATGTTTCATTACTTATAGTTGTAAATAGATCAACAGCAAGCAAACAGACTTTTTCCCAGTAGATGAAAGAGAGGGAAAGGTCAGCAGAGAGGCAGGACTTTATTTGGATTCAGAGACAGAGAGGGATGATTGGTGAAGTCCTGGATAGACTGACCGACATCCCAGGCCAGTGAGGTCCCTCCCAGCTATACAAATCACAGACAGAATACGAGGTGGTACAAACTCCCAGAGTGGTTGTGTGGGAGCCACTGCTAGATGATGTAGGCAGCAGAGGGCAAGACAGACAAAGGGAGGAATTCATTATAAGGCTGAATATATTTGAGTGGACAGCCAAACAGACTCAGCAGTCTTGTTTTGCTCCTGTTGTTAAGCTGAAATGCTCGCAAGGTTATTTGCGGGAAACTAGTCTCAGTGATGCTGCCTAGATACCCTAAGCACATCCAGTCTCGCCTGCTCTCAGAAGCTAAGCAGGGTCGGCCCCGGTTAATACTTGGATGGGAGACCACCAGGTGCTGTAGGCGCCTGGAGTAGGCACTGGCAAGCCACTCCAGTATTCCTGCCAAGAAAACTCCATGGACATGGGGTCACAAAAAGTCTGTCACGACTGTAACAATACACTGCATGCACGCACGCACACGCACACGCACACACACACACATACACACACAGTCTCATTGATGCTCAAGACCTTCCAAGTTTAGTGACAGTATCACTTCTTCCTAGTGGCCCCAATACCCCTTCCAAATGTCTTTTAGAAACATATTATGTTTGGTTGCAGGGGGAATTTGATTTAAGGTTGGTAGTTGGGAATGGCTACATCCGGTCACTGGTCCGAGCACCATGAATGCCAGAAAAGGGACAACCTCAAAAACAGTTGAGTTGGGGACAGTTGGGGGGGGGGTCTCCTTATTCTTTTCTCAAATTGAAAATTAATGTTTTCCACTGACAGTTTCACTTCCAGCTCTGCTTTAGCTTTGACCGGTCACATATCAATAACTTTACATTTTGCATGCTGTTTTGTACCATAAGGATAAAGATTAACACACATGTAGCTAGATGGGAATTGCAGGGTGCAAGGGCCAAACCGCACTATGTGTGATGTAGGAGTCCCATGGCTGGATCTCCCATTGTCCCCTGCCCCCCGAAAATTTTGAAAGCACCTGTGGGAGCAGACTGACCTACAGTGTGATGCAGAAATTGCTGAGCGTTGAGCTTCTGTACCCTTTGCTTGTTTTAAAGCACCTCCTAGAAGCAGAAAGGGGTGGAACAAGTGGGAGGTGTAAGAATAAGGAAAGAGACAAACTGAATTAAGCCCAAGTCCCATCTGGCCCAGGATTGTGTTCACACAATGACCAGTGAAATGACTCTGAGAAACTCACAAGCAAGACACCCATAACCACAAACAACTCACCAGCAAGAGATGTACAGAGGCAGGTTGACTAGGGGGATTCTAGAAATCACAGTCCATAAAAGAAACATTTATCTTTGAGGTTGAAAGTGCCATAATAAACAGTAAAAGCTGCCTTGACCCCTCCTACCTAATTTGGAGGTAAGACTCATATGCACAGGAGTATCTTATACAGAGGATGTAAGTTTAGCAGATGCCCTTTGATTAACACCTGTTGCATATTTGCATACCTCTTTAAGAACAGTCAAGTGTCAGATGCTAAACACAAAAAGTTAATTAGCTTCATTTCAAGGTGGATCAAGTGACATGAAAGCATCATCACGGTTGTGGAATAGATAAGTCAATTAGTCCTTAGATGATCTTGCTCCCTCCACCAATAGAGGATTAGACCATTTCCACTGGAGCTTCTTTGCGGTGGGCCTCCTTAACAAGGCTTGTAGCAGTTACCCTTATGTAACCTTAGTGATGTTAGTCATGGGTCAGGTAGGCTGTCTTCTCCAAAATGAATCACAGAAACTGGTAGTCATTTTTGTAACCACCAAGAGCTATTGACAACAGAGAGCTGTGCTACTGCACTTAACGTAGCAGTGGACAACCTAAGGTCTCTTTATTTTTATTTTATTTTTTTTTGGGGGGGGGTCTCTTTATTTTTTTAATCATTCTTATTTCCAGCCTTTATGGTTTCTTTGCTTTTGTGGTGTTGGGAGGATCTTGTGGGGTTTTATACAAGCAGGTCAACTTTCATAATTCCAAGCTGCTTTCCAATTAATACTGCAGTATTTCCAGTGCAGTCCAGAACATATCTGTTACATTCCATCAAGATGGAACTGACTTACACCAATCCTAATAGGCCTTTCAATATAAGTTAGGAACATAGGGGATTGCTTTATCAGGACCACCCACCCAATGAGTTACCATGGCTGAGCATGGATTTAAAACCAGGTTCCCTGAGACCCTAGTATTTCATTCTATCCACTGAGCAGACAGTGATACCACACTGGGTATCACCGTCAACTCAGAGGTAAAAACCAGTTGTGGTCAGTAGCATTTGTATCCAATAAATGTGTATTGGATCACAATCCTAGACAATTGGAAAAGATTTTGATGAAATAAAAAGCTGCCCCTGATTCTGTCCTTACTCCATCTTGATTCATTGAGTTCTAAGCCAACAGGATGCCCCCTCCAGGCTCTGCTCTGGAATGCTGTTGCAAGCCAGGATATTAAAGTAAGGTGTTTACAAAGCAAATCAGAATTCACAGAGTGCTACTGTCCAAAATCCTGTTTTGTTTTTACAAAATAAAAGTAAGAAGGTAAGGTAGCGTAGACATTGGCTGTTGCTTTCCAAATTGCATGACTCAACATACAACAGCAAATGCCTACACTGATTTCTTCATTGTACCAGTTGGCTTCCAAGGTTTATGCTAAGTGTGTTTACAGTGGCAGGCACAACCAACAGAGCTTTGGCCATTATCCCGGTAGTTGTTACAGGAATCCTGCAAAGTAGAAGTGAAATGTATCCCATAAGGAATGTACTGTGGTCTTCAGGTTACTTGATATTGTTATTGCTGTTTGTTTGCTTCCTTGCATCTTCGTTTGTTTTGCTGGAAGTCTTAGAAACTCAGCAGTATTGCTGAGTGTCAAGGGGCTCTTCACACATGGCATCTTGCTTCTATCTTGGACATGAGAGCCATATCTTGCATGTCAGCTAATACAGTACTCCCGTATATATATTTGAATCATACAATTTAGCCACCTTTAGTGCTATTGCTTTCAGTGGAAAAGCATAATATAAACAAATAAACACATGCATAAAGAAATGGTAGTGCAAATATTGACCTGGGGCATAATGACCAGAAGCCTGTTGCTTAATTACACCTGTGGAAGTCAAATGCCATAGCCATATATTTCAGCAGGGATTCTCAGGGATGCTTGCAGTCTGGTTTGGGACACACCCAAAATTTCTGGTAGGAACGTATTAACTACCAGTGGAGAGTCAGTGAAACCTATGCCATTTGAATTCCACAGGTGTACTTAAGCAATAGGGTAAAGGGGGGAGGCTTTTCCTAAGGCTGTTTCGCTCAGTCTTTTTCCATAAGACTGTGAACCACCAAACATTAGTGAAGTGCAAGTGACAAGATTGCAGCTGGAGATTAACAAATAATCAATGAATACCTTACAAGTTACCACCTTGAAAAAGTCCAAATTTCCAGGCTCATATGGACCGCATCCAAGAGAAATGAAGGAATTAGCTGAAGAACTCAGTTGTCCATTGTTTTCTTGAATTCATGGGAAACGGGCAAGGTGCCAGATGATTGGAGAAGGACAATGCTATTCCTATATTCAAAAAGGGAAAGAAGAGGAACCTGGGAACTACAGGCCAGTCACCTAACATCCATTTCAGGAAAAATCTTGGATTATTAAGCAGTTATTATGCAAGCACTAGAGAACAATGCAACAATAACAAGAAGCCAACAGAGATTTGTCAATAACAAATCCTGCCACATTAACTTGATTTCATTTTTGGATCAGGGAACCTCTCTGGTAGACACACATCCAAAAATTCTGGGAATTCTGTAAACGTAATATATCTCCACTTCAGCAAAACTTTTGAGAAAGTTTCCCTTGATATCCGGATTAGCAAGTTAACTAGGTGTGGGCTGGGTAAATCAAATGTAAGGTGGATACATAATTGACTACAGAATCATTCTCAGAGGGTGATGATTCATGGCTCCTTTGCTCCATCACTGAACAAATAACGTGACAAAGTGGGTGGACTTGGCAGTTTCACAGAAAATGTAGTACCTGTAACATGTAAATAGTTACATTTATCAAGGGTCCCTGCAATATATCCAGGTAATGCTAAGAAAGATTCCTGCTTGATATACTGAGGAGCTGCTTTCTCTTTTGACAGAGCTGTCCAGTGTTTCATCTGCATGCAACACAGCTTCTGATATTCTTTCTACGGATGACTTGTTTAGGAACAAAGGCATTACGACTGTATAGGCATTCTTTATGTTAAGATTTATAGTGCTGTTCTCAGCAACAATGATGTATATGTGCTTCATGTACCCTGTTTCTCCAAAAATAAGACATTCCCCTGAAAATAAGACCTACTTACAGTTTTGCCTCTTGCTGAAATATAAGGCATTCCCCGAAAATAAGGCCTCCCTCATAATAAGCTAACAATAAATGTATACCATATTCTTCTTCATGGAAAAATAAGACATCCCCTGAAAATAAGACCTAGTGCATCTTTGGGAGCAAAAATTAATATAAGACACTGTCTTATTTTTGGGGAAACACGGTATACGAAGCACATGCAGTAGCTGCTTTGCCTCTGATCTTGTTTTCCTCATGGGAAAGTGGCGTCTGAAAACAAAATGTGTTGTACCCTCCCAAGTTGAATTCCCTTTACCCCCCCCCCCTCACATGGAAATTCTTGACAACTCAAACAGGCTCTTTCTTCAGACATACCAGTGTGTCTGAGGAAAGCAACAGTGGAGGACACAGAAGTAACTCCTACCCCCTCCTTCAATGTGGAGCACACACATTTCACTAATGCCTGAATGATGCTTAAGCTCCAGCAGAGGTGTAGCTAGCCCTTTCATCCTCTCTTAAGAGGTGTTCTCCCACCTGAAAGCTGTGTGAATGAGCAGCGAATGTGAGGTAGTCAACGTAAACAAAGCTTCTGGTAGTTGAGGAAGTGGTTGGTCATTTGCATAAATGGCAAACAAACCTGGAGGAGGAAGTTGGGCCATTCTTTTAAGTCCTCTGCCAATTCAGTTGTCCTTGAAAATTAATGAAAGTCCTGGATTTTGCAAAAAGAATTGCTATTACTTGATAGTCCTTGATAAGATTATAGGTCTTTTGCAGTAGTACTGTCAACCTCGTATAACAAACAGTTTGTATAACATAATATCTGTACAACATAAAAAAATCCGGAGATAGGGGAAATTTGCTTAATAGAATTGTCTATGGGGCGAATCCGTACAACATAAAAATTGTCACAATTAGGGATTACTCTGTTATCAATGCATTCCTATGGGGAATTTGTATAAAGGAAAATTTGCTTAACATAATTTCATTTGCAATGAATTAATTCCTTTATAAAAGGTACCATTGTATTTGATGATGAGCCATGTCATTGGTAGCCAAGAGGTTAAAAAAAAAAAACCTACGCCCAGGCTCTTCTTGGTTTCAAAGCCATCCTAAACATATGTTAAATGCAGGTTTGTGCTCTAGAATTCTTTGTAGTGCCAGGGCTACATATGCAGGAAAGACTGACACTGCTTCACAGTGACTCTGGTCATTTATCATGATGCAAACACTGGTACTGTTTAGAAGTATGTATGGGTACCATTTTAAAACCATACTAGCCAGTGGTAGGAACCTTCCCAGAACTGGGAAGGGGTGGGATTAGGAAGTTTCCCAGAACAAGTAGAACTAGGCTCAGCCTGCAGCAGAAACAGAGTTTTAAAGATATGATACGTCGGTTTTCCATCTCTAGTCTATTCCTTCAGTTTCCTTACACAAAGTGTCCTCCCCTCCCCGCCTGTCCTGAGGCTCTCAAAAAAAAAAAAAAAAAAGATAAACTCAGAGGGCTGTGAGAATTTTCTGATCCTGTAGTTTAGTGGTTTAGGAATAAGTTGGAATCGACTTGACGGCATGCAGGCTTTTAAGAATCACGACTCCGTCCTTGAGTGACATTTTTAGTTATGATCATATTTTTAACATTTCTCCCATATTTACAGTAATTACTGTATTCAGTGTATCTTAATCAGTAGTTTGTTTTTAATGCATATCGTTGAGCATTTAATTCTATTCTTTTCAATATTGTGAGGCACCTTAAGTCCGCTTATCAGGAGAAAGGCGGCCTATAGAGTTGCCCCTCATTCAAAAACATTGTCACTGCCTGGCCAGAAGCTATTCTATTCCTTTTTTCCCTGCATGGCAAATGGGCAAATCTGCCCCAACCTCAGCAGGAGGTTTCCCAGCTCTGGAGAGCCTACGAAAAGCCAGGAATTGCTCCATGTCCTGCTTTAAAGAAAGGATTCACAGTGAAGCCGGGCAGGTGAAACAGGTGGCTTCAACACCTGTTTTCAGATAACCTGCAGTAAGAAATTTACTGCAGGTTTATCTGAGATGTGTAGTTCCTCCCGAAGTCTAAAGCCAGCCTGTTTTGCTATATGCAGTGGTTCCACTGTTTCCATTAGACTGTTCAGATTCATTCTAGGGTTTTATAAAGGTGATAAAGTTGTGTGTGTGTGTGTGTGTGTGTGTGTGTTGTGTCGTTACAGCCATGACTGACTCTTTGTGACCTCATGCCCATGGATTTTTCTTGGCAGGAATACTGAAGTGGTTTGCCAGTTCCTACTCCAGGTGCCTACAGCACCTGGTATTCCCTGGTGGTCTCCCATCCAAGTACTAACCAGGGCCGACCCTGCTTAGCTTCTGAAATCAAGTGAGATCGGATGTGCTTAGGGCATCTAGGCAGGTTGATGAAGTTGTGAGATCCTCCTAAAGATGGTTCATTTTGCTTTGCTTTGCTATTTTTAGGGCATCTAGGCAGCTCTAGGGCTTACTATACAGTCTCCAGAAGCCAATGGCTGTTTTTTGTTGAGATAAGTAGACACTAGCCAAATCAATTAGGATAAGTACAATCAAGCTAGGAAAGTGATGTTAGCCAAGGTTTCCTGTGATTTCTGAGTAAAAATAGGAGAAACAGTTTCGAAAAAGATGTAGAAACCAACTTTCAGATGTTAAGCTATGGCTGACAACAGTACTTTGGCCTCTTTCTTTGCTTTGTGAATTACCTGAATCATGGGATGGCCTTGGGGACATTAGCACACGTGCTAGTGATCTCAAGGACTGACTATGGCAATATTCTGTATGTGGGCCTTCCCTTGAAGCTGATATGAAAACTTCAACAGGTACAGAATCTATCCATCAATAGTACCTACACGTCTTTCTAATCAAGAACAGAACTAGCTTTAAAGTACTGCAGGGTTTTCTGAATCTTAAAAAAAACCCAAACCATTTCTGAATATGTGTGTTGTAATCAGTCATCCCTCCAAGCCAAGTATCTTCTAGATATCTTGACTTATAAATCTCATCATGCCCATCTTGATGGAAGATAATGGGTATTGTAATCCAACACAATAGTGAACCATATGAGAGGGAAGTTGACTTAAACAACCTCTGAGTTTACTTGCAGCTGAATATCCTGTGAAACACAAGCACCAAAACAGATAAAATAGGTGACTCTGCAACAGTCATGAGGCTGCTTTATAGCAGGAAATGGCCTTGCACTTTGGAATGTAATTGAAATTAAAAGTACAGGAAATGGGAATCAATGAAAAACAATGAAATCAGTATCATCCAGCTACCTCCCTTTCTGGAGTGATAATGCTTTTAATAATTATAAAAGTGATCTTGTTGATATCAAAGTTGGGTCTTGTGTACTATGATCTCACTTAGCAGAATGGAAGCTCAGAAAAGTTGTAGGAGATTTCCAAATGATGAAGTGTTTTACTCCAGGAGAGAAATTAGTGCCAAACAGTGTTCTTTGAACACAAATTAGTAGGATGTAAAGCAAAATGAACTGCTCCTTTCTCCTCAAGGTTTAGTGGTGGTGGAGCCACTAGCTCTGAGGTCAGAAAAGGAGAAGTGCCCTTGACTACCATTAGAACAGCTCAGAGGCTGTAGAGCAGTGGTTCTCAATCTTATGTCCTCTACATATTCTCAGCTCCTCTCTCATAAATCAGAAATGACTGGAGTTGTAATCAATGATTGTATTGCATTGATTGTATTGATTTGAAGTAAGCTCCCACCTCTTGGGCTATGTCATAACCTCTATTATTGGTTCTCCTCTGGAGTTTATGATACCAGGCAACCTATGTTGGAATTACAATGTAGAAAATGGGCTGAGCAAAAAAAGGCCCCCAAAACATGTTGAGGTACAAAGGACTCACATCTCAGAAATAGAAAACACAAACTGGTTTGATTCTTTCTAACCCTGCCCCTGCATCCCCCAAACCTGGGTGCTTTTAAAATTCTGACCTTGTGGAATGGAACATGCACCAAGCTCCTTCATCAAAACCTTGCTCAAGGAAGGAGCCCTTGATATTACTTAATTTTGTATTGTGCTTATCATCTTTGGCTTCAATCCTGCACACAGTCAGGCACCTTGAATCCCACTAAAGTCCATGGGATTTCAGCAGACAAAATTGCAAGCAAGACCGAATTTTTGAAACAAACTTTCTTTAGGATACAAGAGTAAAAGTGAAAAAGACATTGTACCTCTTTAGAAGGAAGTGGATCAAAGGAAATATGTCTGTGGAGATTTTCAGTCATCTAGGTGAGGTTATCTGGGAGTTGAGTCATGGATTTCTTTTCTTCTTGTGGGGTTGAAATCTTTTGCTACACACCAAAGTTACTTCTTCAGTCTGAGAAAAGTTGGTGTGGCTTCTAATTTATAGATCACCTATTTCGACCAAGGGAGAAAAATATGAAAAAGAAAGTGTTGGGAGCTTTTACAACCTTGCATGCTGCCTTTAGAAGGTTTGGCTGAGAGGGACTTTTCTGGGCTGGGGTAACTGTCAGTCGGTGCAGCACTAACCAGTCATTCCTGACTTTCATTCTTTTTAAAGGAGAAAAGGAGATTTACAACTTGATAATAGATTTTGCTGCTAATTTTAATTAGGAATGCCATCTTTTTAATAAGGACTCCTGTGCCATACAAGAAGTTAAACAGGTGAAGCATTTCCCATTGGTTTCTCTTTTGCCAGGAAAAGCTTAGCCTGCTGGGTATTTACAAATCATGCTGCTGTAAAGGCATCTGAGCAAAACCCACAGAAACTCAGTCACAATTGTGGGTTGCACCTGGAAGAGATACTGTTTCTCAAATAGATCTACCACATAGCAATGGAAAAATAATACCACTTTCCAAAAATTGCTTTTGAAAGAATCCTCTGTATGTAAATTATGTAGTGTAAGCAAAACTATATACCCTCAGGGAAGAGTGAATCAGTTGTGTTTAAACATATTTATAGGAATATTGGAGCTGCTTGAATGAATAGTGAAACATTTCGATCTTTCAAGAAAAGACGTCCAGTTGCCATGACTCGACTTCCACGTTATAGGATTGTTGTTTCATTTCTATAAAGCACTTATTAAAACATGATTTCACAACTGTTCAGTATCTCTAAAGCTCTGAATATTTTAGGTTGGGATCCTCCAGACCTTGCTTGATGTTGTCCGTTTCCTTGAGAATCATGGGAGAAGCCCTCTTTCTCTTTCCATAGCTATCAGAGAGTCAAGATTGGTGGCAACTCTACATGAGTGAGTTCCCTATTGGTTTGTTAGTTAGCCATCTAGTATGTTATCTGGACCATGAATAGATGAATACTGTATCCAAAACATCGAATATTTCCTTAATTCCTCTAGAGAGGTATGCACTATAGGAAACACAAAAAGGATCAGTGTGGCACCTTTAAAACTGAACATAACCTTTCATCTTATACATAATCAGAGGTACAGAACTCATGTCATATCAAGGGTACAGAACTCAAAGACTCAAGGAGAGGATGCAAAAAGCCATTGCATGCAAGCAGCAACACTATGGGTAACACTTGTAGTAAGAATCTAAATCAGATTTTTTAAAAATGAAGTGACCTTTCATACAAGTGGTGATAACACTATTTTCCAAGCCATGCTATGCTAATTGAAACCTTTTAGTAGGGAAAGGAACTCATTGTTCGTGTTATCCAAATCGATTAGAATCACATTTGCAGATAAGTTCTAAGCTTCATTCTGGAGTTCATGTTTGAAGTTTTCTGCTTGGAAGGTGATGACTTCTGAAGACAACCCCCCAAGTGTTCTAGGAGGCCAAAATGTTCCCAACTGGTTTCAGAATGTCCCCTTTGTTCTGCTCGCCTGGTACTAGTGCCTTTCTCTTGTCTAAAAAATGGTGCAAACAGATGGTGCAAACATTCTCCAAGGGAATAAAAGAACAGACCTTTGAACAGTCTGGCAGGTGGTTCTCCTGGTGGCTAAATGTAAACACACGTGAATTTCATAGGGGCAGTTTTGCATGTAGGGAAGTCATTGCCGAGCTTGTAAAAGTTACTCTACTGGACTGCTATTCCTAGGATTTCTCTGCTTGCATGAGTGCTGGCCTTTGAACATTTTGGCGTGATACTCGAACTCTTGCAGAAAATTTTTCTGCAATAATGAAAAATATTCAAATGTAAATTACATTAAATTAAATAGCATTCTTAATTGAATTAAGTTGTGCCATGTATCTATAACATGGCAGACCATAGAAGATATATTCAGCCTATGTTGAATGGGATCACATTCAACATACTGATGTTGCTCAGCTTGGAGAAAGCTGGTTGTTCTCATCCCACGCTTCTTTTGAGTACCTTGATCTCTGTTCACCAGGATGTGACATTTCATGGCCCCCGAGTCACATTTTGTTGCAAAATCCACACATAGCTAGGCTTACAATGTAGGTTTTTATGGCATCGCCATCCAGACAGTTGTAAGCAATGCCTCGGAGGTTTAGCTACTTACCATGTTTTTTTTTTTTTGTTGTTGTTGTTTTGTTCTTTTTTTTTTTTTTAAATTTTATTGAGGAAGTAACAACATATCTTTCCAGTCTTTACAAGTTTCAAAAACATTACATCATCCTTTGGTCGCTTCCTCATTAACTCTCCCTCCCCCCCCCCAGCAAGCAAAATTCACTACCCTTTCATATTGAACATTATTAAAGCATGATGGAATAGTCTAGCCCATTTCTCGTTCTCAGGCTTCCCTTTTATCCAATCTATATATTTCTCCCATTCCTTTAAAATTGTATGTTTCCCTTCTATGTTTTCTTCTTGCATAATTTGTATCCAATTATTTTGAAAGAATTCATGTATATAATCTTTCCATTTCTCATATTTCCATTTCTTTTGGTCCTTCCATCCACTCGTTAGTACCATTATAGCTGCTGCTATTCCATAATAGACAATCTTTTTTACACTTCTCCATTCTTTTTCTCTATCTACTAACCCTAAGAAAATATAGTCTATTTTTAGCTCAATCCTTTTCTTTGTAATTTCTGATAACCAATTTTCTACTTTCCTCCAATATGTTTGTATTTTCTCACAGTTCCATATCATATGTACAAAAGTTCCTTTTTCTTTTTTACAATGCCAACAATTTTGTGATATGTTATTATTTATTCTATTTAATTTCTCTGGGGTATAATACCATTTATGCAATATCTTCAGTTGCATATCCTTAATTTTTTCCAATTTTACCTCTCTTATCCCCCGTAATATGGCCTGAATCTTTTCTGTATTTAAATCCATATCTCCTTCCCAATTATATTTAATTAAACTTTCATTCTGATTTCCCAATCTGACCAAGTATCTATAAATCTCTCCTGCTCCAACCTTTTTTTCTTCAAATTTCTTATACACCACAAAAAAAAAAAGCTACTTACCATGTACATGTTTTGTTTGTTTGTTTTATAATTTTTTTAAAAAATGGCACCAAGATTGCTCGCAATTTTCTCTTAGACATGGAAATGTATTAGGACAGTCCAGAGAAGCAGGACTGGGGCCCTCTGGTCAGCACTACTTTTGCGTCATTTTGGGCAAATACTAGCACCCTGTTTAGGGTCAGGAATTGCAAGAAATGTACATTATCTACATTAAACTCTATCACTAACCCTAATCCTCAGCCTAACCATATGGCTAGCCTCACTTCTCAGCCTCACTATCTCAGAATTCTCATTGGGGCAGAAAATACATCATAGCTCATTAAATAAAAGTTTTAAATCTTAGTTTGTGAAGGTTAAATTGTGAGATTTAATCCATTGCTATTCAACCAAAAACCTCTCATCCCAAAAAGAGTTTATTTGTAAATTTATTTGAGGAGGGAATAGCAGCTTTAATCTCTTGCAGCAAACCAGGTGAACTGTCTTGTGGCAAACTGAAGCTAAACAAATGTAATACACATCCATTGTTTTTGTGTTGTGTGATTCATTTACCTGGTAAGAAATGCATTGGTGGCAGAGAAAAGGTGTTAATAAATTAAGAGGTACTGCAGTTTGTTTGCTCTCTCAGGTTCCTTTTGTAGTAAAAATAAATAATTTGCTGCAAATAATAATTTGCAGCAAATAAGCATTTCCAACATTTATGCTAATCCTGCTTGAACAACCGGTGGCATCTCCAGTTGCATTTGGTCTGCAGTTCCCCCAGCCCAAGCCAGAAAAAAACAGTTGTAATGAAGGATTGGAGTTGTAGTCCAACAAGATCTCGAAGGTCACCAATTCCTCCCCACCTCCACTTGTATAAGGAATAGGAACATTTATATCCCTTTGCAGGTGGATAGCAACTAACTGCTAAGGCAGTTGTTACTTCATACATCAGGTTTGTGGTATCATTACATGTATCACTTTTAAAGAAACCAGTTAGGCAAGAAATAGTAGATACTGTTTAACTGTGTATGCTGCATTTTCTTTTTGTAGCGATTATGACATTTGTGGTTAGCTAGGACGTCTGGGTGTTGTTAAATGTGGCGACGGTTTGGAAGAAATTCTTTGCATTTTCCAAATTTGTGGCTTGATGGGGCAACAACAGGGTCTAGTTCCTGAAGTTGTTTAAGTTCCTTTTGCTGAAGCTATCAAGAGTTCAAATGCCTAATGAGATAGAATCCTTACCAGGATATGTGTGTTGTGTTGTTATAGCCGTGACCGACTCTTCGTGACTCCATGTCCATGGAGTTTTCTTGGCAGGAATACTGGAGTGGTTTGCCAGTTCCTACTCCAGGCGCCTACAACACCTGGTATTCCCTGGTATATAGCTACGCACAAAGTTTTTCTGTTGATCGTTCGCATAACCAAGTAGGCTGGTTTCAACACAGGGAGCACTGAGGGTACTTCTTGAAAAATGTAAAAAAAAAATCCTTTCATGTTACGCTAACGAAACGCTAACCAAAGTGTCCTTTTAAACACTGAAAAGATTAGAGAGAACTATCCAAAACGGTTAATGACTTTATTCTTAACAAAAGGCCCAACGTTCTCCCAAATCTCAACTCTTAGTCAAAGGGACACATAATGATTAAATAAGTTACTCCCGTTGCTGTTCCGCCTCAGCTATAAAGCAGGATACTCAAAGATACTTTTTTTGGAGTCCAAAATAGTAACTTCTCCAAGCATTGGCCCTGAAGGACATGACCAGGATTATTGGGCAGGGGTTTGGAAACCAAGTCCTTTGAGGAACAATGGAAAGAGTATGGATTATATACCCTGGAGAAAAATGAAGGAATGATGTGCAAATTGCATGCCTTGTGAGATGTTTAGGCAAATTGCATACCCATCACATATACATGTGTGCCACACAACCACTTGCCACCCCTGTGTCACCACACGGGCCACCGCCACCCCTGTAGGACTTGGCCCTGTAATCCCAAGGAATGGGCTTTTGTTGCCTTGGCAACCCTGCTGGGTGTTGTGCCTGTAGAGGCATCTCTGAGACTCCTATAGTCTTTGTTCCCTCATGCATTTGGCTGCATTACTCTGGAACTGGACCAAGTTTGTTACATCCAGATCTCTCAAAAGCTGCTCCAGACTTGCTGCCCCAGAGAAGCAGGTGACAACCAGTGGGTAGAAACTGCAGGGAAACAGACCTTAGCTGACCATTTGAAGAAAATACCTCAGGGTAAGAACGATTTCGCCACAAAATCGTATGCCTTTTTGGAGGCAGTGTGTTCTCCTTTCCTGTAGATATGGCACAAGATGGTAGATTGTTTGTCATAGGTGTTACATTGCCAGCCAAGAACGTTTGCTTAAAACATTCGTTGATCAATGTGATGTTCGTTAAGGTTTCCAAAATGGGGTACAACAGATAAAAAAAGCATTATTCAAAACTGGAAAACAGAATTAAAACATTCTCCAATTGGTCAATTTAAAAGTCTACATTAAACAAAAAGGCTTTTTGGAAGAATGCAGCTTGAGGGTGAATGTGTCAAAAATTAAAAGACATGGAACAAGCCTAACCTAGAACAGGGATTGTATTAGCTGGCTTCCAAGGGCTTTTCCAGATGTATAATTCTATGAAAAATTAAAGCTCTTCTGACATTCCTTGTTAGGTGAGTTATGCACCATCAAGTCAGTTTCTACTTATGGTAACCATCATAGAGTTTCCAAGGAATGTAGGATATTTAAGGGCTGACTTTATCATTGCTATTCCCCAGTGAGTCTGCATGGCCGAAATTGGATTTTATAGGGTGGCCACCTATTCATAGGATAAAGAAGACAGGAGGGCATTTTACATTAAGTTGGTATGTGCTACTTTGAAGTAGTACATGCAAATATCAAACAATTAAGGTGTTATTAAAATAATTTAATTCAAAATATTCTATTGCTTGCCCTATTGTGCAGTACTGTGAGTGGGTAACCACCGCAGGACAGCATAATGGGATAAAGATGAGATATAAATTATACAAATGAATAAAGCATAGTATTTAATAACCCTCTGAAATGCCCTGTACCCTGTATTTTCTCCAACTTATTAAAATGGTTACATATAGAAACAAAACAAAGGGCACTGTAGTTTTCTTGAAATATTTAGCTAGGCAACAATCAGTTATTTCTAATAAATTGTTTGAATGGTGTTTTCAGAAGATGCATTTTTTTTAGAAAACATCTCATACCACTTTATGTCTTAAAGAATGAGAGAGGGATGTTGAAATGCATTCACCAACCAAGGTTTCTACTTTCCATGTACCCTACCAGCAGGGACACTTTTGTGGGGGTGGGGGGGTGTCTTAAAATTTGAACCTAGGTTTTAGAGTCTTGATCCATCATTCTACCCACTCCAAAACAAGGGCTACCCTGTTAGAAGCATACTTACTGAGAGCCAGGAGTCCTCAATATTCAGGACACATCTTCACTTTTTAAAAAAAGCAGATTAAAAATATTTTTGTCAAATATTCAGCATTCAGTGAATCGATTCAACATGGAAATCATCTTGTGTTTGTTCTCAGCAGGATGCCTGAAGAATACTTTGTATGAAAATTAATCTTTCTGCTGACTGTGGAGTGTTCTGATTTTAAATTAAGTCAACGTTTCCTCATTCATTCCTTGTAACTAACTGGATTTTCCAGTTGCCACTCTTGGTGAGAGGGAGGGGGGGACTTCTAAAAGAATTTCCTTAGTAGATAAGATTTCTGTTGTGCTCATTGGCAGCCAGTGAGGTGGAAAGCAGAAATATGATACTTTATTTAGAAAACACAACTTGCATCCCCATCTTTTGCCACTCCCTAAAGTGTTTCCTGTTTTGCAAAGGGCAAATCAGGGATAATTCTGTTCCTGAGCTGTTTCTTCAACAGGATGCAGTTGGCTTCTCACCACTAAATTATTTGCCTACCTGCTTAGTGGAATTAGCAAGAATCATCATTATTGAAGGTAGAATGGCAGAGTAAGCCACAGTGCAAGGTTGTCCCACCTGGCTCTTTTAAAACTGCCAACATGTCTGCAATGTTAACTTCTGTATGTTGCAAAATAACAATACTCTATATTTTACTTTCTTTTTAGTCATCTTAAATGTGTTTATAAGTACTTTACTGTTTTAATTGTAGTGATTTTATTAAGATGTAGGGTTCTCAGATATCTTTGAACTAAAACTCCCTGAAGCCTTCTTTACTAGCTGTGCTGGAAAGGTATTAAGGGAGTTGTAGTCCAAGAATACTAGGGGCATGGTGGCTCAGTGGGCTAGAGCGTGAAACTGTCAGCTGCAAAGTTCACAGCTCGGCGGTTCAAATCCCGGGTGCCACGCAGCGGAGCAAGCTCCTGCTGATAACCCCAGCTCCTGTCAACCTAGCAGTTTGAAAGCACGTAAATGCAAGTAGATAAATAGGTACCACCGTAAAAAGTAGAAAAGTAAACAGTGTTTTGTACACAGAAATGCGTTCAGTTGTGCAGGCTACATGGCCACTGACTTGCACAACACTGGCTGTTTGGCTTGAAAATGAAGATGAGCACCCCCCCTCCCCAGAGTCAGACATGACTAGCACGCATGTGTGTGTGTGTGGGGGGGTGACATTTACCTTTTTAGTTGAAGACTACCAGGGGATCCCAGGTTGATTTAGATCAGTCATTCTCAACCAGTGGGTCCCCAGATGTTCCTGGACTGCAACTCCCAGAAATCCTGGCCAGCTCAGTTGGTGATGAAGGCTTCTGGGAGTTGCAGTCAAGGAACATCTGGCGACCCATAGATTGAGAACCACTGGTGGGGTTGGTGGGCTTTCTAAACAGTGTGGATAAAAGCATAACTACAGAGGGAGGAAGAAAATTTTGCATGTTGAGGATGAACAAAGTATAGGCTTCAGGACACATGCTTAGGTCCAGGCTTAGTCATGCTTAGAAAGAGCCCACGTGGAAATGGAGAGGTAAAAGTTACTCATGACTAACTTGTGATCCACTGATTTCATTGGTGAGGATCCAATGCTGGGATCTCACTGCTTCTCCTGGTATTGGGAATTCTTCCTGCATCCTCTCACCTGTGATGGCTAAAAAGTCTAGGATGCATAGTTTTGCATAGCCAGAGGAGTACAGCTGGATAGGAAGGGGAAAGGGGGTAGAATCAGATGATTTAAACAGCATGTCTGTCTGATCACATTGGAATACTGTACATCATTTTGCTGGAAGTAATATCCTTTAAAGTGACCGTTCCATGCATGCTAGAATCACTCTGGCCTAGCCCAGCCCCCAACAAGAGACCTGCTACTGGACCAAGAGAGAGAGAGAGAGAGAGAGAGAGAGAGAGAGAGAGAGATCCAACTTGACAAAAGATGAGGGTTGGGCTGCTTTATGATCTTCAGCATATTGTGTGATCATTGGGAGATGATATAGATCAGTGGCCCATGCCATGAGAAGCTCACACTGGACCATGCCATGAGAATGTGAGATATTTCCCTATTTGATCGCACCCAGATTTCAGTTCCACTGGGACTCGTTACTGAAGCAACTGGATCTTGGCCAGTGGGTCTTCTCTAAAAATGACTCGGTCTTGCTTCATCTTCTCAAAATTAACTTAAGCCAAGCTGCAGTGATTTTAATTGACTCTGAGCTATGATATGTCTGAAGCTCTGTCTGGGTTTCACGATGTTAAAAGGGCTTCAGAAATCATCTCTAGGAATGTCAAATGAATAAAGGCAAATTTTTGAATTTGTAAAAGCAGATGCCTGCTGGATCCTACACACATTAACTTACTCATATGTTCCTTGGAGTCAAAATTACACTTCCCTGATGCTGGAAATATTAGAGCTTAATCCTATGGGTATTTTACTCAGAAGTAAATTCCAGGATGCTGCCTAGATGCCCTAAGCACATCCGATCTCACCTGATTTCAGAAGCTAAGCAGGGTTGGCCCTGGTTAGTACTTGGATGGGAGACCACCAGGGAATACCAGGTGATGTAGGCGCCTGGAGTAGGAACTGGCAAGCCACTCCAGTAATTCCTGCCAAGAAAACTCCATGGACATGGGGTCATGAAGAGTTGGTCATGACTGTAACGATGCAACACACAACACAAATTCCATGATGTTCAATCCTACTTGTTCAGAAGAAGGCACATATCAGATTGTACCTATGCAGCCAACCTCATATGTATAGTTGCCCCGGGGTCTTTGGGACAGGATTTTTCTTGTGCTTTTGGAATTTTAGTTCACTCAAGTTTGCATGGGATCTACATATCATTATTATGCCAAACATTTGCAGGCTGGCCAATGTTTAATATCAAAGAAAATCTGAACAAGAAAAAAGATGCGAATGGATGTGTGGTTCAACAGGAACCCCCTCCTCCCTTTTCATAGAATCATAGAATCATAGAATTATAGAGTTGGAAGAGACCTCAAGGGCCATCTAGTCCAACCCCCTGCCAAGCAGGAACCCCTTCACAATATTTCCGACAGATGGCCATCCAGCCTCTGCTGGATGGAGCTCTTTCAGATATACAGTATATTCTTTGTGGGATTTACCGTATATTCACATGTGGAATGGCGGCTGTTAACTCTTGATTGTATTTGTTTTTACTTTGATTTTATTTGCTTTTACTTTCCATATGATTGATGTGACAAGTGTAACATGAGATGAAGACTTTACCATGAAGAGGAAGTACATTAATCTACCTCTTTCTGGGTCTGTTGCAGAATCCACCCATTACAGAAGAGCTTTGTCTCATCATTAAACAATATGCAGTGTACACTTTCCTGTTGACTGAAGGCAGAGTTCTGGTTGGACTTCTTATCTGCCACAGCAGCATAGTTACAAAGTACAATGCTGCAATATTCTGTGTATTCCTTTGGCATCAACAGAAATGGCTACTGCTCCTGACTGAAGCTGGATAAGCAGTGAATGTAAACAACATAGCAACTGCAGTTTTTGTAGGCCTTTCAAGATAAATTTTCCAGTGTTCTAAAGTAGCCTAGGCAAAGCTGAAAGAGTGGTGCACAGGGGTTCCCAACTAACCTGTGACCGCTCCCATGTTTATAGAAAAAGGCATTTTTAATGGGGCAAAGCCATCTCTTCTCAGAAAGTAGAGGCTTCTTTCTCCACCCAAAGGGCCTATTTCTCATACATATACACATGTGATCATTTTAATATCCTGTTATGAAAGGTCAAGGAAAAGTTATTTAACAAGGGCTACAACACATACAAGATAACTCCTATCTCTTGTGAGGCATCAGTTAAAATGCTGTACTGCAGCTGTAACTGTGCTCAATGCCTGAATCCCAGGTAGCAGGTTCAAGGTTCACTCAGCCTTCCATCTTTCCAATGTCAGTAAAATGAATACCCAGCTAACAGGAGAACTTTCAGTGCTATAGAGCAGTATATAAGCAGCACACTTTGCTTTTGCTAAAACCCTTTGCAACCTCCTTGGGGAATCACAACCCCCAGGTTGTAAAACACTAGACTAATAAAACAAAATAGTAGATAAATCTATGTATGCTTTTAGAGTTTAGTCGGACTTATTCCCATTTAGGGTTGCTGTTGTAGGAACATCTTGTGTTGACAGTGCATACTGCAAATGTTAAGACTGAAAATGTGTGTGTGTGTGTGTGTGTGTGTGTGTGTGTGTGTGTGTGTGTGTG
>JAHTLZ010000129.1:90818290-90857593 GCA_023846285.1 Phrynocephalus versicolor | reverse complement strand
ATTTATTTATTTATTTATTTATTTATTTATTTATTTATTTATTTATTGCATTTCTAGATCACCCAATTTCCCAAATAGGGACTCTGGACGGTTAATAGGGACATAAGTTCCACTGGCTAGCATTTTGCTGAGTTTCGATTGAAAGGAAAGTCCCATGAGTGTAGTACGTGGATCACATTTCATTGAGTCTTATTGTTCTGACATGATAGCAAATCTGTTTCCTAAATGATTCTCTTCAGTTGCAAAATCTTCTTGATTTTAAGCTCTCTTTCCAATTAAGGTATCACAATGAATTCTTGATACCTTTTCCTTTTCCCAATGCAGAACCAGCGAGTTCCAGCCGACATGATCTTCCTGAGGACATCAGAGAAGAATGGTAAACATCTGGAACCAATTGGGAAAATAACCACTAACCTTTTGCCAGTTATTTGGGACAAAATAATTATTTTGAAAATGTAACCCAAGTTGATGTAATTTTTAGACGCTGAGTGTCAGAGCTGATTCAAATAATCCTGTTTTATTTTTAATAGCTCTGGGTAACTGTCTTGTTTCATAGCTTATGATCATTTAAAATGTGAAGATTGTTTATCCTGTAGGATCCCCCATTGTGTAAGGTCAAACTGTGGGAGGGGAAGCAAGATGGATGCTACTCACCCAAGCCTGTGCCTTTCCTAGCATGTGCCATCAGTTATGGAGCTAGTGTAGAAAAAATATATTTTTGCAAAGATGCATGCACAACATCAGTCGTTCTAAGATTTTCTCACTTTCTTGTTGACTTGGTTTCGACATATTACAAGCAGAACAGCTGGAGAAGGAAGGTATGATTTTTTTAAGTGGAGCCCTGCCTGTGTATCATAATATTTATCAAGCAAACCGCTGCCAGTGGCAGTGTTTACTCAAGCACAGTCTTGGTGGCCTCGGTCAAATTGTTTGTGGGTCATATAGAGACGATGACCCAAATCAAAAGTGCATAAAGGAGGCATGCACGGAGCTCTCCACGGCGCTAGTATAATTTGGTTCTGGGTTTGGCAGCAAAATAAAAATGCCACAGAAATGATAACAGTGAAAGAACACTGCTGGCAGCTCCCCTCCCCCCCCCGCCCGAGAGTGTACTCATGTGGATGTCTGCGCTTGCAATAATTTTTGCTTTCATTGGATGTGGAAGAAAGCAGTGTACTATGTAGCTGGCCAGAAGCGTGAAGGAATGCCAGGTACATCACATTCTTCCCCGTTTGCTTTACACTGGGGGTAGGAATGTGTAGCCTTCCAGATGTTCCTGGACTCATCGGATCCTTCATCCTTGGTTATTTTCCTAGCTAACGGGACTTGTAATGACGTCTGAAGACTGTACATTCTCTAAATACAGGGCTGTTCAACTTTGAACAGGCCGAGGTCTACTTTTTCCAGCCCAAAGTGCCTGAGGGCTACTACATTAAAACCTCTACTTATGAATTTTATCCGTTCCGAGCTCTTAAGTAAAAACTTTTGTAAGTAGAGCAGCGGTTTCCCATAGGAATGCATTGAAAACCAATCTGTTATGGAGGGAACAGATTTCCATGTGCCATTGCCCCTGAACTGCCCCGCTTGGCTGAGACAGTGGGCTGGCAGACCCCAGAACTTTGCTAGGACAGTGGTTGTCCTTGGGATGGTAGAGGGAGGGGTGGAGAACGTATCCCCTCACTTTTTTAATTGATGGCTTTTGAACCAGTAGCCCGTGGTCTACCTATTGGGCAGGCCTGCTCTAATAGTATGGTAATATGTCATCTAGTCAGTTTGGACTTATGGCAGACCTTCTGAGAGTTTTCTAATTATAATGTACACAAATTCATGGTTGTTGTGGTTAGTGAGTCAGCTCGTCTATAGGTTTGATATATCGGGCCTCCTCTAGTTGCAATTTACTTCTGGATTTCAACCAACAAGTCCTGCTTCCTACGACAGTCGTAGGAGAGAACAACGCCAAGTTCTGACATTCGGTTCTAGTTCTACTTGTTTGTTTGTATAGCTGGTCTGATTTATACATGACTTCTCACACAGAATTTTAGGCTTCCGTGCATTCAGAATAACTGGGCTTGGAACTGTTAATATATTAACTGTAAAAGCTAATATATTAGTATTGCTTTTTTTAAAAAAAGTAATTATCAATAAGGTTTTTTTTAATACAAAATCACTTCAACATACAAACATTAGTCTCAATTGATCCTGTCATAAAAAAAAGCATAGTTATGTGCAACACATTACTTCTATACATTTATGCTGTAGAATTCATGTAGCACTTTTTCTAAGAGTTGATTTTTACAATTTCCTGAAAATGAACTAAATTGCACTTACAGTACTTGTCTATATCTGAGGCCAAAGCATGGAGATTCAGTGCTACGTTTTCCTGACTTGCTGTTTCTAGGCCGAAACAAGGCCCAGAGCAGGAACAGTGGTTTAAAGGCAAATCATGCTTTCGAGACACCACAATTTGCCATAACTGAGGTGAATGGGATCAGGAGTCAGAGGGTCCTAGGATACTAGAGGAGCCACGACTTATCCTCTGTTGGTATAAGTAGTCCTCACAAGCAGTGTTGTCAGGTTTCAGGGCAGCAGCTGAAATCACATGGGATTGCTGTGCTTCTCTGGGTACAGTACCCATATGGTCCAATAAATCTCAAGGTTAGTTGAAGGAGAGTTTGAGGTGTGTATGTGAGGTGTGTTGCTCGCAGTGGGCAGATGGGCCCAAGTGCATGCACCCGTTGGCTCTCTTCCCAGTCACCTCCTGTTGCTCTTTGTTTTTTTGTCATGCTAACATTGGGTCCATTAAAGCACAAGAAGCAAGACAGAGTGGGGAACCAGTGCCACAACTTATGGCCCTTCTTGGTCCACGAGGCCTGTTGGCAGGTAGATAAAGCATTGGAATAAACCTTTCCCCCTACAGCCCTCATCTGTCTTGCCTCCATGATATCACGGAGTCTTTAAATCTTAGGGAATGGGATTATTTTGATCCAGAAACCCTGCTCACGAGGTCCGTCCCAAATAACTTGGTGTCTTTGAGATGCAATTTGAAGAACTGTGCATCCCAGAGACATAGTAATTATGTTTGATTAAAAATTCACAGGGTCTTGCTTCCTCCGTACGGATCAGCTGGATGGTGAAACAGACTGGAAGTTACGCCTACCAGTTAGTTGCACTCAGAGGTTGCCCACAGCTTCGGTATGTCAAGTTTTCCTGTTCTCTCTTTTCTGTTGTTTGTCCCCCCCCCTTCCTATCCATAAATCTGCTAGATAAGGGATGTAGCATCCTTATGAAAAACTCAGGAATAATTGCTAGCAGAGGATTCGTCTACAATTGCTTCCATCACATTGTGCTTTTGAGAGGGAGGTGTTGCGCTATTTTTTTCTGTCATTCCATTCTTTCTCCCCGCAAGCTTGGAAAAATATTTTGGACCATTCTGACTCTTCCATTGTGTGTACAGTAATCCCTCATCTATCGCAGGGGTTAGGGACCCGACCCGACCCGCGATAATTGAAAATCTGTGATATGGGGCATGTCAGGACTGGGGGTCATGGTGCTGCCCTGAACGGGCCTCCAACAGGTTTCCCAGACCCCAGAAGTGGTGTCTTGCAATCCAGAAGTCACTTCCGTTATGCCGAAAGTCACTCCTGGTTTGTTGGAAATCACTTCTCAGGCCTTTGACAGGCCCGGGAAGCCCGTCAAAGGCCCATTTGGGGCAGCCTATCCGGCCTGGGTTAAGTGCAGTAGGCCTCAAACAGGCCCAAGCAGCTTACCCAAGGGGCCCTTGCCTTTCATATACTGCAGTCCCATAATATACCAGGACTGCATATGAACTGCGAAATGGAGGGGGACCACTGTATTCTGCTTTAGAAAAACACTTTTCCTTGTGGGTTCCCTTTACTTCCATGAAATTAGTCAAAGGACCACATGTACCACCTTCTTTCTGTCCTAAAGCTTTGGCCATTTGTGTAGGAAGGAGTTCAGTGAAATAGAAGACTGTGGATATATTAATGTTTCAATTCTCTCTATAGGACCTTCTTCAGATTCGATCATATGTATATGCAGAGGAACCCAACATTGACATCCACAACTTTGTTGGAACATTCACTAGGGTAAGCATTTGAGTTTCATGTAGGGGTGGAAAGACGTGTCTTGTTTTTCCTTCCAGCCCAAAGTATTTTTTTTAAATTTTCTACCTAAAACAAAACAAAGTACATGTACAGTGGATCCTCGTATAACAAGCGGTTTAAAATCCACTTAAAGGAAATAAATTTCCAGAGATAGGGAGAAATCTCTTAACAGAATTGTCTATGGGGCAAATCCGTACAACAGAAAAATAGTATTGATTAGGGATTAATCCATTTTCCATGCATTCCTATGGGAAATTTGTACAAAATGAAAATTTGCTTAACAGAATTTCATTTGGAATGAACTAATTCCTTTATACAAGGTACCACTGTATTGCTGATCAAATGTCATGCTACATGGGTCAGTCACAATTATTTTTACTGCCGTTTCAGCCCTGTAGACTTCATTTCTCATTTCCAATCCTTAAACAGATTTTGTGTCTTGTTGTTTCTTCAATGCAAAGGTAATGTAGGGATCACTGGCCATTTCACCATAAGAGATACATTTGATATGTTGCAAGTCTAATAAAGTATGCTGGCAGGTATGCCAGTGGGCAGGTAACTTAATATTTTCTGTTGCAAGCAGGATCTGCAACAAAATGTAGCAACACAGAATGCTCCAGAATGTAGTTGCAGTCACCCAGCATGGACATTCTGCACTGGGTGGGCTATCCCTAGAGGACTAGGGGCACAATTTGCATCTCTGGGACCAAGAGGGCTGTTTCATGTCCCTTTTTATTTGTAACTTTTTTATTTATTTTACTTAAAATATCCATCATTCTCTCTAGGAGTGTGCAGGGAAGAAAAATTGTCAAGGTCCTTCTGGGACCTGTGGCTTGGGATATACTTTTTTTTCTAAATCAGAAATTACATCAAGTTAGAGTGCTTTTACACGACCCCTAAGATCTGCTGGCCGCTTAAATTCTGACCAGAGATCTTGGGGGTTTGTCACTCTTCCTGTGTCCCCACCCCTCCGCACTCCCTGGCTCCTGTCTGCATGAGGGGAGGGAGAAAAAAAAAGGAGAAAAGAATGCAGGCTCACCTCCGTTCTGCCATCTGGCTCTGCTCCGGGAAGCATTCCAGTCTCTTAATATCTCTTAAAGGGGCGGGGGAGGGGCAAAAAAAACAACAAACACAAGGCGAGGAGAGCCCGGCACTCTCTCCTTTATATCCGCATCAGAAATTTTTCACCTCCGGAGAGCAGGTACTTGAAAAGTGCGCTGGAACACGTTTAGGTGGGCATGGTCGCACTTAATTTTTTTAAAACTCCGGAGCTTGTGGGAAAACAATTTTAAGCTCCAGATTTGGGAGCCATTTGCCTCGGATTTTAGGGGTCATATAAAAGCACCCTATATGAGTTCTCTGGGGATGGGGGGGCACACCATTCTGCTCTGCTTTGTGTGTGTGTGTGTGTGTGTGTATAGGCACATATATGTAAACCTGAAAACCTTGGGTTTTCTTTTAAGCTGCTGATTCATCCTCCTCGTGCTGCATGGATACTGCTGTTGCAGCATCGCTTTTCAGTCTAGTGCAGTGGTGGCGAACCTTCGGCACTCCAGATGTTTTGGACCACAACTCCCGCAGTCCTTTGTCATTGGCAATACAGGCTTGGAATTCTGGGAGTTGTAGTCCAAAACATCTTGAGTGCCGAAGGTTTGCCACCACTGGCCTAGTGGCTAAGATCAAGTGTAGTGCACAGGCATCTGCTGTTTCAGCTATATAGCCACACTCAAAATATTGAACTGCCTCTTATCATAAAGGAAGTCAGTAGTAAAGGGCATTCCCAGTATTCACTGAGCAGAGGCTCCTTTTGTTATTTTCTTCTTACAAATATTAAGCTTTCTTTATTGTTATACGGTCATAGAC
Organism: Phrynocephalus versicolor; assembly: GCA_023846285.1. Classification (NCBI taxonomy): domain Eukaryota; kingdom Metazoa; phylum Chordata; class Lepidosauria; order Squamata; family Agamidae; genus Phrynocephalus; species Phrynocephalus versicolor. The sequence goes on along the minus strand of JAHTLZ010000129.1, from coordinate 90,851,606 downwards.
CTGAATATTCATAAATAAACAGCATAATACAAACTACAAAAGTCATTAAAATATAGCCAAAATATTAATCAAGGTAAAAGACTTTTAGATGGAAAGACTGAGATGTTTAGATGGAATCAGATATTGAGACAGAAAGGCAGGATAGCACTTTCCTGATAAACAGGCCTTTCCATATTTATTATGTCCTTTTAATGTTCCTTTCAAGGTTTCAGTCATCTTTTTTTCACTGGAATCTTATTTGATCCAAATTTAGGATCTCTGACAAACCAGGAAGATTTTCTTTCATCTATAGATATCCCGTGTTTATGTCTATGATATATATAACACCATATGCATCTACCTCTGCTTCTAATTTCCTTCTTGTTGGTTCATAATTTGTTACTCTTAATTGATTATACAAGATTTGTATAATTATGTGTGTAAATAAGCTTCATTCTTGTATTTCTTCTGTAATTCAATTTGGGCAATTTTACATTTAAGAGCCTTGTGGCATTCTTAGTCTTTGTCCTGAACCTTTCACTTTCATCCAAGTGTTCCCCCAGGAAGGGAACAGATATCCTGTTCCAGGGTTTGGTTTGGTGTGGTATTTATATGCGGCCTATTCAGATACTAGTATTTGCTTATTGTTTACCTTGCTGGAGAGGCTTTTACTAGTGTTTATCACCAATTGGCACTGTATACAAGTTTATTTTTATATTTTTATTTCTTCCATTTATCTCCTGCTCCCATTAGTGTCAAGGCACTACTTTGGGTGGCTACAACAAATATAATTCAACAAAGAATAAAGATAAAAGCATTAAAAGCAACTGCAATATCACTATGTAGTTTTAAAGCTCTCTTTTTGGGGCACCTGTGTATTTGTGTGTGTGTCTGATTATTTCAGGAAGACAGTGACCCACCTGTGAATGAAAGCTTAAGCATTGAAAATACCCTGTGGGCTAGCACCGTCATCGCTTCAGGTAAGGACAATGGAATTATGTGTGAACTTCCAAGGGAGTATGTTAGCAATTTTTAAAAACTCTGTTGTAATTGAAATAATCATCTCTTGTCAATGGAAATTAGTTTTAGGAATGAAGCCCCCCCCCAAACACCATCAGGGAGTTTGAGCTGACATCTAATTACCTCTTTGGGCATTTAAAAAGGAGACCAGTGGAATTCCAATAACCATTTTAGCAAAGTGTCCACTCCTAGAAGGGCACTTAATTGTTGCTCATTATTGACATTTTAAATCTGTAACAGAAGAGATTTCCAATAAACTGTAAGTGGGAGAGATTGCCAAGTAAACAGGTTCAACTGCTACCATGAGTTTGTAGCTCCACAGGACAACATATTTTAAAAAACATGTCCAAATTACCATGCAGACAACTGTGATAGTGAGCACTAATATTGTATTTACTATTTTTGCTGTTTTTTGTTTTACTTTGTTTTGCTTTATTAGTTACATTTCATTTTGTTCTTTTATATTTTGTCTGCAAAAATATAAATAAAACGTGGAGAAAAAAGAAATCAAAGGGAAAAAAGTAAGGAGAGAGTTTTGCTTTGCTTTCCCCCTGTACAGAGAGTTAAGTCATCTTTCTCTTTCCTTCCATGTATGGGATGACATTTTTGTGTTGAGGCCAATTCCTTTGGGTAGTGGCTTACTTAAAGCCATATTGGGCTGGTATTTGTGTGTGTGTGTGTGTGTGTGTAACCAGCAGTAGACATCACTGCCACCCACTCCTTCCTTCCTTCCTTCCTTCCTTCCTGCTATCCCATTCTATGCTACATATTCTTCTTGCCCCCTTCCCCATTTAGTGGGCTGTTCCTTCCTTGAATGTACACATGTATTTGGCTTCTCTGGTTGTCTTTACAAAAAGCCTTGATCTCAGAAATATTTAATTACCATTTGTGTGTGTGCATGATTTATTGTCTGTTGAAAGTGTTGTTAGTCTGTGGAACTCCCTGCCACAGGATGTGGTGATGGCATCTGGCCTGGATGCCTTCAAAAGGGGTTTGGACAAATTCTTGGAGGAAAAGTCCATCACAGGTTACAAACCATGATGGAGATGTGTCATCTCCAGGCTTAAAACCAGGGTACTTCAAGGGTCAGATGCAGGGGAATGGTATCAGGAGACAGATATCTAGTCTCCTGTGCTCCCGGAGGCATTTGATAGGGCCACTTGTGAGATACAGGAAGCTGGACTAGATGGGCCTTTGGCCTGATCCAGCATGGCTCTTCTTATGTTCTTAAAGCTCTCTGAGAGTTTTAGCAATGAATGATGCCTCTGTGCCCAGTTAGACTTGCATTTCTGTTGGTTCCTTTCCCCCATCCCTTCCCTTCAGATCACCAAACAGCAACATGTATCTCTCACTTAAGCACACAAAGTAAAAGCAAAGCAAAGTGGTCTGCTTATATACCGCCCCATAATACATCAAGTAGTCTCTGGGCAGTTTACAGTTGTAATTATAGAATGCAGGCTACACATTCCCCCCACCGCAAGCTGGGTACTCATTTTACCGACCTTGGAAGGATGGAAGGCTGAGTGAACCTTGAACCTGCTACCTGCAATTGAACCCCAGGTCGTGAGCACAGTTTTACCTGCAGTACAGACATTTAACCACTGCACCACGAGGTTCTCAATGAAGGGATAACACGAATCAATCTACTTGCTAGGATTCCATACATAGTGGGAATGTCTTCCATATAGTCTTCATGAAGGTTGAGCCAGTGTGTTTGTCACAAACGACAAATGTACAGATGTCTTGGGGGTTTAGCCACAATTTCTGTCATTGTGGAGTGTGAGCCATGGTTAGAGTGTTGGAATCAGACTCGGGTGATTCAAATTCTCATCTTTGGATAGTATTCAGTTCATGTCTGTGATTCCTATCTCATAAGGTTCTCATATGGGTCAAGCAGGAAAGCAATATGCCCTTTTAGGCTCATGGAGAAGAGATGGGGAATGTATCTCACTGGCAGATTCTTGTTTATGAAATCAGATAGTGTGAACTGATTATAAAAGGTTGCAGCGTTCAGTTTGAAGCTCAGTTTAATTAAGTGGGCCTAGCCTTAACATCCTGACAAAATTATTTGTGGGGGGCCGTTTCCCCCCCTTTCTACTTATTCCCCCAGTTCTGAAAAACCCTACCTTGTGAAGAGTGTGACTGAGATGAAAAAGGAGCTTGTGTCTAATTTTGAGATTTGATCAGTGTTTCTGATAAAAAAAATTACCCACCCCATTTTTTGGGGGGTGGTTGTTTTTTGTTGTTAGTAAAAATGAAAAGTATGAAAACATGAGGACATTGTTATAAATGTTACTGCTGTGCATCACAAAGAACGTCCTTGGGATTTATTCATGTTCTCTTGAGACTGAGGAAGTGTGTTTTTGGCCCCAATACTCTTGATCTATTTTAAAAATCCCCAGAACAGCAAATTTACAGCACTGAATGCAATAACAAAGCCATGGTGTAAAAGAACCTGTAGGTGGTCTCATAATGCATAAGCTTAATAAGAAGTAATTCTCAGAAATGTTTTTCTGTTTTGAATGCAGAAAACTCTTTGTCTCTTACTTCTTACTCTTCTTACTCTTACTCTTTGATATACTGGATGTAGCAAAGTCTTACCATGGCTTTAAAAAGGGTAACGAGTGAGTGCTTGGGTCTGCCATTCATCTGCATATGTGCATGAGAAGAGACCTTTTTAAAAAAAAAAAAATAAGGAGACTGTTTCCCCCTGCAGTGTGTTAGTTGCCAGGGCTAATAAGACTGAACTGCTTCTCAATGGTCCAGGTAGTTATGCAGCTAATTTTCACCTGGTTAATCATTAGGTAGATGATCAGTCAGTACTGTATTATTCTGATGCAAGATTGTTGAGTTGCCGGGGTGACCAAAGTCAGAAGAGAACATAGGTGCCATGAGTGGCATGTGAAAACAAGCAGGGTTTTGGTTCATCAGAAGAATCAGAAGAGAGCTGAGAAAAGACCTTTACTGTCCCTCCAAAATATGTGTATCACTATCTATGTTTGCAGCAAGCACACACCCAAATAACACTGTCAGAATGGTCCTAAAGAGAAGGAAATCTGACAAAGCAGGCAAAAGCATATGAGGATTTTTGGATGTTCACCCTTTTCTTTCCCTTTGAGAGTCCATCTAGCCTCTGCAAACTACGTTTTGAGAACTATAGCTTATGGTCAGAGAAGACAAAGAAGCATGAATGGTAGGGTGGCAATTCACAAGACCAAGACCTTGAGTCTCAAAATCTAGGCATCTTCACTATTGTAACACTTTTGTTTCCTCAGGGACTGCTGTGGGAGTAGTTCTTTACACTGGTCGGGAACTGCGCAGTGTGATGAATACATCAAATCCACGGAATAAGGTAGGGCAGGCAGCAATAATACAGTGGGTTTAAAAGCTTTTTCTAGAAGCACAAATTACTAGACAGAGTACTTTGGGCACATTGTGAGATGACAAGTCTCACTGAGAAAGACAGTAACGCTAGGAAAAGCTGAAGGCAGCAGGTAATGAGGAAGATCAAATGTGAGATGTATTGACTGAATAAATGAAGCCACAGTTATGACTGTACAAGTCCTGAGCAGGATTGTTAATAGCAGGACCCTTTGCAGGTAATTAATTCATAGGGTCACCACAACTTGGAAGTGGTTTGATATAACAGCAACAAGATAAGAAGAGAGCTTTCTCTCTCCCCCCACCCCCCAAATTACTCACATGCAACCCTGGGTATACAGAACAAACTGTTGGAAAGTATCATTGTATATTGTGGTATATGTTTCTCCCACCAGCACATCAAAAACAATAAGCAAAGCGTGCCACTTATATACCACCCTGCAGCACTTAAAGCACTCTCTGGGCAGTTTACAATTCATTTATGCAGCCCCCCACCTCATTTTACCAACCTCTAAAGGATGGAAGGCTGAGTGAACCTTGAGCTTGCTATCTGGAGTTGAACCCAAGGTTGTGAGCACAGTTATGGCTGCAGTACAGCAGTGTACCTGCTGCACCAAAAGGCTCTTGCATCAGTATGTGTATAAGCAAGAGCACAGAGGGATTTTTAGCAAATTGTTGTAGAAGTCATAATAGCACCAAAAGAAAGACAGCTGTGACAACATGATACTGTACTGTATTGTTCAGAACATGTTGAGCAAATAGCTCCTTACTTACCAAGAGATCTCAGAGTCATGCAAAACCAAAAGAATGAAATGACTTTTAATGGGTGTGTAATGGGTTGCAAAAGTATGAAATAACTTGTAATGGGTGTGTTTCTGCTTCCTCCGCCTCCTCAGATTGGCCTCTTTGACTTGGAAGTGAACTGCCTCACCAAGATCCTCTTTGGGGCTTTGGTGGTGGTCTCCCTTGTGATGGTTGCTCTTCAACATTTTGCTGGCCGGTGGTACCTTCAGATCATCAGATTTCTCCTTCTTTTTTCAAATATCATTCCTATTAGGTAGGATGGTGTTTTCCTTGACCATTAAAGTAGTGTCATAATTTTGTTATGGTGTTCAGCTTTAGCTCTTGTATTTGGATTGCACCTAAGGGTCACACCCTTCTGCTCTATCTGGTCCTCTGTAGCAGTTCCACCTCAGCTTTTGAAGTGTACCATGATGTTTTGATTAGCAAGTTAACTAGGCATAGGTGGGACAGAGCAGCTATCAGGTGAATACACAGTTGATTGCAGAATCATTACTCAGTGAGTACTTAGGTAACAAGTGGATTACTACAACCCTTAGTCCTGTGCCTGGTGCTCTTTGATGCAGGGAATCCTTTCATCTAAATGATTGAAAACTGTATCCAGCTCTGGACACTGCACTGCATATTAAATAATCTTGGATATTGTATCCATTTTGCAACACTGATTGCATTTAAAGAAGTTTGCTGACCAACTGGGACCAGTTCAGAGGAGGGCAACAAGATTGATCAGGGGACTGGAACCAAGCCCTATGAGAAACAGTGAAAGAATTTGGCATATTTAGAATTGAGGGGGAAAAGACTGAGGAGAGATATAATAGCAGTTTTCAAATACTTGGGAGCATGAGAGCCATGTAAGGCACTCTGAGGTCTTGAGAAGAAAGTCAGAATACAAATATAACCATTTAATAATAATATGATTTGTTTTATTTGAACAAATTATATGAAGTTCAAGTTTTATGAATAAATATCATGGGTTATTTTTTTACAATGATTTTTTTAAAGGAACATTTTCTACGTATTGTTTCTTTAATAGCTTTCTGCCCATCTATGCTCTCTATACAGTTTGCGTGTGAATCTTGACATGGGGAAAATTGTTTATAGCTGGATGATCCGAAGGGACTCCAAAATTCCTGGCACTGTGGTTCGATCCAGCACAATCCCAGAGCAACTAGGAAGAATATCCTATTTACTTACAGATAAAACAGGTATAACTGCCTTGATTCATTCATTTATTTATCAATTCAATTTTAAAAATAATGAAAAAACTTTTTAAAGAGCAGGATAGAGGTCTTAGACATAAATAAAATATTTGAAGGAGTCAAGTTGGGCATTGACTATATGTGGTGCTGCATGTTTCAAAGGTACTGTTGGGGTAGACTTTACAGTACTTGGGATTTATATAGTCACTCATGCTATAATTCTTTTGCCTTATCCAAATAACTTCATGCACCACCACCCCGTGTGTGTGTGTGCGTGCGTGTGTGTGGTTACAGTTGTGACCGACTCTTCGTGACCCTATATCCATGGAGTTTTCTTGGCAGGAATACTGGAGTGGTTTGCCAGTTCCTGCTCCAGGTGCCTACAGCAGCTGGTATTCCCTGGTGGTCTCCCATCCAAGTACTAACCAGGCCCAACCCTGCTTAGCTTCTGAAATCAGGCAGTATCAGATGTGCTTAGGGCATCAAGGCTGCCCTCACGCAACCTTTAGGTACTATTTTCTTTTATTTGTAATCTTTTCATGTTTTCCCACCATTTCTTGGGACTTCTGCCCTTCCTCAGACAGTCCAGAGGTGGAGTAGCTACAGAATGGACAGCTTCCTCTTGGAATGCAACACGTATGCAATAGTAATTGTATAAACAGTTCCCTAATTGCACAGTGCAGTCCCTACAGAGTGGAACTATTGGTGTGATTACCAGCCTGTGTGTGTAGTTTTTTGTCAGAAGAATTCCGGCCAATGTCTTTCAGCTGTCTTTACTTTTGGCTAGGTTTTGGGGAGAGTTGGGACCTTTGAAGGCCAATGCCAGGACTGCTTCCAGCAGTATCATCTGATTGTGTAGTCTAGCAGTTGTAATTTTTCCAAGTTCTGGTCCAGAAGAAATTGTGGTCTCTACAAGCGCCATTTTTGAGCATAAATGAGGCATGTATTTTCTGGATATTTCCTTGCATTTTTTTTTTAAAAAAGGTCCCTACTAGTGAAAACTCTGGCATGTAAAGAAAACGGAATCTATGTTTTTGTAATACTAGTTGCTTCTTCCAAGAAGTCTTTAGCATGAAGGTTTATTGAAAAATAATCACCTTCTCGTATATGACCTCTGAGATGGTAGATACAAGCCAATGCATTACATCGTCTGAAATCAGTTCTATGGGTTTACCCAATCTCAATAAAATAAAATAAAATAAAATAAAATAAATAAAATAAAAAAAATCATGAAATAATAATAATGTTATCATGTCCTATCAAGTCAGTTCTTACTTCTGGGGACATTGTCAGGGCATTCTGTATAGATAATACTCAGAAGTGTTTCCCTTTTACTGGGGGTGCCCTGGGACTGTGTAGCTTGCCCAAGGCTACACAGGCTAGTTCTAGACACAGGAGGCATAGTAAGAATCAAACTCCCAGCTTCTGGGTCTGCAGCTAGATATCTGAACCCCTGAATTGTTCAGCCAGCTCCTATGAAAATGCCTCCATAAAAGCTGAATACCTTATGGTTTTTAAAGGTATTTGCATTGGAATTTAAAAACCTGCTGCTTATTTTCCATCAGGGCTACCTTTTCACCAACTCATATATTTTTTAAATTAACATAACAAATTAATTATGCATATATAGCAGCACTTGTATGTTTTTTAAACCCATGTGACCTTCCATAGGTCATTTAAAAGACTGCTTATGTGTTGGGGGTTTATACAAAGATTGTAAAAAACCTTCCGGTTACAGGCATCAATGTGCATATGTGTGTTTGTGTGAACATAACACACACATATATGCATGTACAGTCACAACTGTTTGGACTGCAATGACTAAGGGTATACTTCTGCAATCCTATACAGTAATTGGCTACATGGGACTAAGCCCCGTCGAACTCTATTAGACTTCTTTCTGAGTAACAATGTACAGGATTCAAAAGGAATGCATGCATTAAATGCCACGTTTCCTAAATCACATGGCACTTTAATATTAATTTTGATACCTGTATGAGTGGCTTAATTGAATTGCCGCATGATTTAGGAAACAGACATTTGATTACACATACATCTGCAGCATTTTGATTTACTTTTGTATTTTAAAGCTGTGTTCTGCTTATATACCACCCCATAGTGCTTAAAGCACTCTTTGGACTGTTTACAATTTAATTATCCAGACTACACATTCCAGCTGTTCTCATTTTACCAACCTCTGAAATATAGAAGGCTGAGTGAACCACGAGCCAGTTGCCCTCGATTGAACCACAGGCAGTGAGCACAGTTATGACTGCAGTACAGCTTTTAAAACCACTTTAAAAGTGTTTAATGGGCCATTCCCATGGCTTCAGAGACTAGGACACAAGGCAATGGTCTCAAACTAGAGGAAAAGAGATTCAATTTCAACATTAGTAAGAACTTCATGCCAGTTAGTGCTGTCCAGCAGTGGAATATGCTGCCACGGAGGGTGGTGGAGCCTCCTTCTTTGGAGGTTTTTAAGCAGAGGCTGGATGGCCATCTATCGGATTCGGGAGCACTGTGATGGGGGTTCCTGCATGGCAGGGGGTTGGACTAGATGGCCCTTGAGGTCTCTTCCAGCTCTATGATTGTATGATTTGTGCTTCTGGCTCCAGTTTGGGAAAACAAAAGTGTCTTTCAGAATAATTCTGAAATTATATACATAAAACAATGTTTTCAAATTATTCATTACCATTGGTTATACAACCTTAGTCTGCGTTCTTATAGCCATTTCTCTGGTAGCTGGTCCTATAGATCTCAAAATTACTTCCAATTTCACATGGGTAGGATCCCACACTCAACCTATTTGTATACTGAGATTTCTCCCTGTCTTTGTTTCATCCTCAGTTTACAAATAAGAAAATGTTTGTTGTGTTGTGCCCTTTCTGGCTGTTCTCAGCTTGAAAGTAGGAATAAAAAAAGAGAAAGCACGCCTCTGCCCAGCTGCCCTTCTTTAAACTATAATTTGTAATTCTGTTCTTCTAGGGACTCTCACACAGAATGAAATGGTTTTCAAACGCCTTCATCTTGGAACAGTGTCCTATGGAGTGGATTCTATGGATGAAGTTCAGAGCCACATATTTAGCATTTATACCCAGGTGAGTTTGACAGTGTTATCAGAATGCATAATCAGGGTTGTGTCCCCCCCCCCCCAAAAAAAAAAAATTAACCAGCTTTCTTGAAACTTGCTGGTCCAATCCTATTGATTTTTGTGTAAGTTTTATTATGCAGCTCGTTGCAGCTAATTGTGACTAATAATCAAGGTGCCTTGGCACTTTCTCAGTAGGATTCTGGTGTCTGTTTTTCCTCAAACATAGCATTTTGTGCCACAGCCTACAGTGTTTTTGAAATGGTGGGACATTTCTGAAGAAATCTGTGATTATAATAATTATGGCCTGAGGAGAGAAACTGAAGAAGAGGAATCTTCTGTAAACATAAACGAATCAAAGTTTTCTAAAGTGGGGTATAACACAAATAGCTTTTTGGATCCCAGGTGTTTTATTAAGTTAATCAGGCTTCCCCCACTATGCTTTATCCTGTGAGGGATGGCATTAGAGAAAATGTGTCTGATTCAAGATGACCTAGTGTGTTTTAGGACTTGATGGGTCTAGGACATGGAGCTCCCAAGGCACTTGTTATTGCACTACATTGGCTTACATTGCTTGTGAGTGTGAAAACAAAATCAGCATGTCACTTCCTTGTGGGTTGTGATGCTTCTGTGATACATGTCAAAACTGCCTCCATTTGAGGACAGATACAAAACTCGATCAAACCTCAAGTTTTAAATAATAATGCTTTATTTAATATGAAGCAACTGATGCTGATGCTTAGAAATGGTAAGGGGAGCTTCCTTTTATAAGTTTAAATATAATTAAAAGGTTAGATTCTTTGGTAATTGGAAGCATTTGCTGGCCATGATTCATTTAAACTGTAGTTCTGATTCATTGCTCTAATTATTGGTACCATGCTATGCCCTTTGACCTGGAAGTGAAACTTTTGTCCTCTTGACATAAGAGGTTAACGGAGCAGGAAACTAGATGGTTATATGTCCCCCCTGTGACCAGCATAATTTAGTAATTGTAAAATTACCTGGAAGGCCTGATGGGGACTCTAAAAATAGTATTTAAAAAAATCAAACCAAGAGTTTTCTTCCTCCAGGTCAGCCCATCTGTTTTGTTTTTCTCAGTGATCGTGTATTTATGAATATAAAATTTGGTTCATTCAAAAAGTTCATTTTCTTTTAGAGTTAAACGATGTCATGGGTCATGATCTGGAAACAGATTTATAGGGCAGAACATGGCCACAATAGTCTTTCTAACCAGCCAGGAAGATTTAATATGGATGTTGGCCATTTCCCTTTATTGTTCTAAGTTGGGATGGAGTGTGGTAGCTTTCTAGATGGTTGCTGAAGTCTGTCTTCTGTCAGCCCCGAGCACCAAACAACGGGTAGATGTCCTTCCTGGGTCCAACAACATCTGGAAGTCCACAGGCAGAAGATAGAATGGGGCCTATGGGTTGGTCTCTCAGTGACTTGCAGCAGAGGGGCAATGGACTCACCATTTAATACAGTGGTCCCCCACCATTTCGCGGTTCATATACTACGCTCCCGGTATATTGCGAGGTGAGCTGCTTGAGCCTGTTTGAGGCCTCCTGTGCTTACCCCAGACCTGGTGCTGCCCTGAACAGGCCTCCAATGGGCTTCCCGGGCCTATCGGAGGCCCCAGAAGTGGTTTCTGGCAAACCAGAAGTGACTTCCGGATCACCAGAAACCACTTCTAGGGCCTCCAACAGGCCTGGGAAGCCTGTTGGAGGCCCGTTCAGAGCAGCGCCAGGCCTCAGGTAAGTGTAGGAGGCCCCAGAGAGGCCCTCCAGTCCCGACTCGACCCAGCACCTGCATATCACGGATTTTCAATTATCGCGGGTCAGGTCAGGTCTCTAACCCCCGCGATAGGTGGGGGATTACTGTAACAGCAAATTTGGTGGCGGCAGCAAGGAAAGGGGGCTGTTTCTCTAAATTAAGTATTTAAAACAAAAATAGTTTTGAGTGGAAACCTAGACGATATTTTATGAAAAGGGTCAGTAGTGAAAATCAATTCCTGAGATCCACAAGTGTTCCTTTACTTTTGCTTAATAATTTATTTCTTTATTAATTTATATTCCATTTTCCAGCAGAGAATGGCAGCAGCTGTTGGGGAGGGGAGGGGAGTTCTTATCAAGACCCAAAAGTCTTCCTCCCTAGCTTTGAGTAATTGTTTATTAACTGTTTTTTTCAGCATGCAAACATTTGAAAATGGTCTTCTACGATCTGTGGTTTGGTCTGGAATGGAGAGGAGGTTGTTGGATTTGGATACAAGTCTGAATTCAAATCCTCGGTCTACTATATAGTCACATTCCTACTCAACCATGGTTTTACTCCATGAAGTTGTGAATGCCTTTAGTTTCCCCTGCTTTAGCTGGGCGTTCATGGCCTACCTTACAGTGTTGTTATGAAAAAAATAGTGAAACAGCATACAGTGTTGTAACCATATGCTGAAATAGATGTTTGTATTAAATGTTAGCTACTGGTGTTAACTGCACTGTATGCTTTAATGCTTATTCCCCAAATCTCTCTCAAATAATGGCGTACCATCCGTCCAAATGCAGCACTTCAAGTCTCTTTGATTTCAGTCGGAATGTACAGCTTGTACGTTTCTCTCAATTTAAATTGAAAGGGAAAAATTACATTTTTATTTATTATTTGGGAAAGGGTTGGGCCCAGTTACGGCAGTGGTGCATTCATCACCTGACCATTAAGTCAAAGCAAAACAGAATGGCTACACATTTGTGGCTGTGTAACAAAGTCTTCAGATGGATGTGGATCATTTCATGTTACTCTTAAGTGTTCTGGGCTGTATATTGTCCCTCACTGTTGTAAAGCCACCTTGGGTCCTTTTCTAAGGAGAAAGGTGGCGTAAAAACATTCAAAATAATAAATAAATAAATCAGTAGAATTTGAAGGTAGTTATTTATGGATGGTTTGTTCCTCTAGGAAAGATTTTAGAAATGGTGGCAGTCGTTGATAACAGAACAGTGCATCTTAAGGCAGGGGCACTGGTGCTTCCAGAGGCTGACATGAGGTTAATTTTGACAAACTGCAGCACATTTTCTATCACCAATTTCCAATTTTCTGATTGCTGAAATTTATAGGGACCTTTCCCTACATCTCGAGCCTCTCCCCGGTAAATATAATGGAAACAAAATTTCCCTGATAAAAGCAGTTGTGTTTTTCTCTCCTTCTTTTTCCTTAGCAGTCTCATGAACCACCTGCTTCAAAAGGCCCTGCCCTGGCTACCAAAGTCCGTAAAACCTTAAGCAGCCGTGTCCATGAAGCGGTGAAAGCCATTGCTCTCTGCCACAATGTAACTCCTGTCTATGAATCCAATGGAGTCACAGATCAAGCAGAGGCAGAGAAGCACTATGAAGATTCTTGCAGAGTATACCAAGCTGCTAGTCCTGATGAGGTAACATATGCCTTAAAATGCTTAGGATTCCTGTTTTCCAGGCGCAGTTGTTGATCTTCAGTGGGAAAAAGGAGAGTAGGGATCCTGTACATAAATGTTATATTCAGACTGTATCTGCAGCAGAAACATTGTAAGGAGATCCAGAAGTTCAGTCATGGAAACTTCCAGATGACCTCACCCGGATGCCTGAGAATCTTCATATACATATTATTAGGTGATATAACCACACTAGAACATTTCCTGCCTACACCATCCATAAGGATCAAAAAGTACCTTATAATTTAGAGTCAGGCAAACTCCAGGGGGTGGCCACTAGACCTACTGTATACTGCACTACCTCAAAATGCATCTGAAAGTGACCCCTAATCAACAGAGGGGCAGAAAAAGGCATTTTGCAGGTCTGATTTATCCTAACGTTACTGTTCTGGGAGGATTCTTGTACTATTCCCACATCAATTAAAAATAACTGGAGTTTTTTTTTTTTTTTTAATGCAAGTGCACAATCCAGACTGGGAGTGAATCCTACTAATAAAAACCACAAATGTCAGTGACATTGTGTTAGTACAGTGTGCTAAAGTGTTGATTCCTTTCTGGAGTGACAAGGGTCTGCCTGGCTGATTTGATTCAGTCAGCATGTCCTGACTCTAAAAATATGTCTTAAATATTGCCTTATGTTATCTCCATCCGACAACAGATGACTTCTAAAAAGGAGCTGGATGTTCAGTGACACCTTCAGTGGAAGGAGAGATCCTGTTAAACAGCTACTCCTTTGGGAGAAATGTATGAAAGGGCTGCTTCACCGGCATCCCAACTCAGGCCTTTGAAATCTTATAGCGATAAAATATTGAGCCAGGAAGGTCAATTTATGCCCCCCCCAAAAAAAAATATCGGAGGGAAAACCTTGGAGGTATTCTCCACCCCCGCAGCTCTCTTTCTCCACTTCTGAAACGGCGAGGGTAATTTCTACCAGTTGGCACAGGTTTCATTTCCTGAAACACAAAGCAGGACTTCCTAGATTTGTTTCCTGTGTTCATTCCTGGCCAAAGAGTCTTGAAAGCATCTTTATTGAGAGATCAGTTACAGCCTCTGGGGCTCTGTGATCCTGTCAGGTTGAAGCCATACAGTAACTGAGGGGAAATGTAATAGGTAGAATCTGATCAGAGATAACTTGCCCGGGAGGATTTGTGGGCCAAGTGGCCTTTAACCTTTCTGACACGTTGCTGCTTCCCGGGATGTGGAAGAATGTACGGATCAAATGCGTTACCAGCCGTGTTCCACGTGAGGCCAAGGAGGCATTGGAACATTGGCTAATAATAAACAGCTCTCTCTCTCTCTCTCTCTCTCTCTCTCTCCCCCCCCATCCCTCGCCCTGCCATTTCTCTTCTTTCTAACTGGGAAGCAGTGTTAGCTGCCAACCATACCCTACTCCCATTGCTTGCTGGTTTCATTAGTTGAATGGGTAAACATTCAGCTCGATGAGCTAAGAAGCGAGTGAAGTGTTATTCAAAAAATGCATGGAATGTAGCAAAGATTTTTTATTTTACGAGCTTCAAGTCCCGGGTGCAAGCTTGGGGCAGGTTTGCAGAGCCTACTCTTCTCTTGAGGGGACTTGGTTAGGAAGCAGTTTTGTTGTTGTTTTTAAAACTGAGCATTTGTTGATAAATATTTACACAGGTTGAACACAGGAAGGCAGGCACAGAGAAGCAGTGTCAGGCCTAAAGCAGCATTAGTCTTTTAAAATGACAGTACGACTGCTTATTGTTAATGGGTGCAAAAAAGTCCCTAAAGTGTATGATTCCTACAACTTGGATTCCATACAGCATTCATAATTTGCTGGCCAGGATGGATGGTAGCCATACTGGTGGACAGATTCTGGGAGAACAAGGTAAAAAATAAAGCAAGCCAGCAAATAAACAAACAAACCTACTAAAGGCTGTAATTTTCCTACACAAATATAGGTAGCATTTTCTCTTTGATTAACATCCAAAATTTTCTTTTCAAGTCCTATCTGGGTAGGGGGGGCATACCATCCCTTGCTAACAGTAGTAATTCAAACAACAGAGTGTGAAGCAATTTGCATATAGCCTAAGTAGCCTAAACATTGAGAATGTAGGTTTCCTATATTTTTATTTGGAAGCAAAGGCTAAGCGATATTGACCTGGCAGAGGTCATTCAGGTTTAAGAATAGGAAGGGTTTTTAGATTAAAGTCTTATTTTCTGCATTGCCTTTAGTTGCCAAAAGCAGAAAGGAAGGACATCATCCTGTTAGGATGGACCATACCCCAGATTACATTCAGGGAAGTCAAAGTGTCTGTTTAGCAAGAGGCCAGTTATGTGCCAGCCAGGAACATACCCACAGGCATGCTACCATTAATCAAATAGCTGTGTGCCTGGGGAGTATGGACAAGAGAGTAGCCAATTATAAGTATTTTCCTTTTGTCAGGTAGGACAAACAGAAGAGTTACCGTCTGCCTTGCATTGGACTCCTACAATATATCTTAGGTCTGGGCATTCCTATGTGGTGGGAATTTAAAACATGAAAATGGCATCCTGGGGAAAGCTCAGGAATCAGCAAGAAGTCAAAGAATTTTTTTTTTGGGGGCGGGTGTTACTTATTAATCTGCGATGGGGAAGAGTTGTGATTGTTAGGTATGGAAGGTTATGAAGATAACTGCTTCACAGTGCTGCCTCAATGCCCTAAGCACATCCAATCTCGCCTGATTTCGGAAGCTAAGTAGGGTCGCCCCTGGTTAGTACTTGGATGGGAGACCACCAGAGAATACCAGGTGCTGTAGCGCCTGGAGTAGGAACTGGCAAACCGCTCCAGTGTTCCTGCCAAGAAAACTCCATGGACATGGGGTCATGAAGAGTTGGTCACGACTGTAACGACACAACACACACACACACACATACAAAATGGTTCATAGAAGTTTGGGGTCAAGAAGTGCAGAACCAAAAGTTTATGCTTGTTTTCAGAACACGGGCATTATATCCACATTGAATAATATACTGGCCTATTTTTATACTGGACAGTGGGCAGAGATTGCTCACTGAGACAGTCTTTTGTTGCTTGGCGGCAAAACCTGAAAGTAATACAAGCCTCCATTATGAAAAGTAGTTGCCCTGCCTGACTTCCAGACCATGGAATTTGCCTTGCCACAAATGCATGTATGTTTTGCCTCTTTGGGAAGGAAAATCATTCCAGCAGTAGCCAGTTCCGATCCAGCCCCAGCGTGTCACTGAAGGAATACAGGCACTCTCTATGACACAATGGGCACTTCTTAGCAGCAGCGAGAGCCAATGAATTCAGCGGGGGAAGTGTACAGTTAACACAGCAAATAATGTTGTTTTATGCTTCTCCCACTTCCCTTCCCCTGCCTCTCTCCTGTTCCATTTGCGTGACCTCTGAACCGCCCATCCCTGCCGGCAATCTGACCTTTGACCTTTTCTTGTGTTTAGGTGGCCCTGGTACAGTGGACGGAAAGTGTAGGCTTAACACTGGTTGGCAGGGACCAGTCTTCTGTGCAGCTGAGGACCCCTGGTGGTCACATCTTAAACTACACCATCCTCCAAATCTTCCCCTTTACCTACGAAAGTAAACGAATGGGCATCATCGTTCGGGTGAGTGTTACTAAAATGCACACCAGTCAGTGATGGTGTCTATCAAGCTGTCTGGCAAAAGCATGCCTAATAGCTCCTAAGGTATAAGAGAAACACCTCTTATTTCACCAAAGGTTAGGTTGTGGTGTTGCACAGTGTATAGTACCCACAACGTGGGTGGATGCATATAATCTTTTCATTGTGCGAGTTGTGTGAAGTTCCATGGTTATTTTTTTTTCATAGAAGGATGCTCAGGTGCACAGTATTATTATAGCCCCTGCACAGAATAACCTGTTCTGCAAGGATTCATGGGGGGAAAAGAACAAGTTATGCAGGATGATCACAGGTCCAATGCAGAAGGCCATTTCTTGTGTGCAGAATTCAGCCAGAAAGAGTATCAAGCTGTGTAGAAATTGACAAATCACTGAGCGCAAGACATTTTTCAAGCCCATGTCACGTCCTTGTGGCTTTATGTTCAGCAGTTGATTCAGCAAGCTTACACAAGTTGGGAGTAACAGTTGTTTTTGTGTATATTTATGTTTGTTTTCCTTGAACATTAAGATTCAACAGCCAGAGCTTAATGCAAAAGAATTTAAAAAATCTGGGCCCAGAACTAAAGTGAGTTCATAGTTCTCCTGTATGTATAGTAGGACCCCACTATCTGCTGGGGATTGGTTCCAGACCTTCCCGTGGATAATGAAAACTGTGGATAAAAATGGTTTTGTGATAGTAGCTTGCTTTATAGCTGCTGCTTTATGACAGTAGCTTGCTTTACAGCTGCTGTTTCTGACAGTAGCTTGCCTTATGGCTGATATTTTACGACAGGAGCTTGATTTACAGCTGCTGTTTTTGATAGTAGTTTGCTTTGCGGCTGCTGAATTATGTATTTCATTTTTTCCTTTGCCAGCCGTGGATAACTGAATCAGTGGATAATGAATCAGTGGATACAGGGGCCCTACACTGTAAATTCCTTTTCTGTTGTCCCCATTACACCATATCTGACCCTCAAAGCTTTCTTTAGTACAGTACAGTTTAGAGGTGTAGAGGAGGTCCTTTTTATTATACAGTTGGGAGTCAGGAATCCTTGCAAATTAGCATGGATCAGTGAGCCTATGGCACAGTGGTTTGATTATTTGCTACATGCTCAGTTTCTGTCGTGGTCCAGGCCGCCCCCTTGCCCCCATCCCCACTTTTTTAAAAAAGAAACAGTGATTGTATAGTATGAAGAGTTGAGAAGCCCTGCTCCACTGTTAAGAAATCTTCCACTTAGCTTGCTTAGATGGTTGCCTACAAAAAGCTTTTAATGGTGATGCCGTGGAGGTTGGCAACTGCTGGGTTAGGTAAGAATGAGACAAACAAGAGCAAAGGCTATCCCTGCCTCCGTGTCTCCATCAGTCGCCAGCGCCTCACTCTGTGGAAAGAAGAGGTGTCCCGTCAGAAGCAGCAATTGTCCATAAACACAAGTGCAAAAGAGACTATTGCCCAGATTAGCAACAAAGTATTCAGAGTCTAGATTTTAAAACCATGCAAGGTAGTCAGCAAGCCATAATTCGTGTTACTCAGATAAGAACAATCGGGACCATGGGGGTTCCTGCATGGCAGGGGGTTGGACTGGATGGCCCTTGGGGTCTCTTCCAACTCTATGATTCTATGATTCTATGACCAGGTAGTCAGTAGTGGTGATCAACAGGCAGGAGTTCAAAGCAATGTGATGCAAGGAGAATTAGAGCAAAATATAATGCTATTGCATGTATTACTTCCATTGCCACCCCAGCCCCGAAATAAAGAGATGAGACAAGAATTGTGGAGTTCAAATTGGGCCACAATTTATTGATTAACTGTATTAAATGAACTGTAAAGGACAAAAACAAAGGGGGGAGCTCAAAATAGTGCATGTGGCATGAATTACAGGGTCTAATTAAATTTAGGAAGGTGCTGTTCAATAACACAGCACCCATCCCAAAGAAACAATCTGGTCAGCCCTCATCTAACCTCTAGGGACCAATTTTAACACTCGAACTAATATTCTTAATGTCCTAGAATATTAATATTGAGGGCTGCCAGTTAAATTACGAAAACTCAACTTTCTAATACTGACTGATTTGGGTTGCCATTTGCACTAACTGCCAATTGTGAAGGCCATACCTCACCTATGGAGAATGAGAGGGGTGGAAACTTACTGCCACTCTTGGCCAATCTGAGTAGCAGTGAGCCAAAAGAACTGGAGCATCCAAAAGAACCAACAAGTCAAAAGAGACAAAGACTCAGGATGGTAAGGAAAAAAGATTCTTTATTGAAGCAAAAGCTCAACGTGTTTTGGCTGAGGAAGCCTTCTTCAGGGGCTATGTTTAACACAGAAAGTATCACATATAATCTTGAAACAACATTGCTACTTGTCAGCATTGAAGTAGGAACGTTGTTTCAAGATTATATGTGATACTTTCTGTGTTAAACATAGCCCCTGAAGAAGGCTTCCTCAGCCAAAACACGTTGAGCTTTTGCTTCAATAAAGAATCTTTTTTGCTTAGCATCCTGACACTTTGTCTCTTTTGACTTGTTGGTTCGATCTGAGGACTAGTCAAAAATTCCCATGGGGCCCTGATGCGACCAGCTAATCTCATTCTCCTAATTGGCTGGGTGAGAGAGAGAACAACAGTAGGCAAAAGAGGCAGGGAAACCTTCACCATAGCCTTATATAGGCTCCCAGCCTTTTGGACCGTGGGGTACACAATTTGAATGTCGTGTCCGGTGCAGGGAGGCAAAGAGTTCCATCCCAGCGCTAAACAGCTGTTCTGGAACAGCCAGCAGCCTCGTTTTTGCCTAGGATGGTTGCGTTTATTGGCCCTAGCCTTGCACCCCTCTTTGCTTCAGCTGGCTTCACATAGTAATTGGCCTCCAAAAAGGTCCTATGCTGCTTTTGTTTGTGTTATGTTGTTGCAGCAGAGAGTCTCGTGGTGCAGTGGTTAAATGCCTGTATTGCAGGTAAAACTGTGCTCACGACCTGGGGTTTGATCTCAGGTAGCAGGCTCAAGGTTCACTCAGCCTTCCATCCTTCCGAGGTCGGTAAAATGAGTAGCCAGCTTGCTGGGGGTGGGAGCAATGTGTAGCCTGCATTACGGTAATTAAAACTGTATACCTCCCAGAGATTACTTGAAGTGGTATGGGGCGGAATATAAGCAGAGCATTTTGCTTTTTCCTGTTCTGGCACCCTAAAAGTCACCAGCACTCTCTAGGGCCAGTAGGTTTTTCAGTCCATTAAATTGTTGTTGCCTTTGGAAGGGACTTAGGTCTTCCTTGGCAAGGCAAGAGCTGGTGTTGCCTCTGTGACTTATGCCTCTGGGTGAGAGAAGACAAGTTCTTCATCAGCCTTTGTTTCCTTCTTCTGAGTGGGGGTCAGTCTCACCTTGGATGCTTTTACATGACCCCTAAGATCTGCTGGCAACTTAAATTTGGAGCAGAGTTCTTGGGGGTTTGCTCCTCTTGCTGTGTTCCCACCCCTCAACACTCCATTGCTCCTGTCTGCATGAGGGGAGGGAGAAAAAAAGGGAGAAAATAATGCAGGCTCACCTCTGCTCTGCTGTCCGGAGCCTCCCCAGGAAGCATTCCAGTCTCTTAAAGGGGGAGCAAAAAACAACAAACAGTAGGCGAGGACAGCCCGGCACTCACTGCTTTGCAATCCGCATCAGAAATGTTTCACCTTCGGAGACCAGGTACTTGGAAAATGTGCTGGGATGCGCTTAGATGGGCGTGGTCGTACTTAATTTTTTTAAAAGTCCGGAGCTGGTGGGAAAACAACTTTAAGCTCCGCATCTGGGAGCCCTTTGCCTCGGATTTTAGGGGTCGTGTAAAAGCGCCCCTCGATTCTCTGAAAAGGACTGTGTGGGCATGACAAAGGCCTCCCTGATGCACTGAGAGGCAGGCTTATATTGAAGCAACTGCAAGTAGAAACTCTCTTTAGGACCCTGTTTCTTAGTACATGAAAGTCAGATGAGGCTAGTTGGCATAACTCCATACCCCTTACTTGTGCTTGTATACTCTGCTTGGCCAGGGCATCTGAACAGGGCTGTGTTCGCTTGATAACCTCAAGAGAATCCATTAGTGCTGCATAATAGGCAAAACTGCATCGTCCACCAAAATTTACCCAACTAAGAAAGGAAACTAGGTTTGTAGCACCTCATAGTGGTGATGCTGTTGGTATGTTTTCCCCTCCCCCGCACTTCTGTGCATCTACCATCCAAAAAGAACTTTGAGACATTTATTTCTCTAAGCTATCAGTGTATGTTTCTTTCTGTGGTGGGAGGACAGGGACAGGGGAGTGGTGTAAAAAGATAACATAAGAACATAAGAACATAAGAAGAGCCATGCTGGATCAGGCCAAAGGCCCATCTAGTCCAGCTTCCTGTATCTCACAGTGGCCCCACCAAATGCATTTGGGAGCGCACAAGACTAGATACCTGTTGCATCTGGCCGTTGAAGTACCATGGTTTTAAGCCTGGAGATTACACATCTCCATCATGGTTTGTAACCTGTGATGGACTTTTCCTCCAGGAATCTGTCCAAACCCCTGTGGAAGGCATCCAGGCCAGACGCCATCACCACATCCTGTGGTAGGGAGTTCCACAGACTAACAACATGCCGGGTTAAAAAATATTTTCTTTTGTCTGTTCTCACTCTCCCAACCCTCAGTTTGAGTGGCTGTCCCTTAGTTCTGGTATTTTGTGAGAGGGAGAAGAGCGTCCCTCTATCCACTTTACTCATGCCCTGCATCATTCTGTATGTCTCAATCATATCCCCCCTCAGGTGCCTTTTTTCCAGACTAAAGAGCCCCAAATGTTTTAGCCTTTCCTCATAAGGGAGGTGCCCCAGCCCAGTAAAGTTGTACCCTTCTGTTTTGTTCAATAGAGTGAAACATCAAGGCAGAGAGTAGGTAGTCCAGTTACTCTGTTCCACACATTTTTCCACATTCAGGATCATTTTTAAATGGCTGGTGATTAAAATGTGTCTTATTTTTTTAATGGTGATGGTGGTGTGAAAGCTCCAAAAAGCCCTTTCCACAGTCTCTGTCTATAAATATAGTATAATTTGTTCACTGTTTATCAGAAAAAAATAACAGACATTCCCTCTTTTGGGTTTACAAAGTCTTACTGGCGAAACGAGAGGAACTTGAGATGGATCTCAATTTCTTAGATATCTAGTTCAAGAGGTTCCATTGTAGCAAACCGGTGAAGCATTTGGTTGCCATTGTCTCTGTTAGTAAGAAGGCAGTTTTCTGTGGAACCACAAACTTTCCATTCTCTCTCTCTCTCTCTCTCTCTCTCTCTCTCTCTCTCTCTCTCTGTATCTATTTCTTTCTGAGTAATTAAAAAAGAGTATGTTTTCTTTGCAACTCAGAGAGTGCTATTGTTGTGTGTCAGGTGGGAGGGCGGAGGAAGCCTTTGAACCTGAGCCAAAATCAGACCATGGTGGAAAAAGATGTGGTTGAGAAACAATACGACTGGCAAATCTTTCTGCAGATTTTGACTTGTAACCGTGCCATAACATGGGAACGTGCTAACCTCTTGCTGAACCCGGTGAAAGGAAATGACTAATGCAAGGAGATAGTTGATATATTATTTATATTGGACAAAAGATCTAAACTCTCTTAAAGTTAGTTCTGCACCACAGGAAGTGGAGTTTTTCTCCCTTTCCTACCAAAAAGTTGTTAAAATGTTTCTTAACAGTTTAAACCATTTAATATGCAAGCCTTTATCTTAAGTGATGCTAGATAGCTTTCCTTTCCTTAGGGTATGTTTCTGCCCTATGTTGCTTATTTCTAATTTGAAATGGGAAGTTTGCCATCACATATGGACAACTGATCCCTGTGTAGAGGAAGAGCTAAACCCACATAAGAAAGTCAACAAAAGACATGGACTACATGAGTTTAAATACATCTATAACTCCATTGATTTCAGCGACACCGTGCATGTTTAACTCTGGGTTTGCTTTTGGAAGACCTCCTGAGATACTTCAAGAAGATGACTAAAGAGTTTCTCAGTCGTCTCTTCAAAACCAACTTTAGACGAAAAGGAACTGTCAAGGTGGTGCTTCAGTGTAGGCTATAGGGTTGTATTGATTCCAGTGTCATAAGTGTGTACATTGGGAGAAATTATGTAACAGCAAAGCATCTACATCGACCTGGTGCTGAGTACAAGATCATCATCTAGACTGTTTGTAGTTATATTACCATCAGGTTGCCTGAGCTCTGATATAGGATGACCCTTACATGGTACTAAAGATATGAAAAATGTTTATCATTGGAACCCTCACCCAACCCCCGTTAGCTTCCATAGCTCCACAGGGACTTGACCCCAGGTCTCCTAAATCCTATTCCAATGCTCTATTGGCTGCAGTGGCTCTCAAGAAATTTTGTATTTTGTATTAAATTCCACCCAACTGGCACCACTTTGCTTTCCTTCCCAGACCAGTTTTTCTTTTCCTTTCCTGACTGCTCTAAGCCTCTTTTTCTGTCTCATTGGTTTATTCTAAGTTGCTACATGTAACTGCAGTATATCTGTCTGTTTGTGTTCCTGTCCGTATTTAACTCTACTTAGTACCATATTTTAATGTCTATAAGACACCCCCATGTATAAGATGATCCCACTTTTCCAACTCAGAATTACAGTTTTGCAACCATACAGTTCTCTCCTTGGCTTACTTCTGTGTATAAGACAACCCTCAATTTTAAGCCTAACAATTTTAGACAAAAATATGGTCTTATACATGGGGAAATGCTGTATTTGTTCATTGATGTATTTTTTGTTTAGAGGTTTTAGGCTGCTAGCCTTGGAATGCTGGTGAGGAACTGCAGTTGCGGGGTATAGATTAAAGATGTACTGTACATGTTGTGCGACCTATTGTAATATTCATACTTACAGAAATCCCCCAACCCTGTTGTTCCTTTCAGGATGAGTCTACAGGGGAAATAACATTTTACATGAAAGGGGCTGATGTGGTTATGGCTGGCATTGTTCAGTATAACGACTGGCTCGAGGAAGAGGTAAGAAGCAACCTGCCCAGGGTCAAGTCTGCTTTGACTTCTTAAATAGCTTTCCCAGTCCAAGACTGGCTGGCTCAGCTGCTGGTAGGGTGTCTATTTATTTACAGTGGACCTTCGTATAACACACGGTTTGTATAATATAAAATCTGTACAACATAAAAAATTCCGGAGATAGGGGAAATTAGCTTAACAGAATCGCCTATGGGGCGAATCCGTGCAACATAAAAATGGTCGCGATTAGGGATTACTCTGTTTTCAATGCATTCCGATGGGAAATTTGTATAAAGGAAAATTTGCTTAACATAATTTCATTTCGAACGAATTAATTCCTTTATACAAGGATTTTTATATCGCCCATCTGGCAACAAGGCCACTCTGGGCAGTTTGCAAACATTATGGCAACAGTACAAAAGGGCAATCAAGAACTAAAATCAGTTGATCAGAACTGATGACAATTTTTTTTAAAAAAAAAAAAACGCAACTGAATCCAACCAAGAAATCCAACGGCACAATCCTTGAGAGGAATACTGTCCTTTTGAAGGTTTCTTCCATTAAAAGGCCTGTTCAGTGTGAGTCTGATTAAAAGATCTAAAAAGAAAAAAAGCCAAGGAAAGGAGATCAAAAGGGCCAAGTTCTCCCTCTACAGTGAACATCTGGACAACACGCTCCCCGGGCCCTCCAATTGCCTGGTCAGTTTTCCCTACTCAAATGAGATGTGCTGTGTTTCTGCTTACAGTAAATGACCAAATAGTTTTGAATTTTGTCTCTCTACATATAAATCAATATACAGTGGTACCTCTTAAAATGAATTTAAATTGTTCTACAGGTCAATTTAAGAAAGTTTTGTCTTACAAAATGCAGTTTCCCCTAGAAATGCACTGAAAATGGTTTAATCTGTTCCAGAGGCTATGGGTCACTTCGTTTTGCGAACATTTTGTCTTACGAAACGCAGATTCCCATAGGAATGCATTGGGAACAGATTAATCCATTCCGGAGGTTAGAATAAAGACATAAATAACCAGTTTTTTTCCTGGGTACATGCAGAATGGTGTTTTTTTATCTTGCAAAGCATCCCATAAGGATTTTTTTGTCATGTGAAGCAAGCCTATTCCTGGAATTTTGTTCTTCCTATGAGTATTTTGTCTTATGAATCATTTGTCTTAAGAGGTACCTTTGTATATCCACTGTTCCAAGCCTTGGGTAACTAGGTGGTCTTAGACTCTAGGTGGTTTTGGATTCCAAGAAGCTTTCACCAACAGTTGGGGTCTTCCAAGAGTTTCAGTCCAAGAAAACCTGGGTTACCCAAGGTTGGAAACCATTGATATACAGCGGTACCTCTTAAAACAAATTTAATTCATTTTGCGGGTCAAATTGCTTTAAGAAACATTTGTCTCACAAAATGCGGTTTCCCTTAGGAATGCATTGGGAACGAATAAATCCGTTCTGGAGTATAGAATAAAGACAAAAATAACCGGATTTTTTTCCTGGGTACATGTGGAACAGTTTTTCGCCTTGCAAAGCATCCCACAAGGATTTTTTTAATCATGCAAAGCATGCCTATTCCCAGAAAAAAATGTTCATACGAGTTTTTTGTCTTATGAGGCATTTGTCTTAAGAGGTACCATTGTATGTAGTTTTATGCAAATGGTTTTTTTCCCTTTTTGAGGAGGCATGTCTCTTCTTGGATAATATGTAGGAGATTTCCCTATGTAGATATAATCTTAGTGCTCCAAGACAGAAGTCCAGATACTAAACTAATGTCAGATGCCTCTGTTGTTTTTGATACCAAAAACTGCAAATGTATTTATTAGAGATGGGTGTTTCAATTTGGAAGGAGACTGGTTCTAAAATGAAACATGCCAGCACAGCTGGCACTCGAAACCCAGTCCCACCCTCCAGAACAAAATTGACCACTGTCTTACCTTGCTGTAGATGGCGCTGGACAAAAATCCAACCAGGAAGCAGCCTCCGATGTGTCATCTTTCCCTCTTCCTGGCACTAGCCAATCAGGAGCTGTGCAAGGACGTGCATCATCCCACCTCCCTGTCTGATTGGCCAGTGCCAGGAAGAGGGAAAGATGACACATTGGAGGCTGCCTCCTGAGTGGAATTTTGCCCAGTGCCAACTACAGCAAGGTAAGACAGTGGTTGATTTTGTTCCGGAGGGTGGGACTGGGTTCCAAGCACCAGCTGTGCTTGTGTGTTTTGTTTCAGAACCAATCCCCTTCCAAAATAAAACACCCATCTCTAGTATTTATACTGTATGCAGGATGTAAAAAACCCAGAGATATTTTTAAAAAGATGATCCTAATTTCAAAATGCTGCCTCGTATTGTGAGTTAATTTGTCAAGGATTGGGACAAATCCTATCTTGTGGTCCCCAGTGGTCCCCAGTGTGGGAGGGGACTGGCAACTTTTCTGGACAATAGTGGGTTGCATGGAATTTCTGCAGTGTTTGGAAATTTCTAGCCTTCCAGTTGCCCCACCACCTAAGTGGATGAATTCTTTTTTATAGTTCTTGGAAGTGAGTTCTTGTAAAATAGGAACACCATATAGAAGCTCATAAAAATTATGTCAGGAGCTGACAACTAAGATCCCAGCTTAGTTATAAAAATCACTTCTTGTACACATACATAATTGTAGCAATATTGTGACATATAGTAGCTCAGTAAAAGGGCACAGCCTTCAGCCTGTACGACAGAATGTAAAGAAAGGGTTATAACTGATTATAAATCTCTGGCTTCATGGTAGCTCACTGAAGGTGAACATTTCTTTCATTCATAGTGTGGCAATATGGCAAGGGAAGGCCTGAGGGTCCTTGTAGTAGCAAAGAAATCTCTGACTGAGGAACAGTATCAAGACTTCGAGGTAAGTAATAATTGATTGTGTGTGCGACTAACTCAAAGAAACTTTTTCTTTTAGCCTAGAAGGCGGGAAAGAGAACAATATATTTACAGAACATAAGAACAGCCTTGCTGGAACAAGCCACAGCCCATCCAGTCCAGCATTCTGTCTCAAACAGTGGCTCACCATTTGCTTCAGAGCATTCCCAAGCAAATGTCTACTGCTTATGATTCCCTGCAAATGGCATTGAGAGATATCCTGCCTATCTCTCCAACCCAGAGGTTGTCCTTAGGCATCCATAATGATAGCCATTGATACCCCTGTTCTCCATGAACTTGTCCAATCCTTTCTTAAAGCTGTCAAGGCTGACAGCTGTCACCACTTCTTCTGGCAGGGAGTTCCATAGACAAGTGATCTTCTGGGTGAAAAAATACTTTCTCTTATTTGTTTGAGATCTAGCACCCAAAGGTTTCACGGAGTGCCCCCTAGTTCTAGTCTTGTGTGATAGGGAAAATGATTTTTCCTTATCTACTTTGTCCGCACCGTGTATGATTTTATAAACTTCAATCAGATCACCTCTTAGGCGCCATTGCTTTATGTTGGATGACAGTACTAAGTACACCACACAACCTATTCTGGGTCTCCTAAACGAGCTGTCTGTCTCAGATACTGTTAAGGATGGCATCCCATCACCAGTGTTGAAGTAGAGCGCAACTGGAGCCATATTCACTGGGAATTGGGGGATAAGTATATAAATAGCAAACACTTCCAACTTTGGGGTTTGGCTCCAAACCTGAGAAAGAAATAGAATGGAGTCCCATGTTGTCCTTTGCCTCAGGCAGCAAATCTTCATTGGCTGATGGTGGCAGGTGGTTCCTCCCCCTCCCAGGGGACTGAAAGACAAAATAGAAATAAAAATGAGTGATGGGGTGAATGCTGGTCTGGATGTGCTCTTCATTTCTCAGAGTGGCAGCCAGCTGGCTGCTTATGGACCACATCAAACCTCTGGATTGAAGCCAGTTGGCTCATCACCCACTCATGTTCTTTGACTTGATAAAGAAGCTTGCCATGTGGTCTGATCCGTTCTCTTTGCATCTGGTTTCAGCAGGGAAGGAACTTGCTAGAAACTCATGTGCTACCTTATCCATATGTTTCCTGCTATCCCTCAGTTATTCCCAGATCTGGCAGTAGTCAGGAGGTTTCAGTGACCTATGCAAATATTAACCATGGTGAGAGAATAATGGGAAAGAGGCAATGGACTTCATCTCAAAAGCCTGCTTTCTGTCATGGATTGTCCATCCCATGGCTCTGAATCAGAAGGGGTTCTGCCTTGCTCCCTAGAACCTTTTCTTTTTTCTTCAAGTGTTTAGTGTTGGTATACATGCCTCCTAATTCAGTCAGTAGTGATTGGTACGTTTCTTGTGGTCCTGCCAGGCACGCTACGTCCAAGCGAAACTGAGTGTCCATGACCGCTCCTTGAAGGTGGCCACTGTGATAGAAAGCCTGGAGATGGAGATGGAACTGCTCTGCCTGACTGGAGTAGAGGATCAACTGCAGACAGATGTTAGGCCTACTCTCGAAACTCTGAGAAATGCTGGCATTAAGGTATGACTAGGTCAGGAGGTACCATAGGCCTTGGCTAGAAGCTTTAAATCTGACTGTCAAAGTACAGTATATGGCTATTGTTATTTTCCTCCCACACTCTGTCTACAGAGTTGGACAACAGTGAGAGAACTGAATAAAAGAGGTAAAACCTGCTGTTGGATTTTGGACGAAGATTGGGTGGGTGAGGCCAGGCAAGATAGGGAAGCCATGATGTTGGGGACTAGCCACATGTCATGATGTCACCTAGATCAGGGGTGCCCAAACTTTTTGTAAGGAGGGCCAGATTTGGTGGCTGAGAATGTGTCAGGGGCCGGTTCCTCTCTGACCCTGCCACCCCACTGCAAGCTCCACCCACTGACCCATAAGCCCCACCCACTGACCCCTTGCAACCAAGAGAGGAAGGAAGGAAGGTGGGGAACAAGCAAAGAAGGGAGGGAGGGAGGTGGGGACCCACCCAGCCCCACAAGCTTCTGCTCACCGGCCGGCCGGCCCACCCAGCCCCTCAAGCTTCACAGCGGTGTCAGTGTTGGCGGAAGATTCTTTAAAAAAAAACATGGGGCGAAGGAGGGGGAGGGAGGGGTGGGCCAGCCAGCCGCGGGCCACTCAGAATGGCCTGATGGGTTGGATTTGGCCCCCGGGCCGGACTTTGAGCAGGCCTGACCTAGATGATGGAGAGGTCTTGCCTACCATTCAAAAAATAAAATAAATGCCTAACCCTAACCTTAACCCTAACCCTAACCCCCCACATGCTTCTTATTTGTACCCAATCCAAATCTTAAAAAGAGAATTAAAATATACAAAACAGAAATAAAACAAATTATCATGACTTTTTTTGTGTGTGAAAAAAATGGGATATATTTTATACTAGAAATCCATCCTATTAAGTGATAGACAAGTTTCTTAGGGATATCTGGAGATGTGCCACTGAAAAAAAATCTTTTCCCTTGGACTAGCGATTCCCAATTTTGACCCTAAATGTTCCATGACTGCAACTTGGCCTTACCATGGGCAATGATGGCTAGAATTTGGCCTTCCCATGGGCAGCGATGCTGGGATTTGTAGCCTAGAAGCACCTTAGACTCCCTGTCTCCCGAGAACTCTCCGTTCTGACAGTAACATAACTTCACACATAGAGGGACAGGCACCCACCTGAACTTAGGAACTTGGTTTTCAAACTTCAACATAGTCCCTTATAGCTAATTTGGGGGAAAGCAAATAGCATTATTATGATGGTAGAATCTGGACTGCAGTACATCAGACTACAGGCTGGGGATATACTTTTTTGAATGTTCTTTTCTGTAAAAAAAGAAAACACAATGTACATATGAAGGCAAGGACACGGGGAAAGCACGGTGCTAAATATTTTTAATTTACTAATTTGATATTTGCCAAGAATCTTGAGGGTTTCTTGTTTATTGCACTCCATATTGTGTAACATGTACAGTAAATTGGCAGCACATGGTTACTGAGCTGTAGGATCTAAGAATTAGTGAAAACTTGAGATTTTAAATACCTCTCTTCAGTTAGCCAGCAGAGGGAGCATAAACTGCAAAGTAGCCTGGTTAAGTTTGTGCTTAATTTTATGGTTACAATATACAGATCAAGCAAAGCAAAAAAGTGTTCTGCTTATATACCACCCCGTAGTGCTTAAAGCGCTCTCCAAGCCGTTTACAATTTATTTATGCAGGCTACACCTGAAAGCATTTTAAGGCCATTGATTCAGGATTTGATGACCGTGATAATATATTATGCATCCCATTTATGGATATAGGTTGCATATATCTAATAAGCTTCTTTAAAGCTATCCCTGACCTTTAAAGCCATCCCTGACCTTAAAGGACCCTAGATATATTAAGACAGTTCAGAGTTAAACTTAAGGTCTTGTTTTGAGTCATCTGGAAAAGCCATTATTTTTACTGTATTTTGCTTTATCTGTGCTTGAAATCCATGCAGCATCTTGACTTCGCAGAAATGATAACAGAACTGTCACTGTTTCTGAATTTGTATTATCCTGCCAAACCATAAACCAAATGTTATCACGTATCAGCTGGTTTATGGTCACATGGGTAGTAGTAGCAACATGAGCAGCAGGTTCTCAGAAGATCAATAGCTACAGACTAACCATTATCTCCAAGAGCAGACCTAAATTTTGCTACCAACATAAATCCCTAATAAGTAAGGAGAATTATCCTGGAGGAAGCATAGGTAGTATGTTCTCCCTGAAGTATAACAGCGTGCCTGAGCCTCTCCATCTGGTTTTAGAACGTATTACATGGTCACATGACACACTCAAGGTCCCCTTTTCATTGGTTGTGATAGGATAATGCCAAATGGGCCATTTTCTGTCTTATACAAAGCAAGCTAAATCCCTTTGATTTCCCTGTGAATTAAAAATTAATACTAGAGGGCCATGTGCACATTCTAATTACCCTATGAAGGCCTCTTTTAATTGCTCCACAGGGTGGCTGTCTTCTCAGGATGCACAGTGATATACAATGTACAAAGGGCCAACCTTTTGCCAAGGACTTGTAAGAATGTTGCTTAATTTGCTATAATTAGGCTCACCAAAACCTATTTTTGTCATTGAAATAAAAGGGAGTTGTGGTCATTACAAAACACCAATGAAAGAGCGGGCAATACCTTTATAGACTACTAAAAATCATGATATAATCTGCTAGGTTTCATGGATCGGAACCGCTTTGTGATATGTGCATTGGTGTTCTTCAGATACTGGTGGTCTATAAAGATATCAGTATGAAACAAAGCAAAGGAAGTGGTTCATCCACAGAAGCCAAAATGTGAATGGGAAGATGGAGTCTCAGGATGTATAAAAGTAGACAAGACCTTTATTCTCTCTTAATTCATCCATAAAAAGTTCTGGCTCAAGGTATAGCTAGCTCTTGCATTTCTATTTCTGTCAGTTGCATGTATGAACCTGCAGAGCTGTCTCCGTTGTTGTTTTTTAAATGTCCCCATCTTTCATGGTATCAACAGCGAGTCTCTCCTTTTCTCCTAAAACTGCATTGATTATTGATAGGGTAGTAGCTGGGTGAAATTTAAAGAGCTTTACAGGGGATACCGGTTAGGTGGAACAATAAGGTTTTATTTCAAGAGTTGATTCTGAAGTCACTGCAAATGAGCCACTGTGCAAAGACAGGTTCAAAATATTTCAGCCATGCATCAGTTGCATTTTTATGACATGCTCATATGTCTGAAAGCAAAGTGTGGTGTCGTGTTTAGAGCCTGCATGCATTTCAGCTTGCAAACATTTGGAGGCCCTTCAAATACAGAAGAGACAGAATCGACCATCATTGGAGACTTATGGACTGCCTTTGCTTTTAATGTGTGGGTTCCTTACAGGATATTACAGAGAAAGAGATGCTAGAGTTCTGGGATGTATCTGTTCATATTGCAGATGACTGGGGTCATCTTGGCATGCTTTGGGTGGATGTTCTCACTGTGTGCAATGAGCTACCATGTGGTGAATATAAGCCCATAAATTTGCATGATTTTGTTTACTTTTAGAGATGGGTGTATTGCATCATTACAGTTGTGACCCACTATTTGTGACCCCATATCCATGGAGTTTTCTTGGCAGGAATACTGGAGTGGCTTGCCAGTTCCTACTCCAGGCCCCTACAGGTGGTCTCCCATCCAAGTACTAATGCAGGCCGACCCTGCTTAGCTTCTGAAATCAGGCAAGATTGGATGTGCTTAAGATATCTAGGCAGCATGACTTTAGAGATACAGTGGAACCTTGACTTACATACTGCTTGACTTACATCATATTTGACTTGCAGCAAGGAGGGGCCTGTTTGACTTGAGTCGCAGGCTTTGACTTACATCTCGGAGCCCCGGCGCAAGGCACCGGAATTGGGCGCAGCCACAACCCAGCATCGTGGCTGCCGCCTCCAAACTGCTCCTGCCTTCTTCCCCTCCTCCGGCAGCAGCGGCTTCGGCGAGGCCAGCTCAGAGCACCTGGAGCTGGTCCTCGGCCTTACCGAAGCCTCCGCTGCTGCTGGAGGAGAAGAAGGGCCGGGAGCTCGGGGCTGGCCTCGCTGGTTAGAAAGTCGGCTCAGTCTTGTAAAAAATCTGGCTGCAGAAGTCTGGTCCACAATGGAAGCATTTTAGTTGGGGAGCTGTAAAGTTGTGGGACTCTAATGGTAAGCATAGAGTTGTTCAGAACTTGGAACGTCAGGTTAAAAATCAGTAAAAATTAAATGTTAGACATTGTTGCTATGAACATTAAAAAGTGGAGGCATATAACTTGTGGACTATAATTCCACTGCCTCCTTCTCTCTTTGAAGAGGCATTTCATTTACATCCCCGGAAGGAATCTCCTATCCCAGTCAAATTTGTGTTAAATTGCTGTTTTTCTTTTTCATCATCTAGAACAGATTAATCCGCTTTCCCATTCCTTTCTATGGGAAACGTTCGTTTGACTTAAGTCATGTTTGACTTAAGTCTAAGTCATGTTTGACTTAAGTCTAGACCACTGGAACGGATTAATGACGTAAGTCAAGGTTCCACTGTACAGTTTTCTATATGGAACAGCATTATAAATATCACCCATATCACACGGGTCCGAATTGATACAACCTAGGTTCTTCCATTATCTCTTATATAATAAGTAGCTTGGCTGTTGGATCCAATCAGTACAGTTCCTTTATTCTGATTTGCCTGTGTGGTCATATTGATTAGTTGACTCTAAATGCACAATGGCTATACTTTTTGTTGTGCTTCTGGATTTTTATATAACTCATCCTAAATATGATGTATAGTGTGTGCTAAAAACTTACCACAAACTAAACATTTTGTCAGATGCTTTTAAAATTTATTATTGATCCCAGGATATTGAATGTGTTTTATTATAGGTATGGATGCTCACAGGGGATAAGCTGGAAACAGCCACATGTACAGCAAAGAATGCACATCTGGTAACCAGGACCCAAGACATTCATATATTTAGACTGGTGAGTAATAGGAATAAAACTAGTGTACTTATCACTTGTCCACAGAGCTACATTAGGAAACAACAGAATAAGTTACACCAAACCCAATGTGCAGTTAGAATATAATCTCATATATTAGGCAGACCTAATCTTTGTTTGACCATCATTGCATTTACACAGCACCTAGATTCATCTGAAGAGTACATGAAACTTGGACATTCAGAGTGGAAAAAAGAACATTCTGAAAAAGTAACCCTCAGTGCCTCTCATATTTCTTGGAATAACATAATTCCTGCAAGCTCAAGAGACATGGTGCATCGGGATTTACCGAAGAAGAAGAAGAAGAAGAAGAAGAAGAAGAAGAAGAAGAAGAAGAAGAAGAAGAAGAAGAAGAAGAAGAA
>JAHTLZ010000129.1:90785120-90812860 GCA_023846285.1 Phrynocephalus versicolor | reverse complement strand
TGTTTGTTTGTTTGTTTGTTTGTTTGTTTGTTTGTTTGTTTGTTTGTTTATAAAGCCTAATAGATGAATTTCCAGAGTATTCATATCCAATGTTAGCCTGCCTTTGGCAGGGAATTTTTTTTCTTGACTTGCCACTTAGTAAGAACTGTCCAGATGAAGTTGATAGTGTTCAATTGCAAATACACACAGGTGTCAAAATCAGGATCTTCTGAAATACTGACTTGCCACTCTATGACAAGTCCTGCAGCCAGTTGTACACATGTCCCTAAATCTGCAAGCACCGTGCACACACACTGCATTGGCATCTCCCTGCATCTTATCAAACAGGTGATGTAGTTTCAAAACCCATATAAAACCTGGTTGACCAGAAGCTAAAATGAGAAGTCTGCATCAGGCAGACAAACTGTCTTAAATTGTTCTCTATCTGCACAGGAGGGGTAAGTTTCTATCTTCCTGGTCTTCTTTTCTGTGAATTGCTAGAATATTGCAATGATGGGCCATCATTGCCAGTGAAAACCATCTGGAGCAGTGTCCCTGAGCATCTTGTACTCTGAAGGTCTAAAATGTCTTTCCCTTTTGTTCTATAGGCTGTTTTCTCTTCGGTGTTCTACTTCGCTTCTGTTCCTCTCTACCAAGGCTTCCTCATTATTGGGTAAGAGGAGAACACATTCCCAAAATAGGAGAACAAAAAGTTCAAGATGTAAAGAGATTTGCTTGAAGCCCTCATAAGTTTAAAAGCACTAACAGCTATTAGTGGCACTGGCCAAAATGTCAAATGTTTTCCTTCCTGCTAATTGCTGCTGTTATCAGCACGGGGAGATGAGACTTTGAAGGTTTGCTTTTTTCAAAGCAACTTGGACTAAGTAATCATGGGAAGCACATGGATTTTATTAGAGCCAATTTCAGCTGTTAAAGCAACTTTTGAGAACCGAGAAAGACGTATTTAAGATACTTATAAAAGCAAGATCTAAATTTTAAAATGGCTGACTCAAATAATTACCATAGCCTTTTTCTCATCATGGCCGTTTTCCTGAAAAAAGCTTACAATCAAGGCCTCCACCTTTCTTGATAGTATTCTGTGATCACCTGATTTTGGATAGATGATTTAAAGTTGAGCCGTAGTGAATACTTTATGTGTCTTAGGGCAATGTGCTTTATTACGTGGCAGCAAACCCAAGTCTCTAAATATGTTGTCAGACATGCACATAGCCAGTTCCCAATCTTGATTAAGTTGCGGCCCTGCGCCTAGAGGCTGGTTTTCACTCCGTGGAATGTCTAGCATGGCTCTACGCTTACCGGTACTGGCTAAATGTACTACATGCCCCTATAAATAGTGGGTACCTATTATATACAAAAAGATGCCTTTGTCAGCTCATGGCATAAGGGCTTCATGGATAAACTTCATTTCTTAGGTTTCTCCATGGATTTTCTTCGAACTCACTCCTATGATTCCACAAAGTCTATGTTGACTCAACTGATTAAAG
The DNA here is from genome assembly GCA_023846285.1 of Phrynocephalus versicolor. Lineage (NCBI taxonomy): Eukaryota > Metazoa > Chordata > Lepidosauria > Squamata > Agamidae > Phrynocephalus > Phrynocephalus versicolor. The sequence goes on along the minus strand of JAHTLZ010000129.1, from coordinate 90,811,376 downwards.
ATATGGACTATCAATACTCCCTAGCAGGTGCAGATAGAATCTGCTCACCAATGCACCTTGGCCTAAAATTTAACTTTCCCAGGCTAGCAAACAAATTACAATTCCAAGGCTCCATTTTGCATTCTCTAGGGCCAGATTCAACTGTTTTCCCTCAGCCCAGTTAAAAGGGCGCTGTGGGAATGAAGTAACTGAGACCCTGTCACACACCCTACTAGAATGCAGACTCTATAGGTCTGAACGCCTCTATTATCTCCACCCAATTATGAGCAAATGTACCGGTATGCCCTCCACTGATCTCTTGAAATTCCTGCTGTCAGGAGCAAACCAAACAATTACACAGTCTGTGGCCAAGTTTTTATTTGCAGCTCTGAGAATTCGCAAAAGTTATCACTAGATAGCCATATGATAGGGACTAATCTTATCTGAAATATTTTAATGTTTTATGTATTTTATGTATTTTACGTATTTTATATACTGTATTTTATAAGCCTATTTTTAATTACTCGGGTCAATGGCCGTATAATAAAAAAAATTGATTAAGTTGCAGGAACCTACATGTCTTGCAAATGCATTTTCTGTATTTTCTGTATGTAAAATGTGCAACATTTTTGAGATGTGTAATTCCAATGAGAAGCAATTCTAAGATCTAACAGAGGGCCTTTTCTGTGGCTGCAACCAGGTTGCAGAATGGTTAGGGAGCTTAGGTTAGGCCATTCCCCTTTAACATTCCACCTATAGTTGAATACCTTCATCCTCAGGCAGACTTTTAATAACCATAACTGGGCCGCTTGCTAACTTTGTTTTTAAAGTTTAAATATTTTAATCATATAAACCACCCAGAATGGCCTTTGCTCCCTGATGGGCGGTATATAAATTTCATAAATAAAATAAATATAATGCATTTGTTATTGTCATTGCTAATTGTTTTTAATGGGTAATTATTGTGTTTTTAATTTATTTATTTTAACATTGTGAGCCACCTTCACCCCGCCCCCCTGGGAGAAAAGCAGCCTATAAATGAGATAAAATAAATGAATAAAATAAGATCAGGTGGCATAGGGTTGTAGACTCAGTGGCAAAGCATATATTTTGCATGGAGGCTCAGTTCCTGCACCTTCCCAATTGAACAAAACTAGGGAGCAAGTGATGAGTATAACCTTTGTTTGATCTGGTGAAGGATGGGCTAAGTTCAGGCATTGGCCTAAGAAATGCATGAACTGAACCTGTTACTGATCTCATATTGGATTTGATTCTTGTGGATTTTACTGAATGAGGAAGAAGAGACTGACCCACTGCAACAGAGAGGGTAGAGAGATACAAGAATAAGCAAAATTGGATGCTTACCATGTAATCTTTTACATCTCCTTAACCCAAGTACCAGGAGAAATAAGCAAAGAGCTGCACAGAGAAAAAGAGAGTGCTGACTATTGCAGAAATGAATATATCTTTTCTGTTGTTGCTTTTAGGTATTCTACAATCTATACCATGTTTCCAGTTTTCTCCCTTGTGTTGGACAAAGATGTCAAATCAGAAGTTGCCATGCTGTACCCAGAGCTCTACAAAGATCTTCTGAAGGTCCAAGTGTCTTCTGATTTCTTCCCCTTCAAATTTATGTCCATAGTCTTAAACGTCTTATGAATCCGACTAGTCTTTTATTTTGTTTTTCTGTCTTTTTACTTTTAGGGAAGGCCATTATCATACAAGACATTTTTGATATGGGTTTTGATAAGTATCTACCAAGGTAAGGGACTTTGTTTTCAAACTATTTCTAAAAGGAATTAATTTTAAAATTGTTCAGCCAGCACTTTAATTAGATGGTGTATTTAGCTGGGCTCATGAGCAGCAGAGTTTTATAATTTTTATTGTATATTGATTGATTGTTTTAAATTGTATTGTATTTTATAGTTTTAATAATTATGTTGGTTTATAGTTTTAATACATTGTTGTATGCTGCCCAGAGACCACTTGGCCGTGGGGTGGCTAAAACATTTTAAAATAAATAAATGAATAAATAAATAGTTCAAAAATCTCCCCAAAGGTTGCACCAGGTTTACCCCACATATTGTATCCCAAAAAGCCTTGATGTGGTGGCTTGAGACAAATATATTGATCAGCTTTTTGTTCATAATATATTTAAAATATGGTAATTTTACTAATTTTAGAAGGAGAGGGTAAGATCTGCAAAGTCCTGGAAAATACATTCCTATATACATATAGTTCTTGCATTACATCATGCTGTATCCCTATATACCAGTGGTGGCAAACTTTTGGCCTTGCAGATGTTTTGGACCACAACTCCCATAATTCTGAGCCCAGATTGCCAATGACAAAGGACTGTGGGAGTTGTGGTCCAAAACATCTGGAGTGCCAAAAGGTTCGCCACTACTGCTGTATACCATCAGGTTCAGTAAACCTACGCTAAGCCATCTGTGGTTTTCTATATAGAACAGAAGCTCATAGGTGTTCTGACTTGTTTGAACCTGTTAATTACTTCAACCAACATTGTTCAAAAACCTTTGACTTTGTAGTAAGATGCAAATTGTATGTGTGAACAAGTCACTAGGCATGGGACTTTCATATTTCTTGGATTTTAGTCTCGAGAATTCACCAAAATTAGACAAGAAATCAACATCCTCAGAGGAGATTTCAGCTTTCTCTGTCAGCCATTATGCTCCAGTGAGGAACATAATCTACAGGATCACATAGACTTTGTGTTTATAACTACTTAAACCTTATGGGTTTACATTGACACTATGTTTTCAATGTTAGTTTCCATCACTCATAACTTTACATAGAGCTTTACTCCCCTTTAACTGCTCACATTCTGTTGTAGCTTTAATATAATGTTGTCTATTAATGCTGTAAGATGTCCCTCAATTCCCTGTTCTCAGTACTTGAACATGTCTTAATTGTACTGGACTGTATATTTTCCCTCATTCTGTAAGCCGCCTTGGGTCCTTTTCCAAGGAGACAGGCTGGGTAAAAGATTCTAAAATAAAAGGAAGGAAGGAAGGAAGGAAGGAAGGAAGGAAGGAAGGAAGGAAGGAAGGAAGGAAGGAAGAAAGAAAGAAAGAAAGAAAGAAAGAAAGAAAGAAAGAAAGAAAGAGTGGGAGAGGCTAAACTCTATGGAAGCCATAAAGGTTTAGGGGATTAGTAGTAGTCCTGTTAGGTTTGTTCTCCTCGCAGTCCAGGGGACTCCCAAGACTCTCCTCCAGCAACACAGCTCAAAAGCATCGATTCTGGGGCGATCAGCCTTCTTTATAGTCCAGCTTGCACTTCCACACATCACTACTGGAAAAACCATAGCTTTGACTATCCTGACCTTAGTTGGCAAAGTGATGTCTCTGCTCTTTAGGATGCTATCTAGGTTTGCCATTGCTTTCATCCCAAGAAGCAGGCGTCTTTTTATTTCGTTGCTGCAGTCGCCATCTGCAGTGATCAAGGAGCCCAAGAAAATAAACTCTGTCATTGCCTCCATTTCCCCCCTTCTATTTGACAGGAGGTGATGGGACTGGGGGCCATGAGCTTAGTTTTTTTTTTATGTTGAGCTTCAGCCCATTTTTCCACTCTTTCACCATCATTAAGAGGTTCTTTAATTCTTCCTCACTTTCTGCTATCAGTTATTTTGTTATATTGGGGAAGCTGGGCGGCATATAAGCTCAATAAATAAATAAATAAATAAATAATCTGCGTATCTGAGGTTGTTGATATTTCTTCCAGCAATCTTAATTCTGGCTTGTGATTCATCCAGACCTGCCTTTCACATGATGTATTCTGCATATAAGTTAAATAGGCAAGGTGACAGGATACAGCCTTGTCGTACTCCTTTCCCAATTTTAAACCAGTCCAGTTCCATATCCAGTTCTGACGGTTGCTGCTTGTCCCACATATAGATTTCTTAGGAGACAGATAAGGTGGTCAGGCACTCCCATTCCTTTAAGGCAGGCCTGCCCAAACCGGCCCTCCAGATGTTTTGGACTGCAACTCCCACAGTCCTTTGCCATTGGCAATCTAAGCTTAGAATTCTGGGAGCTGTAGTCCAAAACATCAGGAGGACCGAAGTTTGGGCAGGCCTGCTTTAAGGACTTGCCATAGTTTGTTATGGTCCACGCAGTCAAAAGCTTTGGCATAGTCGATGAAGCAGAAGTAGATGTTCTTCTGGAACTCTCTAGCTTTCTTCATAATCCAGCGCATTATAGATCAAACCTATCCATTCTGAAAGAAATCAACCCCGAATGTTCACTGGAAGGACAGATTTTGAAGCTGAGGCTCCAGTACTTTGGCCACCTCATGAGGAGAGAGGACTCCTTGGAAAAGTCACTGATGTTGGGAAAGATGGAAAGCAAAAGGAAAAGGGTACCGCAGAGAATGAGATGGTTGGACGGTGTCATCGATGCAACCGATATGAATTTGACAAAATTCTGGGAGGCAGTGGAGGACAGGAAGGCGTGGCAAGCTCTGGTCCATGGGGTCACGAAGAGTTGGACACGACTGAACGACTGAACAACAACAACAAGTCTTTTTAGGGTCATCCTGCATTGTGTCTAATGGACAGAGGGATCCTTTGCAATTTCCATGCAGTTTAGCAACTCATAACCATTCCCAGTGTTGTCTTCCTAGGAAGAAAATGGTCGATGGCCTTCATTAACCTTCATTGCTTACCTGAGAATAACTGAGAACTCCTGTGAGGATTTTGTTTTCTTAGTTAAAGCCACCAGAATTCTTGCTGGGGGAATTCCTGGTAAATTCTGGGAGCAGATGTCCAAGAAACACAAAAACCCATGCCTATAAATCATTAACAGATTATTTATTTTGAAAAGGGGATTTGTATGTAACTTCCAGCCCTAAAGGGAGCTTCTAAATTGTCCTGCAATAAAGAAAGAAATGATTCAGTTAGAGCTGTACCTGACTACCCAAAGGAAAAGGATTTTACTGAGGACTTTTAGTGAGCTGAAAGCAGGAGGAGCTCAATTCTACACATGTTGGGAGGGCCAAATAACCACACCAAGGGCATATCTATCTCCTCACAGGAAAAAGAAATTTATTTGAGTTCCTCTCTGCCTATTTATATTCTAGACAAAAGGAGTACACGTCTTTCCTCTTGCAGTTCCGAGCAACTAATCATACACACGAAATGTTCAAAGTACTTGGTGTACATAATCTTTATGACATTATAAGAATGTAAGCCATCTGTACTGAATCACATCAAGGGCCTAACTAGTAGAGCAATGTGCTCTCATAACTAGATGATGATGTGAAACCTACACTGATATGCTATCCTATTGAGAGGTGTCTGTCATTAATTACAATTGATTGGTTTTTCTTTTATGAATTTGTCTAATCTTCCTCTAACCCCGCCCCCCCCCCCCCCCCCACACACACACACTCACACCTCATCCCTCTGGTTTTGGGCCATTCACATTTTGTGCAAGTGAACTCTGTAGTTTGGCTATGCACTGTCTGGTACCTCCTAACATTCAGCTTCATTGGATGCCTCAGCGATGTCTCATTTGCCCACATCATTCATAAATTTATATGCCTTTATAAGCAAACTCATAGTCTTATTCAAACAGTTGAGACAGAAGTAGGGTTACACCAAGAGAGTGGTTTGCCTTGGGGCTCCCTAGTAAATTCATGTCTGGAGTAGGACTTGAATATATTCTCAGCTACAGCCCTAAGCATATTTACTTAAAAAACATGTACACCATCGGATTTCCATTCAAGTAACATATTAAAGGTTATTATAAGAGAGAGACTGAGAGGATCAGTTTGCATCCTGCATCTGGTTAATCTGAGAATAGCTACACAACGTCCCAGATACTCAGCTGCAGACATAACTCATGTCATCAGCATGAGTAATCTGTGCTGATGAGTAATCCACAGCCTTCACATTATGCTTGTAAGAAGAACAGTTCTACCAGTGACTCAAGATCAAGCCATAAAACAGTCCCAGGGAGTAACCTTTCCACCATCTGTATACAGCTTGGTTTCGGGCTATCCCTGATTTTGGGTGATAGCTGTGAGCCAAATTGCTTGGTGTGAGCCATCGTGAGGTGAAGTCATTTGACCCACAAAATGTAACAGGAGAAGACTCTTGGCTTATATCTGTTTCCCACGATGTCTCATTCTTCCTGACTGCCCAGAAGTTTTTATTCCCTCTGCAAAGGTCTTGATTCAACTCTAGTAGCTGATTGGGCCCCTGAAAAGCGATTACTGTTGTAGCATCCTCTCCTGTGGCTATAGGGCCATGCCAAAATATTTTGTTCTTGGTCTGGGTTTCCTAATTTTAAAAACGGGGGAATCATCATTTAAGTGGTAGAGCCTGGTCTTTATCAATATGCAGGTGAACATGAAACCGATGGCCAACAGTAGTTGTATGTTGCGCTTTGAATGCAGGGTGGAGTATGTTACCACTAGAAGCTACCATGCCCCTGTTATCCTCTGCCATGGCTCCTGGAGACTTGACCGCCACAGCTCATAGCACTCATGGAGAACATTCATGTCAAGAGAAAGCCATTCTAAAACTGAAACTCAAGATTATTTTACTGTCTTCTTAGTCATGGAGTCTCTTTCCCTTTAGCAAAACAGGAACACTGGGGGGAGGGGGAGGGGACTAGTAACGGCCTGATGGTGCACAAGGGGGACATATAGTGGGTTGTTGTAGTCTTAATGAGATCCATTTTATGTGATTATAGCAGAGAACCAAACACCTTACTCTCTGCACTACTAAAGTAACTTTTTGAGGGACGCTTCCTCTGTACAGTAATACCTTGGTTTACACGCATAATTCGTTCCAGAAACATGCTTGTGAACCAGTGGTGTCTAAACCTCAGCCCTCCAGATGTTTTGGACCAATATAGCTTGACTACAGTATATGAACCACAAACGGGCGGGGGACCACTGTACGTTGTTTCTTTTGTTTCTTCCCATTCTTGTGCCCACCCACTAATCTCATGGTGATATAACACTCAAAAATAGTGTATACAGTGTATTTCATTCACCAAATTTACAACCCAGCACATCAGTTCCAGTCATGGCTATTGAATGTCTTTTTTTTTCTGTCAAAACCGGTCACTAGTTCTTTCTCTCCAATCTCCTTAACAGGCAGCATCATCATGTACGGAGCACTCCTGCTGTTTGAATCTGAGTTTGTCCACATTGTGGCCATTTCCTTCACCTCCTTGATCCTAACAGAGCTGCTGATGGTGGCATTGACAATCCAGACATGGCACTGGCTCATGATAGTGGCAGAATTACTCAGCCTTTCCTGCTACATTGCCTCGCTGGTCTTCCTGCATGAGTTTATTGGTAACCGTCGTTTCTGCTTACAACATTCCCAGTCAAATAGTTTGCAAGCTCAAGGACAGCTCTGTTTTGACACTTGAGCAAGGCACCTCAGGAAATGGATTCTGGGCAACGTTAATAAGGCAGCTCATTGTCTGCTATATATATATATATATATTTATGAAAAGTGAAGGGGAATGCTATTTGAATTTTCCACTCCTGTCTCCAAAATAATTCAAGTGCAAAACCATGAATGCTGATGGGTGGGGTAAGAGTTGAATTCAGGCTAGACTTAATGTTGAAAAAAGGTGTGATCCATCTGGGTTGTCTGCAAGTAATGAGCAGTATGCACTACTATGGAAAATAATCCAGCATATGCTCACTGATCTATGTAAAACGTCTAAATCAGGAATGTCCAAACTTCAACCCTCCTGATGTTTTGGACCACAACTCCCAGAATTTCAAGCCTGTGTTTTCAATGGCAAAGGACTGTGGTAGTTGTGGTCCAAAACATCTGGAGGGCTGAAGTTTGGACATGCCTGATCTAAATCAAGGATGAGAAACTATGCTTTCATCCCAAGGGCCCAAATTAAACTTTTGGGAGCGTCCAAGGGGTTTAAGTGTAGTGTTACATGCAGCCAAAGGCAAGAAAGGTGAGACCAGAAGTACATGGAGTTTTAGGCTTTTGTTGTCAATGAATAGGTTTTGTTTAATTCCCCCTCCACCCCTCATTTGGAGGTGATTTAGTGCTAAAATAATATATCAGTACTAGTGATCACATGCTATATATGTAAAAAATAATAATTAAAAATTTGGAGGACAGTCGGGAAGAAAGAATGCCAAGGCAGGTGTTCCCACAGTCCTGAACCTCATAGCTGAACTGCCCACATCACCAAAACACCACCCGCAGAGATGTCTCTGCCTATCTTTGCAAGAATGGATCAAGAGATCACAGGGGGAAAGGTCCAGTCAAATTGCTCTAGCATGAAAAAAAGTAGAAGCCCCTAGCAGCAGAGGGTTGGTAGGGGGGAAAGATTCATTGGGAGCAGAGACAGAAAGATTGATTTGAATTGGACATCATGTGATCAATAAAAATGATTCAAATTCAGCCATTTTATGAGGAGCTAATCCTGCAGTGTTTGACCATGTGGCCCCAGACCCCGCTTAGTCACTTTAGCTTCTATGGAGAATTCTAAATTAATTTGATCTAGCACCCATTTATTACTCTTCCTTCAATATCACATTTCAAATGAATTGATTTTTCCCTTTTTCTCAGCTTATATAGTAAAATGGAATACCATAATGCAGGTGATTTTTCATCTCGGTTTCCAGCAATGCATCTTTGCATTTAAGGATCATTTCTATTCGTTGGATAGCTATTCTTCCAAATCTCAGCTTTCTAATTTATTGGCTACTGCCTTCATTTGCATTGTTGGTTGAACCAAGGTATAGAATAACTGACAATTTTGATTCCTATAGTCTAATGCTGTGTGTGTAACAATTGAAGTAATGGAATGACAGAGCAGAGTGAAGCAAGCTGTCCAAAACTGTAATGAAGCTCTCCCATCCTTAGTTTAAAATGGGTCCAATCCCAAATTTGCTGTTCTTATTTCTCTGTTTAAAAGCTATTTTTCAATACTTGTTTTTGCCTTTGAAATTATGCATGCATAGGGACAAAATTCTCAGACATATTTAAAGGACCTTCCCCATCTCAAATATTCAGTTCCACACCAACACATCTAGATGTGAAGTTTTTCTGGTTCCTTTTGAATTTAACTGCTTGCAAAATGCAAGCAACACTGAAAACATGCTGTTAACTAAAAGTGGGTTTTAAAATTTGAAGTATCACTGTCACCACTTTTTAAAATTCAGTTTTGAAAAGCATGCTTTTTGTTTCTGGACTGCACACTTTAGCTTTCATTCCTGTTTTAAGAGAGGCCAGCTCTCTCTCGCTCTCGAGATAACCTAACAAACAATATATAATCACTGGCATTCTGTTAAGCTAATATTTCATCAAGCATAATAATGTACAATATAATAATATACTTGTACATATCTCAAAAACAATTCCTGACCGGTATTAAATTTTTCAGATGTTCCCCTGGAGAGTGGTTGGAGGGCTATAATCATATATGTCAAAAGTACTGATATGGGAGGAAAAACCTCCCAATACCTTCCATATCTTTGCCGTGTTTTTTTTGCTAGTGGGGTGGTCAAAGTGGCCACTCCAGTGGCCTATTGGAGAAAGCCATGATTTTCCCCAGCACACACTCCCTGAGAGCACCAATGGCAGCTACAGAGTTGCTGTTGTTAATTCCACCCTGTGGCTCAACTGGAGAAAAAGTAGCCCATGTGCAAATCTGCTGCATTGCGCAATCCCTGCCACAGCCAGTAGAATGATCCATCCTCTGTTGCCATCACATTCTGATTGTTTTACATTGAGCAATTTGTGGTGGCTTTCCATTAAAATCCCTGAATCGTAGATCACACTTTCATGCTAGTGGCTGCCAAAATAGGGAGCCACATGCAAATGCTGCTTCCCCCACCCCCAAAACCCATCCCAGTTAGCCTTAAATGTACAACTGGACTCTTGTTTCAAATGAGTATTAAACACTTCCAAATGAGTGTTAATATTCTATCAAATAAGTATTAAAAATTACTGTGTGTGATTGTGTGATTGCTATTTTTAATCCTAGAACAGACCTGTTCTGTTGCTTTTAGTTATGGAACAGATGTGCTGCTTCATTCTGTTGAATATATTTTGCATCCTCACCCCACCTTGCATTTTTCTTCCTGCTTCAACTCTTTTTTTCCTCTTTTACAGATGTTTACTTCATTGCAACCTTATCATTCCTGTGGAAGGTGACTGTGATCACTCTGGTCAGCTGTCTTCCCCTCTACGTCTTGAAGTATCTGAGACGGAGGTTTTCTCCACCCAGCTATTCAAAACTCACATCATAGGTGGTTCTACTGGTGAAGCAGAGACTCTCTCTCTTGTTTTGGTTTCTGGTTTTGCACAGTGCTCACAGACAAAAAAAAGTACATGTTCATCATAGTAACAGCTACATCCGATGGTTGCGTAAGGTTCGTGCATAGGCTGGCGAATGTTGCCGAAAGACAAAATAGTATGGCATTAAGCAGAAGCTCAGCAACCAAATAAGCCAGCAGAACCTACATAATTAATCCAGTTCTGTCACTTTATATTTATTAAATCAAGTTAAATGCATGTCACACGGAAGAGAAGCTGTCTTCCAGTGAGGAGCCCGCTTCCCTGGAAACGGCTAAGTATGGTAGCAAAATGACAAAAAAAAAAAAAGAGAGAGAGAGACGGGAGATGAAAAAGGTTTTTTTAATAATGTTTCTTCCTACTTTTTTATATTAATGTTAATCTTTTTTGTTCAGGTTGAAGTTATTTTGTACATGTTGTCTGGGAAAATACTTTCACATGGGTGATGCAACGTGGTGTTCAACAGGCAACGGTTAATATATGATGCCATGGAGATACTTTTGATGCGTTCTAGCGCAAACCAGAATTTGAACATTCAACTAGTTAAAGATTTTTTTTTAATCTCCTTTCCTGAATATAACAACATTCCACAGTGATTCCTTCCTGCTGCAATATTGTCCAATTTTTTAAAGGGAATTTGTGTTGTTAGCAAAGGGAAAACAAATACCTATTTTAGAATAATTCAGTGCTATTGATTTCTTTGGGGAGAAGAAAAACCTTTGTAGCATTTAAAGTGGCTTCTTAGTGTGTCCCGTGAAAAAGCAAACATGAGATCAACGTCCAACTATTGGATGACATTAGAATATTTGCACCAAAGAATCAGAAGGTGGGAGCATTATCACTTAGCCTCTAAGCTTCTCTTCCAGATGCTCTCCCTTTGGTAGACTTTGGGAAGAAGAAAAAGCTTGGCTATAGAGATAACTACCACTTCCCACCTGCTGATTCTCCTCTGCTAATGCCCTAGCCCTGTATTACCATTGACCAACAAATATGTATTTGTCTAAATAAATACTGTATGTACTCAGTTCCAAAACACAGAGTCCCTTAGTGCAGGTCAATCAACTTGATTAAATACAATGCACAGGATAGTGAGGCCTGTTAAATGCCTCTGACCAATATTGTTATAAGGGCCTGCAGTGTCCTGTTGCCTTCCACTTTGATTGTTTCCAGGGCTCCTGGATATATAGATCATTAGATACCATGAGCATTAAGACTGGGTAGAGACATCAGGAAATGGCACACAGGATTGCCCCACATGGCAACTCGGAAGATGGAACTTGGTGGATTGACATATATTTTACAAAACAAAGTTTGAAAGAATATCTGCTACTCATTGTCCTTTTTAAAAACTATCAGAATCATTCTTTCCCAGAAGAGGTTCCTTGAATCATTGGACAAGAAAGGGAAGTTTATGGGATTCTCATGCCCTGGAAAATGTTTAGTCTTAAAGCCAAGGGGCACATCCATGTAGCCATTAGACTTTACCACTCAAGATTGCGGAATCACCTCTCTCTCTCTCTCTCTCTCTCTCTCTCTCTCTCTCTCTCTCTCCCTCTCCCTCTCTCTCTCCCCCTCCCTCCCTCCCCCCTTAAAATCTTACTGTATATGGAAACACGCACTGGAGTTAAGGCTACATGAGAATTCTTTCTGCCAACATGCTAGCCTTCCATGATTAGCGTTTGTACATGGCAGCTTTCCAGAATGTCAACTTGCTCCTGCAGGGGTAAAATCCACAAAAGAATTGTGTTGCGTGATGATTTTCAACATAACTGAATTCTAGGTGGAGATAAATGGAGGGGTTTAAAGTAGAATCAGACTTCCGTATTTTTAGCTCATGCCAAAAGTAATGGCTTTAATGCAAGTCATTGCTAATCCCGGGTTTATTGTGCTCAGAGTAGATGCTTGTAAGTGTGGCTGCAGAAGACAAGGGAATGAAGACCTTCTCAATAGGCAGAGTGATCTTTTGAGACAAAGGGATCCCATCCACCGACGTGAGCAATCAGAGCATTTTATGGGAGCTGCTATTAAGTATGGACCCTCACGTTTGGCCTCATGTATCTATCAAAATGTGTATTATGGAAAACCTCTGAAATGGTGCATTTGTGTGCTATAAGAGTGCTTTAGAATGGGTCACTGGAGAAGAAGCAAGCACACAATTGGGAGATTCACTAGATGCATAAATTAACCTGGGATGAGTGAAATCAGTAGCAGAAGATCTTACAATCATCGAAAGAATCCTCGACAAATGGTTTAAACAGGAAGGAAGGCTTGCTGAGGGTCTTGTCTTAATGACACCAAGTTTCCTCAAATTGACATTCTAGCAGCAGCAGCAGCTCATCACTACCAGGACTCTTCTTTTCCAAATAAATTCAAGGTAACTCTTACAAAACTGACTAGTTCTCAAGTATAAAATGTTATCCCCTGCCAAGTACATATTGAAACAAGATGGCTTTTTGGAGCCCAAAGAAACTAGGGACCTTAGATTGCTGCGTTTTTATTCATTTGTTTATTTTTTCCATGGCTGACAATTGGTCTGTCCCACCTCCCCAAAAGTATACTGTGAGGCTGTTCTAAGTGTGGTGTAGAAAATGCATTTTAGACAACACTTTCAAAGAGAAATGAATCTGCAGGCTCGAATGTGACACACTTTGCGTTTTTGTTCATTTAATTCAATTGTATGGTTCACTTCCCATGAACCATTTTGGTTGCAGAGTGGCAGTGTAGTGCAGTTTCACAAGCTGAAATACTGAAGCATTGAAGCAAAGTCAAAATTATCAGATGAGACAATTTAAGTCCATTTGAAATACATAACTGTGGTACTTAAGAACACCTCACTCTAAATTGCTCATTCTTTCTCTCTGCTTTCTCAGCGGGGAAGGGGAAATGATCCAAGAAATACAATATGACCAAGGGCCAACAACATTATATTTTGCTAGTATATCTTCTCTTCAATTCTTCTAAAGGTTGTCTTTCTCATTCTATATTTCTGTAATGCCTTCTGGAATTCGTATAAGTATACTCTCTTGTAGAAATACTGTTCAAAATAAGGTGAGCCATATACGAAGCATCAAGAATAAATATCCCTTTGGTTTTTGAATCAATGCAGTAAATTATCACCATGCCATGAAAGTCCATGAAACATTGAACAAGAAAGGGAAATAATTGTAATTAGGTTCAGTAATATTTATTGGACTTACAACTTGACTGAGAAACTACTTATTTAGTGGCAGTAACAATAACTGATAATGCTTTGTGTAAGATGTTTTATGGAACCTTTGTGCTCTGCTACTCTTTTGTACCCAATGTCTTGCACAAGGTTATAATCTGTGAAGTATACCTCTCTGAGAGTAATCTGTGTGGTTTAATTTTGTACATGTTTGTAGGTGGATTTTTTAAATTGTTCAGAACATCCAGTTGTACAAGCCAGTGGCACCAGTTGACTTTTAAAATTCTGACTATTATAGCATGCTAGGGTGTCTGTGAAATTATATTGTTTTGAGAATAAAACTGGGCATAGAGATGGGATTTATTGAGGGGAAGATTTGATGGGGAAATTGAAATATTATTTCCCAAACTACTGTAATATTGGGAAGCTTGGCAGTCTGTACATCTGTGATCATCTACATGGTCCCAGACAGTTGAAAACATAAGTGGCACAAAGGTACGCTTGCAACAAACTCATTTATTTCAATTCAATTTGCAATGTCAGACATGCTTGTGGAATGTGTTTTATATCTTATATGAAGCAGCCTGCCAACTTGGCTGAAAATGAAGAAGGAAAAAGACTACCTGTGGAGTTGCTGATAAAGACTATTTCTTTGTGTGTTTGGTTTCTAAAAAACTTTATTTTTGCACTGATATGATGGTCATCTCTTCATGTTGCTATTTCATTAAATAGATGCAGAATGGAACATTTCTGATATGTACCATTGGTTGTTCTCTGTCCCCTTTGACTTCTGAATGGTGAGATATACACATTTTGTCTTCAGCCTTCTTTAGACAACAGAATCATTGCAATCCTGTGTACACTTTCTGGGACGCAACACATGTGAGAAGAGATATTTTTCATCCCCAATTTTGGCAGGCTTTGCACTCCTGCTTCAGTGGAGCCACATTCAGAATAAGTCTTAACTGAACTCATGAGTAAAGATGCCTAAGATAAGGCTCTAGGCTACAGCATTACATCAGCCCTATGCATTGTTTCTACAGTAGAAATACCACATTCTTGCCCCAAATATATAAGTTGAAAAGGGGGGATTTCTCCAGTGTTTATTACTGGAGAGAACACCTTCTCAATTTTGTTTTCATGTCCCAATATCTACCTCCTTTTTTAAAAACCATTACCATCATATGTAGCAGAAAGGACAAATATCTAGCCTGCAGAGTTTCTTTTTCAATAACCAAGTACACTCACTCCCACACTTGCGGCTCAATCTTCTCAGAGCATTTTTATCAAGTGCAGCTGGCTCTCCATTCTCTCTACTAAAGTTTCCATTTTCCTACATTCTCACCCTTGAATTAGAGAGCCAAATTGGCATGAATCAAATGAAATGAACATTGGACAAATGTATTAGCCAGCCATGCCCAAACTTCGGCCCTTCTGATGTGTTGGCCCAAAACTCCCAGAATTCCAAACCTGTATTTCCAGTGGCAAAGGACTGTGGGAATTGTGGTCCAAAACATCTGGAAGGCTGAAGTTTGGACATGCCTGGTATTAGCTATTGAACTAACAAAAAAAAAAAAAACATGCTAATGTCTGCACACCCAAATGCTAAGTTTTTAGTTGGAGGTTGTCGCCGTGATGCCCCACTATGCCCAAAGTGGCAACCTTGGAAGCTACACAGCCCCAGAACAACCACCTCCTCTAAAAAAAAGCGGTTGGTAAACCACTTCTGATTGCTGTATGCCTGGAGAGCCAGGATTGTGTATATAAAAAAGCACACCCACACACCCTGATTGCAATTGAGTTGTCAGTGATATCAGTTAATACATGCCTCTGGCTCTTGTGAAACCATGCTGCAGCATTCAAAGGAACTGATGTAACATCCAGGAGAGGAAAGAACTTCATTGCCTTATCGATATTGTTAGATCCTTTGGACAACACGCATGGGTAAGAAAAACCCTTGACTGGATTAAGTTAATCCTCAACCAGTACCCATCTTTTTTTTGGGGGGGGGCAAATGTTCTTATGTTACAACTCAGGATTCATCATGCCTGGCCAGGTTGAAAAATGGCTTTGTAATAGGTAAACTTAAAACTCATTATCTTCCTCTCTTAAGATCAGTTGAGGACGTGACCATTCTTTTACCTATTAATATCAGGTATGGCCTCCAGCTGAGAATTTAAATAAGGGTTTTTCATGGGCCTAGAAGCCTTTGGGTTCTTTTCTTAAAGCCCTTATTTTCTATATTTAGCCCTGGAGAGAGGCCCCAGAAGCACAGCTTTTTGCCTCATCCTCTCATGAATCGCACAACGGCCTTCATGTTCCTAATGGCAATTCATGTTATCATCCCAGTCTAGATATGTTCCCTTCCGAACATGTAATGCATGAGCAAGGCCCTGAGGAAATACAATAGTCTGATCTGAAGCTTCAGATACACTGGACCCAGTGGTAAGCCAGCACTACAAGTGAGTTTGATAGGATTCACTGAAGATAGGATTTGATCATCCTGAGACTGTCACAGAATGTAAAGTGCCTTCCCAAGACAAAAAAAATAAAAATAAAAATCTGATTGTAGAATTCAAAGATACTACATTGAAGAGACAGAATGAATCTCTTCACCAGAGAGGGCATTTCCTACTCAAAGACCGTCTCTTAATGAAACGTGGCCAGTCCAAACCCATTATTGTTCTACTGTCGAGGTATGTATTTATTTTATTTTATTTTTATATTTGTATTTGCACTTGTCCAACACAGATAAATGTTAAAATGGCTCAGTGTCACACTGTGTCAGCTGACACACTTTTCCCCAAGAATGTATCTGGAGTGGATAAACAGGGCATTACTGAAGGCATTTAAAACACACACACAGAGAGAGAGAGAGAGAGAGAGATGCTCTGTGAAATTAAATTCTCTTGTCTGACAATTTGAGGTGGTGATGTTTTAGGTTTGTCTTCCTGTTAATCAAGATGTGCATATTCTTGATGCAAGTGAAATATAAATTCAGATTAATGTTCTTATGCGGTTCTGTGTTGGCAGGCATGTGAGGATGTTTCAGAAGGAAATGTTATATAGCAGGTTAAAAATAAATAAGTGTTCACACCTACGTGTGATGGAAGAAGATGGCAATATCCTATTAAAATTGAATGAGCGTAACAAAACAATTCTGTAATAAATGTGGTAAAGACTGATCGTTTCTAGCAGTATTGTGTAGCTAGCTTGCATGTTCTTCCTTAATGGGTTTTCTGCAGGAAATGAACAACGAAGGCAGCAGGAGGGAGGGGGTGTCATATCCTAACACTCCTGCCCAACCCCAAATGTTGTGAACGAGGCAGGGGAACTTTATGTTAAAAGCCTCATTTGGGAGCACAACTGTGCCATTACCTTTAAGAAGTTTGAGGAAATGGCTGAAAAACACAAGGAAGGGAAGTACACTTCCTGTGGTGGAGAGCAGCACAGCAGTGGGTAAAAGAGAGGGGAAGGAGGGAATCAGAATAAAAGCAGTGGTCAATGAGCATTGTTAGAAGCAAGAACTGAAGAAACGATCTTTGCTTTCACGAATGCATGCATATAGGCTGTCCCAAACTGTCATCAGCTAGATAGATCATGTGTGTTATTCACACAGGAAAAAAAGTATAAATGAGCATTCACTTCTCTGCTGAATTGCTCTCTAAAAGGCAGAACTAAATGTCTTGTAAATTTTGCCCACTAGGGGGAACTTGAGTATTAATATGGATTCTTTCATGACACGTTTCCTAGAACCAGTGAGTCCCAGAGTCCCCAACTGTCCCAAAGTTACATATCGTTGGCAGAAATTTAAAACACAGCCCATGTTTGCTCCAAGAGCGGCTGCAGTTCATACCACAAAATGCATGCTCTGCTTGCAAAAGATCTCAGATTTAACCATTGGCCCTACCAAGTGGCCCAGCTACAACTGTATAGGAAGGCAGCTTTAGATCATTAAATCCCAAGGCTTTGTAAATTATAATTTATGTTCCTATTCTTCTAGAAATCCATTGTCTTGTGTCCCCTGTCCTATTGCTTTGGTTGCAATAGTTATAGTTATGGGTATCCTTGAGCTGCACTTGCACTCTTGCAGGGTGGTGAGGGTGAATATTTATATGGCATATTGCAGCTGCTTTATTTACTTGTTTAAACAATTTGTATCCTGGACTTCAAAAATATTAGCACAATGCTATACGCACAAGTATCAACATTAAGAACAAATAAGCGACATACCCGCTGAGCGTGGTGGCTCAGCAGACTAAGGCAACAAAACAGTCAGCTCCAAAGTCGAACCCCAGGTGCCATGCAGTGGCGTGAGTTCCTGCTGTTAACTCCAGCTCCTGACAGCCTAGCATGTAAATGCAAGTAGATAAAGAGGTACCACTGTAAAAAGCGGGAAGGTAAACAAGTGTTTCCTTGCAGCCATGCCGGCGACATGGCCATGGACTTGGACAATACTGGCTCTTCAGCTTGAATACAGAGATGAGCACCACCCCTAGAGTTGGACACAACTAGCACACATGTGCAGGGGGGAACCCTTACCTTTTTTTACCTATTACCTAACTTAATACACTAAGCCAGCTATTCTTAATAGAAGCCACATGGCCCTGTGGGGGGGACTAGCACATTTCAAGGGGGCACAAACTAAAAAATGTGAGAAGGGGGCCCCCAAAGGGTTTATAGGTACCCTGGTAAATGAACTGACAAAATACCCTTTTTGTCACATGTGATGTTATTAATTGCTATGCGTATGCTTGTGTTTACGTGCACACAAGCAGACACATTCAGGTATGTGCATATGTGTGTGTAAATACAACTATACACGTCTGTGAAAGTTTTTCTTTTTAAAAGATAATTTGGGCTGGCAATGACTAACACCTATTTTCCTGCATAGGACAGGTTTCCTCAACTTTAAAAACCCCAATCTCACTCACTCTATACCCCAGAGCTCAGAGAGAACTCCTAGTTCCCTGAGCTCCTTGCCCTCTGAAGATGCCAGCCACAGAGTCTGGCGAAATGTCAGAAAGAAAAACTTCCAGAACACGGCCAAACAGCCCAAAAAACTCACGTATCAGATCTCGGCCGTGAAAGCCTTTGAGAATATATTAAACTTTTTTTTTTTGCTCTCATTGAATATAATTACTTTTCTTGGTGTTCAAGAATAAATCATCATGTGTTCATCTGTTCATCTTGCATGCTTGTTTGACAAGAGGCTCTAGAACCTGAGAAAAACTCCTAAAAGGGCCATAGCCAAAGGGAAGTTTGAGAATGACTGCACTAAACAACAGGATTTCAGCAAATGGATTTGTGGATAACAGAACCCCTTAATAAGGACAGCAGCAAATCACACCCATAGAACCACTTCAAGTGGGGAGTGTTGGGTGGGCTATCTGAGAAAGAATAAGCAAGAACCTCATCTCGCTCTAACCGGAGTCACAAATTTCATGGAAGCATACAATATACAGGAGATGGGACTTAAATGTATTATATAAACACAGTTTCAGTTCTAATATCCTACTATCCTACACAAAGAAGATTGTCGTAATCATCTTAGAACTGCATGTGATACAAATTCATTTATTTATTTGACATTTATACTGCTGATCTAGCCTTAGGTGGTTTACAACATAAAATCTCAACAATAACAACAGAGTTAAATAACAAAAATACAAACAACATAAAGTAACAAATCATAACCAAATAAATCAGCAACAATAAACGAAAATAGAAATAGAAACACAGTAACCAAGTAAATAATCAAATATGAATCTAGCATTTTCTATTAAAAGTGGTTTGTAATATTTCACCAAACCTTACCACAATGCTTCAAGTTGGGTTAGTGGTTTTCTCTCATGTGAAGAAGGTGACTGAGGCTGAGAAATATAGAGCTTTTACATAAGGCCATCAAGTCATCTTATGGCTATCGCAGAGTCTGCACCATTGAAACATCAACAGGACTATTAGCTCTTATACGTTTCTAAAATAATTTGATATTTTAAACTTGTAAAAGAGCCAAGGGCTAATTTGGTATATTCTGATAGGCAACTGCTTCTGAATTTAATGGCCATCACCTGGACCCCTCTCTGTGTGGCAAAACCTAGGGAATATTTTATTTTTTCTGTGATAGATTTTTAAAAATTAAAACAAATGTGTATGGATATTTACTTCAAGGACCTGGATGCAGAACAGAATGGAGTTAAGAGCTAAGCTCCTTAGACTGATAATTGTTGGGTCTGTGTAAGATTGGTGTTAGTTGCCTTCACAACAAAGAAATTTAGAAACACTTGGTCTTTTTTATGAATGCTGTACATTTCTTCTTTTTCTTAATGACCTAATTCATATCATGTGTAGTTAAAATAACACAGTTAAATTGAATTACAGCACAGCATATTTGTAACATGCAGTGGTGCTCTGCTCTTTTTCCAGATATTTATGTGGTTTTCAGGCCTGATTTTAGTAGCTTGTTAGTACAAGAGTGGACAAAGATCAGCCCTCCAGATGTTGTTGTGTTGTTACAATCGTGACTAACTCTTCATGACACCATGTCCATGGAGTTTTCTTGGCAAGAGTACTGGAGTGGTTTGCCAGTTCCTATTCCAGGCGCCTACACTATCAGGTATTCCCTGGTAGTCTCCCATCCAAGTACTAACCAGGGCTGACCCTGCTTAGCTTCCGAAATCAGGCGAGATCGGATGTGCTTAGGGCATCTAGATGTTGCTGTCCAGTGACAGCAAACCAAGCAATGACGAATGTTGGAAGTAGTGGTCCAACAACAGACTTCACCCACTCTTGGGGTTCCCTTTTATTTTCCAAGAGATCCAGAATCCACCTTCTTCTGAAGCTTAAGAGAACTGTAGCTGCCAACACTAAAACAATGCCCTCACCAACAAATATAGAGTCCACAGCATTCCTAGAAAATGTCAGGGTTACCATTCAGACTACCAGAGTAAAGTAAGCCACTGTCTCATCTCTGAATGAGTGACAAATGGAATGGGGAGGGGACACATTCATTTCTCATGGTGTTTGTCTTCCAGCAAATGAAAGCTGATCCAAATGAGGCCCATTCAAAAACAAATGCATATTTCCTACAGCTAAATGCTTAGTATCCATTTTTTCTTATGTTGTAAAGCTTCTTATACTGACTCAGGACATTGAGCTGTAAAGCCTAGAACCAACTATTCTGAGAATGGAGGTATCAGAGGATACATAAATTCATAGAATCATAGAATCATAGAATCATATAGTTGGAAGAGACCTCAAGGGTCATCCAGTCCATCACTCTGCCATGTAGGAACCCCCATCAAAGTACTCCCAACAGATGGCCATCCAGCCTCTGCTTAAAAACCTCCAAAGAAGGAGACTGTACCACTCTCCATGGCAGCATATTCTACTGCTGAACAGCTCTAACTATCAGGAAATCATACATGGTCTGACAAAGTAGATAAGGAAAACTGTTTTCCCTATGGCACAACACTAGAACTAGGGGGCACTCCATGGAACATTTTGGTGCTAGATCTCAAACAAATAAGAGAAAGTACTTTTTCACCCAGAGGATCACTGGTCTATGGAATTCCCTGCCAGAAGTAGTGTTGACAGCTGTCAGCCTTGACAGCTTTAAGAAAGGATAGGACAAGTCCATGGAGAACAAGGGTATCAATGGCTATCATTATGGATCCCTAAGGACAACCTCTGGGTTGGAGAGCTAGGCAGGATATCTCTGTACCATTTGCAGAGAATTTTAAGCAGGTGAAGACATCTGCTTGGGAATACCCTGAAGCAAATGGTGAGCCACTGTGTGAGACAGAATGCTGGACTGGATGGGCTGTGACCTGTTCCAGCAAGGCTGTTCTTATGTTCTTATGACGTTCTTCCTAATGTTCAAATAGAATTGCTTTTCCTGTAGTTTGAAACTTTTGTCCTGATTCCTGGTCTCTGAAGCCATGGAAAACAAACCTGTCCCCTCTTCGATATGACATCCTTTCGAATATTTAAGTATGACTATCATATCCCGTCTCAGCCTTCTTTTTGTAAGGCTAAACATTCCCAGCTCCCTAAGCCGCTCCTTGTAAGACATTTCTTCCAGACCATTAACCATCCTGGTCGCCCTCCTATGGATACGTTTGCCCTATAATGAATTATTCAAATCTTTCATATTTTCAGCAAGCTTTAGAGAACAAGAACACCTACAACAGCATTCATTAATTTTTCATTGCTCATATTCTCCCTCCCCTCTCTACTACAGATATTTAAGTATTGCAGCCCTTGACTAAGCAGATTATTGGATGTTTGATTCCTTTGAGAGAAACAAAAGCACAAACTGTTTTATTACAACAAGGCCTTCCTCTCCAACTGTTCCTGATTTCCCATTTCTAAATGGGTTACATAAGTTCTGTGTAGTGGGCCGTCATTAGAAAAAGCTGTCCTGAATTAATGGTGAAATGTAATTAAAAGCCAGAAATAGTTTTGGAGAGATGTGGGGAATTTCGGCAATATTTCTTCACACAAACACTGCATGATGCTAAAAAATGTCACAGATTTCCATTGCGTTTAATTTCATTCTTCATGTGGCTGTGGACTATACAAAAAGTTTTTAAATGCCTCAGGAATTGACAGAGTTTGAGAAGCTCATGCATGGTAAGTTTCCAGATTTCAACTTTACCAAACAGTATTATTTCTCTTTTCACCCTTCCTTCGCCATACATTCTGCCTGTCCTTGGAGTCCCACATCTTAATTTGTTGTTGTTGTTGTTGTTGTTGTTGTTGTTGTTGTTGTTCAGTCATTCAGTTGTGTCCAACTCTTCGTGACCCCATGGACCAGAGCTCACCAGGCCTTCCTATCTTCCACTGCCTCCCGGAGTTTTGTCAAATCCATATTGGTTGCATCGATGACACCGTCCAACCACCTCATTCTCTGCCGTCCTCTTTTCCTTTTGCCTTCAATCTTTCCCAACATCAGGGACTTTTCCAAGGACTCCTCTCTCCTCATGAGGTGGCCAAAGTACTGGAGCCTCAGCTTCAAAATCTGTCCTTCCAGGGAACAATTTGTTTCTAGTGTGTGTATTTAAATGTATCTGTACTTATTTTATGCATAATGAGGAGATTCTTGGTACATCAGTATATTGCCAACAACCAAAGGACACAACCAAAAATGATCCCCCACTCACTCCATGGTGACTCCTTGTCTCTCCTTTTATTATGCAGCTAGAATTATTTGTGCAGTGTTTCTTCCACTTCAGCCTGATGAACCTAATAAAGTGGTAAAAGCAGAGGGGGTATCAAATACACAATGTGGAGCTACCCAAACTTTCCTACGAACAATGAGGAAAAGGGTGAGAATTTAAGAGAGAGTATGTTGGCTCAGTGGACTAAAGCTTCCGAAAATTGTTGGCTGCAAAGTCAGCAGCTCAGTGGTTTGAATCCTGGGTGCCACGCAGCGGAGCAAGCTCCCGCTGATAACCCCAGCTTCTGCCAACCTAGCAGTTCGAAAGCATGTAAATGCAAGTGGATAAATAGGTACTGCCATAAAAAGCGGGAAGGTAAAAAACAGTGTTTCCATGGGTTGTTGTGTGCAAACCCATGGACACGTGACCAGCATGGCTGCAAGGAAACACTGTTTTAAATGAGCTGTTTTAAATCTTAAAAAATGCCCTGGACATCCATAAAAACACAGCGATAATTATTTATACTGTCTGATAATACCTACCGGGTGTGTGTGTTGGGGTCCTTAAAACGTTTGTTTTTGTCTTCTCCCATAGCAATGTATTTTTCTTTTCCCTTTAAGGATGACAAAATGGATGTCGCCAGCCACAAAATGGAGGCAAGCCATGTGATGGGATCATGTAAATTCTTGGACAATTTCAACCAATAGCATGCCCAGGTTGCAGACTGGGCAGGTCTGGCAGCCACAGAGGGCATAAAAAGCTCTGGCAGCCCCGTCCTCCTTGCAGTCTCCGGTGGCAGTTAGGGTGGGATTGCTGTCTCTGCGACTCATTATTTTCACTTTAGGCCAGCCAGGCAGGTGTGTGTGTCTGTGTTCCTGCTGGCTGCAGCCTGGCTCTTAGGGGAGAGAAAGAAGAGATTTCTCTCTAGTTTCAGTCCTGCAGCCTCCCTGTGTGCGTGTGTGCATATATCTTGGTAAGTACCCTCCCCTGCCCCGCTGTGCAGTCACTCTGCGGCTGCCTTGCACCCTGGGCATCACCCACCGCTGCCTTTGCAGCCTCCCTGTGTACCTAGTCTATACTGTGTCTCTGCCAGCATCAATTTTTTTTAGTGTTTTCCCTCTGGTCTGGGGTGTTGGGGGGACGCCTACGCATGGAAATGTTTTAAAAATCATGCAAAAAGCGGGTAAAAATGAAAAATGAAAAACAAATAAACAAAATTGATTTTTTTCAAAAATTCACGAAAAACGAAAACGAACCAAAAGAGACCCCCCACAATGAAAAACGAAAAACCAAAACACCATTTTTTCGATTCGTGCCCATCTCTAGTAGAAATCTGCTCCTCATACTGCATCAAGATCTCTTTTGCTGCAGCCATTTAAAGCTGTGGCCTTTTGTTTATCCACAATCTGTCCTCCGATAAATTGTTTTTATGTTTTAAGAGTGTTGTGGGGGTGTTGGCATGCAGGAAGAGTAGGTCAAGTCCCATTGCCAGGGACTGCCTGATGGAGTCCGATTCAGACAGCTGGGATGGGGCCTAAAGTCTTCATTTCACGAGAGGGAACACCCTCCTGATGGGACTCTACTTCCCAGCTTGGGTAAATTTCATTCACCTATTACTTACTATTTAGCTAAAGCATTACTTACTTTTCATTTACTCAGCTTGTGTATTCACTCAGACTCTACTCTGCTCATCTTTCATTCACTTACTCTTGGTTACTGGGATAATTCCACTTCTAATCCTGCTTGCTTTTCATTTCCCTTTACCTATTCCTGTCTACTTCTCATTAACTCACCTCCCGTCTGTAAACAGCAAGGACATGTGTTACTGTAATCAATAACTGTGCAGAACATGCTCTGTTCATGAGGCAATTCCCTATACAGCAGCCAACCAACATATGTAACTTTTCCCTTATAACTAGTCACTGACCCTGTGCATACTCTGGGATGTAAATGATATGTAATAAAACGTGCCAATGGCAAGGGGCAAGAGATTGCTCCACTGGTCGGACAACTGGACTCGAGTCTTCTTTCTTCATCAGGATCCTCCCACACCTGCCATTGCATTTAACTGAGTTTTAAACTCTCAATGTTGTAAATGACAAGCCTGCATGCCCAAGGAAAAAAGAAGAATTAAAAAATATATATCCTGGAATTAGACAAAATGTCAAACATACTGCATCTATGACCTGAATGTGCTTCTCCCCTCTCCTCCCCAATCCAACTTTCAACTTTGCGTATGGCACATCTGTGCCTAAAGAAGATGACTTCGGGTCCAGATCCTTTCAAAGAAGTCGTAACAAGAACAATCTGTGCACAAAGAATTTAGTGCATTAAAGATGATGATGATAATAGCCATTCTCATTTGTCCTTCTATGTGAAACAGATTTTTACTTTAAATATATTCTGGGGGTATGCTGAATGGCATCCAGAAATTTATGTACCATAAGAAAAACAAAATTATCCACAGTATAATTTAGAGGGAAGTAACAGTATAGCAAATGGCACCACACAATTCTTCATGGGCCTGTTTAAAAGTGTGGGTCAAATCATTTATTTGATGACCCATAGAACTATATCATCTGTGATAATTTTGTCACCTAGGTGTGCCTTTTAATCTGAGTACACAAAAATTTAATGTCTCCCTTCACTGTGACTCAGAATCTTCAGTAACTTTTTAGAGGAAGACCTCAAAGAACATGTAAAACTATATAGGCAATTTTCAATAATTGTAGTCCAAAAACTTAAGCTTTTCCATCTCTGATGAGGCCTCAGGTCTTCCAGCAAGAAGACTTTCTCAACCAGGAATGCTGCAATACAACTCCCATCATCCCCAGGTAATAGAGATAGTGGGAGTTTTACCTCAACACTCTGAACTCTGGAAAGAACCCAGCTGTGGGAGGCCACCCTACAGAACTGTTCTGAAGGAAGGTATTTACCACCTTCTGTGCCAGGGTTGTATTTATATGTGCACTGCTTTTCTTTGGCAGTGAGATTATAAGTGCCTGAATGGCACTGGGGACTGACAAATGATGCCCAAAAGCTACAGACAACCTAGCTCTGATTCAGTACATCTCCAATACCACCCCAGTGTCTATGCTACATGTACGTTGTAGCACAGCTAAATTTGAATATAGTGATTTCATATGTTTACACAAATTATTATGGACAATGCTGGCTATTGTGTCTCTAAATTCTTAGTGTTGCCCATGGCTTCCTAATAGTCTGAATATTGATGTCATTTTGAAAGCATGTCACCTTTTCTCAAATGGAGTGATGTCACCGAAATGCTGTCATCTAATTTCTGGTCCATTATAAAGCCAATCACTCCATGCCCCGGACAGCACATTTCTTTACGTCATCTGTCAACTCAAAATTAAGGGTTGGTTTTTTAAAAAATGAAAAGGCCACATGTACAAGGCTCTCTGTTCCCTTTAACAACGCTTTCTTTCTGATACAGTGGAGTCTAAAGAATTGCTGCATTCTGCAATTGCTGTTGCTATATGACTAACACTCTTGGATCTATCTACAAACAAGGATACCCATGGAATTCTTGACACAGCGAAGATGAGTCAGCCACCCTCTGCTTGATTTACACACACACACACACACACACACACACACACACACACACACACACA
>JAHTLZ010000129.1:90745610-90779956 GCA_023846285.1 Phrynocephalus versicolor | reverse complement strand
TAACTAACTAACTAACTAACTAACTAACTAACTAACTAACTAACTAACTAACAAACAAATAAATAAATAAATAAGGTTACTTATTCTGTTAATATTGAACAACTGAAAAGCTTTTTTACACATCAAGTAGGCAGTTTGCGATGTACTGCTAACAGGATGCAATTCAGCTTATGCTGAAGAAGATGCATGCCTTTCAATAGGGAGGAGTCATGTGAAAAGTACCTCCTTAGGTTTCCTGG
The DNA here is from genome assembly GCA_023846285.1 of Phrynocephalus versicolor. NCBI lineage: Eukaryota > Metazoa > Chordata > Lepidosauria > Squamata > Agamidae > Phrynocephalus > Phrynocephalus versicolor. The sequence goes on along the minus strand of JAHTLZ010000129.1, from coordinate 90,779,717 downwards.
ACTGACCTTTTCATGTTCTGACTTATTCTAACCTGTCATCAACCTAAACTGATATTCTTATGGTTGTTGATGTCATTTCCTTCTTTTTAATATTTGTTTCTTGATCCTGGGTGACAGAAGACACCTTTTGTTCTCAAGTGGTTCAGAGGCCAGATACAGTAGTATGCATCTCCTTGCATCTCCATTCTCCACATTTCCTATATATTTCCTTGTGCATTTTTGAAATAAAGAGTAGCTTCTCTATTTTCTTAGGGTGCAGTTACACTGACAATATGGACTGCTGCTGAATCTGGTGTTGCATAATATAAATCGTTTTTAAAAATCCTGGCTACATGACACATAGTGAAGCCTGCTTCTTTTTTTACTCCAAACTGAGGTGTGCTATTTAAAAAAGAAGCCAATGGGTTTTCTTTAATTTAACACACTTGTGAAATTGATTCTTTAGGACTTGCTTTGGGCAATGTGAATGCCCCTTTCGTATTTAAATATTGCCTTTCTGGGCAGTTGCGAGTTTCCAAAATAATGTCACTATGCTACTATGTCACTTAAAATTTATTAATACAGCCTTTATTGGTGGTCCCAGGTTTCCAAAGTAATGTCGCTATGTTGCTATGCCACTTAAGTTTTATTAAATATAAACCACATGGTCGGCAAGCATGCTGGTTAACGAACTGATTTTCAAACCTCACATGTTGTTCTCCAAAACTGTTTTAAGCCCCTATTTTATATCAGAGCAATAATTTTCAAAGTGTACATGCACAGCGATGCAAAAAACACAAGTCAGCAGTGTCACTTAACCCTTAGAATAAGAATAAAATTTGATTTATTTTCAAATAAAGAAACATAAGAACATAAGAAGAGCCATGTTGGATCAGGCCAAAGGCCCATCTAGTCCAGCTTCTTGTATCTCACAGTGGCCCCACCAAATGTGTCTGGGTGCACATGAGACTATATATCTTTCTCCTGAAATCATTCCCCTACATCTGGCCCTTGACATACCCTGGTTTGTAACCTGTGATGGACTTTTCCTCCAGGAATCTGTCCAATCCCCTTTTGAAGGCATCCAGGCCAGATGCCATCACCACATGCTGTGGCAGGGAGTTCCACAGTCTAACAACACACTGGAAAAAAATATTTTGTTTGTTCTCACTCTCCCAACCCTCAGTTTGAGTGGATGTCCTCTTGTTCTGGTATTTTGTGAGAGGGAGAAGAATGTCCCTCTATCCACGTTACTCATGACTTGCATTATTTTGTACCACTTAATAATACCCCCCCCCCTCAGGCGCCTTTTTTCCAGACTAAAGAGCCCCAAATGTTTTAGCCTTTCCTCATAAGGGAGGTCCCTCAGCCCAGTAATCATTTTAGTCGCTCTCTTCTGCACCTTTTCCAGTTCCACTATGTCTTTCTTGAGATGCGGTGACCAGAATTGTACACAATACTCCAGGTGCGGCCTTGCTATAGTTTTGTACAATGGCATTATAATGTTGGCTGTTTTATTTTCAATCCCCTTTTTGATCATCCCCAGCATGGAATTGGCCTTCTTCACCACTGCCACACACTGGGTAGACACCTTCCTTGAGCTGTTGTCAACCAGCACACCAAGATCTCTTTCTTGATCCATCATGGATAGCTTAGAGCCCATGAGTTGATAGATAACATGGTCTGCCAGCCAATCCAATATCTACAAAGCTTAGCTGCTTGTGGTCCTCACTGGCTAGACATAGACTGTTCACGAAGATGTTATCAGGTCCCCCTCCATGCTCTTCCGGGAGATGTTAGTAAAGACTATTAAACAGCAAATCCTGTTCGAAACCCTAGAATATGTTAGCTGCTAGATTATATGGCTCATGGTGGGCTATGGATAGCTTTTCAGATGTTGGTGGAAAGCAATGTCTATCAGCTAAAGCTAGCATAGCAATTAATGATGAGTGCTGGTAGATATAGTAATCCAGCAACATCTGAATAGGTCACATTTTGCTCACTCCTGGTACTGGCAAAAATCGTGTTCTGCAATGCTCTGTCTCAGGATAAGAAAGCTTTGAGCAGTCCAGTTACATTAATTCTGCTTTTAAAAAAAAAAAAAAACCTTTGTAAGCCAGGTTTAAAATGTTTTAAGTTGAGGTAAAAAGAGGGTGAATACGTGACACATGTGGAAGAATAGATAAATTTTACAAGGAATTGTGGTTCCCCCTGATCAATATTGGGGGGTTTGTTTGTTTGTTTGTTTGTTTACTCTTCTACAAGAGGCCCATTTGTTTTTTTGGCCAGATTTGGAAACAATTACATTTAAATCAATTTGCCCTCAATGCATTCCTCTGTCCAGTTAATTTTTAGTGAACTCTGCTGTCCATGGGTGCCATCACTGCCTCTCAGCCCACAAGGGAGACTCAGGTCTCTCTAGTGGGCTGCCTTGCCAACATGCATCGGTACTATGTTTTCAATGTTAGTTTCCCTCACTAATAACTTATACATGGAATTTTCACTCTCTCTTTAACTGCTTGCATTCTGTTCTAGCTTTAATGTAATGTTGTCTTGTAATGCTGTAAGAAGTTCCTCAATGCCCTGCTCTCAATACTTGAATATTTCTTATTTGTACTGGCCGGTTAATGTCCCTCATTATTGTAAACCACCTTGGGTCCTTTTCCAGGGAGAAAAGCAGAGTAAAAGTACTCTAAAATATAAATAAATAAATAAATAAATAAATAAATAAATAAATACCATGTGACTGCCACATGACTTTAAATAGGTTTAAATAACATTGCCACTCATTGTGAAGTATTTGAGTAATGTAACCATGCTCTAAGTCTCCCTAGAGAGGGACTCCTAGAAGCTAGGGTAGAGAAGCGGCTTTTTCCCATGTCACTAGCTAGCTTAATAGGCAGCCATCATCATGTGGGAGAAGGTGCCCCTGCCACACATCTCAGTATAAAGGGTGAGTTGTCATTTGAGAAAAGTAGTGCCTGTGGTACCACGGCTACAATAGTGTAAGGCACCTTGGGTCCTTTTGGGAAGAATGGCAGGATATACAGTGAAATTCAGTGAGTTTCTGTGTACAGAGCAAACTGAGGTACACTGCTACTCAACCGCAGCCTTTGCATATGGCTACCCTCCCTTCGTATCTAACACAACACCATTCCCAGTGATAGGCCATTTATTCCCAATTGATCAACAATAAAGACTTTGTGTGGTTTTTAATTTTGCTACACTGCAGCTGTTCCCAGGCGCAAGGGCTACTGCTGCCTTCACCCTTTGTGCTGTTGACTATATGATTTATGCCCGTCACTGATCTTCTTGGTTTCAAGGCAACTCCTGCTAATGATTTGGTGGTGCACATACAAAAATAATAATAATAATAATAAAGTGACAGAACAAAGCATTCAGTAAAACCAAAGCCTGGAGGAAATATCAGGTGTTAACATCTAATAAAAGCTGAACATGCCTGAATCAAAGCACATTGCTAGGTACCTCTTAAACAGTCCAGACAAGAACTGACCTAATGCTGGGAGTTTTTATTACAGTTGCAAGAAACGTACTAATTATAGAACCTGGACTGCATCATGAACTGACTTGTCAAGTTAACTTAACATACCAAATATTGACAATTACATTGTGAAGGCTTTTAGTTCTTAAATAACTTGGCATATTTGGCAGCTGAAGCAGAAAGCAACTAAATGTGAGGCATTGAAAGAAAGAGAGCTCTAGAAAGAATGTTTTCATTGACATTGTGTGTGGGGGGGTTTAAAATATTTTTAGCCCAATTAATGATTTGGTGTTGGGTATATATTTTTTTACTTTTTAATAGACTTTGCATAAATACACACTTTCAAATGTTTTCTTTCGTAATGCCAGATATTTTAACAGTATAAATCAGGTTTTACAGGTGACATGTGTTTTTTTTTTCAAATAAGGAGTTCATTGAATGTGTGAAATTCAACATTAGCTGAAGGGTGTGGCCAATCATCACAGTAATGAATAGCATATTGTCCTCAGATTTAAGGTTGGATCCATCCTCCTATTTCCATGTTTTAAAATGACAACTACTTCATTGCTTCATTTAAAAGAAGCTCTCTCTCTCTCTCTCTCTCTCTCTCTCTCTCTCTCTCTCTCCCTCCCTCCCTCCCTCCCTCCCCCCTCTCGGTGTGTGTGTGTGTGTGTGTTCTTTTTCTAAAAAACATTTTAAGAGCTAAAGAAATGCAGACAGAACATCAGGAGGAAGACAAGATGACTAAGGTCCACTCCAGGGATGATCTCAAATGAATGACCAGAAAAAGTGAGTGAGCAAACTGTGACAATTCGTGAGTCAACAATGATTTCCACGTGGAATTACTAAACATAGTGCAAGATGGGCGTTTTGTGGCTTCAGAAATTTCTGTGCGGGCCCTGGAGATCTCGAGTCCCTACTAGACTGCCATTTTTAAACAAAAACAAAATCTGTTCAAAATGGAGAATCATGGTCTACAACCTTGAGGGTGGGGAGTTACAGTTCTCCTCTTAATCAGTTCCTCTCTGCACCTCCAAATAACAAAAAATAGCAATTTTGAAAAAAAAGGTTAAGTGACATCTGTTTGTGAAGGCCTCCTGTATTTTCCCTATGCTTCTTCTATATTCCCAATGAAGAAAAATTCAGTACAGAGGTTGAAGGAAGGAGCTGCATAATACCTACTGTGGAGTCCTGACATTAATGAGCCAATACACATTGTAAGATGCCTCCAAATACTTCTTATAGCATGTGGATGCAGGGCATTGGATTTTAGTAGTCACCAAGCATGCGACCATAAATCCCATGCACAGTTTGTTAGGGTTAAGTTCCACTGAACTCAGTTGAACGTGTTTCTGAGCCAATATGTATACTGACTCAAATCAACAAGAAGGTGACTTTCCTTCTAAACATTCTTACCATCAAAACCTTGAATTTTACAAATACAACCTGCATGTTCACGCATATACCATAAATTATCAAAATTTGTTATTCATAGCAATTCAAAATTATCAAAATTTGTTATTCATAGTTGGGGTAGTTTGAGAGTCTCCTTGAAACAGTGTCTAGTGTACATAAAAATCCATATTTCATGGCCTCACAAAATGAGATACTGATTTTGAAACCAATGATCAAAAATGCTGTTTATTCTAGCACTTGCCTCAGTCTTCACTTGGCAAATACTAGATTTCTTTGTTTTGCAGTTCATTATTTGGAATGATAACATAGCTTTATTTCATAGCTGATATCTCAAGTACAGAACACTGGAAGACTTGTGTTTCCTGGAGGGATAATGTGAGAACAGGAGATATACATTTTGCCTTAACATGTGAACATCCCTCCTTTCCATAAACTACACCTTGCTAATGCAAAGAGTTTTATCTGATGGAGGCCATTCCTATTTTTCATGTGTGGTTAAGAGGATGTTCTGCCTACCAAGGTAGTTCCTTTGGCATCACAACATTACAGTGATCATTTGACAGAACAGCATATCACTGCTGTAAAGGTTTTCACCTTTGTGGGTGAGTTTCTGTCACAAGCCATATGGATCTATAAGGATCAAAGGCTGCTTTTACACGATCCCTAAAATCCGAGGCAAAGGGCTCCCAGATGTGGAGCTTAAAATTGTTTTCCCACCAGCCACGGACTTTAAAAAAAAAATAAGTATGACCACGCCCACCAAAGCGCACCCCAGCGCATTTTACAAGTACCTGGTTTCCAGAGGTAAAAAAAAAATCCAATGTGGATTATAAAGCTGTGGATGCCAGGCTCTCCTCGCCTTCTGTTTGTTTTTGTTGTCCCCGCCGCCCCTTTAACAGCCTGGAATCCCTATGGGGCTGCGCTGGCAGAGGAGGTGAACCTGTATTCTTTTCTCCCCTCACCGCAGACAGGAGCAATGGAAGAGTGGAAGCGTGGGAACATAGGAAGCAGAACAAACCCCCATGATCTCTGGTCCAAATTTAAGTTGCCAGCAGATTTTAGAGGTTGTGTAAAAGTGCCCTAACAGTCCTCCATTAAATTAACACATGGTACTTTCTACCTTCTGCCAACCTAGCAATTCGAAAGCACATACAAATTCAAGTAGATAAATAAGTACCACCTGGGTGGGAAGGTAACAGCGTTCTGTGCTCTCATATGTTTAGTCATGCCAGCCACTGACCATGGAAATATGTATATCTACAGACAAACACCAGTTCTTTGGCTTACAAATGGAGATCAGCATCAGCTCCTAGAGTCAGAAATGAATAGTCTTATTTGTCAGGAGGAACCTTAACCTTTACCTTTACTTGACTCCTATGCCTTTTGGTGGTAGCTCTGTCCACAATTTTATGTCCCTGTCTAAAGGAGTCAAAGTCAAAACAAATTAGTTTGAAACAAACCAGTTTATAAGGCTCTCACATTCCCTATTTACAGGTGCAAACTCATTAAACCATAACAGCCTCATAGTTCTTTTTTGGTTGTGCTGCAAAATGTTTGACCCCTGCTAACTGGAAAAACATAAGTCAACTTATAACAGTGGACTGGTTAAAGAAAGTTTGGCAGTTGGCTGTGATGGAAAAACTGACAGCAAGATTAGGAATCATAGAACTGGCAAATATTTTGCCAAGTTCTAAGACCTAGTTTCTATTTTTAGACTACATAAACAATACCAATAATGCCTACCTTCAAACTCTACCTCATTTTATATATCTAGGGAAGGATACTTATTTTAGAATCTAAATTCTTATACCATGTTTTTATAACAGGACTGTTACAATTTCTTTAATTGCATTTATTGTTACTTTGAGTTCTTTGGCTTGTTGATTCTGATTGTATCTGATTTTGCACATTGGTTGGAATCTGCCTGGTGATTTATGTGTGGTGAATTCAATAGTGTATCTCGCTGCAGACTGAGACTAACTTAATGAGCTACCAGTTACATTACTAGAGGTGCATCAATTGAACAATTGGGAGCAGCATCAGTACCTCCATAGCTAGTGACCATTAGCTGTGGCGAGTTGTACAACTGAGTTGATGCACGAACAGGATTATGACCTTTAATTTTTAAACAGTTTTAAAGGATCTAACAGATCTACTGAAATTAAATTGAACATGTAGATAAGCTGCCTAGGTGCCCTAAGCACACCCGATCTCACCTGATTTCAGAAGCTAAGCAGGGTTGGGCCTGGTTAGTACTTGGATGGGAGACCACCAGGGAATACCAGGTGATGTAGGCGCCTGGAGTAGGAACTGGCAAGCCACTCCAGTAATTCCTGTCAAGAAAACTCCATGGACATGGGGTCACAAAGAGTCAGTCATGACTGTAATGATGCAACACACATACATAGATAAGTCCACAGATATTACTAACTTTATTTATTTATGCTAAAATTGTTAAGAGATGAGTAACCTATTTTTTTTCATGATAACCATAGAGAAAGAGGTGTCTCATTTTCTGGATCCAGCATGGAAACCCAGATTAATACTCACTTACCTGACTAATAGACACCCCCCATAGAAAGAATGAATAGGGAGGGAAAAGCATCAGGAGACCTAACCAACTACTGCCCGATCGCTAATGTTCCCTTTATGGGCAAGGTAATCGAGAGGGTGGCCGCGATCCGGCTTCAATCATTCTTGGAGGGAGAACGCATCCTTGATCCATTCCAGTCTGGGTTCAGGCCGGGTCGGGGGACTGAGACAGTCTTGGTTGCTCTGCAAGATGACCTCCTCTGGGGGGCTGACAGGGGTTGCTCTACCCTGTTGGTCCTTCTGGATTTGTCAGCAGCCTTTGATACCGTCGACCATGGTGTCCTGCTGGACCAGCTCTTTGAGATTGGGATCGGGGGCACTGTTCACAGTTGGCTCTGGTCCTTTCTCAGGGGCCACCCCCAGCGGGTTCAACATGGGGGGGAGTTGTCTGCTCCTTGGATACTCCCTTGTGGGGTTCCACAGGGGTCGTTCCTCTCTCCCATGCTGTTCAACATCTATGTTAGTCCGCTGGCTGAGGTCTGTCTCTCCTTTTCTACCACTGCAGATGAGGCTGTCCAGACCCTCAATCAGTGCCTGGACGCAGTCATGGAATGGACCAAGGCCAACAGGCTCAAACTCAACCCCGACAAGACCGAGGTTATGTTCTTTGGGACTTCCCCATCTGGCTATGGAGGCCCTTTTCCCATCTTGGAGGGCATTTCCCTCCGGCCATCGGACACCGTCCGGAATCTGGGTGTAGTCCTAGACCCGGCGCTCACCATGGAAGCCTAGGTGGCCGCTGTGTCCAGGACTGCCTTTTTCCATCTCCATCGAATTGCCCAGATTCGTCCATACCTAGATGAGGACTCCCTCAGGACTGTGGTGCAAGTGCTGGTGATCTCGAGACTAGACTATTGTAATGCGCTCTACATGGGGTTGCCCTTGACTCTCCTTCAGCGACTGCAGCGGGTTCAAAATGCGGCGGCCAGACTGGTGGCAGGTGTGCGTCGGTTCGACCACATCACCCCAGTTCTGGCTCGCCTGCATTGGTTGCCCGTTGCGTCCCGAATCAGTTTCAAAGTCTTGGTTTTGATTTATAAAACCCTCCATGGCCTAGGACCTGACTACCTGGCAGAGCGGATCAACCAGTGGTCAACATCGGCCCGTCCGAGTAGGTTGTTGCGGGCGCACATGCTGCGGGTGGCCACGCCCAGGGAGGCTCTGAGATCATCCACCAGTACCCGAGCCTTCTCTGTGGCTGGCCCCACTATGTGGAACCACCTCCCAGCAGAAGTGCGCCTAGCAGAGTCCCTGCCAGCCTTCCGGAAGGCTTTAAAAACTCTCCTCTTCCGGGAGGCGTTTGGTGACTAAATAAAAGGTTGTTTGTTTGTTTGTTTTGTTTCCCCCGCCATCTGCCATTATTTTTTGTTGTTGTTGTTCAGTCCTGTTACTTGGTTTAATTGTCTTATTTTAATTGTTGCCACTGTTATATTGCCTCTGTTGTAAACCGCCCAGAGTTCCTTCGGGAAGACGGGCGGTATATAAGCCCAATAAATAAATAAATAAATAAACCAGGCATGTTCAAACTTTGGCCCTCCTGATGTTTTGGACCACAACTCCCAGAATTCCAAGCCTGCATTTCCAATGGCAAAGGACTGTGGGAGTTTTGGTCCAAAACATCTGGAGGGCCGAAGTTTGGACATGCCTGCCTCATATTCAACTGGCACCTTGCATACTTACCTGTGTGGAATGCCTAGTCACTCATGATTGCTAAGCAAATGCTCAGACACAGAGATTGATGTAACAGTGACATAGAAAAGCCAGGAACACCCTGAAAAGGCTACCTTGCAGTGTTTTCCTCTTCCTCGTAGTTCTACGTTTATTGTAGAAAAGGTGTTGGTGCCAATTTAGGCAACTTGTTTACCCACAACAGTCCAGTTGCCACGTTGTTGATAACACAATCTCACAGGAACAACATGCCCCTGTTTCAAACAGCGGACAATAGTTATACTTTTGCTTTCTCCTGCCATTCTCTCACTCTGTGAAATAAATCCTAGTTCTTCTGATTTTCATTTCTTATTCCTGTTCTTTTAAGCCTGGAATGTCCCTCCATTTTTTATCATTATTTTTGGCGTGCAGCTTTCAACAGCTTGTTAAAAGTTTGTGGCAGGGAGGGAGTATGGAAATTGTAGGCCAAGAAATTAAAAAAGAAAACCTGGAAGCCAGAGTTGATCACTGCTGTGTTGAACGGTCACCATGAAGGTAGTCCAGTTTTGGACGTTTTTAATTCCCCCACCTCCCAATGCATTCCATAGAATTGACCCCTGTTCCAATTACAGATCTCTGCACAGCAAGGGGTTACAGGTTAAAGAGGAGAAATAACAAAGGAGTTAATAATAAAGAATGAATAAAGTGAACTATTCATACAAGAACTTATGAACTACTGTTTTATTATTCACCATTATAATGATTTTAATTGTGTTACAGTTTAACGTTAGTGGTGTTTATCAGCTGCCAGTTTTAGTGAAAAGGCATGTTAAATGTAATAAATGAAGAATGGCCATAAATGTTGTGGCAATTGCAATGGGCTTGAAGCTCACCATCTCTGGCACCTTAACAACCCATAATCAAAACACTCGTAGACAGCGCAAACCGAAACTGTGAAGCTGAATTCGTCAACATTGAACTCAGCCACCTGAATTGGGCCCTACAGTCAAATGGATATTCCAAGAATGAAACCAAAAGAGCCAACAAACTGAAAAGAACAACACCAAACTGAAGAAGAAAAACAGCCTCCAACAAACAAAGTATTTCTGCCACACATAAAAGGAGTCATGGACCGCATGGACAAAGTGTTGAAAAAACACAACCTAAAAACAGTATTTAGACCCACCACAAAAATACAACAGATGCCATAGTCAGCAAAGGACAAAAGGAACCAACTTGCCACTGTAGGAATATACTGGATACTTTGTATATATTTGGACCACAAAGTGCCATATCCAGACAAGAGTCAAAGAACATGAAAGACACTGCAGAAAAAACAATCAGCAGTAGCTGAACACACCCTGAAACAAACTGGACATGAAATCCTCTTCCAGGACACAGAGGAACTGGATAACACTGCCAATCACTATGTCAGACTACACAGGGAAGCCACTGAAATCCACAAACATAAGCACAGTTTCAACAAAACAGAAGAATGTCTAAAAATCAACAAAGCCTTGTTTCCAATACTGAAAACTACAGTATGCAAAAGGTCCAAACTCAATGATACCTACCCAGCCAGAAGCAACAGTGATCAGTTCACACAATAGAACAGCTAGCAACACCCATCAACCACAGACAAGGATCGCTGCCACCCCTAATTGCAATGAAACTTCTTAATCCCTTCATCACAATACAATGAGTAACACTAATTGTCCTGCATATGACAAGTTTCCTCTTTCCCACAACTTTAAAGAACCTCACAGTCTCCCTCACTCTTTACCCCAGAGCATACTCTTAGTTCGCTAAGCTCCTTGCCCTCTGAAGATGCCAGCCACAGAGTCTGGTGAAATGTCAGGAAGAAAAACTTCCAGAACATGGCCAAACAGCCTGAAAAACTCACAACTAAACCTTCTCCTACTTTCCCACATCACTTTAGCATTCAGGTTCCTCATCTTCCATATATTAACTTTCCATTTCTCAGCAATCCCCTTACATATTCTTTTTTACCACACGTGTCAGAACACCACAGGAGTGGTATGAGACTGTAGTTACCATAGGCTCAATGTGGTTGGTAACATGAAACTGATTTGAGCCTCTGTCATGATGTCTTGAGTCTATTTAGCTTCGTTATGGTTACTCATTGATCAAGTCATTATCCATTTTTCACTTTTATTTTTTAAAGAATGGCTTTTCAAATCCAGGCAGCCGTTCTGCATGTGTGGACAAGCGAATGCGCTCAGACCTCATGAGGTCTAAATGAGACAGCTTCACATAAAGGGAAAGCCATTTGGGGTGAGATTTGTTGGGTCTGGAAGTGCCCTCGCCCACTGCGCTTACTGTGTGAACACTCGGCTTGATACCTTCCACTCATGTGGATTCTGGTTTACGACCTGTTCTCAGTAGCTCCTAAAGCCAGAATCAGTATGTGATATTTATTTTGGAAAGAGCGAGGATCTTTTGTCAAAATTACTTATTGTTGCTGTGAGACTGGAATGCTTTCACAAATGAAAAACAGAGTTGCCTGTTATGATAAGCCCAAAAGAGCTGCCACTGAGGACTGGGGGCACATCCTCAGGAAACCTTGAAGCCTGATCTTCTCAAGAGCCTGAGCATTGGCGGGCGGTGGGGGGGGGTTGTGGCAAATTGGAATCTTTGCTCTGCTTTCCTAAACATCCTTTTGCATCCAGTTCCAGTCACTTTCCATCTGAATTAGTTAGGTCAGGAATAGCCACCTGACACCTGTGTGAACCTATTCTTTGAAGCCATTTTATCTGGATAAAATCTGGAAAGGGCCATATTTTTGGTGAGAAAATACCCTTCATTCAAAAGTTCCCAGTTTAAATTCCTTGCATCTCCGATTCCACATATCAAGTGGTGGGAATTAGTTCTACCTGAGGCTGAGGGTCTCTGCCACTCAGAGAAGATAATAACGAGCTAGTAAGCAAACAGCCTAGCTCAACGATGGCGAACCTTTTAGAGACCAAGTGTCCACACAGTGATTCAAAACCCACTAATTTTTCGCAAAGTGCCAATATAGCAATTCAACCTGAATACAGGTGGCTGTGAATCATAGAATCATAGAGTTGGAAGAGACCTCAAGGGCCATCCAGTCCAACCCCCTGCCATGCAGGAACCCCCATCACAGTGCTCCTGACATATGGCCATCCAGCCTCTGCTTAAAAACCTCCAAAGAAGGAGACTCCACCACCCTCCGTGGCAGCATATTCCACTGCCAAACTGTCATGAAGTTCTTCCTAATGTTTAAATTGAAGCTCTTTTCCTGTAGTTTGAGACCATTGCCCCGCATCCTAATATCTGAAGCCATGGAAAACAAACCAGACCCTTCTTCAATGTGACATCCTTTCAAATATTTAAAGATACGTAGCTATCATATCCCCTCTCAGTCTTCTTTTTCAAAGAGGGTAGCCGTGTTAGTCTTTTCAAGAATTTCAGGCAAAATTCAAAGAAAAACAAAACAAAATAAAATAAAAGACACAAACATGTGGCGCTTCTGCTCTCTACAGTTGACAAACAGGACAATCTCTAAGAAAACACATCAATGGACACAAGTTTGACATAAGAAACCACGATACACAGAAACCTGTCTCAAATCACTTCAGTTTACCTGGACACTCCTTGAAGGACCTGAAAGTTACTGTTTTGGAACAAAATTACTACAGATCAAGAATACAAAGGGAAACAGCTGAAATAAGATTTATATCCATGATGGACACACACAATAAGGGATTGAACATTAGTCGGGGGTTCTTGAGTCATTATCAAATGTAATATTACCAGATTGCCACTTTCTCATGGATTGTAAGGTAAAAACTTTAAAATTTCCATTCTCTCTCTGCCCCCCACCCTGTCTTTTCTACCCATCTGACCTCCGCCCCCACCTGATCTGGTTCCTGTCACTTGAGGAATTTAATTCTCACAGTTTAAGATAACATCGTCTGGCGTGAGCCATAAAACCATAAATTATACAGCTCTAACTCAACATTTAATGATTCTCACCATTTCTACTAACTAACCGTCCCTCCTATTCTCCACCCTCCTCCTCCCTCCTCTCAACCATACACCCCCACCTCTATTTGCTACAGCCTATCATATCATCTACAGCCCATGAATATCTGCTATGAAGTGTATATATCAGCTCATATTATATCTTACACCTCCTTCTGCTGCTATATATGTCTGAAGAAGTTCACATGTGAACGAAACATTACATTAAAATATGAAACTTAGTCTTTAAGGTGCCACATGTTTGTGTCTTTTATTTTATTTTGTTTTGTTTTTCTTTGAATTTTGCCTGAAAGTCTTCTTTTTGTAAGGCTAAATATTCCCAGCTCCCTAAGTCGCTCCTCATAAGACATTTCTTCCAGACCCTCAATCATCTTGGCCGCCCTCCTCTGGACCCGCTCGAGGTTGTCAACATCCTTTTAAAATTGAGGTGCCCAGAACTGGACACAGTACTCCAGATGGCATCTGACCACAGCAGAAGAGAGTGGTAATATCACTTCCCTTGATCTAGACACTATGCTTCTGTTGAAGCATCGATGTTGGGTGTCCACAGAAAATGGCGCCCGTGCTATGCCATAGGTTCGCCAACACTGGCCTAGCTCAATCAAGCTTATCTTTTTATGCAGTTCTGGACAGCCAGAATTTTTATTTACATGTTTATTTACATGCATACTATGTTCCACCTTTCTGCCAACGGGCTTTATGTAACATACATTGCTGTTCTCTCCCCCTTATCCATTTTCACAACAAAGTTTGAGGAGAGAAGAGGGTGAGAGACACACTGAATGGTCCAACAAGGTCACATAGTTTCATGGCTGAGGATGGAATTGACCTCATTTTTCCAACACCCACTTCAAGGTATGAATAAAGTTTGTCCAGAGTTTTACTCAATAGGAAAAGAAAGAAAGTTGCAGGAAGTAGACATATTCCATAGATTTGTTTCACACATATGCTGGATTTATTTGCCCCAGCTGTGGTGCTTATATTAATTATCTTTAATCTGCCTTTTAAATAACATTTTTATTTGCAGTACATCATTTTAGACCCCAGGAAGCATAAAAAGCAATGAGCATTTTAAATAATTAATACATAACAAAGTTCATAAACTTCTTTCTATTTCTATACCCTTGAATCCCTTACAGCTAGATCAAGCTTCAGCAAAGCGAGGTCCTCCAAATACACAGATCTAATAAAACTCAGTGGGAAATCTGTAACAAATTAAAACTGCGAGAGAATTGGGCTAAGAAAAAACTGGAAGAGGTAGAAAGTAGCAGTGAAGGATCTTCAACAATTTATTGAAACTCAATACATAAATAGTTTGGGAGAAAAATAGGGTTTTCAACAATTGTCAAAATGATCTTAATGCAGGCACAGCAAAATAAAGGGTCAGGAAATTAAAATGTTTCCAGGGACTCACAAAAGTTGATCATTCACAAATCAGAAAACTGTTGATGCACCCTATTCAATGAAGAGTTCAGATGAAAACCAACAGCTTTCTGATTTCTAGAGAATAAGCTTTGCAATAACAATATTGCATATGAGCTAATAGTGAAATGCACTGCTGTTTAAACAAGTGGTAGCTTGAGATCCATCTTTTAAAAATGTAACCTCCTGTATGTTTTCCTTCTCCCTCTCAATCCATGCTCTTTGCATGCTGTATCTCTTACATTATATATCCCCCGAGGGCATGGACCATAAACTACCCTGGGAGTGTTTTTGGTGGAAGAGAAGGGTCAATGGCTAGATAGTTCAGTAGGTGACGTACTTGGCTGTGGAGCCAATATTACCTAACCCACTGCACATCCCCAATGCACATACCTGAAATGTCATCCTGTGTGGCCTTGGGCAAGCTGCACAGTCCCAAGATGCCCCCAGAGTACTTTTGAGAGTACTCTCTACCTAGAAAACCCCAGAACTGTTTGCCAGAACTGGTTGCAAGAAGAGGGAACTGGATGCACACAGTTATTAGTATTAGGACCCAAAAGCAGATAATGAAGGGAAGGAGGAAACTTAGAATCATAGAATCATAGATTTGGAGGAGACCTCAAGGGCCATCCAGTCTAACCCCCTGCCATGCAGGAACCCCATCACAATATTTCCGACAGATGGCCATCCAGCCTCTGCTTAAAAACCTCCAAAGAAGGCGACTCTACCACTCTCCGTGGCAGCATATTCTACTGCTGAACAGCTCTAACTGTCATGAAGTTCTTCCTGATTTTCAAATGGAATCTCTTTTCCTGTAGTTTGAAACCACATGCTAGTCTCTGAAGCCATGGAATGAATGTCAGTTGGCAGGAAAGGTATCTCCACTGACACTCCCCAGAAGAAGAGAATGGTAAACAGCGGCTGTTATCTTCTCCACTTAGAAAACCCTAGAAGGAGTCACCATAAATCAGCATTGACTTTACGGCATGCAATTATTCAAAAATACCAGACTTTGTGAATCAAAATTAGAAAAACACTGGTATTTTATAAAACAGACACAATTACATTTTTTCGGCCAAAATATTAAGTATGTGTTGTTGTTGTTGTTGTTGTTGTTGTTGTTGTTGCTGCTGCTGCTGCTGCTGCTGCTGCTGCTGTTCTAGGTACCATGTCTTATATTTCTTTATATTGCTGTTCCTGAACTCACCAAGGATTCCAATGTCCCAATTTTTCAGGGCTAGCCTTATAATGAGAATGTGCCATTTCTGCTTGCCAAAATACTGGCATGGAACTTGTTCCACTTTCTGGCATTGGCTGAGGAAAAATAGCAAAATGCAATAGATTTGTGGGAGCAATTTTTCTTCCAGCTGTTTAAAGCAAAGCAAAGCAAAGCAAAGTGTTCTGCTTATATACCGCCCCATACCACTTCAAGTAGTCTCTGGGGAGTTTACAGCTTTTTAACAGTAATGCAGGCTACACATTGCCCCCCACCCCAGCAAGCTGGTACTCAATTTACCGACCTTGGAAGGATGGAAGGCTGAGTCAACCATGAGCCAGCTACCTGGGATGGAACCCCAGGTCATGAGCACAGTTTTAGCTTCAGTACAGGCGTTTAACCACTGTGCCATGGGGCAATGGAAGATGCATACAGTAAGTGGCTGAAATATTGTTTACAGTTCTTCAAGAAACAATGTCATTTCTTGGTCTTGTAAATTATGAAAAAACAATAAAACAATGTACAATATTTATTTATTTATTTATTTATTTATTTATTTATTTATTTATTTATTTTTGAGTATTTTACACCACATTTCTCCTAGGAAATGGACCCAAGGCGGCTTACAGTAAGGAGAGACAATATACAGTCCATTAAAATTAATACATATTCAGTTTGAAAAAAAGGGAATTGAGGAGTATCTTACAGCCTTAGAAGGCAACATTAAAACTAACAATTGATAACAAGCCCAAATAGAATTTGGGTGCAAAAGTGTCCTGATACCTGCATGACAGTTAAAGATATGGACGGACAAGATTTATCTGGTTTTGCTTACAGACTACAAAGTAATTAAAAAATGCAGAAAATGCTTGTGGAATTTGTTCAAATGCCACAAAAGGTAGTGTTTTCTCTCCAAATAGATATTGCAGCAGCCTTGCAAAAAGCTTTTAAGGGATCTTAACTACGAATCTGATGAGGCAACATTGAAATAGCTTCTTTCTCTTGGGATCATCTTGATTCCATTTGCATTATAATGACTGAATGTGGTTACCCTAGTGCAATCTGAATCTCAGCACATCTCTTTTTTAATGTGCCAAAAGCTGTTCATGTGCTCGCTTTACGTGCAAGAGATGGATTTGTTAAGCTGTGCACAGAGAATGTGGGTGTTCGCCCACTGCTATGGAGGAAAATCCATGTGAACGAATAGTTGTCTCTCTTTTTGGTTTGAGCTGCCTTTCCAGTCAATTCAAATTTAGTACAATGATGAAAATACATTAAGTAGATTGGATCAGAGGCAAATTATTAGCAAACAGAATAACAGGCAAAGGTTTCCCCTGCACATGTGTGCTATTTGTGTTTGACTCTAGGGGTGGTACTCATCTCCATTTTTAAGCCAAAGAGCCGTGGCTGAACACATTTCTGCACAGGGAACACTGTTTACCTTCTTGCTTTTTATGGCAGTACCTATTTATCTACCGGTACTTGCATTTATATGTTTTTGAACTGCTAGGTTGGCAGGAGCTGGGATTAACAGTGGGAGCTCACTCCAACGTGAGGCACCTGGGATTCGAACTGCTGAGCTGACGACTTTGCAGCTGTCATTTTCAGAGCTCTAACCCACTAAGCCACCACTCCCCTAAGCATAATACAGAATGCCAGCATAAAATATACAGTAGCTTTTAAAAAATCTGTATGTTTTCTTAGAATTCTGTGAGGGCAGTGCTACAAAGAAAGACATTTCAAACCTGTATGAAACTACTAATGAACTTCAGTGCAATATGTCTGTGAAGATTCTCAGTCATCCAGGTAAAATTATCTGGAAGCTGAATTATGTCAACTGGACTCCTTTTTCTGAGAAATCGAAACATTTCACTACTCATCCAAGTAGCTTCGTCAGTTTGAGCAAATTCAGTGGTGAGGCCTCCAATTTATAGTTCACCTTGGTTTCACATCACCCTAGTCTGAAGAGGCTCATAAGTTGGACAACGGCCTGAAAAGGCTTATTAGGTGGACAATGTCCTGGGGTGTGTGAAAGTCCAACCTATGCAACCCATCCCAACACCCATTAAATATGGGTTGTTAGCTGTGGCCTTGCTGGTGGAGGTGTGAAGTGCTTCAGTGCCATCTACAACTCTCACAGGGAGCGAAAGGCACGGGTGCTCTCTCTGTGTTGATCTTCTTCATCAACTATATTTTCACATATTTTTTTCCTTAGAGGCCATCTGCATTATTAGAAAGTGACACAAAATCAGCATGATTGAAAGAAAATGAAAGGTCAGCTATACCTTAAAGGTATTTAACCTCTTCTCTTCCTCCACATCATTCTCCTTCTTGTGCTGTCATTTAATGTTAGTAAGAGAGATGTGAAAAAGCAAGAACTATTGCAAATTGATGATGTTGGTTTGTAGGGCCATGAGGGGAAATTTTGCTAGGCCATTTGGCTGAAGACTCTTGCATCTCTAACTTAATTTGATTGGTTTTTTCTTTATAGCAGGTCTAGTATGACCTGCTTATACTTTTTTTTTTATATATGACACTTAAAGTACTATTAAGATATTTCTGAATTACAAATAACCTCTAAGAGGGTTTGTAGCATAATAACTAGTATGCATACTTGCATTCTGCTTGCAGCTCTCTGTGGCTTTCAATGCACAGGCCCATCAGTTTGTGTGTGACAGCAGGAGATGGTGGTAGACACACTAGCATTGTAGCATGAGTTAGTTTAAATGCCTTCAGAAGTACAATTTACACAGCCTCAAATATTATTCCATTTCCATGAATGGCAAAAAGTTCTTGAAATAGACAGCAGTGAACCCGGGACAGAAGACCTTTTTGAAAAATTGCACCCCATTTTGCTCCGGCTCTATGATTACACAACTGAGCGAGGAGAGGAGGGTCTTTCTTGTGCACAGACATCTCACAAGACTTTTATGGAGGGATACCTGTCACAAAGAAGCAATCCCCTGCCCTTGATTGACCCATCTCTTCTCTGTCAGGGGGACAGAGATCCAATGCAGATGGAAAGCAACATCTGGGAGAAATGGTGAAATGGGGAAACATTTGAAGAAAACAAATATCTGAAAATAAATGAAATAAATAGCTGGGCTTTCTTTTTTCTTTCTTACAAAAATAAAGTCCATTTTTGTGTTACTAAAAAAAGAAAGGAAAAACGTGGGGGTGGCACCTGGCTTTCCACTGAGTAGGAACTGAAATATATCACTATATAGAAAACTCTTCTGGTTTCTAGGGAAACTCCCTCCCCTCCTCCTTTGGAGTTCCTGGGGGTTATGCAACATCTGAACCCGTTCGTTTCCAATCCATGGTCACTCACAGGTCTCCAGTAGTAAAGCCAGCAACAACAACAAAAAAAATAAAATAAAATAAAAAGTTCCAACAGGAAAGTTTAACTCAGTGGCAGAGCAGGGGCCTGTGGAAGACACACATTTCTCTTGCTGGCCTTCTCCAGAAGTCCTTGGAAAGCTATCAAGTGCCGGGTTGGTTGGGGAATGCAGCTAGTGTTACCAAGCCAGGATCTCTTGCCAGCGTTTCTTTTTGGAGCTGGGTTCGCCTAGCAGAATTCAGCCATATATTTTTTTCAAACTTGGGGGAAAAATAGAAAATGCTGGTGGAAAAGAGATATTTTAGGAAAGCTCTCTCTCATGTTAACCAGTAGGAGCAGATGGATTTGGTGCTATTTAAAGAAAGACAATGTATTTTTAAACCTGCCCTGGCCGAGGGAAGCCAAACTGAGTGTCCTAACCGCAGAAAGGGGATTCTCCCACTTGTAATGTAGGAATGCGGGGGCAGAGCTTTCCACCTGAGCAGTCCAAAATCCTCCATTCACTATGGGAAACAGGTTGGTTTATAGGACAATCACCACCACCACATTCCTAACGATAGCCAGCAGTAACTATACTAGTCCTAATTTTTCCCTTCTGGTCTGTATCATTCTCCAGCTGGTCAATATCTATCATACCTCCCACCCACTCATTCCCACCCACAAAGTTATCCAAAGAGAAAGCTTTATTCCATGATTGTATCTCCAACACATATGTGAGTTAGTTTCCTTTCTTCCAGTATCAATTGATCCAACATTCATACTTAGACATGGCTTAGAATTCTGAATGAACAAACTCTATACGGCAGCGGAACGCACAGGCTGATCTTGTCAAGATTAAAGTCTCCATCTGAACAGAAATGCAACTCCTACAAGGAAAATTAAAGGTTCATGAGTCAAATTTAAATGGGTCGAGAGCCAACCTAGTATAGTAAATAGAGCAGTGGTGGTGAACCTTCGGCACTCCAGGTGTTTGGGACCACAACTCACATAGTCGTTTGTCATTGGCAATCTAGGCTTGGAACTCTGGGAGTTGTGGTCCAAAACATCCTGAGTGTCAAAGGTTTGCCACCACTGGAATAGAGTATTAAACTAACACTCAGGAAACATGGGTTTGAAATTTCCCCACAGAAGTTCACTTGTGGTAGGTAAACTCTTTCGTGAATAGCCCACCCTCTCCAAAAGACCTCTTAGATTTACTGTTTTACTTGAAATAACTGATAGCACATGACACTGGATTTTTAACAACAGCAATAATGTAATGAACAGTAATGAAGTTGAGCAGGCACATGGTGGCTCAGTGGTCTAAGGCTTCTGAAAACCGTCAGCTGCAAAGTCAGCAGCTCAGCGGTTCAAATTGCAGGTGCCACGCAGCGGAGTGAGCTCCCGCTGCTAACCCCAGCTCCTGCCAACCAAGCAGTTCGAAAGCATGTAAATGCAAGTAGATGAACAGGTACCAACGTAAAAAGCGGGAAGGTAAAAACAGTGCTTCCTTGCAGCCATGCCGGCCACATGGCCATGGACTTGTACAACACTGGCTCTTCGGCTTGGATACAGAGCTGAGCACTGCCCCTAGAGTCAGACATGACTAGCACGCATGTGCAGGGGGAACCTTTACCTTTCTACCTTTAATGAAGTTTTTGTTTTTGTTGTGTTATAATATGGGAACAAAGTAGAGTACTGATATTTGGAATACAATGCTGAAGTTGGAACATAAGTGAAGTGACATTGTGTTGTCTTTTGGCATATCAAATCATGGTCAATTCGGAAACAAACCCCAAGTATGCAAGAGGAACCACATGCCGTGTAGGTCATCTGGCTCTTCCCTCTGAATTCAATGGCATTAGTACATATCTAAATATACATGTCCTATTCACTTCAGTGGGACTGCAGCACACCCACTTAGCTCCCATTTGCATCTCCTCTGCTCATTACCTGCCCTTCTCAACCACCCCGTCTCTAGTTAGGCTGCCCCATGGGAAAGTATTATTTTTTTTTTGAAAACATCAAATGCATCTTAATGGGATGTAGAAACTCGAACAGGTAATCTGGAAGCCGTATGTAGCTGTTCTTGCAAAAAAGGAAATTGTAACATGTTCTATCTAATGCAGTTTTTATCTGCTGTTTTATGATGTGCTGATATTTTGATAACTGCTTGGATGAGAGTAAAAGTAGAGACTTGGTAAGTACATTTTTGGAGGAAAAAAGCAGGCAGGCAGGCAGGCAAACAAAATCCAGAGATTTCATAACAATGAGCTAGATCTTAAAGTGGGGCTTAACGATTCTTAACTTTTGCCTAGATTGTGTTCATTGTTTTGGGTTTTTAAAAAAATACACATGCTGACTGATTTATTTCTACACTGTTTCATTCAAAACAATGATGTTTTCCATATGAGACTTAAATAGATATACTCTTGGATTGGTCTGCGTAACATAAATGCCATATTTACAAGAATGCAGTTCTTCCTTTCTTCTATCATCCCATGACCGATATTTACAAGTACCAAACAATGCCAGAGAAATTCAAATTTAGTATTTCAGGGTATCTAGAACACAGGGTCTACTTCTTTTGGCCCCTGGATTTTTTTTTCACTTCCAGAATTAGGAAATAGCAAACAAAACCACTGGCACAGACAATCTTTTCATTCAGCTATCCTGCACAGAATATGGAGATGCCGATTCCAACTCACAGTTCTTTTTTTCATTTATTTTCACAGGCTAGAGCACTGAAAACTGTCGGCCACAAAGTTGGCAGCTCAGCGGTTCGAATCTCGTAAAAAGCAGGAAGGTAAAACAGTGTTTCCTTGCAGCCATGCCGGCCACATGGCCACAGACTTGCACAACATTAGCTCTATGGTTTGAATATGGAGATGAGCAGCGCCCCTAGAGTCAGCCATGACTAGCATGCATGTGCGGGGGGAACCTTTACCTTTACCTTATTCAGCTTCAACTCACAGTTCCTTTTTCATTTATTTTCACATATTTGTAAACAAATGAAATCCTACACACACACCATGCATCTCACATGTGAGCAACATGTCTCAAGTGTATAAAACAGGGCTGCCCAACAGATAGACCGCGGGCTACCAGTAGCCCGCAAAGGGTTCAAAAGTAGCCCACTGGCCATCAATTTAAAAAGAGGGGATAAGTTCTCCACCCGTCATCCCCCATCCCAAGGACCACCACTGCCCCAGCAAAGTTCTGGGTCAGCCAGCCCACTGTCTCAGCCGAGCGGGGCAGTTAGAATCATAGAATCATAGAGTTGGAAGAGACCTCATGGGCTATCGAGTTCAACCCCCTGCCAAGCAGGAACCCCTTCACAATATTTCCGACAGATGGCCATCCAAGGGCCATGGTGCATTGAAATCTGTTCCCTCCTGACAGATTAATTGGTTTTCAATGCATTCCTATGGGAAACAGCTGCTCTACTTACAAAAGTTTTTACTTATGAGCATGTGTTCGGAAAGGATAAAATTCGTAAGTAGAGGTTTTAGTGTAGTAGCCCTCAGGCACTTTGGGCCGGAAAAAGTAGACCTCTGCCTGTTCAACGTTGAACAGCCCTGATATAAAATATGTGCATGTCCCATCTACCCCCAGCCTCTTCATGTAGAATCCTCTCCCCCCCTTCTCACCCGCTGCTGCTGCTGCTGTCACCAACAAAAACTGGTGGCACTGCTACCATAGAGGGAGCAGCTGCCTAGGACCGCTGTTTTTGCAGCATAAACAGCCACAAAGTTGTGGCACACACACACACACCTCTCTCATAGATACACACACATGTCCAGAGACAATCTTCTTCCCTTCTATTCCTGAAGGGAAAGTGTGCCCTGAATATTGATGGGGCTTTGTACAACAGGGCAATGTCCTAGTCATCTCCTGAACCATGGAAATTTGCTATAGATACTGGTAAATTTCAGCAGTAGTGGCAAAATTGGTCACTGCCTCATTGCAGCTCTGGCACTGTTACCTCCCATGGATTCAAACACCCATCGTAGTTCACAGACTTATTGGCCAACCCAGTCCCCCCCCCCCCCAACACACATACCTCTGATATGAAAAGTTTTTTCCAGTGCTGATATTCCCTATACATTTGTGTTTATATGTGAGTGAGGTGGCCCAAATGTTCACTGGATTTTAAGAAAAGATGAGATTGTTTTCATTAATTCGGAATAACAATAATCTTCAGATTCCTTACTGTTTCACTCCCTTACAGATCCTATCTATGCATCTTGCAGAATGAAGTAACAAAAAGGTAGACTGGGCCACTTCACAGGGAAGATGTATTAGTATGAATGCTTCTCCTTCTGTACCAAGTGTTTGTCTGTGAATGCGTCTGCACGCGCGTGTGTGTTTTGTTTTTTGTTTGCTTTTCTTTCACTTTGTTTTAACCTGGCGAGAGAATTACAATATGGGATTCCTGCCTGCAGTTTGAAATGGGGCAGTCTCTGTTACCAACAGAGGAGCCTTCCCCATGGCAGAGATAGAGTTGCAAAGATCCAGGGCGGCCACAGAAGAAGGCAATGGTAACCTACTTCTGAGTAATCTCTATCTAGAAAATCCAGAACTGACTTGACATCACACTTATTATTATTAGCATCATCATCATCATCATCATCATCATCATCATCATCATCATCATCATCATCATCATCACACAGATAACTATGCTGGATTTTGTATTACAAATCACTATCATCATCATCATCATCATCATCACACAGCACACAAGATAACTACTCTGGATTTTGTATTACAAATCATTAGTCAAATGCTTCCCTAGCATTTAGGACTATGTGGTGGTGGTGGTAGTGGTGATGATGATGATGATGATTCTAGGCCCGGATCTCTATCTCCAACATAGGTACTTCTTCTCTAAGCATCCATTTCCATTTTGGAAAATAGCACCCCTGTGTTTTTCAGAAGGAATCTCTATTTCCCTTCCTTTCTTTACAGGTTGTTCATTACTTTCCAAGGCTCCCCTTTCTTTCCCTACTGAGCTCAAGCCAACTGTTTTATACTGCTTTTTTTTCAGAGTTCAACAGAGGCTGAGTTGCATAACATGCCCCTGCCCTCCCCTCACCACCCCCGGGTACCACAGCATTTCCATCTCAGCACTTTTTAAAAAATGAGACAACAGAGGAAGGGGCACCACACTTTCCTTGCCTCATGCCCACCCCAGTTGCTACTACACAAACCCCACCACAACAAACTGCAGAAGCAAAAAACCGCCAAAGATGTGGATTGGGCACAGGAGGAAGGAAAAGACTCTTTGGGTGCCAGCAGTTCTTACAGCTGGAATCCAAGCTCATTTGCAAAGGAATGCAAGTCATTCTCTGCTCCTTCTTGCAACCACCACTGTCTTAAGACAGCAACTGGGTGCGCCAAATGGCAGCTTCAAGACACTGTGGAGGGTCAGGCACAAGGTTAAGCCTCGGGCTTTGATTTCATTTATACAGGGCCAGATTAAGACCCTTAGAGGCCCTCAGCACTTAAAAGATGTTGGTGCTCAACCCATATATATGTAATTCAAAATATAAACAATAATAAACCATAAAATAAAATTTCACTGATTGAAACTAAACTAAACTTACAGTAAGATGGAAAATAATGTTTTTGCATAGCTTCACTTTTATATTTTAAAAGTTTTCTCCTACTTTTTTCCAATTGCAAAGTGGGATCAGATCCTCAAAACTAATCTGATGTCACGCATCTGCTTCTGTACTTAATAGAGATAAGGCATCCAGCTTGCCTTGTTGCATAGTTGTTCTGTTGGGATTTTTAACATACTTCAACGGGTCCACAAGCCATCCAATAAGCCACACCAACAGCACAGAAATCAAGCCACAACCCTGGACCCTTAGCAAGGCTGGACATGCAGGGCAAGGCACAAAAGCAGAAGACACTTGCACTACTGAGGCAAAGTCTGAGAGGGAGAACCACTCTTTAAATAGGCATTCCCTCCAGTTTTCCAGGTGGTCCTCATGAGTGGCCTAGTAGCTGATGCTCAGGGCCAGGGCCTGAGCCTGCAAACACCAGGCAATTCCGGGGTCAGACTGGCCCTGATCCTGCAGTTACCAGGGTCATGTAGGCCCGATCCTGACTAGAGATGGGTGTTTCATTTCAAAGGGGTCTGGTTCCAAAAATGGAACACAGCAGCACAGCTGTGGTTCGGAACCAGGATACAGCCTCTGGAATTAAATCAGCCACTGACTTAACTTCATTTGGGTCATGTGGGGGTGAAACTACAATCAGGAAGAACCCTCCAACCGTGTCACCGTTCCTTCTCCCTTGTGCACGCTCATGCCCCACGCCCACAGGATTGGGCCCCCATTTCTGGCTGGGCATTATGAGGTAGGGGAGCAGCAGGAGGGGGTGCAAAAATGAACTTTGTCCCCAGGCGCTCCAAACCCTTGCTACGCTTCTGTTATCACAATCACTTTCTCTTCTCTCCTGAATGTCCACCAAAGACAGCTTTTTAAAAAAAAAAATTATGTTCAGTCACTGCAATACATACCATTTTTACCTGCTTTGAAATGGCCACACACTCCCAGCCCCATATTTGTAATCATCAATTTTGTAATGCAAATCCTTCAAAAGTGGAAGACACCTGATATTCATAGTCATATACATATCACCCCGCTGGTGTATTTCCGGGGTTAAATTGTTTTCTCACTTTTATGATGACACTTCTTTGACCTCTGTGTTAAAAATCCAGACAACATGTCCGGCCCCATTTCTGTGTTACTAATTCCTGGTGCTCCTAATAAGAATCCCCATATTACCCCAAAGCAAATGCTAAAAAAGGCTAACGTAGCAGGTCAGCCTGAAGCCTCCTGTGTTCAAAGAATCTGCTGTCACCCACTGTGGATATCTCCCCACAAGAACCACCATGCAATGCCCATTACCTACTCTTCTTTGGAGCAGACATTCTCGCGTGAACCTAAGTGACTAATATGTACAAAGCAATAAGGAGCACAAATTCTCCTGGAAAGTTCAAAAAGTGTGTGTGTGTGTGTGTGTGTGTGTGTGTGTGTGTGTGTGTGTGTGTGTGTGTGTGTGTGTGTGTGTGTGTGTGTGTGTGTGTGTGTGTGTAAATTGCACTCACGAGGTGATGTTAAATAAATCAGACTGAAGTTCCTTTAACATGAGAGCCCTGGTCAATCAGCTCTTGATTTTACCCTACGGTAGACTGGCTTTCTCTTTCATGCATGTTCATTCCGACTTTTTGAGACATTTGCAAGCAGGACACAAGGGCCTCTTTGTCCTCAGTCTGGTACTTGGGTATATTGCTTCGAAATTAGGAAGCTCCATTTTACTGTCTTAGCTTGACAAAGCTCTTTTAGTAAAGCTACTGAACAATTTACATGACAAGCCAGAATCCTACAAGTATTTTGCAAGGCTTCTGTAACATGCTGTAGCGAACTGTCAATGTGCCAAATACATCTTGATTGCATGCCTGGTCATGTGCCATGTTGTGCAACCAAGGTGTGCCTAGACACCATGTCAGTAAGTCACAATTAGCTGTGGCACGTACTGCAGACTTAACAGAAACTCCAATAGGATTCTGGTCAACATCTCAACAGAACTATATTTGGTACAAGCATGTAAACAGACTTCATACTTGTCAACTTAAGTATCTTAGCACCACAAAATCTGGTAAAGAATTTAAAAGGATATTTAGTAAAGACTGTCTGTGGAGATTCTCCGTCATCCAGGTGAGTTAATCTCGAAGTTGAATCATGGCAACTGGACTTCTTTTCTTGAGAGATTGAAATGTTTCACTACTCATCCAAGCAGCTTCATCAGTCTGAGGAAAGCTAGTTGTGAGCCCTCCATTTTACAGTTGAATTTGACCTCATGTCACCCTGGTCTGAAATAGGCTCATAAGATGAACAATGGCCATTAGGTGGAAAAAGGCCTAAGGTGCTGAAACCGATAAAGTATAGGTTGTTAGCTATGGTCTTGGTGGTGGAGGTGTGAAGTATATATATTTGATTTGTCTGGGGGTTGTTGAAATCACTGCCTGATAAGTAGTAGATAGACTATGCCAGAGCCCACCACCTCTGTTGAGAGAAGGGTTATCAATATTTACATGAATGGCTTCCCTGACTGCTCTCTCAAACCACCTATCTTCTGTCTAATAAGGGCACTCATTCAAAGATGAAGATGTACACATATTAGACAGAGAAGGTAGGTGGTTTGAGCAAGGGGTCAGGGAAGACATTCATGTGAGTTTTGAAAAACCCTCTTTCAACAGAGGTGTGTGTGTGGGGGGGCTCAGGCACAGTCTGTCTTCTACTTATCAGGCAGTGATTTCAACAATCCCCAGACAAATCAAAAATGCTTCACACCTCCACTATCAAGGCCATAGCTAACGACCCATATTTTATGGGTTTCAGCACCTTAGGCCATGACTCAACTTACAAATCAGTAAAGACTCGTGTGATCCACCACCACCACCACCAATCTCTCTCTTTTCTAAAGTTCTCCTTGGTGGTCTACTGCCAATCAGAAACGAGATGCATTTGTCTGCAGTAAAACCGATAGAGCTTTGTGTTCCTTTCAAGGTTAATTTCGTTTTGTTTGCAATGTCTGAATCGGCATCTGAAGAAGTGAGCGGCAACTCCTGGAAGCCCATGCCAAGTGGAAGCTGGTCTTGAAAGTTCTACAAAGTTCACAGTGTGGAAGGATACACAGGATGGGCAACAAGGATGATCAAAGAGCTGGAAACCAAATCCAGCCAGCGAGAAAAGGCTGAAAGAACTGGACATGTGTACACTTGAGAAAACACTGAGAGGAGGTATGTTAGCTCTTTCCAAATACTTGTAAGGTAGTCACACAGAGGAGGGGCAAGATCTGTTCTCCATAATTCCAGTGTGCAGGACAGGTAACAAGGGCCTCAAGCCGCAGGGAGCCAGATTTCAGTTGAGTATCAGGGAAAACTTCCTAACTGTTAGAGCAGTACAACAATGGAAGCAGTTCCCTGTAGAGGTGGTGGCGGTGAGTGCTCCAAACCTGGAGGCATTCAAGAGCAATTTAGGCAACCACCTGGCCGATCTCCTTGGATGGATATTCCTGCCTGGTGCAGGGGGTGGTGGACTCCACAACCTCATGGGCCCTTTCCCAGCTTCCTGATGCTAGGATGCTAGTGCATGAGGTCCTAATAAAGTCATAAGAACATAAAACCATAAGAACAGCCTTGCTGGAACAGGCCACAGCCCATCCAGTCCAGCATTCTGTCTCACACAGTGGCTCACCATTTGCTTCAGGGTATATTTCCAAGCAGATGTCTTAACCTGCTTACGATTCCCTGCAAATGGCATTGAGAGATACCCTGCCTATGTCTCCAACCCCAGGTTGTCCTTAGGCATCCCTAATGATAGCCAATGATACCCTTGTTCTCCATGAACTTGTCCAGTTCTTTCTTAAAGCTGTCAAGGCTGACAGCTGTCACCATTTCTTCTGGCAGGGAATTCCACAGACCAGTGATCCTCCGGGTGGAAAAGGACTTTCTCATATTTGTTTGAGATCTAGCACCCAAAAGATTCAGGGAGTGCCCCCTAGTTCTAGTTTTGTGCCATAGGGAAAACAGTTTTTCCTTGTCTACTTTATCCACACCATGTATGATTTTATAAACTACAATCAGGTCACCTCTTAGGAGACCCGATTGTCCTCAGATGAAGTCCCTGTAAACAGTGCAAGGTTTCCCTGCACTGGCGGCGGCCTTAAAGAAGAAGCGAGGGCAGAAAGAGGGGAAACCCTCGTCCTTTTTTCTTCTCCCCTGCTTCGCTCGGCCCGGCTCTTCCCCTGCTCGCTGGGCTGAACAATCGGGTGCTTGTGCTGCTGCAGCCTGGCGAGCGAGGGAGAGGAAAGCCGCAGGGCCGCCTTTTGGCTCCGGGACGAGGAGACGTCATGGATTCCTGAGTGTGGAAGTTTTCAGGAAAGCCCTCCGTTTAGGAGATGGAGGCGATCCAAGGGTTTCCATGGCGCTGGGCATAAACAGGAGGAAACAGTGAGGGAATCCCGTTATTTTACAGCATTCAACGACTATAAACACGCAGAGCAGGGAAGGAAGTGGCCTTTCCCGCTCGAGTCACCCACCGCTCGGAGCACGCCGAGCCAGGGCAGCGCTCTCGCGGGGAGCCCACGCGCGGAACACCAGCGCGCGGGGCAGAGGGGGGCCGGCGAGCAGATCGGCGCGCGGCGAGGGTCTAAGGCCGTCGCATCCTTCTCTGTCTCTCCTTCAATTGAATCTATATATACTATATAGATACAATTTTAAACGTCCAAATGCAGAGAGAAACCGCCTGCCGGCTGGTACACTATCACCACATCATGAGGTCTTTGGATCAAGGTACAGTCCTTGAATTTATTATTATTATTATTATTATTATTATTATTATTATTATTATTATTATTATTATTATTATTATTATTATTTCTTTGCATTCTGTTTTTTCCGATTTATTTATACCCTCCCCTTCCCTCCGTCCCTTCTCCCTCCGGGATAACACCCCTAAAGCGTCGGGCTGATCTCGCTCCTCCGCGCCTGCCCGGGGCCATGGAGGGTGTGTGCACTTCGCTACGCTTGAGCATCGGCGGCTTCTCTCTTGCCGTCCCCTGCTTGCTTCGGCCGCTGCTTCCCGGCTTTGTCCCAAAAGTCTGCCGGGCGAGCCTCTTCACTCGCAGAGTCGCAGCTTTGCTAGGGAGGGACGGGCTAAGCGCCCTGCAGAGCCGCGGGGTTCCCTTCTGAGTAAAAAAAGGCGGCTTTCCCCAGAGGGGCCTCCCAGCGGTCCGCTTTGGAGAAGGTGGAGATGAAGAGGTCCGAAGGATTCCCCTTCCCTCTTTGGGGAGAAAAAGAGGAGAAAGGGGAATCCCGCGCGCTGGTGGGCGAGTGAGGCACCGCTTTAAACCTAAACCCTGACACGCGCGCCCTCTCTCACACCAGCCCCCCCCCCGCCACACACACACAGAGGGAGAAGGTGGCTTTAGCTGACGAAGGGCTTGGGTGAGGAGTGGACCTAACACTGTTTTTTTTGTTCCCTTTCCCAACTTGGAAGAACTTTCCCCTCGCCAGCCTAGGCGGACAGAACTCTCCTTTCAACTCCATCCCGTCATCGTAGTCGGGGAAGTTCAGGTTGGCAAGTTTGGCAACGCATCCCGGGTGGTGGTGGGGCTTTAACTCTTGGGCACCCCCCCCAAGTGAGCCAGATGGCAGGAATAGGGGATTTTTATATAGAGGAATAAACTGAAAGCAGCCACGAGTTCCCGGGGCGGCGGGGGGGGGGGAGCTGAATATTATATTTTAAAGCTCCCCCTCCCCATTTAAGGATATTTTTACGATGCCAGTGGCTGATTTAAGACCTCGGCGAAGCACACAGTGTCCCCGAAGTTACAGGTTCGTCAGCGAAGTGCTTGCGCTCCGGAGCCATTCATTTTACTCATAAGTAAACCCCACATAATCATGTGGCGCTTGACTGCAACTTTACATACTTTTGCCCCCACGCCCCCCATTTTTTACGGAAATGAACCCTAGCGGCATAAGTGCGGTATGCCCCTCAGTACCACGCTCAGGAAAATCCCAGCGCATAGACTGCTTCTTTCAGTGTCCGCAGGGCGTCCCTAGAAGCTAAACCCACGAAAAGGCGCAAAGGCATCGCCGCCATCGAGTTACAGGTCGCTTGTACACACAGGCTCATTTTGAGTGGGTGGGTGGATATTTTCACAGCGCATGGGCAAAAGTCAACGCTCCTGAAATTAAAACAATTTAAGGCAGCCGGGGGTCCGCTTGCACCGTCCCGTTTTATGTCGGGTGACTCGGATCACGGGGCCTGCAACTTGCCAAACCGGTGTCATGTGCGGAAGGTCCTTGGTGGATAGTCCTCCCGTGGCCTCCCGTGGTAGTTTCTCTACACCTCTAGGACTCCCGAGAGAGACCGTTAAAGCGCTAGCGGGAATCGTGCTGGCGGGAGGCAGGCGAGGTTCCCAAAGGGTGCCCGTCCCCACGTTTCACCCTATAGTAAAGGAAGAGTTAAGGACCTCGTGGGAGGAGGAGTCCGAGCGGCGTGTCACGCAGCCGGAGCGCATCGCAGTAGGGTTGGTTGCGCTCAACGTGCACGTCTCCGTTCGGTCCCCCATC
Source organism: Phrynocephalus versicolor (assembly GCA_023846285.1). Taxonomy (NCBI): domain Eukaryota; kingdom Metazoa; phylum Chordata; class Lepidosauria; order Squamata; family Agamidae; genus Phrynocephalus; species Phrynocephalus versicolor. Next base: position 90,748,438 of record JAHTLZ010000129.1, on the reverse strand, counting down.
CAAAACCCGGGACTAGTTTAACCGCAAAAAGGGGTACTTCCTCTCGAGTAAGCGCACCCAAGCCTGCCATGCCAAAAGTCTGGGCAAAAAGGGACGTATCGGCGTAAATAAAGCCGAGCAAAAACGACAGGCCAGTGTCTTTGTGACATGCCCGAGTCTTGGCGCCTTCTTGTCGTTTCTGCTTCGTGTGGATGCAGATCCGGACCGGGGATTTGATGCAAAACACAAATAATATTTCAGGCTTTCTTCTGGGCAGTTAATAGCCCCTCTTGTGCTCAATAGGGTAGGTAAACATACTACTAGACTGGAGTTCTCTTGCATATACGAGTTGGAGTAATATTTGTTGATCTCCAGGGGGTGGGTGGCTTACTTTTGTGTAGAGTTAGGTCAGATGGCACTGTCTCTCTTCCCCTCCTTCTATTTCTTGTGTAACAGCCTCTGTCTGTACCAGGCGCTGGACTTCATGGTGCGATCTCAGTCAGATAGCATTTCTGAAGTGATGCAAGCCAGGAATAGGAAAGGGCAGAGTTAGGAGCAAAGCCGTGGAGACCAGGAATTTAGCGCAAGGTCAAGGAGGATGTGGCTAAGATGACTTCCTGGCACCAAGAGTGCAAGCTCAAGCTTGACAGGCGCAGGGTGGTAAAAGAAAAAGTGAAAAAAGCACCAATGTTTGGATGGTGGAATTGAGGGGGAAACTGTGGCAGCCTCCTTTAAGTCCTATAAAAATAAATCAGGTATAACTTCCCCAACTTGGAGCTTAGTTCTCCTGTAATACATTTCTGTGGTTAAAAACTCAAAGTGACAACACTCTGCCCACTAACTAGCATGTCACAACCCATGGGAGGGAAAAAGGGATTGCCCCCTTCCCAGAACTTGTAGCACTGCTCTAACAAGAAATTTGTTTTTCCTGATATTCGACTGATGCTCTCCTAATATTCGCCCGTGTATTTTGCCCCGTACTGTGGGCAATGCAGCGAAAAAGGGTCAAGACAAGGTGGTAGGTGGGTCAGCGTGTGCAAAGTGATTGGAGAGGGCTTTCTAAATCACAGGGACTTATTGAGATCATTGCCCCCATTTCTTTGTTCCCTCTGGGCTCATCTGCAGTCCTCAAAGGAACAGGGACAGAAATGAAGTTTTCTAGGAGCCTTATACTGTTGCAATGCATCTGCATAGTAATGCAACCTATGCCAGTGTCATGCAATCTTGAAAGAGCAACCAAGGGCCATTGACTTTACCGAAGACCTGCTCCTCATTTTTAAAATAAGAAACTATTTCAGCTGTCTACATTTTTGGACTTTCCTAATAGGGTAGTAGTAGCAATCAAGGCAGCCACAATGAGGGTCTCTACTTCCAGATTTACCACTACATCACTAAAAGAGGTGTATCTTCTTTATGCCATTAAACAATCCATGCATAATTCTTGTTAACTGCAAGGTATGTGAACCCCTTCTTAATTAATCCAGAATGACTACATCTCAACTAGGAGAATTTGGAAAAATTAAAACACTGTTAAGGACATTCACTGTGACCCAGGAACTGATGTTTAAGGAGTGGCAAGGTATCTCCTCACATTTTAACTGCTTTACTTTTGGGCACCAAACCATGGTAGAGTATATAATAATAATTATTATAATTAATTAAAATATAATAATGTTGTATTAACTTTGTGGTAAGTTTATGCTGGCCCAGGGTTTGCCAAAGGAGCTTTTGTTTTTATTTCTGTGAAGATTCTCAGTCATCCAGGTGAGTTTATCTGGAAGTTGAGTCATGGCTACTGGACTTATTTTTGAGAGATAGAAACATTTCGCTGTTCATCCAAACCGATGAAGCTGTTTGGATGAACAGCGAAACGTTTCTATCTCTCAAAAAGACGTCCAGTAGCCAATGACTCACTCCCAAATTTTGTTTTGATATTTTCAATTTTTTAAAAATGTTGTATGTATTTGTTAGTTTCTGGAAACCACCCAGAGTAGTGGTTTGTCCACTAAATGGGCAGGGTATAAGTTTAAATAAACAAACAATAGTTAGCATTTATGCAGTACATTTTGAGTGCAAAAGGCATTTCATGCACACTCTCTCAGTAATCCCCATAAAGCAAAATATTAGTCATTATAATTGGGAGGGAAAAGATGCCTTTCTGTCTTGTGTGTTTATATCTAAGGTTGAAACTGAACTAAGGTCTGATTAGCTGTGCATAGTGTGTTGAGGTTGAGCAACACAATATAGCAGCCTGACATTTTGGGCCACAACTCCTAGCCACACTAGTTGTGAAAAAGGGGACCTGCACACTTCAACAGCAACTGTTCAGACAAGGCTGCTATTCCCCATTAATGTATTGCAGGAGAATTCATCTGATTCAGATAATGGCGATAAGTGCCTAAGAATGCCTAGGTATGTCTTGTTCCTATGTGATATCTATCAAGTCAATTCTCAATGTCAGGGACTAATTATTCCTTATCTAAGTACATATTTATTAGCTACCAATCACTGGATTTCTCTAGTGGACAAAGCAGGGCTGTAAAAATGTAGCTTTAAATGTTTTAAATGTGGATTCAATCTTAACCAACTTGTTTTCATTAATTATTGTTTTACATGTTGTATGCTGCCTTGGTCCCACATTAGGAGAGAAAGATGGCATAAAAGTCAAATATTTTTTTTTTAAAAAAAAAGAAATGCATGTGTACATGAGATGAAGTTTAAGACATGTTTTGAAGACATTGTGCTGAATGCAGAAGTAATAGTAATAGTCCCAAGAATCTCCCAGAAGAGGTGTTCTGCTTATTTATTTATTTATTTATTTATTTATTTATTTATTTATTTATTTATTT
>JAHTLZ010000129.1:90717853-90728781 GCA_023846285.1 Phrynocephalus versicolor | reverse complement strand
CCCCATGTGTAAGAAGGCCACTACTTTCCAACCCAAAATTCCAGTTTTGCAGCTGCACAGCTCTCTGCTTACTTCTGTGTATAAGATGACCCTCAATTTTTAGTCTACCAATTTTAGAAAAAAATATAGTCTTATACATGAAAAAACCCAATATATTTAGTCCATGATCTGAGGTAGTATGCCTCTCAGAGCCAGATACTGGCAAATGTGTGCTGAAGCATTAATGCATTAATGTTTTCTGTTCAACCATTCCAAACCAGAAGTAGTACACCCTAAATGCAGAGCCACACCTGAATAAGGTCCAAATAATAGTTTACACAGTCATGTGCTAATTATTTCATGAGTTTGCAGACTTCTTCATAGAGTGGGTCCAGGCAATGTTCTACAAGGAAATGTTGAAGAATAATGTCTTCCTCATATATTTTTTGACTTCATAAGTTGCTTGCTGAGCTTTCATGGAATGATCAGGACAGAATTTTTTAAAATACAAAATCAGGAGCCAACTGGCCAGAGTGTGCTACATCTTGCCTTCAGTGATGGATGCTAAAGCTGTTCATTTAAGCTCAGATCAAGCCATGATGCTGGTTACAGTGGTTCATACTACTCATTATGTTCTTTCTACTGAAATTCCATTTTGCTGTTACAGATAAGAATAAGCTTCAGCTCACTTGAATGAGAACATCTTTTATGTCTTGGTTTTTACCCTTCTAAGAAGTATTTACTTTATGTACAAAACTACTTCAGTTTTGAACAGTTTTATTTTAAAAACTGTGCAGCCTTGCATGATACGTTTGTGTAATCAATGCAACAGAAATCATCAGGTTGAAAGAATCTTTTAGTCAACCATTTGAAGCATAGAGAGTAACATAAATAATACAACCACTGCTGACTGTATGAGTCAAAACTGTGTGCGGATATATTAAGGCTCCGAGATGATGCCGTCCCTCAAGTCCAGCTCAGAGAGCTTTTGAATTTTGAACAGTGGATAACTATCCAAGAAGCAATGTGTACATGACTAAGAAGGCACATTATATAAAATGAAGTAATTTCACCTTCAGGGAGCCAAGTAAGACTGGCATGACTGGCAGCTGTTGGGTAATATGCCCAGCCTTGGTAGCAGTGAAGTCTGGACCATTTGATTTAAGATGGAGCCAAACTGGAAAAAAATTAATCTTAAAAGCAGGGACTGCTGTGTCTACAGGAGCCTCTTTCTCTTCGGTCTCCAAATATGAAGCCACAATGATACATTTGTACCATCACATTGGTTTCCATGACTGCAGACAATGATGTCATAAACACAATGCATTGTGGCCATACCAACCTTCCATCATTTATTCTAAACTTAAGCAAAGCTAGGATCTGGTGATCTACCTCCAAGAAAAGTCTAAGTGCTTCTAGAAGGCATGCTGATGAGTCAGCAAGTAGCACCTTCCCTCCAAGTCAAAACAGGGCCAGTTTAGATGGGTGGGGCAGGATGGCTTATTATATCATTGCCAGTTTGCCACCTATATTTACATCTCAATGGGAGGTGTTCATTGCGTGCTTGTGGTCACCTAGAAGAGTCAGTTTATGCAAAAGGGAAGACGTTACACTTTGAGTTCATGTGAAATTCTGTGTTGGTTATGAGAGTGATTGCAGTAATTTCAATAAAATTATGGACATTTTCCTGCAAATTAAAAGAAAAAAATGTGTGTTGCAACCTAACGGGATTATCAGCTGTTAACAGCCAGAGGAAATTGATGACAACAAAGAGTTGGCTGTGATATAGGCTACATTCCTAAAGGAGGAATTTAATAATTTAATATATGAAGAGAAAGGCATGTAACTGTGTCATAGTAGTTTGGCTATGGCTCCCTTGACCTCAGGCAATAGTGATCTAAGACAGTGGTTCTTAAATTTGGGTCCCAAGATGTTCTTGGCTTACAGCTCCCAGAAATACAAACTAGCACAGTTTCTGGGAGTTTTAGTCTAAGCACATCTTGGGACCCCAAGTTTGAGAACCAGTAATCTAAGGCAGTGTTAGTTTGATTTTTTTTTAAGGTGGATATGCTTGGAATTGCATCTGAAACTGAGTGAATGCAAACAATATGTTTTCTACTGAGATTTACCTAGCTTTTTGGTTTTATTAACCAGTCTTCTTGACTGGTTGTGTGTCATGATTAAGGATCACTTGTGAGCAACTAAAAATAAAAGTTGTACTTATTTGGCACAGATTTATCTATTTTTCTTCTCCGTTCAGGATATCAGCATGTGATGACCAATTATCAGAAGTACGTGTAGATTGGTAGACTAGTACAAAATGAAAATAAAAAAAATGTAGACTAGTAATATCTCTGCATGGCTTAAATCACTGAGGGGAACAATTGAGTTTATAGTGTTAGTCTGCAAAGTGAATTATTTGGTGGCTGATGAACAGTGAGTGATGAACCTATGTGGTGATCCTTTATACATCACCAAAACTAATTTATTTATTTATTTATTTTTGTACTTCTTGACCGCCCAATTTTCTCCCAGGAACTTTGGGCAGCGTATAGCAAATTGCAAAAACAGCAAACAAATATAAAAATATAAAAACCTCAACAACAGTAACCTCAAAACAAACACAAAATCTGGCAAGATAAAGGGCGGGGACAAAGAATAAAACCAAAATAATAATACACAGTTGTACAATCAGTGATCACCAAAACTTTCCATGAAGAGCCAGGTCTTTAGCGCTTTCCTGATGGCTGTCAGGGACTCCGCCAGCCTGATCTCCGCAGGCAGTTTATTCCAGAGTGCTGGGGCATCCACCGAGAAGGCCCAATCACGGGTAGAAACTCTTTAGACCTCCCTCAGAGTGGCCACCCATAATGAGCAGGCAAGCGAAGCTCTGGTCCATCAGGCCAAAGCTGACCTCTGAGAGATATGCTCCACCAGATAATCAGGTCCCAAGCTAAACTAAACTAAACTGGGAAAAAAAGAACAGATTTGCTAAGTACGTATGCTAATTTGCATGATAGATACTATTGAAAATTTTGAACTGGTGTTTTTAATTCCTTTTTCTGTCCCCTCTTTTGTTGTTAACTGTTGATGGGCATTGTCAAGTTTCCCTCTGCTGGTTTATAATTAAACTAGACAATCCTTTAGAGCAGAAGTGACAAAAGCCCCCTCCAGATATCTTTGGACTCCTTCCTTCCTTCCTTCCTTCCTTCCTTCCTTTCATGCAATGCACTATTCTAGGTGGTTTCTAGATAAAACTTCCCAGATAATTCTAGATATTCTTTTAATTCTAGATAATTATAGACATTTTTTAATTTTTTATCTAGATATTGTAGATAAAACATGCAGGAATAAACATAAAGTACACAAATATTAAAACATCAATAGAATAGGGACAATTCTCAGTGTGATGGCAGGGCAGGGGGTGTAAAATCAAACAGGGTCCATGTGGAAAGATTCCCTGAAAAGCAATGTTTAGAGTTGTCTTCTGAACATTAGAGGAAGGGGGAGCAGGTGTAGCTCCACTGGCTGGTGGTTACATAGTACTGGAGCTACTGTGAAAAATGGTCTGACCACTTGTGGAGGTCCTCCAGGCTTCCTTCAGAGTGACTACTTGGAGGAGCTCAGCTTGGGAAGGTCTGGTGAATTGAGACGATGACATTGGGGAGATATGTTCCGATTAGCTTCACCATTGGTTATTCTTGCTAGGGTTGATGGGAATTGCAGTCAGATGCTCCCTACATTTTACCCACCTTGGAAATGAAGGAGATCTAGATAGAGAGGATTTCCCTATATAACATAGTACAGTAGATGTTTTGGACCTCAACTCTCAGAATTCCAAGCCTGTATTGCCAATGACAAAGGACTGTGGGAGTTGTGGTCCAAAACTTCTGGAGGGCTGAAGTTTGGCCACCACTGACATAGTACATATGGCATATAGATCCCAAGCAAGGGAACACTTGATCAGTAGCTGCAGCCCTTTTCCACAAGAGAAATTCTAGCTCAAAACGTAGATTGTTTCTGAGAACATCTGCAAAAATGTAATTTCATTTACATGCATACTTATAGGCTAGCATATAAACATTTAAGGAGTCAATCAGAAGCAATGGAAGGAGAGAACCAGCAATGTTCTGAACAGTCACTTGCTGTTCCAGGCTTTTCTGTAGAACACAGTGTGTACTTGTGTAGTTAAAACAAGGACCTGTAGCTTGAACGCAAGACTTCGGCTTTCTTACGTGGCATTCTTTATGCAGTACTACTAATTTCAGATTTCCTTGTGCATTGACAGAAGGCCAAGTCATTTGATAGGAGGCACAGAGAACCATGTTAATCAGGGATAGCAATCTTAGGAACAATAGGAGTCAGCGCTGCTTATAGTTTTTTTTAGTTGTTTAGACAAATTGGTAACATTTATCATTATATGAACATATGTGTATCATGCATGCATGATGCCTTAGAGTTTAACAAGTGCAACACAGTCTGTCAGAAAAGGGCTGCCATTCCAAACTAACAGTATTGCAGCATTGTCATAACTTGCTTTATGACAATCTTGCTTATGTCATAGTAATGTCCTCTACCATTTGGCATTAGGGAATTCAAATTTTATTGTTTTGTGAGAATAGATTTTTTATACTGTGGCAGGGAGAATGAGCTGGAGGTACACTTTCATAACTAGAGATGAGTGTTTTGTTTTGGAAGGGGTCTGGTTCCAAAATGAAACATGCCAGCACACCTGGTGCTCAGAACCCTATCCCACGCTCCGGAACAAAATCAACTAAAGTCTTACCCATGCTGTAGTTCATGCTGATCGAAATTCCAGCAAGAAAGCAGCCTCTGATGTATCATCCTTCTCTCTTCCTGGCACTGGCCAATCAGACAGGGGGGTGGGATGATACATGATCTTGCATAGCTCCTGATTGGTCAGCACCAGGGAGAGAGAAAGATGACTCATGGGAGGCTGCTTCCTGGTTGGAATTTTGCCCAGCGCAAGCTACAGCAATAATAATAATAATAATTTATTGTCATTGTGTGTATATACACAGTATACACATACAACGAAATTCAGACACCCAGAGACCAGATTCAACACACACACACACACACACACACACACAAATCCCCAAACACTCTCACACACATTAAAAAAAACCTTCAACACACACATAAAAAATCCCCGAACACTCCTCCACCCACCAACACCCCCCCCAAAAAAAAAACCAAACATCTATGCAACAGGCTAGGTAATACTGTCCAAGTTCTCACTGCTGGTGGTCCTTGAGTTCATTATTAAGTGCAATTATAGCTCTGGGATAAAAACTGTTCAGAAGACGTGTGGTCCAAGTTTTAATTGTTCTGTATCTTCTGCCAGAAGGCAACAGTTCAAAGAAATTGTGAGCAGGATGAGTAGAGTCCCTCAGAATGTTGTGTGACTTCCTCAAACAGCGAGATGTGAAGATGTCATCCAGGGTTGGTAGCTGGAGCCCGGTAACATTCTGGGCAATTTTAATTATTCTCTGTAGAGCTTTTTTGTCCGCTACAGAGCTGCTCCCATACCATGATAGCATGCCATAAGTTAGGACACTCTCAATGGTGCTGTGATAGTAAGACAGAAGTAGATGCTGAGATAAATTCATCTTCCTGAGCATTCTCAGGAAATACAGCCTCTTCTGTGCCTTCTTCACAACCATATTGGTGTTTGCAGTCCATGAGAGGTCCTCTGAGATGTAAGTGCCCAGATATTTAAAGCTACCAAACCTCTCCACCTCCTCACCATTTATGTACAATGGTAAATGTACATTTTTCTTCCTCCTGAAATCAATTATAAGTTCTTTAGTTTTTGTGGTGTTAAGTATAAGATTGTTTTCTTTACACCACTGAGTCAACCCTTGTACTTCTTTCCTATAAGCAGACTCATCATTCTTACTAATGAGCCCCACCACTGTTGTATCATCTGCAAATTTGATGATTGTGTTGGAGTTATACAGTGGGGTGCAATCATGTGTGTACAAGGAGTAGAGGAAGGGGCTTAGCACACAACCCTGAGGAGCTCCTGTACTTAATACAAGAGTAGAAGAATGGTGGGATCCCATCCTTACTGAATGTGGCCTATCAGTCAGAAAATTCCTTACCCACAAGCAAATCTTCTGATGTATACCCAAATTGGCCATTTTGAAAAACAACCTATTAGGTAGAATTGTATTAAAAGCAGAGCTATAATCCACAAATAACAGCCTTGCATATGTTCCCTGTTGTTCTAAATGGCTCAGTACAGTATGGACAACAATGGGTATAGCATCATCAGTGGATCTGTTACTCCTGTATGCAAACTGAAACGGGTCCAGAGTAGATGGAAGTCTAGCCTTAATATAATCTAGCACCAATCTCTCAAAACACTTCATAATAACAGATGTTAAAGCTATTGGTCTATAGTCATTGAGAGATTCCACTACTGACTGCTTAGGGACTGGCACTATAATAGATGTCTTCAGGCAAGTAGGGACAGAGCACTGCAACAAAGATAGATTAAAAATGTCTGTAAATACTCCAGCTAATTCTGCAGCACAGTCCCTAACAACTCGTCCCATGATTCCATCCGGTCCAGCTGCCTTCCTAGCATTAATATTCTGGAAAGCGCGTTGCACATCAGAAATCTGCAGTAGAAGTGGTTGTCTATCAGTAGTAGATTCTATTGGTGTGGTATTGATGGTCGATGCTGTAGTCATAGTAGTTCCAGTTTCCACCTCAAAACGGCTGAAGAACTGATTCAGCTGATCAGCCAAAGACTCACTGCTGCTAGACAGATTATTTTTAATATTCTGCCCCGTGATTTGTTGCAGACCTTGCCATACCCGACGAGGATCAGAGCTCTCAAAATGATGTTCAATCCTCCGACAGTACATAGCTTTGGCATCCCTGATGCCCTTTTTCAATTTAGCTCTGGCCTCTCTGTACTGTGTAGTGCATCACCAGAGTGAAAAGCAGCATTTCTGGCCTTTAACAGAAGGCGCACATCTCTATTTAGCCAGGGCTTGTTGTTAGGAAACACCCGTACTTGTCTGATGGTAGTGACAACATCAATGTAGCTTTTGATATAGAACAGTACTGTCGAGGTATATGTATCAACATTGTTCTCCTCAAACAGTGTCCATTCAGTGCTCCTAAAGCAGTCTTGAAGTTACTCACATGCACCTGCTGGCCACACTCGTATTTCTCTGGTTGATGGTCTGATTCTATTAACGAGAGGTCTGTATGATGGAATCATGAACAGAGATATATGATCTGACTGTCCTATATTGGGCAAAGGCTTAGTCTTGTATCCATGCATGATGTTAATATACTTGGTCCAAGGTATTTTTCCCTCTGGTGGGACAGTCAACATACTGATAGAACTTAGGGAGAACAGTCTTTAAATTGGCTTGATTAAAATCACCTGCAACCACCAGAGCTCCATCTGGGTAAGCCTGCTGCTGTTTGCTAATAGCAGTTAGCAGGTGGCCCATAGCTGTAGTAGTATTTGCATCAGGAGGTATATATACTGCAGTTATTATAACAACATTAAACTCACGTGGCAAATAAAAGGGGCGGCATTTCACTGCTAGATACTCTAAATCAGGAGAACAATGAATATCCATTATTTTAACATCTGTGCTCCAGTTGTTATTTATGTAAACACAAATCCCTCCACCTCTGCTCTTCCCGGATTCAATAGTTCTATCTGCTCTAAATGCTGATCATCCCTGTAGCTGTAGAAGCTCCTGTGGAAAGGCAGGACCCAGCCACATCTCCAAAAGGACCATAGCACAGCAATCCCGGATATTTTTCTGCAGAGAGATAGTAAGTTCCAACTCCTCGATCTTATTGGGAAGAGATCTCACATTTGAAACAAAAAGACTTGGCAATGCAGGCTTGTAAGGATTTTTACTTAGCCTCACTTGAAGTCCGCCCCTGCAGCCCCTCTTCTGCTTGCGTTTCCTCCGTTTTCTTTTCTTTCTGGCAGGGAAAGCAGGGGGAGTAGCCCAAGGATATGCAGGCCCTCTGATAAGCTCAGCTGGAATGTTGTAAGTTGTAACCTCCTGGCTGCAGCCTTCTCTGCTGATAGTTAAAAGCTCTTGTCGATTGTAAATTACTTGTGCCCGAATGTGCAGAGTCCATAGTAAAAATAGACAAATAAAACATTAATTAAAAGATACTGATCTCTGGAGTGCCAAGCCACTGCAAGTGCTTGCGCCACCATCTTGGAGAGTCATTGGTAGGGCATTGGTTGATTTTGTTCCAGAGGGTGGGACTGGGTTCCAAGCACCAACTGTGCTGCCGTGTTTCATTTTGGAACCAGACCACTTCCAAAATGAAACACCCATTTTTAGTCATAACTTATTAAACCATATTTTCGTTGTCCCCTTACAAAATAAAGTATACCTTTCATATGGCCTCTAATCCTCTAATTCACAACTGAGCACCAACAGGTAGGAAGTGCTTGAAAAAGTTTCTTTCCCCTACTTGGCCATTCTAAAAGGCTTGAATTTATATCCAGATCATTTCAGATATTTTGCATCAACAATTGGTCTACGTAGAAATTAAGGGTGATATGTGACTTTTCAATGTTCTTGGATTGATACTCTTGAATGCTGCTTTGCCCACTGACATCAATTTTTGCCACAGTTTAATTTAAATAAAAAGGAATTGTAATTCATGCCGTTTGCGCTTGCAGATATCTGACCTTCTGATCTGATTAAACAGGACATTTTTGCTGATGACTTAAGAATGTTAAAAGTACCTGTAGGAATGACAATTGACTTGGTTCATAACAGAACAGATGAACATCTAATATCAGAATACAGTTTAGAGAAGTTTTGATATTCAGAGCTACCTAACAGGAACACTTGGGTTCCCACAGAGCAGTAGCTTCCAGAAGAGAGAGAAAGAGAGAAAGTGTGTGATTTATTGTGATCTGGCTCTGGTTTTGACAGACATCTTAACAAGTGCATTGCACACTTGCTTGGAGAAGTTTTTCTCACTTTACTGTCATCCTGTTGAAATCAGGCATTACAGAACTCCAGGCCTGAATAACAAGAGAGAATGTGGAATACAGTCACATTGTGGGGCCTGCTGACATATCCACCTGTATACAGTATAAGTAACTTCAAGCATAAAGCACACCTGTGAGAGGGAAACAGAATTGTTGGGAATGGTGGTGGGGAGAATCAGAGATTAAGGTTAAAAACCTAAACTCTTTGTTTATCAGGTTTCAGCTCTCTAAGGGCTAAATTAAGAGGTCCCAAAGAACTACCAAATTATGTGCATTGGTCTACGACTATATAAAGCTGACATTTAAGTTTTAGAAAAAATATTTACTGGTCCTTCATAATTTGAGATCATACTTTACTTGTGCCTGAATTTAGTTCCATGGCTTCTACTTGTTTTGAATGTCAACATTCACTCTTGTTATATCAAATGTGTCAGCCATGCTTGCATTAGTTCTTCTCTCCATGCACTGTTTCTCAAGGGATCTTATGAGGTCAATTGGGCCAGTGGTTCCTCATCTTAAAAGCTGTCACAGAGTCAAGTGCCTGAGTTCTTCAGGATGTCGGTGAATACAAAACACTTGGCAAACCATTTTAGTGATTTGGAGGAATGCTAGCATAAGTATTTTTTCTCCCTCCTTTATTCTGAGAACGTCCAATTGGCCCACATTTTGAGGCAATTTATATGGTGCCTTCCATGTGCAATTGATGTCACTATGTAAAGGTATTGCCGTCTTCTTCTTCTAATGCTCTGTCGCAAATGCCTTCTTGTTAACCCATGATTGCTCAGCTTCTGCAGTGGTATGCCTAGTCTTAAAAGCGACCCTTCTTTTTCCAGAAGAACCGACACCTTCACATAAAATCATCAGCCCACCCTCTGGAGTAACTTACCCTCATGATGATGTCTCGGATTATGGCCTCAAGCCGTACCCCTTCGCTTTGCCTAGTCTTTCGGCAGATCACATGGGCAGATACGGACAGCCAGATAGCATAGGGTCAAAATGCTACCTGGACCCTGTCAAGGCTGCCGGTCTCCCTACTTTGAGCCCTAGGATTGAGATAACACCATCTTATGAACTGATTCACCCGGGGGGTCCCTTCAGCAGCAGAGACACAGATCTGTTGGTAGAGCATCAGTCCAGCTCAGCTACTGCTAGCCCAAGGTTTACCCTGCCTGTCCCTGGCTTTGAGAGCTACCGAGAACCGCTGTGCCTGAGCCCTCCTAGCAGCGGCTCCTCTGCAAGCTTCATTTCAGAGACAAATTTCTCTCCTTACACCTCACCATGCGTTTCTCCAAATAATGGCCCTAGTGATGACCTTTGTCCACAGTTTCAAAACACCCATGCTCATTATTCCCCTAGAACCTCGCCAATAATGTCCCCACAAGCAACCACCGTGGAGGATACCTGCTTGGGGCCGCGTTCACCATCACCACGTCCCAACTCAAGGTCGTCATCGCCAGGAGCAAAGCGGAGGTACTCTTGCACTGAGCTCTACGGGAGTCAGCCACCTTCCACTTCCCCACGTCAGTCAAGGACCCCCTCTCCACAGGCCTCTCCTCAGGTTGCCTGGAGAGAAGAAGACAGATCTTCAGTCACTTACACCCAGTTGTCCACTTCCTCTGGCCTCATGGATGCCATGAGCAATCTCACCACTGATCCCGCCTGCGGAGTTCCTACAAAAATATGGAGAACCAGTCCAGATCCTTCTCCAGTGTCTTCTCACAAAGCCAGCATGCCATGCCATGTGCTTCAGCCTATCGAGTACATTGGGTCTTGTGAACAGGATGACCGGAGAAACCCACCGCCAGAGTCAATCTTATTAGTGCCACCATCTTGGCCAAAGCAGCTAATGCCTGCAATACCTATATGCAGGTAAGCAGTACTTACTTACTTACTTACTTACTTACTTACTTACTTACTTACTTAC
>JAHTLZ010000129.1:90704917-90716060 GCA_023846285.1 Phrynocephalus versicolor | reverse complement strand
TACATGTGGAGGGCAACTCTTTATGAAGGACATCTTCTTCTATGTAGTTTATTAATGATACTTAGAACTTCGGAAACATGGGCTTCTAACATCTTCTCTGTTGCCTGCCACATTTATAGAGCAAAGAGAAAATATATGCTTACCCCTGCTTCCTTTCTTTTGTTGTGAAGAGCCCAAATAGGATGTTTTGTCAACTATTTCTTGACAGTCAAGTAAGACCACATACGAGAGTGGTGCCGCATCACTAGAAAGCTTCAATTATGTTCCTTTGAAAATAGACACATGCGAATAGAATCATAGATATCAAATACCACCAATAAAACAGCAGTTTTCACCAATAAAATAGCAAAGTTGGTTATGTCATTTTAAATTCTCAACCTTGGCTGATGCCATCACATTAGTGCATAAATGAGGTTATGTTATACTCTTTCAACAAATAATAGAGCTTGTTTTGCAGGGGTACGCATGGTAATTCTACTCCCGTTTCTATATTTTTCTCTTTGCTCTATAAATGTGGAACTAAGTATAGTAATCCCCCGCTTATTGCGGGGGTTAGGGACACGACCTGACCTACGATAAAGGAAAATCTACGATATGCAGATGCTGAGTCGGGTCAGGACTGGGAGGCCTGTCTGGGGCCTCCTACACTTACTTTAGGCCTGACACTGCCCCGAACAGGCCTCCAACAGGTGTATTGGGCCTGCCAGAGGCTCCAGAATTGGTATCAGGCGATCCAAAAGGCACTGTTTTTCAGAAGTGACTTCTGTTTTGCTGGAAACCACTTCTGGGGCCTCTGACAGGCCCAGGAAGCCCATTGGAGGCCCACTTTGGGGCAGAACCAGGCCTAGGGTAAGTGCAGGAGGCCTCAAACAGGACCACACAGCTTGCTCCATATGGTCCCACAATATACCGGGACTGCAGTATATGAACTGCAGAATGGTGGGGGGTGACTGTAATGCTTTCTGGAAAGTACTGAATTCTGCAGATGGACATTAAATATTACAACCTTAAAATTAATAAGGATGATTTAATAGCTTATTTCTTATTGAAGCAGATCTTCAGATGTTTTCCAAAAGTAAATGTGTACAGTTTTGAAATTGAGGAGAGTTTTAAATGTATGCAAAATTTCAACCGAAAGTTCCCGGGTTTTGCAGTTTAGCACTTTGTGTCAGCTGTAATAATTTTTCCTTGGGGGATACTGACTGTGGTGGGTTGCCTTTCAAAGATGCTGTTGATACAAATCAAGTTATCACCTGGCTAGCTTTCAGTTACAACAAGTCCTTTTCCTTCTTTAATATCTTCTTAGGATGCCAGAAGGAGTTATTTTGATTGGCAAATACTGGCGTATGACAAAATGAAATGAAACTAACTCAAACACTTCACAGTGTTGGCACTTAGTTCCATGGTGCATTTGATGGCCTACTATAAAGTTTGCAGTTGTAAAGAGATGTGGACACATGTTAATTGAGTCCATGAAACTGCAAGGGAAAAGAGCAAATGAGTTCAGTGCAAGCAGTTGGATTGAGGTTTGGAAACAGTTGAGTATCTTTTTAGCCAGTGAACCCAGGGGCCCTGCCAGCAGAACCAATGATGAAACTTGTGGTCAGACAAGTTTTGGAGGGCTAGAGGGTCTCCTTTTTTAAGTGATTAAAGAATTTGGCAAATGTCTACTTTACATTGAAGGTTCAGGCAATGTGAGTTAAGGCAGTATTGAACAATCAGCCCCCTCATTGTTAACAATTCTTCTGGTTGGAATAAAAAAAAAAGGAGCAGGGGGATACACAGGGAATAGTACAGAGTTGTGTGTGTGCGCAGCCAGAGTTTTTATTGCTGTTTTCACCACAGATGGTTTGAATGCTGTAATGATACAGTCTTGTCTTTTTTAGCATCGGAAACAGCCCGAGGCAAAAAAAGAAAAAGAAAAGACAAGTAATGTTCTAGTTGTGCTCTGTGGTTCTTCTTTTCTGCCCACATCTGCCTCTTTGGATTCTGGCTGATAGATGTTTATTTCAGTCTAAAAATCTATCTCCGTAGCAGCCTAACTTCTTATGTGGAAGGATTATTTGCCAGATAATCAGGTACTTCTCACCTGGATTCCATTAAGAGCTGAAGTGTAGGGATGTGTTGTTTGTTTTTGACAGACCAAGAATTTCCCAGGCAGAATTCTTGAAGTTCTGGTTCCCAGACTCATACACACAGACACCTTCAGGTTGCTCACCTTAGATTCTTAGCCGAGCCTACATCTAAGGCTCCCTGGCTGTTTTAGGCCATGTTTCCTGTTGTTAATGCATACAAAAGGAAGCTGTTTGGGTGCTTCCTGGGAGTTATAGACTTGCTGCTCTTTATCTAGAGTAGTGATGGTGAACCTTTTAGAGAATGAGTGCCCAAACTGCGATTCAAAACCCACTTCTTCTTCTTTTTTTTTTTTTTTTTTAGCAAAGTGCCAATATGGCAATTTACAGTGGTGCCCCAGGTTACAAATGCTTCGGGGCTACACTTCAGGAAAGCAAGGATCGAAGAGAAGGGTGCTACCCTTTGGGAAAGCGAGGATTAAAGAGCACAGGTGTTACCCTTTAGGAGAGTGAAGATCAAAGAGCAGGCTTTCAAATTTCCTGTACCCACAATTCCTGGACCATTCATCAGCTCGCTGTGATGAGTTTGCTGTCCACTTTGAGGGGGAAATCACTCAGATTTGTAGTGAACTGGACTCCACCATTGGTGCAGAATCAAGGGATGCGTCCAGTGTGCCATGCTTAGGTCCAGTGTTATTGGATGAGTTTCAATTGTTGAGACTTGAGGATGTGGTCAGGTTGATTGGATCTGTCCATTCTACCACCACACTTCTCGACCCTTGACCTGTTTGGATAATTGAAAGATCCACCAAGGATCCGACCAGTAGTGAACCTCCCTTATTTGGGCAAGGTGTTGGAGCAGGTGGTGGCCGGACAGCTCCAGGTGCTGCTGGATGAAATGGATTTTCTGGATCCATTTCAGTTGGGTTTCAGGCCAGGTTTTGGAACAGAGACCACCTTGGTTGCCGCGTACGATGACCTTTGCCGGGAGAGAGATGAGAGAGTGTGACCCTGTTGATACTCTTGGACCTCTCAGTGGCTTTCAACACCATCGACCATGGTGTCCTTCTGGATAGGCTGGCCAGGTTGGGAGTTGGAGGCACTGTTTTGCAGTGGTTCTGCTCCTTCCTGGCTGACCGTGTCCAGAAGGTAGTGCTGGGGGGATAGTAGCTCTGCTCCGTGGCGTTTACGTCATGGAGTTCCACAGGGCTCGATACTATCTCCCATGCAGTTTAACATTTACATGGAACCACTGGGAGAGGTAATCAGGAGGTTTGTGCTGAGGAGTCAGCAATATGCTAAAGATACTCAGCTCTACCTCTCATTTTCCACCAGTCCAGGTGAGGCAGTTTCTGTGCTGAACTTGTGTTTGGACTGGATAATGGACTGGATGATGGTTGCGATGTCGCATACCCACAGAAAGGGCTCCAAGTGCCACCTTTGGCACCTGTGCCATAGATTTGCCAACACTGCTCTAGAGGGTGCCTCGAGTGAAACTATGAACCCACTGTGACACTTTCATATTTGTAGTCACGAAGCCTCAGAAATAAGTCCTGATCCAAGTGAGTGAAACCTAAATGTGTTTGGTTGTGGGTATGGAGCTCCCAGAAGTATCCTTCAGATGTTTCTGGAGAATTCTGGGGGTTGCAGTCCAACCCCCCTCAATGGCATTTTCCTATATGCAGATGTTTTAGCTAGGATCTGACCTTGACCCTAATCAGATGTATGACAGCATATTGGAGCTACTACATAAGGGTGAATGTACACTATCTGTTCTTGTAAAGAAGTGTTTATGAATTAGATGAATTGTTCCTTTTGGTGGTTGATATGCCACAATCAGTGAACATTTGGCATATATGCTGAAAAGCAAATAGCCATCCCTTTGAGTGAAGGTACAAAGTATCTATTATGTCCAAACACAGAGATGTTGATGCCCTTGTCCTCCCCCAACTGTGGTTCAAGAAGGCTAGCTTTGGAAAGAGTGACGTGGAACAGAAAAGCAACAGGGAGGAAGAAGTGCATAGCTCCTTTTATTTGGCTCTTTGACCATATATGTGGTCCAGACCTTCAGAGGGGACTTCTCTCTTCTGCTCTGGAGTTTATGTTGCTTCAGACTTGTTGCCTGTGGAAATTACTGGGCATGTCTCTGTGTTTTAACTGTCACCACATGAAAAGCAAAAGGTACGGGGTGTGAAAAGGCCCCTCTCCTTTTCTCCCCCCCCCCCCATTACACTGAACATGGTGATGGTCTCACAACGGACCCTGGGTACAACAGTCAAAGATTCCCTGTTATGTGTCCAGCATTTCATTCTTTTTCTGTGCATGTGCATTCCAATGATGGGACACATATCCAGGTTGACTTTCTATGAAAGACTGATGCTACTGAGAGTCATACATCACTTATAGAGTAAGTTCTCCATCCCAGGTTCTCAAGGCTGGATATATAGCAGAGATATAAGCTAGAGAGAGAAGCTGTATTTGCAAAGAATCCTGGGAACTATAACATTGTGTGTGCTATGATACATCTGAAACACAATTTTCAACACATTTGCCATGCTACAGTTCCTGCAGTTCTTTGAAAGGATACACAATGTTTAAGATTCCTTAAAAACCATGGGGAAAGCCATGTTAGTCTATTGAAAAAAGTAACAATGGATCTTGTGGCACCTTTAAAACTAGCAGTTTTTTTTTCTTTCTTTCATGAACTGCAGATATAGCACATAGGGAATACCTCTGAAAGAGTAGGCTATGGCCATGAAAATTCATGGTAAATAAACTCTGTTAGTTTTAGAGGTGACACAAGATTCCATGGTGTGTGTAAAAGCCAGATATTCAGAAGTAAAATTCTTCCTCCTACAGTAGCTGAAGAAAATTGAGGTGTAAGATCTTATAGCAGTGAGTGTAGATGAGCAATACTGAGCCTATTAATGTGAGAGAAAGAAAACATAGCCAGTTTGGTGAGGACTAATTTTCTTCTCAATTTTAGCACATAGGGGATATTTATATACTTCAAGATCAGGTATACTAGCACTCACCGTTGTACTGTTAAACACCATTGGAAGAATGAATTTGCAGTATTTATTAAATACAGTACTTGTTTCCTTATTGAAGCTCAGACAGAGTCTGGCAACCACATTCTCCCTTTTCTTATTTCCTACTCTTATAACGTCTTCTTGCAGTTTCTCCAGAAAGCTGTAACTCAATGCCTTGCAAGGGACTTGATTTCCAGGAAACAGGGCCTGATATATTGAGATAAGTGATGAGCCTGCTCTTATATAAGTAATCTTTTATCCAGATGTGGTCACCCATTGTTACTGTCATTCTCAATGCTCAAAATGTAAGAATGAGACTCAGAACTGTAAGACTTAGGGAACTGTGAGTCGCGGAAGAAGCTGGTGAATATTTATATGAGCCCCAAATGATAGAATTTCTACATGTAAAGGTGGAGGATGTAAACAGTGGATCCAGAAGGCCAAAAAAAAATCTGTGAGATACAGCTTGTCACCTTTTTTGATAATGTCACATGATACGTGTGTAGTGCTGAGGGTTCTGTAAAGAAAGAAACAGCTTTATGCCAATAGCTGAAGGTGTACCTAGACTGTAATTGGAGCCCTCATCCAAATAAGTTACCTGGTGATCATGAGCAGTCACATGGGTTCAGTTTCTCATACATTCCATGTAACCACACAGAAATGTGCACATAATGAATGGGCCGGCCTGGAAGCATGGTCCTGGTGCACTTTTCCCACAGGATAGCACTAGATTTATTCAGTCCATGAAATACTGTGTATGTACAGTAGTGACTATGAAGCCAGAATACGGACAAAGTAAGCATAGCAGCCAGTCATATCAAAGGTATTGGAGGGACACTTTTCCTAGCTTAGTTTTGCTTGTTTAATGGCTGTTGGAGGGAAAAGAACCTTAATCTTCGTTGACTCTTAAGCAAATATAAGGGCATCTATTAATAAATGCTGGTTCAGCCAATTTTGTGTGCATGTACACCTCTATGTGTGTTGGAGGTATTTTCCCACCTGACGTTACTCAAGAAAGAGTTTTAGGAAGGAACTTTCCAAAGGATTTGAATGGGCTTTTGAAATTTGAATTTGCTTCTACTGTATTTTTTTTAAAAGTTCCTTTTCCCTTTTCCTTTTCCCTTTTCCTTTTTCCTTTTTTTTTAAATGAGCAACAGCTTTGGCGAAAGGAGGGAGCCTGCACACTGATGGTTCTCACATCCTTCCAACTTGAGCTTGTGGTTTTGCTCTCTGATGTTGCTTCCTCCTCTTTGCATGCTTGGTCTCAGGAGTCTTGCAAGCTCCATCGTGGAGCGTGTGCTGGCCGAGTACTTCTAGAACACCAGAACAATTGTGTGTCTGTTAAAGTTAGAGCCTGTGGCAGGACAGGACGCATTCAAAAAAGAAGAAAAAGGACATCAGCTTTTGTGTGTTTAACATCTTGTACAAGGGCTGAGAATAGCAACAACTGCCTCTGTGTTGAGAACAAAGGCTCGTGTTGACATGCAATGTCCCCCCCTCCCCCACCCCCATCCTGGTTGGCACAGTCACCCAAACCATAGAGGATGTGGCACACTTATCCTTTGCTTCATGGTACACTTGTGCCATATTCTATCAGTGTTTTAAAGAAGGTTATAAATAGGGATGGGTTAGGACCCCAAACAAATTCAGAGAAAGGGAAGCACATTATACTTACTGAACAATAATAAAAGAACTCAGTACATCTTCCGATGAACTTGTTTTTATACAACAGTAATTCAGATTGACTAAAGTCAACTTTTAGCATGAGACTGAAGACCTGGAAGTCCCTCTGGGACAGAACACAAGAAAATAAATATTAAATTTTGCAATGTGTAGGTTGCATTCTGCATTCACAAGTTGTCTGAGAATGTAATACCATTGAGAGCCAGCAGGATTTAGCAGGCATAAGAACTGAGGGAACCCAGGTTCAAATCGTTGTTCAACCACGGAAACGCACCTGGTGGTAACAGTAGTAAACTACTCTCTGAATATCTCACATATCTCTACAACCTTATTTAGGGTTGTTTTGAAGGTTTATAAGGTTCCACCTTATAAGAAGTAGAAATTGACTTTACGGCATATAACAATAATGCTATAATTTTCTATTCAGAGCTAAAACCACTGAGTTCCATGGATCTGACTTTGAAGCAAGTAACACAAAGGCAGATCAAATTAACTAGTGTGTGTGTCTTGATATGATATTGGCAGCTTTCTCTCATTTGTTAGTCCATCAGTTGAAATTAGAATGTCAGTGTTTACTAGATAATAGGGAGTAATAGGGGGAGATAATCAAGACCTGCCTATCATCTTCCTACATGTAAATGACTAGCCAGTGCTACTGGCATCATGTGAGGAATACTACAAAGTATTTTGAAGTGATTTGAATGCTATTAAATAAGGGTAGGTCAGGACTTCATTAGAGAAATTTGATGGGTTGGCCATTAGTATACTAGTACAGAGTAATGAGAACTTCGTTGTAATTTTAATACTGTAAGCCACATTGGGTTCTTTATAGGAGAAAGGTAGAGTAAAAAAAGATTTAAATAAGTAAATGCATACAAATTATACTTCGAGTACACCTAATGAAATCAATGGGACTTAGGTTATCAACAGTTCCATTAATTTCATTTTGTTTGCTTGAGATATAATGGAGTTTGGATTCATTTTACTGGCCCAAATCCTGTTGCATACCACAGTAATTCACACTAGAGTAGGCCTGCTGAATCAATGGAGATTTAATGAGTGATCTCCTTCATAAATTACATTGCTTCAAATGGGCCCACTCTTAACTGTGACTTCCTGTAGTATAATAAGCCACCGTCAGAACGGGCTGAATTGACTCAATAGAATTTATGAAGAAATTGACTTACTATGATTTATTACTCTAAGCAACAGGATTGTGGCCACTGTAGTAGCATATTCATGCCTAACCCATTAGTATTACTGCACTAACATAAATATTTCACAGTCCACATTAGTGCAATATCTTTAGATATGGAGATCTCAAAAACCTAAATATATTTATGTGCTCTTTTGGTTGGCCCTTCATTAACGGCACTCCTTAGCTGAAATATGGCTGCTTTTGTTTTGTGTCTTCTTGGGCTTTAAAGATGAACCTCAGCACTTGCTGTTCTGCCTTGAAGGAAACAGATAGTCATGATCTGAGACAAGGGCATTGTTGCCTGGTTTCCAATAGAGATGGGCACGAAACGGAAAAATAGTGTTTCATTTTGTTTCGGTGGTAGTTTCATTTTGGGAGAGGGTTAAATATTCTTATCTCAGCTTCTCTCCAGCACTACTTTTTGACTGAATAGCAATACTTCCAGAACTGCCACCTGTTAACAGCAATAACTGTTTGGGTTCTTCCTGTGATATATCTAGTTAGGCATTTCCCATATTGGACTGGCAACAATAAGCTCTTCATGTGGAGATTTAAACACCACTGAAGAGCCAATGCGGCTGACACGGGATGATGTGTATCAATGTATGTGCATTAAAA
Organism: Phrynocephalus versicolor; assembly: GCA_023846285.1. NCBI lineage: Eukaryota > Metazoa > Chordata > Lepidosauria > Squamata > Agamidae > Phrynocephalus > Phrynocephalus versicolor. The sequence goes on along the minus strand of JAHTLZ010000129.1, from coordinate 90,707,457 downwards.
GAACAAGAGGAAGGAAGTGACAAATAATTAGAAAAAAACTATTTTCCTCTCAACAGATCACACCAAACTATGCTATGGCTTTTTTAATGCCTTTTGCTTATTACTAATAACACCTTTTCACTTTCTGCCTACGTGTCTACTCGGATATAAGTTTAGTTGATTTCATCACTCCCACGTAGACTTATTTTTAGCTAGCTTTATTAATTAAACACACAAAACAATGATTAGTAACCTCCACTTGCCATTCTGCTTTTCTCTGTTCAGAGAAAAGGCAGTGCTTATCTCTTGTGGTTTGATGTCAGAGAGTTTTTTCTTTTTTCTTTTATCACTGCAACCTTCCTTTGGTAATTCAGTATTTAATGTACAGTAAAAAACACAAGTGTTTACTGTTCTGTCACTTAATTGCAGTATGTCTGAAACTTTGGTGAAACACATGGCTGTGCTCTGGGTATCATATAACAAGTTGTTTGCAGAAACATTCTCGACTTGTGTTTGTGAAGATTCTCAGTCTTCCAGGTGAGGTTATCTAGAAGCCATGGCAAATAGACTTCTTTTCTTGTGAGATTGAAATCTTTCACCACTCATCCAAGTAGCTTTGTCAGTCTGAGGAAAGTTTGTGCAAGGCTTCCAATTTATAGTTCACCTCATTTTCTTGCCACCCTGGTCTGAGTAGGCTCGTTAGGTGGACAGTGGCCAGAACAGGCTCATTAGGTGCATATTCAGGCCATTGTCCACCAAATGAGACTATTCAGACCAGAATGGGGTGAAACCAAGGTGAACTATAAATTGGAAGCCTCACAACAATCTTCCTCAAACTTATGGAGCTGCTTGAATGAGAAGTTAAATGCTTTGTTCTCCCACGAAAATAAGTCTAGTTGCCATGACTCAACTTCTGGATTCTAATGTATGTATGTTTCTTATGGACAGTAGAAAAACAGCAACAGGAAATGCATCTTGCATAGCTTTGCACAGTTTGGCCCTTAGACTCTGTCACTGTGTGTTCAGATACTCCAGTTAATAGAGATGGGCACGAAACAATTTTTGTTTCATTATTCGTTATTCGTTTCATTACGTAACAAAATGAATAACGACCCTGGAGCAGATTTAACATGAAATGAAACAAGCCAAGAAAAATTGGTTCGGTTCGGTTCGGTTCGGTTCATTAATGGGTGGGGCGGAGATGTCTCCTACCTGGTGCTGGTCCGGAGGTCTTTTCGCGCCGAGCTGCACGGAGGGAGCACACACCTTGTCAGTGCCATTGAGGAACGTGGCGGGCTCGAGCCTCAGCCCAGCCCCGGGAGGAGAGATAAGAAGCAGGGTGCATTTAGGTGGCCAGAGCAGCACGGCTTCGAAGCCGCCCCCCCTTGCGCTTCCCTCCTGTGGCCCATTATCATGGGGCTGATCGGGAGGGGAGATAAGGAGGCTGTGCTTAGGTGGCCAGAGCAGCGCTGCTTCAAAGCCGTCCCCCTTGCGCCTCCTTCCCACGGCCTGTTATCGCGGGGGGGGGGCGATTGGGAGGGGTAATAAGAAGGAGGCCGTGCTTAGGTGGCCAGAGCAGTGCGGCTCCGACACCGCCCCCCTCTTTATTTCTCCCACGCCCGTTTGTAGACACCCCCCAGCTCCGACCGGGCCCCAGGGGCCGCGCAGTGGGCACTGGAAAAAAAGCGGGTAAAAGCGAATTAACAAAACAACAAAATGATTTTTCCGCCAAAATTCACAAAAAATGAAACAAAACAAACTCCTTAATGAAACGAAACACCATTTTTTCTATTCATGCCCATCTCTACCAGTTACCTTTTCCTTTAATCCAAATTGTTTGAAAAACAAAACCTTGGAGGTAGGTATAGGCTCATGCACTTTATTTAAGTTAAACATTAGTTTTGCATTCAGGAAATGTCAGTCTCTCTCCCCCTATTTGTTGCAAGGTACATTTTGACTCATAGTATTATGCCTGAGGGGCTCTGCTGTGAGAATGTTTGTGGTGCATCAACAGATAGAATTTGGGGTTTGGATATGCAAGGCATAGCCACACCAAATCTGTAAAGCAGAGTGAACCATTCTTCTTACAAATTGCAAGAAACTGCAGAAATGTCAACAACCTGTGTGCTGAAAAGAGCATTGATGATAAGATAATAATAGCTTCGGCTGATGGCCAACATGCATTGCAGTGGTGAGCCCTTGCTTTGAGACTAAAGGCAGCAAATGTTTCAAGTCTTTTCTTATCTTCTCGTGTGCAGCAGGAAAAGGGAAGAAGCAGGAGGAAGTGATTTCTCACTTAGCTTTGTATTTGCCTTTAATTAGCTGTAGGCAGTGGGATTCTGCTTTCTTATTATTTTTTTAACCAAAGGTTAATGAACGGGTGACTGAATCGGCATGGTATTATTGAAAATGCTGGGTGCATAAAAACGTGCCTCTGTTAGAAAGATGCTAGAAAGACTTGCGCTGTAAATATGACAGGTTCAGTAAAGAAGCAACAAAGTGAGTTGTTCGATGGAATTCCATTTAATAATAATAATAATAATAATAATAATAATAATAAT
>JAHTLZ010000129.1:90677092-90692661 GCA_023846285.1 Phrynocephalus versicolor | reverse complement strand
GAGAGAGAGAGAGAGAGAGAGAGAGAGAGAGAGAGAGAGAGAGAGAGTACTATACGATAATCTAGTTTAGCTCTGGGTGAGTAAACAAGAGGAAAAGTGACTCAGAAAAGTCACTTTATGACTCAAAAATAACAAAGAGTGACGCATTGAAGACAATAAGAATCATTGTGTAGTCGGTTTTATCAGATGCATGCTGGGGGAGCAGGCTGATGAAAAATGTAGACCAAAACATATTCTCGATAAGGCTTTCACGGCCGGTATCCGATAGTTGTTGTGAGTTTTTCGGACTGTTTGGCCGTGTTCTAGAAGTCTTTCTTCCTGATGTTTTTCTTCCTGGTGGTTTCCCTGAGCTCCTTGCCCTCTGAAGATGCCAGCCACAGAGTCTGGCGAAACGTCAGGAAGAAAAACTTCCAGAACATGGCCAAACAGCCTGAAAAACTCACAACAACTAGTAGACCAAAACCTCCAGAGGGCCCAAAATTCCTCACCTCAGCTATATTTTAGTGTTGCATGGGTGAATTTAAGACCACTCTGAAGACTGTATGTCTTGTGGGTTCCTCTTCATTTACTACACTGAGGGAATGCTGCCAGCAATGCATATATGTTGCATGTGGTCTCTTTCTGGGGGTGGTGATGGTGGTGGATTAGTTTTTCTATGCAAAGATACCTCCTGCTGACTGCTGAAATGCAGAACAAAGAAAGGATGAGAGACTTTCCTGACCATGGATGCTATTAGCTTAATGTTTCTGCTCTCTGATCTTCCTGTCCTGCTGGCTTTGTACAGCTTAATCAAGTTTTTTTTTTAATATGTGGACCAAGTAATTGAAAACAAATTTAGCATGTCTCAGACCATCAAGTTCCCTTTCAGCTGAATGGCTGGCTGTGCGGTAGACTTGTCTGCTTTCAATTTTCAGTGATGCTAGAAATGTAGAATGGCTTGATTTGTAATTGTGAATGTTAATAATGAAAGAGATATTCCCTGGTCTCAAGCCTACACAGGAATTCTGGCTCCGTTATGCTTCATGTAACAAACCCCAATTCAAAACCCTGCTGTTATTCTCTGCTGAAATGTTTTAGGCTCAGCTGTTTTTTGTTTCAAACCAAGTGCCCATTTTATTTCATCAAAACATCCATTGCTTGAAGGAAGCAAAAATATTGTGCAGTAAAAGGTTAGTATGAAAAATCTGACAGCTGTTTCTGCCTCACTGTCTACGTGTGTTTTAGCTGCTGTTGTTAATTTTTGATCTGTGTCTCCATAACTGCCCTGTCCATTCATAGGGGGAAAAAGGGAAATCCATCTTATAGCATCAACCTGTGTTTCATTTTGACACAAGTTTGTTGTGCATCTTAATGTATACATGCTTTGTAGGGAGAGTGGACATATCAAACCACATGAAAATCATAGTGTTTCTTGGGTTTGTGAGTTGTGTGTAAATGTTCCCTTTCACAACTAAATGTTTAAAGGAACTGCAAGCTTCCAAGCCTTGGGAACAGGGGAACCACTGAAACTCCTCAACTTGAGTTAAGTTAATGTTTACGTACAGCTTGTTTATATATTTCCTGTAAGCCCTCTCCCTTGGCCAAGTGACGTTAAGGTTTAGTAAATGAGTATTGCAATTGTTAATATTGCTTTGGGTGAGCTTTCAGGGAGTGCAGTCTACCTACCCTTCCAAAAAGGCCAGCATATTATGGGATTTCAAGTGTGTTGTCTCTCAGTCAAGTCTAAAAGCTTCTCTAGGTTGGTCAGAAAAACCAGAGATCGGCACCGTTTCTGTGCTCTTTTCGCTGGGGCGGGGGCACTCTGGTGTGTACTGCTTATGCTTCTTTTTGGTGCTTTTGGACAAGGCCTTGTAGTATATGGTGGCTCCAGGGCGCCTGTACTTATTAATTGTCCAGTAGAGGGAAGCTATATTAGCAGAAAATTCTTTTTAACACCTGTTAAAGGAACAGGGACCACGACTGCTAGTTTCACAGGTCTTTATTGCTTCTATCTGGTTTAGGACTTAGTTGCAAGGAGACATCCTTCTGATTTTTTGTTGTTCAGTCGTTGAGTCATGTCTGACTCTTTGTGACCCCATGGACCAGAGCTCGCCAGGCCTTCCTATCTTCCACTGCCTCCCGGATAGGGACAATTTTAAAAAACCCTGGAAAATAGGAGTGGTAGCATAATTGATCTGAGTTCTTCTGAAGATGGTCAGAATTTTTAAAAAATGGATGGGTAGACCAAGACATTCAAAAGTCTGCTTGTTTAGATTAATTATTTGCTACCTCTAGGTTTTCCTTTGTTCATTATTTCTGGGACAACAGTTATGCTCATGATTCTGAATCATTGCACTTGAACACTGTCCTAGAATCCAAGTTGGATGAAGGGAGATCCAGACATTTAAAAGATCAATAATTGACTTGGAAGTGTGTAGAGCTGAGAGCACATCCTTTGTATGAAAATGGTCCCAGATTCAATTGGTCTTCAGGTACAAAAAGGAAAGACTGCTTATTACTATTGATCCAGAAAGTTCTTGTCAGTTACAATAGGTGATACTGGACCATAGTTGACTGGACCAAAGATGTATTTGAAAAGTTGCCTCAGATGCTCAAGGCTCTTGTTTTACACTTCAGATTGCATAGCTATTACATTATTAACTCACTGAGAACTCTGTTTTTATTTTATTTTATTTATTACAGTAGCATTGGGTTTTATTGGCAGTGGTTTTCACAAATGATCTCAGCCCAAAAGGGTTACATCATAAGTATGAGACCTTTTCCAGACATTTCTCTTCTCTCAGGTGGGTTTGCGCAGCCATTGCTAATCTGCCAATACATCATCATTCACAGTGAGAGAATTATCAGGGGAAACCACACACTCCCAGTATTCATATCATGTAGTTACTGGTAAAGCACACTCAGGACTGTCCTTGCATATTTTTCTTTGCAGTTCAGTCTTCTGTAGCTTATGAGTCTCACACAAAGTGATGGTTAGGTGGGGGATGAGTGGCCATATCCTCTCTTTTTTCAAGAAGTGAAAGGAAAGCAGCCATGAACCCGAGACACTGCTTCTGCAAAAATGCAAAGTGTTACACATTTGCTCTGTGGTCCTTCCTAAAGCCCATTGGCTCTAGTGATGAGCTGCAGTTTTATGAAGCCATGTGCTATGGTTTACATAACACTCTATTATATGAGATAATCTTTGTGTATTTGCATTATTTAAAATGCATATCCTGGCTAGGATCCTACTGATGTTCATGTATGGCTAATTGACAAGCTATATCTCGGTTTTGCAGTCCGACAGATGACCAGGCATGCAACAAAGATGCACCCATCAATTAGCCGCAATTAGCTGCAGAAAGTTATGGAAGGCCTACACAAACAGCAGTAGGATTCTGGCCACCATTGATGTTTGAACCTATTGTGTTTCAGCAATAGGTAGTATCATTTGCGTGGCATGCATAAATTACTCCCCATCCCACAGTGGAACACTGTGATTAGCCATGTATAGTGTTCTGACAGGTTTCTGATAATTCACCACCCCACCAGTAGCCCAAATGTTTGACTTCTTGTGGGGCTCTACATTTCCCTGGGGGGGGGGGGGGAGGAGAGAGAAGCTTTTGCTTTTGTGGGATTCTAAGTGTGTATAACTGTTTTTTAAAATCTAATTCTACTTTTGCACCCCTTTCTGCAACAGTTCTCATTCTTGCATTAGATCATTGCTGCTAGATTATTTTATAGAATTTTAACCCTGCATTGCATCCTAAAATTCTCCTAGAGTGTCTAATGTACAATCAAATAAGGCAATCACTGTTCACAAGCTTCTAGTCTTAAAATGACACAAAATGGAAGAAGGGTGGCATAACAAGTCAACTTTCTTCCACAGTCCTATCTGGGTGGAGCACGGAAGGGGGCACTTGCCCCAGGCGCGCAGCAATCTAGAGGCGCCTGGAGGGAGAGCAGGAGGAGGAAGCCGTGCACCCTCCCACCAGCAGTCCTCTTTTCCCCCACCTAAGGCTTAGTGACAGGACGCCCTCCGCCTCTGCTGCCGCGCGCCAGGCGAGTGGCAAGGCAGGCCAGCAGGCTTGCAGGCAAGGAGCATGGTGGCCGTGGCGCCCTCCTCCTCCTCCTCCTCGCCCTGCTCCTGACCCACTGCGGGAGAGGTGTAAGGTGCGTGCACGCGTGCACACCCACACACACATATGCCTACATGTGCAGAATTAGGCCCCCCCTTGCTGGGTGGGTGCAATGCAATTGGTGGGGGCAGGGGTGTGTGCAAAAAAGGACTTTGTCCCCAGGAGCTCCAAACCCTTGCTACGCCTCTGCTTTCTTCAGGGCTGGTGGAATAGCCTTGCTCTTCATCCCATCCCCTTTGATTATGGCCTGTGGAAGGGCTACTGGCCATGTCAGTGAGTCACTCTTTCAGCAAGGGATGGTGGAATGGCCCTATTTTCTACCTCCTTTTCTTTTGTTCCTAACCCATGTCCTCTGTTTACACAAGGCAAATTGATTTCATTCAGTTATTGGAGTTCTGCAGCCTAGCATTTTTCATGGAAACTATAATGCCATATTCTTTTACTCGCTCACTTTGGACTCGTTCCCTCCCTCCCTCCCTCCCTCTCTGGCTACACATGTACACAAACATACCTTTCCTTGGCTTGCGTGTAATCATGACTGCAGATTATTTTTTCTACCACTAGATTATTTCCAGCTATTCAGAAGCAGGAAATGCTTTGTGAGCCAGCAATATAAACTGACAAAGACTTTGGCTAAACATATGATTGATGCCTCACCTATTGAAATTGAGCTTGTAGGTTAGCTTTGAAGTTTATCCTTGCACATTATATATGGAAGATCGTGAACATCCTGTCGTGGTAATGTTTTGTTGTTTTGCCATGGAGAAGACAGCAGCCAGTTTGGTTAGAATGTTGGCTTGCTCAAAATAGTTCAAAGATTTTGCAACCATTCAGCACTCTGAAACACAGGGTCAGCCTTCCCATTAAGCAGAGCAAGGCAAGCTGTCTTGGTGTGTGTGTGTGTGCGTGTGTGTGCATGCGTGCGTGCATGCTTTCTGGGGGTATGGGACTACTGGAAAGTTTCTGGAAGAGACAGATATCTGTGTGACCCATGTCCTCTAAGCTGCTCTGTTGCTCTTAGGTCGAGAGAGGAATGCTGTCTACCTGACTAACAATCCAGTGAGATTTCACTGCCACCCCGTTTCTGTTCATATAGTGAAAATGAGTACCACACTGTTGTTTATTCCAATCTCTTGGGCCAGTGGTGGCAACAGAATGCCCAAGTTTTTATTTGCAGGAGATCAACATCTTTTTAGATAATGAAGCAATAATTTTGTTCCAATTTCAAAGGAAGGGTTTTTTCCCCATGCAACCTTGAAATGCCTTCACTAGCCCTGCCAAAAACAAAAACAAAACAAAAATACCCCAAAAGATTTTATTTATAGGCGATCAACATCTGTTTAGATGCTTTTGTGTAGGGATTGTTTTGTTCAGATTTCATGGGAGGTTTCTTCAAGCAGCCTTACTGTACTGGTATAAACAAGAACAGAGCATGCATCAACATTATCTCCCATGAGGTCCACAACTCATGTGGTAGATAAATGCTTTGGCGGCAGAAGTACTCAAGTCCCCTGGTATATCTAAGCAAAGTTGAAAAAACTCCTATCTGAAAAGCTGAATTGCTGCTGTCATTGTTGGCCAGACTACACTATGTTAATGAAAGTCTGATAAAACAGCTTTCAGTTTTCCTAATCTGGTATGTTTCAATGTGCTGGATTTAGAGATGTAAAATTTACAGAAATGTTTGGGGGGGATGGAGGAAAAACTCTTTCCCCCCAGGTTTTTTCCATCGTTGTCTATAGGTTCCTCCCCCCCACCCCCATGGCTTCAAAATTTCCAGAAATTTTAAATATTTGGTTGGATTACAGTTTGGTCTCCTGTTATACCCACCTAGAAAGGCTGTTGGCTATGTTGTAGGAGATTGGGAAACTTTCTTTTATAAACTGCATGAAATATTTCAAATTTTATTGCTCCTTTACTACAATTTTCACTGATTCACATCCTGGGATGGGTAGAATAGCAATAAATTTTCAAGAACCTAGGTTTCTGAAATCAAAAAGTTACTCTCACTTTGGGTGGCCACACCCAGGCAGGCTTGGAAACTGGTCACCTGAAAGTGAGCCTTCTCTGTGGCTGGACCCTCAGTTTGGAACCAACTCCCAAGTGAGTTGCACCTGGACAGTCCCTGTCTGCCTTCAAAAAAATGCTTAAGACCCTGCTTTTCCGAGAGGCATTCGGCGATCTTTAGTTTCCACCCCCAATTCTGTGCTGCCATCTTGCTGATTATTTTTCTTCATTTATTTTTTATGTTATTTTATTTTCCTTCTGCTGTCTGTTGTATTGAGTGTTTGATATTTGTTTTGTTCACTGCCATTGTTAACCGACCGGAATTCCTTTGGGAAGATGGGAGGTATAAAATATATTAAATAAATAAATACATAGTAAATAAAATGAGATCCCTGATGTCTGCTTCACATTGGCATCTACCACTAGAGATTTCATCTATTACTCAAGATTTCCATAAAATAATAATTAACAGTGGTACCTTGTATAAAGGAATCAATTCGTTCCAAAAGCAAATTTTCCTTTATACAAATTTCCCATAGGAATGCATTGAAAATGGAGTAATCCCATTTTTATGTTGTACAGATTCTCCCCATAGACAATTCTGTTAAGCAAATTTCCTGTATCTCCAGATTTTTTATGTTGTACAGATTTTATGTTATACAAACCGTGTTATACAATACAGTGGACCCTTGTATAACAAACTGTTTGTATAGCATAAAATCTGTACAACATAAAATATTCCAGAGATAGGGGAAATTTGCTTAACAGAATTGTCTATGGGGCAAATCCGTACAACATAAAAATGGTCGTGATCAGGGATTACTCTGTTTTCAATGCATTCCTATAGGAAATTTGTATAAAGGAAAATTTGCTTAACAGAATTTCATTTGGAATGAATTAATTCCTTTATACAAGGTACCACTGTAATATGTTTCAAGGATTCTTACCATGTGCTTTTTCATCCTTGCAAAGTAAACCCACAACATTAAACACAACAAAATTTAATATTTTTCACTTATAAGAAAGAAGCACATCAGCGGAAGAAAGAAGAACAACTTTGTTTATAAAAGCTTTCTGCCTAATAATCGGAACAATCCCTTTTCTTCACAAGCGATGAGATGAGCGACTGTTTATGTCAGTCAAATTTTCTATCTTTGACGCTGCTTAAACTTTGATTTTTTCCCCTGCTCTATCTCTAGTTAGATTATTCTAATGTTTACTCATTCACTCTTTCCCCAGCTTCATGGTTACATGGACAGTAAGCCACTGGGCCTTCAGATCTTCATTGGAACAGCAGATGAGCGTATTCTTAAACCACATGCCTTCTACCAAGTCCATCGCATCACAGGGAAAACGGTTACCACCACGAGCTACGAAAAAATAATTGGCAATACCAAAGTCCTGGAAATCCCTCTGGAGCCAAAAAACAACATGAAAGCAACGTAAGGGTGCTAACATTAAAGAGACGTCTTTCTAAAGTTTAATATAGCAAAGTACAGTGTCATCTTTATTTGGAAAGCAAGTGCGTTTAATATGAACTGAAAATCCAGAAATGTGAAATCCTTAAACTGGGGCTGGGTGGAGAATGATTTTACATTGAGTTACAGTTTGGTGATGGAGCAGGCCATCTGTATGCAGACCAGAGATGGAATTAATGCTCTATGAATTTTTCATTATTACTGATTTAGGTTGTCCTGACACCTCAGTGTGGCATTTTAAATTTCTGATGGTTTCTATCTCCAGCCATGGAAAATACAAAACACCTTCTTTTTCCAGTCATGGTACCTGTAATTCATTTCAAATGTTTCTAGTAACAGACATAGAGATGTACAGTACACACACTGTGTACTATGTAACAGACATAGAGATGTACAGTACACAGATACTAAGTACTGTAGGACTGACTAGTTCTTAAGAGAAACAAATATAACCATCTAGAGCTTCAGATTCTTACGTAGGGCTACAGTCATTGGACAATTTGTGCAAAATAAAAATGGCTGGTTTTGCACAAAATTGGCAGTGTTGTTGCAAAAAGGGGATTTTCACCAAACTGAAAGCTTTATAGGCAGGAAATGCCCTCCTCATCCTTGCCAGCAAGCAGAAGAATGTGGCAGGGTTTTTTTTTTAAATCAAAGGAAAAGTCAAGTGAATAATTACTTTTTTAGGGCAGGCATTTCCAGGTTCATTTCCTCACATCTCTAGTTAAAATGTTTAGGTAGCAGGAGATGATGAAAACGCCTCTCAGCCTGATTTTGGAGACCTACGGAATAAGCACATGATAGAATAATCAATGGCCTGATCCACTGACTTTCAAAAGAGCTTCAAAGGATGAATATGAACCCTCTCCATCCTCTACATCACACTGTCTTTTTCATTTCATATGAAGTACTAAAACAACTGTTTGTGAACACAGAGTATAAAGGATGCTTAGTCTCCAGGTCTTACTTTCAATAACCAAATATGTCACGTTGAATCTATGGAATCAGTGAGGCCAAAAAGTGCATTAACCCTTGTCCTTCCTACCTGCAAATGAATTTGGGTGTTAGACAATTGTTCCAATTGACGGGGGGTTAACTGAGGTTTCTGTTTGTCTCCCAGTATTGACTGCGCAGGGATCCTTAAATTGAGGAATGCCGACATTGAACTGCGGAAAGGGGAGACAGATATTGGTCGGAAGAACACACGCGTGAGACTGGTTTTCCGTGTGCATATCCCTGAATCGAGTGGCAGGGTAATTTCTTTGCAAGTGGCATCCAACCCAATTGAATGTTGTAAGTCACATTTTTACTGTAACATCAAAGCTAATGGAATCTGTTGTCCAAAAACATTTATTCTTTGTGTACTATGTTTCTTGCATGTTCATCCTTAATGGACTGAATAAAACTAAATGCACGCCGAAGGCTGCAGTGCTATGAACACTGTACCAAAGTGGGAGTCTTATTGAAGTCAGTGTAACCTGCATCCAAGTACAGTACATAGTTATGCTCAGAAGTAAGCTGCACGTAATGAATAATGGATTGTTGCAGTCTCACTAACTCATAGAGAAGTCAAATTGAAATTGTGGGGTTACTTCCACAAGAGACAAAATTGAGACGTGCAAAATAATGCAGGGCATGAGTAATGTGGATAGAGGGATGCTCTTCTCCATCTCACAAAATACCAGAACTAGGGGACATCCACTCAAACTGTGGGCTGGGAAAGTGAGGACAGACAAAAGAAAATATTTTTCTTTACCCAGCATGTTGTTAGTCTGTGGAACTCCCTGCCACTGGATGTGGTGATGGCATCTGGCCTGGATGCCTTCAAAAGGGGATTGGACAGATTCCTGGAGGAAAAGTCCATCACAGGTTACAAACCATGATGGAGATGTGTAATCTGCAGGCTTAAAACTAGGGTACTTCAAGGGTCAGATGCAGGGGAGTGGTATCAGGAGACAGAAATCTAGTCATGTGTGCTCCCAGAGGCATTTGGTGGGGCCACTGTGAGATACAGGAAGCTGGACTGGATAGGCTTTTGGCCTGATCTAGCATGGCTCTTCTTATATTCTTATGCTCTTAAAATTGGTGATTTAGAAGACATGTTCTCTACAAATGTTTGATTACTCAAAAAGTCTGTAAAATATAAATTTATGACTCTCGCCCTGAACATATTATTTGTAGCCTACGTCCAGGCAGTACTCCAAGATCAGAGTAAGACAAGCAATGAACGTGGCAGAAGAGTGGAGTGTGGGAGTTTCCCTTCTGTATGCTTGATTAATCCCAAGGTTGAAGAAGAGGGGATTTCCACTAAATATATCTAATGATTCCAGAATACTGACTGTTCTATCAACCCACCAGGTCTCCCATGCAGAAAGTATCTTTAGATCACACCATCTTATGACCACCCTTTAGATCCAAAGTAAGTCAACAGCAAGTCCCAGGACTGGGCCTCCATTCCAGCACGTTCAGGGAGCTTCAGTCATTTTTTGGAGCACTGTACTATTGAGTCTCTTTGCTCATCTTGTGAGGCTTTTGATTAGTAACCTGAGCTTCCTCAGTGGTTTGGGGATTTCACAGAAACATAACGAGCCATTTTCACTTCTTTCATTGCATGACTCATATTTGTATACCAAATCTTGTTGTAGCAATAAACGGCCTGAGAAAAATTGCTCTCAAGACCTAGTCTGCGGCTTACGATTGTCAAGTCGTGACACCAGTTGCAAAAAAGCTCTTAAAACATTGCTTTTTAGAGAGGCATTTGGCAACCATCAGAGTGTGTAGTTCCCCCCCCCCGAGAAATGCTTGCTGCCATCTTTGCTGTTATTTTATTTTTATTTATTTTATGTTTTTACTCTGACTTTGATGCTACTCTAGTATTATATTGTTGTAAACCGCCTAGAGTTCCATTGGAGGATGGTCAGTATAGAAATATAGAAAGAAAGAAAGAAAGAAAGAAAGAGAGAGAGAGAGAGAGAGAGAGAGAGAGAGAGAGACAGACACACAGACAGGCAAAGGACATTTGATTAGCTGGTGGTGCCTGTTTTTTTGGAGTAGAGAGAGAATGCTCAAGCACCTGGAACCCAGTCTGCCCCCCCCACCCCGGCCTCAAAACAACAACAACACCCAGGTCCATCTACTTGAGAATTCTCTTTTCCACTGCATGAAGAAAATCTCTAAGCACATTTTCCCCTTGCATCTGATGTCAAAGATAAGCTACAGTTCTCCATGTAAGTGCCATTTAGCTAATCCATTTTGATGACTGATTCTTGATGACCAATTTTTAATTTGCCTTTTAAAAAACAACAATCGGTCAATCAATCATCATAGGCCCATAATCATGGTAATTTCTTGGGGTAACTATTTTTCTCCACATTATAACACCTCAGCTTTCTCTGATGCTGGTAAACATCCCAGTGAATTGCTCACGTACCTTTGTATGGCAGTTCAGTCTGTTTTGGGGGCAGTATTAGAAGAAAACACACACACAGTTGATAGTCTGGAATACAGCTGTTGTGGAAAAGATTATATCCACCTGCTTCAACCATTCTAAAGTGAAAGTACAGTGGACCCTTATATAGCAAGCAGTTTGTATAACAGAAAATCCACTTAAAGGAAAAAATTTCCAGAGATAGGGGAAAATTGCTTAAAAGGGGGAAAATTTCCAGAGATAGGGGGAATTCGCTTAAAAAATCGCTTATTGTATGGATTCGCCTATGGGGCTAATCTGTACAATAGAAAAACAGTTGCAATTCGGGATTAATCCATTTTCAATACATTCCTATGGGAAATTTGTACAAAGGAAATTTGCTTAACCAAAATTCATTTGGAACAAATTATTTCCTTTATACAAGGTGCTGCTGTAATAATAATGGTATATTGCCAAGTCAGTTCTGGCATATGCCAAGCCTTCTGAGATACAACCCTTCTAAGTACTGAGAAGTAGTTTACCAATCCTTCCAGGACATTCTGGGCCCTTTAGCTTGCCCACCTTATGCTGGCAGGCTCTTTTCCCACAAGTTTGGGAATCAAATGTCTGATCACTGGAGCTCCACTCAATGAGATGTTACATTATCATCTTCTCTAACCTTGTCTTACCTGTGAGTAAGAATAAAAGGGTCTCCACACTGGGAGCTGGTGAAATGCCAAGCTATCTCTGCATACTTTTTTTTCTTTGCTGCCCTTTCTTTTGGACAATGGTTATGATCCTCACACTTGCAGTTAGCAGTTGGGGTGTAGCTTCCAAGACGGGCCATTCCCCCCTCATTGTTTGCAAATGAACTGTTGCACACAAATTTTGCACCTCTCTCTTCACATGACTTCAAGATGCCTTCTGGTTGTTACATTGCTTGGCTCTTGATTTATGCAAAAAAAAAAAAGCTTTAACAAACACCGAGCTAGCTGCGGATAATATACCTTGTTGCTATAGTCCTCAGAAGTATAATTCTTTATAGGGGATGAATTTGCAGGGAGACATTTTGGATTACATGAACAGAATCATAATGTCAGGATATTTTATTAGCTTGGGAAATTGGGGGAGGGTCTTTCTCCCAGCCCCCCCCCACCAAGATTTATAAGTGCTCTACTCTTTGGAAGTTGGGGAGCCTTTTGATGATAAATCTGCCTGCAGGTTCCCTCAGATGTGGGAGCAAATTTGAGACAACGTCATGAAATACTGAAGTTGAACTAGCTGATCTGTTGCTCCTTCCAGTGGCTGCTCCGGTGAGACGGTGTGGATGCTAGCAACAGAGCACCTGACAATTCCCATTGGTCTAGGGAGCAAATCAGCAGCTGCAACACAGTGAGAACTGACATAAGCAGAATGGCCATAACCCACTGTGCATCTATTGTGAAATGTGGGCCAAAATAATAAAAAACCCTCCAGAAAACCTCTTGAATTATTACTGTATATAGAATTGAAGTAAATTCCTCACAAGCTGAATGGACAGCAAGGCATTAGTAAGCAGTTATATTTCCAAAGGAACATTGAATTATAGCAGTTATGCTAAAACTGCTGGTTTCACTGAGTTGAAGAAAGGGGAGTTCAGTATATATCAGTGGCTCCTACCCATTCGCGGTTCATATGCTGCTATATCGTGGGACCACATTATATGAAAAAGCCCCCTGGAGTAAGGGGTGGTGAAGGCCTGTTTCAGGCCTCCCTTACTTACCCCAGGACTGGCGCTGCCCTGAACAGGCCTGCGAGGGCCTTTTCAGGCCTTCTGGTAGCCCCAAAAGGGCCTCCCTGCGAACTGGAAGTGACTTCCAGATTGTTGAAAATCATTTCTGAGGCCTCCAAGGGCCTTTCTCTACCTGGGGTCTCAACCTGTGGGTCCTCAGATGTTCCTGGACTGCAACTCCCAGAAATCCCTTCCAGCACAGCGAGTGGAACATCTGGGGACTCACAGGTTGAGAACCACTGGCTATAATCCTTCTGTAGTCATTATTTTGGTCTTAATGTTCAAAGGCTAGAAAGGAAAGATTTCTGAGGACCTGGACAGAGAGTTTGTTCTGAACCAATATAGAAGTTCGGCAAGCTTTTGAGGCACGGAGCTTTTAAATTAATTACATGGAAAGCCATATTTTTTGCCATTTTCCAACTACCACCAGTCCTTTTCCCCTCGTGCTTCTCAGGCGAAGGAAGCAAGTGCTGCAAGCCCCCATAACATCTGTTCTCCACTCATCCACCCTTTTGTTTCCTTTCTAATGTTGGTTTAATGCATGTTTTGGCATGGAGAATCCATGATATCTTGATTGGTAGGCAGTCTTGTGAAACAAATAAGGAAAACCCCCACCCAAACCCTGTGTCATTAATAGAGCAGAAATACTGTTTCAAGGCAAAAGTGAGTTGTTTTGTTAGCTCTCGCTTTCCTGCATTATGTCAGTGGCTGTTGCTATTGAAGGTAAACACCCCCAACTGGATAAGTCAACAGTGTTATGTTTAAACAGAGCTCATAAACTACAGTAGCTGTAGGTCTGCTTTATGGAGTGCCAGCCCCTGAGGGGAAGAGAAGGAATGGTGTGAAATTACAGGCCTGCAATTCACCTATCCTGAACGTTAGAGGCAGTTTGTATTCTTGGGATTAATGCAACATGCAGTAGGAAGGGAGGAACGAACCCCATGGCACTAGTGTTATTTATTCCATTTAATTTTCTTTTCACTTCTCATTATCCATCCAGCTTTGGAAAAGGATAAAAATAGGAATCAGTGGCTGATTTCCAAACCATCTATCGATCTATCGATCGATCGATAGATAGATATAGATATTATCAAATTTAAATAAGTATCAAAGGCCAGAACAGAATTTTATACTTTAAAAAGCCAAACAGAATTTCCTCCTTAAGCCATGTGTTTTCACATGCATCCTCTGATAGTAGTATCAGAGAGTATAAGGAACACAGTCAACGAGATCAAACAGTAACTCCTTGATACATGTAACTTCCATTTAGTGAGTTCAGTGTTAGTCCCAACTGGAGCCAATCTGCTGCAACAAACTGAACGTCTTTGTCACAAATAGCACGCATTTCATTGACTTTAATAGATCTACTTTAGCTGGGGTCAGTGTAGCTCTAAGACTGCCATTTTAAGGCTAAACATAGATGTTTGAAAATTCTTCAAAAGTACAGTTAGGTGTTGTTGTTGTTGTTGGTGCTTGAACAGGTGGCAATGAGTATTTGTCAACATCGATGTAGCTTTATCTTTCGTCCATTCAGGGCAGAATTATGATCTGGGCATGAGGGTCCACCCAGAGTTTCAAGGAAGACTACCTCATGAGCCATCTATGGATCTATCCTTTGTTTCAGAGCCAAAGTGGAACCAGCTTTTTAATCTGTAATACAGCAATGCCTAGCTAGCATTTTTTGCTTAGTTTAGCAGACACAGATGTTGTTGGGGCCACAGCAGGAAAGAAGGAATAAAGTTATTGGCTGTTCTGGGCCAGCTCACCCCCCCATGCACTCAGCTATTTGTTAAACAAAAATCATCTGCTCATTACCATTGATGTGGTAAAAGCCATTGCTCATTTGACCCTAAGAACTCTGCTGTTTGTTCTTATGCAGGTGTAAGAAATATTTGTAAATAATGTCCAGAATTTTCTGGACAGTGTGCCTTGTTTGCATGAGCAAGTTCTCTTTTCGTACTAGGGTGTGTATTTTTGCCATCTCATAATCTTCTGGTTAATTTTGAAAAAAACCCGGTAGAAAACAGTTTCCATCCGGGTGTACAGTATTTAGCTAAAAGTAACAAAGGCAACTTTGTTTCAGACTTTTTTTTCTAAGTCACTTAATGACAGCTACTGTTTTGTGACAGTAGCTTGCTTTATGGCTGCCATTTTGTGACAGTAGCTTGCTTTACGGCTGCCGTTTTACAACAGTAGCTTGCTTTACAGCTGCTGTTTGTGACAGTAACAAATAAACAAATAAATAAATAAATGTTCTTTTCCTGCTGCCGTCAACCTTTCTCAATGTTATCATCTTTTTCCAGCAAGCCCTGCCTTCTCATGATGTGTCCAAAGTAGGACACATGGTTTCATCATTTTTTTGTCTCCAACGATAGATCAAGCTTGATGTGATCTAGGAACCACTTGTTTATCTTTCTGGCAGTACATGCAAAGCTGTCCTCAAGAACCACATTTCAAAGCAAGCCCTTTGGCTTTTATTTCCCTAAACGGTGATCAGAAATACAAGTGTGATCTTGGTGTCCAATGACACATCCATACATTTGATTATCTTTCCTTCATTGCTGCCTTTCATAGTCTCAGTCTTTTTCTGATTTCTTGATGTAATTGGCATTGATGATTAGATCAAGATTTTAAAAATCTACTATTTCCATTTCTTAACTTTCACTGCTGAATTTGTGCAATCCTTCTGTAGCCATTCTTTTGGTCTTAATGTTCAATGGCAGTTCTGGTATGGCACTTCCTTTCTTCTTCTTCTTCTTCTTCTTCTTCTTCTTCTTCTTCTTCTTCTT
>JAHTLZ010000129.1:90643685-90677082 GCA_023846285.1 Phrynocephalus versicolor | reverse complement strand
TCTTCTTCTTCTTCTTCTTCTTCTTCTTCTTCTTCTTCTTCTTCTTCGTGGCTAATTGAAGCTAATTAATGACACGCCAGTTATGTGCCAGTTTGTGTGACCAGCAGGTGACTAGGTACACGGCTTACGCCCTTGTTAATTAACTACAATTAGCCATTGTGACTTCCATGTTTTCACTTATATGTACAAAAAAGCCCGTATGATTCTGTTTCTTGTTAGTAATGGCCATTTACAGTAACCTTGTAGCCATCAGCACATCTTATAATAATGGATTCTACTAGTTAAATATGCACTGTGTTTTCCTTCTCCCAAACCCCTTCTGACCACACTGCTAGCTTTATTGGCTGAGTTCTATCAAACTGTTGAATAATTAATTTTTACTTTTCTTCTTCCTTTTTAAATAATAGGTTATATTGTATTGTTGTACTGTGCATTTATTGTTGACGATAGGATTCTTATATTTCCTTTTATAGAGAGAGAGCATATTTTACCAAAACAAATTCTGGGTGTGGCCAATAAAAGTATTTTGATTCTGATTCTGAGTTCTGTTGCAATATCTTTAGAGAGATAATGAAGGGCAGTAGAATATAAAGATTGTGTATGGTAGAATGCAAGAATGCTGTGGTCACATGCTCGCCAGAACCTATATAGATCCTTTGATGTGAGTGGGGTTTGTCTGCATTGCTGAGCATGTGCATATTTGGTGCAGCTTTGGGTTTTTTCTCTGTGACCTTTAGGAGATAGAGAATTCCTGACCCCCACCACCACACCCATGATCTGCTGTGTTGTCTGTCACACACTGCATTATTTGCCAAAGATATTTGGCAGCATTTCTAGATAGGGCTTCTAATGTTTCCAGTTAAAGTTCTCTTCCTTCTTAAGTTGTTGGCATAAATATTCACAACAAGGCATCCCTCTAGGCAAAAAAAAAAAAGTTGAAATAAATTTTATTTGGAAAATGTGGTTAGGTGTTACATATTTGACTCAGTATCTTTCTTGGTCTAATTATTCGTTTGTTTTATACATTGTAAAATTTTATGGTTGGTTTTATATTTTAATTTGTTCATTGTGCATTGTTTGCTGGGTTATGTGTGTCAGGGTTGTTTCCCTGTTCAGCCATGACCCTCAAGCTCAAACAAATAAATTAAATGGACTTGCAGACTTCAGGGCAGAGAGAATAGCTCTGTTTTCATTTTTGTGCTTCATTGCATGTAAAATATACTTACCGTACCAACATATGACCTGGATCATCCTATATGGCCTGATGTTCCCTCCACCATCCAGAACATATTTAGGGAAACAAATGCATTCCATTCTGGAGATTATTTTTTCTAAGTTGAGCAATATCTTTTCTTTTCTTTTCCCAAAGGTAGAACTCTTGGGTTGTCTGAAAGGGGTTGTCTGAATGGGGACAACTCTTGGGTTGTCTGGCACTGGGCTGTTGCTTTAGTGGTAGATCATGTGTGCTGCTCCTAAGATCTTGAGTATAACTACAGCATTTCTTACTGAACTGATAAACAATAGCTGCCACTGCCAGTCAGTACAGACGGCTATGGACCAAAGGTATCAATAACTCTTAGGACTTCTGAATAAATAGGACTAGGGGTGGGCCAGGAGTTGGTTACTCTTCTGGAATCCTCACATACAAGCATTTCAATTTTAACTTATTAACATTGAGTTCTAAAATTATTCAGATATTCATAAAATGCATTCTGTAGTATATATGTTTGTGTGATTTGTATAGTATATTAGAACAAACCAGAGCCTGGGAAATTTGTTTTGTTGAACAACAGTTCATAGGAACTAGCATTCCTAAATTAATTATGTAGGTATAATGTGTAGAATTCTGGGAATTTTAATTAAAAATTAACTCTTTTGTGTTCCTAATCTCACCCTTCCCCCCTCCCGTGTGTGTGGGTGTCTGTATTGCCATTAATAGAGCTCAGATGGGCTCAGTGGTGCTAACTCTTAGGTATATGGAATTAGAGCTTTAAAAGTTCAAATAGAACCAACTGAGGGCTCCGGTACATTGTTGGAATGAATCAGAAGCTTGATCAGGAATTTTAAAGTCACATGGGTTTGGGGTAGGTGTAAGCATGCATCCTCAGGGGTGAATAGGGTAGTAAGCTGCACTTTATATTTGTCAAGGGAGCTACAATACTACATGGGCTTTTAAAATAAGTTCTTTTATAAGTGAATTGGCACTGTGTTCATCCAGCTTTCGATTTTTCCAGGTCCCTTGACTTTAATTATTTTTTTAAAAAGGAAGGAAAGAGTCATTCAGGTGCTTCCCCTCCATCCCACTTTCAAAAACACAGCTGGGGGACAGAAACAACTTTCACACACTCCCGGAGAGAAAAGTTGCAAGAAGTCATCCAGAGAGGCATGCCTGCTTGCTCATTCTTCCGAGCTACTAAGGAGAACAAAACTGATTCCCTGACAGGAGACGAATGGGATATAGTCTGGCTGCCTGGTACAGGTTGGGGAGGAACATCGGGACGGCACTAGTGGTGCTGCCTCCTTCCTTCCTTTCTGCTTCTGACTTGGAAATGTAGGTTTTACCTCAATCAACACACAGCAGCAGCTGCCCTGTCCCTTCTTCTCCCTCCTTCCTCAGCTGGAAGCCAGCTGCGCTAGCTGCTGCACTTCCTTGGAGAAGAGAAAAAGAACCAACACATCAGAAGTGACTGTTCTGTGTCTTTCATCATTTGTTTTATTTTTTCCAAAGTGGAATAGTGCTAAATCAGTGTTACAGATGTAGAACAGATTGGACTGCCAAGTTACCCTGCAGCCCATGACCCATGATCTTGGCATCCAATGCTTGACAAACCCCATAGACACAATTTACACCAACACAGGTCAGGATTTGTGTCAAAATGATTTTTAAAAAACTGCATTCACAACTGAGTTAAAATAAGCAATCCACTTGGAGCTGTTTAAAATAACTCACTTTCTAACCCCAAAATGCGCTTTTGGCTTTATGTTGTTGATAGAAAAAAACTGAATCCAATTGTGCTTGAACCCATGAGGAGCCATGTGGCACAGTGGTTAAACTGCTGTTCTGCAGCTATAACTGTGCTCATGATCTGGGGTTCAGTCTCAGGTAGCCAGCTCAAGGTTCACTCAGCCTTCTGTCCTTCCAAGGTTGGTAAAATGAGCATAAATAAATTGTAAATTGCCCAAAGAGTCCTTTAAGTGCTATGGGGTGCTATATAAGCAGAACAGTTTGTTTTTGCTTTTAAACCTGCTGCAATACCAAGGATGTTATGATGTATATCCAATCCCTTAGGAGGTGTAATGGAATCAAAGTTTCTCAGTGCAATGCTGAAAAGAAAGCAACATAATCACCTGGCAAACCTCTTTAGAGAGTGAGTGAGCTCTTCAGTACTGCACCACTCTTTGGAAGTGTACTTTTTTGGTCACTACATCTTATCATAGTGAGGCATTCTGATGGGGACATTGTCAGATAACCTCAGAAGATTAGGAGGCTGATGTGGTATCTGTAGCTTCTTTACCCATCTGGTATTACAGGAGTCAATAAAAATCCAATTTTTATACAGAACTGTGGCCATATTATTCTTGTCCCAAAAGGGTTGCAGTTGGCAACTGAAGGACCCTAGATCAAACCTCAATGCAGAAGTGCTCCTCAACTGCAAACATGAGCCCAGAATCATCCAAAAGACCCTGAAGACAATCACCTCAAACAGAAAAAAATCTAGTTAAACAATACACTTGAGTCTTGGATATTTTTCTTAGCTAAGCTAGTCCTTTAACAGAATGTACCGTATATATCAAAAGCAGATCTATCAAATTACATTGGCGCTCTCTTCATCAATGTCCAGTCTCAGATCAGTAGAAATGTTCTCAAAGATAGCATTTAAGTCTATTTTCACTTGAAAGCCTTGAGAGCCATAGATGAATTTTTTAAATTTTTTTTGCTCTGTATCATTTATCCTAGAGTTTTCAAGGCTATAAAGCTCCTGTTAGTGGTAAATCCAATTATGAACTCATCAGGACCTTGACGGTTTACAAAGATGGATTAATTGCACCAGCCATGTGGAAAAAATATGCAACTTCTGCTAAAGTAATCTCAGTATATACTACAGTACTGGCATACCTATAAATAAATAAATAAATAAATAAATAAATAAATAAATAAATAAATATTTATTTATTTATTTATTTATTTATTTATTTATTTATTTATATATTTATTTATTTATTTATTTATTTATTATTTGCATTTCTAGATTGCTTGGATTTCCCAGAGGGACTTTGGGCAGTTTACAGGAAAGCCAAATAAATAATAAATAATTAGGATCAATAAACAATGCAATAAATAGCAATAGATTAGTAAACAAAAACAATAGCAAAAAAAAGGCCTGGCAAGAAGCAAAAACTAAAGAGTAGCGGGAAAAATATAGCAAGACGGGGGAAAGAAAACATTACATTACCGGTTACTGTATGTTTCTTTTAAAAGCCAGGGTTTTAATGTTTTTAAAAAAGCTGTTAGGTGCTCAGCTTGGTGAATTTCGCAGGGTCGTTCCACATAGCCAGGTCAGCCACTGAGAAGGCCTGATTAAAGGTAGAGACCTTATGGGCCTCCCAGGGGGTGGCCACTTGGAGTGAGAGCACCAAGGATGCTCTGGTGAGCCGGGCTGACACTGGCCTTTGGAAGATCCACTGCGGCAGATACTCAGGCCCCAAGCCACGGAGGGTTTTGTAAACCAAAACCATACACCTTGAACCTTATCCTGGAGGCAACAGATAGTCAGTGCAAGTGAGCCAGAATTGGGTGATGCGGTCAAATCGACCTGCACCAACCACCAATCTGGCAGCTGCATTCTGAAACCGCTGCAGTCGCTGAACAAGGTTTGAGGGAAGCCCCATATAAAGTGTGTTAAAATAATCAATCCTTGAAATGACCAGCACTTGCACAACTATCCACAGGGAGTCTCCAACAAGGAACGGGTGTATCTGGGCGAAAAGCTTAAGCTGGTAAAAGGCTGATTTGGTAACAGCTGCCACCTGGGACTCCAGGGACAATGCCAGATCCAAGACAAGCTGGGAAGAGGGCCACTGTACCCCCATAGAACAGAATCTCAGTCTTCTTGGGGTTGAGCCTGAGCCTGTTAGTCGTAGTCCACTCCAAAACCACAACCAGGCAGCGATCAAGGGTCTAGACAGCCTCCACTGCAGAGGTGGAAAAGGAGAGAGCGAGAGCGACATGCCATCAGCATACTGATGATAGTAAGCTCCATAACTCTGCATGACCTCAGCCAGCAGCCTCATATAGATGTTAAAGAGCATGGGGGAGATTGCCAACCCCTGCGGCAACCCACAAGAGAGTGACCAGGGAGATGACAATTCACTCCTTGGGCATGGCCCCTGAGGAAGGAACGGAGCCATCTCAAGGCTAGACCCCCCAATCCCCATCTCTTAGAGCCTGCCCAGGAGGATACCACGGTCGAATGTATCAAAGGCTGCCAACAGATCGAGGAGGACCAACAAGATAGCACAGCCCCTGTCAGCCCCCCTCAAGCAGTCATCTTGCAATGCAACCAGGGCAGTCACAGTCCTGTGACATGGCGTGAACCCAGATTGGTCCAGGACACAATGTTCCTCCAGGAACGACTGGAGCCGCTCGGCAAAAACCTGCTCCACCACCCAGGAAGGGGAAATTGGCTATCAGATGATAATTGGACGTATCGTCCACTGCCAAGCCAGGTTTCTTAAGGATGGGCTTGACCACAGTCTCCTTCAGCTGACGAGGAAAGAACCCTTCCCTGAAAGAGGCAGTGGTGATGGTAGCAGTCCATTCTGGCATGCACCCTCCAGTGATTTTGATAACCAATGATGGGCAAGGATCAAACGGGCCAGACTCCCTACAGGGGTGGTGGTGATTGCCAGGTGAAAAGTCAGCAAATTGTGGTCTGACCATGATACAGGCTGGGAACACAGATTCCCAACCCTCAGATTATAGTCCGTGGATGTGGAGGAAAATACCAGGTCCAGGGTATGCCCAGCCCTATGGGTGGGACCGATGAAAGCTTGGGCTAGGTTCATAGAGGCCGTGGACTCCATGAAATCCAGAGCCACTCCAGACAGTCCAAGCCTAGCATGCACGATGAAATCACCCACCACCAACAGGTGGGGGAATGTCAACGGTGCCGATTAGATGAACTCGGAGAGCTCTGGAAAGAACAGTGCAGGGTTGCGGGGAGCACGGTACACGAGCACTATCCAAAACCTATCCCGCTGTCCTACTAATAGGTGCAGGCATTCCAAACCAGGACACACCAACCCTGCAGATTTGCTTTCATAAAGGGATTCACTGTAAACAATGGCCGCCACCACCTGGCCCTCTGACCTGCCCAGGTGCTGGATTTGAAACCTGAGGCACGGACGGAGAGGCTACCTGGTATGCGGCAGTGAGCCGGGGGATCAGAACAGGAGATAGGCACAAGTTGCTTATCCCAAGTTCTTTTTACCCGATTGACCCTCCGGCCCTTAGCGTATCTCTCACGTTCTGACACTACCAGATAGGAGCCCCAACTAGCACCAGCGATCACAACAAAACATCATAAGGGGGAACAAAAACATAATACAACAAAATACAAGCAGATAAACCAATCACCCCCACTCACCCCAAAAAAGCACAAGACTTCAAAATCCTACCTACAAGAAGAAAGAAGAAGAAAGTACAATAAAATACAAGTTTATGAAACAAACTTACAATAACAAATAAGTAAACTAATACAATACAAACAATGCAAATAAATAGATAAATAAAGGCTAAGCAAATTAAAATGAACAGATATGCAGCAGCAGGCAGCAGGAATCAGGAGTACCCAAACAGACTCCAGCCAGAGGGAGCATATATTTTTAAAAAATGAAATGAAATGGTGGAAGTGATTTTTTGAAATAAATGTTGAACTACATTCTCAGGATTACTTATTTAAGAGCTGTTTAAATTATTGGTAAATTGATTTAGGAAAGCTAGAGCCCACAAAGAATTAATAAAGCAAAGGCTGGGTGGCCATATGTCGGAAATATTGTGATGGGGTTCCTGCATGGCAGGGGGTTGGACTGGATGGCCCTTGAGGTCTCTTCCAACTCTATGATTCTATGTAAGCACATTCTATGTAAACTTACTTCCCAGCATGCAGAATGGTTTTCATTGTGGTGGGTCAGTTTTGCTTCCAAAATGAGGAACGGTTTTGTTTGGCACTGGAGTTCATGAAGAAGAGGGAATCGGTGCATCCACTGGTACCAAAAGCATACATGGGAGACAGAATCTCAAGAACTATGAAAACATTGTCATTGTAAACTTTATTCTAAGATGCTCGGGCTCAACATGTTTTTGCTGTGGCCTTCTTCAAGAGCCAGCTTTTAGCATTTTATCTTATATCTGACTTCATGTTGGATCTGGTACAGACCGAATGAGAAGCTAAAATGCTAAAAGCTCCCGAAGAAGGACACAACCAAAATGTGTTGAGCTTCTTAGAATAAAGTTTTCCTTGACAATATTTTCATCCTTCTTGTAGTTTTATCACGATGTTTTATTTAGTTTGTTATTACTGTTATTGTATTTGTTGTAAACCGCCCGGAGTTCCTCCAGAAGACGGGTGGTATATAAGTATTAAAATAAATAAATAAAATAAAATAAATCTAGCTTGAGACTCTTGTCTCCCATTTATACTTTAGCCACTGGAGGGAATGACGCATGAGCACACATATAATCTAAATGGCTAAGGAACAGGTTCTAGATAGTCTGGAAGTTGAGTCATGGCTACTGGACTTCTTTTTTGAGAGATCGAAACGTTTCGCTGTTCATCCAAACAGCTTCATCGGTCTGTTTGGATGAACAGCAAAACGTTTCTATCTCTCAAAAAAAGAAGTCCAGTAGCCATGACTCAACTTCCAGATAAACTCACCTGGATGACTGAGAATCTTCACAGACAGGTTCTAGATAGATTGCCCCTCTCTGGCTAATTTGATGGCCTTCACATTTCCAGATAGGAATGAGATGTATCTTGGTTCTTAAATCTGGGAATTCAGTTATCCACTCTGCAGGTGGCATATTTCAGGTTCCAGAATTGCACTGCACTTGCTTTTGAATATGTGGCCATTGGCTTGGAAACAGACATGAGCTGACTCCTGCTCATTCAGCTCAGTTCTCCGTTGTCAAGGACAAGGAGTAAGGCCAACATAGCTGAAGAACCAGTGCCAGCTCCTGACTGTTTCCAAATAAAAACAGTTTATTTTTCCTTCTTTTCTTCCAGTCCTAAATTTAGCCTCCTAGAGAAGTTCCTCTGGCAGCGAGAGGATGGCAGTTGTGACAAAACAAACCGTGTGGGCATTTCCTAATTATAAAGAAGTAAATCAAGAAGGGAGAGATTTGATTTCATTTTTTACTGTTTTTTACCCACAGCCCAACGCTCAGCTCATGAGCTTCCAATGGTTGAAAGGCAAGATGTTGACGGCTGCCTCGTGTATGGTGGGCAACAAATGATCCTAACCGGCCAGAATTTTACTGCAGAATCAAAAGTCATATTCACAGAGAAGACACCAGGTATGCCATCCTTTGCTATTTCCCCCCTCTTGTTTGGCTGGATAAGGGATAGCTTGTAGAGCAGATCTTTTAAAAATGGCTAGCATGACCGAAAAACTCTCATTTTTGCAACTCCTGC
This sequence comes from Phrynocephalus versicolor, assembly GCA_023846285.1. Taxonomy (NCBI): domain Eukaryota; kingdom Metazoa; phylum Chordata; class Lepidosauria; order Squamata; family Agamidae; genus Phrynocephalus; species Phrynocephalus versicolor. The sequence goes on along the minus strand of JAHTLZ010000129.1, from coordinate 90,668,389 downwards.
CGTAAAGGCACTGAGGAAGAAGACATGAGGTGCTGTGGCAAGCAGGCATTCCATGTGCCCATACTGGGGAACTAGCCAGCAATAACGGGTGGAGCCTGCTGCTCCTTCATGTTCTCTTCTCCTGCCAACAACAAACTCTGTAATTCATACAGACTACAGTTCAACACAATACCTGTGCTGCCACTAGTGTCCTGCCATGGTAGAGTTCTCTTACCACCAGAGGCCAAGACATCATACAGAAATGCTGCCCAAGGGCCCTACAACCAATACCCGTCCCTGTTTCTAGTCCTTAGAAGAAACAAATCTCTGTGCAAGCTTTAAAACCTTGTTTAAAAATTTAAGTACCGTTTTTAATACTTATGAGCCAAAGTGAAGCTTATGATGGCCTATTCTGGGCAAACAAAATGTGACATGTATTGGATACAGTTTGCCATGTGCAACATGCTGCAGGTATCGGAACCCACTCTACGTTCTTTTGCTTATTACACTTATTATGCAAGTATTCCTGGGATGGGGACGTACATGTCTATAAAAATATTCCTGGAAACATGAAACAAATTATATGATTAGTTGCTTTTAGGACAGTGTTGCACAGAATCATAAGAATTGCGGAGAGTATTGTGGGCTGTTCACGCCCCACACTAGAACAAATTTATACTACCAGGTGCCACTGTAAAGCGTTAGATATATTAAGAGATCCATCACATCCTGATCATCGCCTCTTGGAGTTGCTGCCATCGGGAAGGAGATATAGAAAATAGCTTCTTTTTTAGAGCAACATTGGCCTTAAATGGAAGTTCTGGACATTGAAGTCAGCTTATTTTATATGTCATGTTTTATGTGTTGTAGCTGTTTTTAAATCTATGTAGAATGTTTTATATGAGTTGAATGTAGCAACTGTGAAATTCCGTTGTTCCTGCAAGGGGGCAATGACAATAAAGATTCCTGATGTAACATTGGGCAGGTATTTCATCTAAAGAGACCTGGAGGCTCTTGGGGAATGAGTATTGATGTATTCTAAATTAGAGATGATCATGAAAGGGAAAAATAGCATTTTGTTTTGTTGCATTTCTTTAGTAGTTCCATTTCATTTGTAATGGATTTTTAAAAGTAGTTTCATTACATTTCATTACGAAATGAAACAAACAAAAAAGGAAAACGAAACAAAACGCCATTTTGTTGTTTCGTGCCTGTCCCTACTAGAGAACATCTCTGTATTTCAAAAAAAGTGGCAGCTTCTTTGTCCTTTAAAGATACTGTAACTGCCTTTGAATATCAGTTAACTCATGCAGTGCTGCCCATGACCTCGGCGCTATAAGAGAAGGAGCTCTTCTAAAGGCATTTCTGGCTTTGTGTTGAAAAGCACAGGCACGAGAGGGCATTTCACATGACTGGTGTAATGCAAGGTGTTCAACTGACTAGTCAGTGCATGGGTTACTGGAGGGACCAGATCAATTCCTATTATTTCAGCTTTTTGTTAATGAGACATGATCCATGTAAATTCCTGCTACACTTCTCATCTGTGGTGGGGGAAATTCACTTGTATTGCTGCCTCGCTATTTAACATTGGTATGAATTTTTTTTTACTGCTTGTCTGGATTGCATACCAAAGAAATGAATCTGGGCTAAGGGCAGCAGACTGTTTCTGGACTCTTGTATGAATTGGCATTGGAGTGTCTCTTCATAGTCATTGTTACTGCTTCTTTCTCTCGCATGCAGTGTGCCCAGCTTGAATAGCCACAGCGATGCTTTGATATTTGACCTGAATCATGCCTGACCTCAAAAAACTAGCATGGTCTCATTGTTTTCAGGATATGTGCAGCACGATGTACAAACAATGGTGGTGACTAACAAGAAGAGGGTAGCATATTTCATTCACATTCAATTATAAAATAGCTAAAAGCTGGGCGCAAAAGTTCTGGTTAAGTTTAGTTAGTAAGAGATGCCATCAAGCTTTCTAATTCCTTTGTGATTTGGCTCCATTTCAGGCTCCTCACAGGCCTGAGGTCTTTTAATCTCCTTTCCCCTTGACACAGTGACTACTTCTGATTACCCTAAGAGACAGCATCCAGTGCTGTAGAGGAACCTACTTTAAAAAAACACAACAAAAAATAAGATTGAAGCCTCATGGTTCTTATGAGGCAATGAGATGCATGCTTAATAGCGGTTACTGTGTAAGAGCCTTAGGTAAGGCTCTCTTATATGTGCGTGAACTAACAAATTCTTTCTTAGCATGTACCGTTATATAAGGTAGCCCGTAAAGCTTAGAAATAAGGATATAAGTAATGTTCTTAGCTGCAGAGAGCTATCATTTTAAAGAATCACAAAGCCATAAAAAGTCATGTAACTAATGGGAATAATGTACCTTCTGGTACAACAAGTAGCATCTTGGTTATTTTTTTACAAAATTTACTCTTTCAGTGCATTTTTGAAGATGCTTTGTAGAATCATAGAACCATGAGGTTGGAAGGGACCTGGAAGGCCATTGAGTTCAACCTCCTGTTCATGGCAGGAATACAAACCATAGGGCATCTGCCAGGTGGTTGTCCAGATTTCCCTTGAATCAATAGCTGTTGTGAGTTTTTCAAGCGGTTTCGTCATGTTCTGGAAGTTTTTCTTCCTGACGTTTCCCCAGACTCTGTGGCTGATATCTTCAGAGGGCAAGGAGCTCTGGAAACTAGGAGTTCTCTCTGTGCTCTGGGGTATAGAATGAGTGAGACTGTGTGGTTTTAAAGTTGTGGGAAAGAGGAAACTTGTCCTATGCAGGAGAATAAGTGTTAGTCATTGTATTGTGATGGAGGGATTAAGAAGTTTCACTGCAATCAGGGGTGGCGGCAATTCTTCTCTGTTGTTGATGGGTATCGTTAGCTGTTCTATTGGGTGAACTGATCAAGGATGCTTGTGGCTGAGTGGGAATCATTGAACTTTGGTCTTTTGCAGGCTGTAGTTTTCAGTACTGGAAGCCAGGCTTTGTTGATTTTTAGACTTTTTTCTCTTTTTTGTTGAAACTGTGCTTATGTTTGTGGATTTCAAACAGCATTTGCATTTTTTGTAGCCACATCACTGTTGGCTCGTATTCAGCTTGTGATCTACAACAATTCTAAGATGCTTCTCACTCATAGTATTACTGAGTCAAGTATTCCCCACCTTGTAACTGTGCATTTAGATTCTTTTTACTTGGTGGAGTGCTTTGCATTTATCCCTGTTGAATTTCATTCTGTTGATTTCAGCCTGGCGCTCAAATCTATTTACGTAGATCATTTTGAATTTTGTTTCTGCCTTTCAGGTCATTAGTTATTCCACTCAAATTTTCAAGCTTGGGGAAAAAAACATTTTTTTCACACACACACACTGGGGGGGGGGACAGATATTTTTGGAAAAATTGAAAACTATGCTACATTAGCACACACACCCTACAGCTTGAAAGTCATTCTGTTACTTTAGGAACATAAAATATGACTATGGAAAATTTGACTTGGCAAAAAATTATCACAACTAGCATATTAAAATGTAGTCTTTCCAAAGAATTATTACAAACATAATTTACTTTTTAAATAAAATTTATTTGTAATTGTAATTAAAAAATGGAGTAGCAATCTCCTGAACTGTTTACTAGTTTATGTGGAACAAAAAAACTTCTACAAAGCAATGTTTAAAAATCAATGTTTAAAACAATGTTTAAAAATTATATGAATAATTAACAATTATTCATATTTGCTCTCCACGGTATTAAATAAAAATAAAATAAAAACCTCGTTCTCATAAAAAGATTTTAAGAAGGTGGGAATAAATAGAAGGAAGTGGGACTAAGATTTCACTGATATTTTTTAGAAACCATTTGGAAAATATTTGAATACCCTGTCTTTAAATATATTATTCATTATGTTAAAATAAAATATTCCATAATCATTTTTTCTTTTTCTTTGTTCATTTTTTTTCATTTTTTCAAAACAAAAACAACACTAAAAAGGCACCAGGAAAAAAAAAGGGGGGGAAACTGTTACCCCCTAATTTTTTTCAGTTTTTCCCCCCAGTGTCTTCACATCTCTAGTCATTAATAAAAATGTTGAAGAGCAAAGGGCTCTTGTATATCATTCTTTTATTAATTGTGTTTCTGAAGAAGTGAAAAAAAGCAATGAAAAGTAAGAAGCAATGAAATGGAGGATTTAACAAGCTACTTACTAAACACTTTAATTCACCTGAGGGAACCAAGTGATTTTCTAAAAACAAACATGAAAAAATTGAAAGCTTGACTCAGGCTTCAGACTTTGATTTATTATTTCTTCTGTCAATTTATAGCCTGCTTACTGTGTCTGGAGAGGAAAATATCTTGGAACAGTTTGTAATAAAAGTGAAACCGAAGCAGACATGAAAAAGCCAAAATAACTACAAGTTATATTGTTCCTTAAAGATGAAAAAAATCTGTTTGGCATAAACTTTAATTAATTGCTGCTGACAATCAGATGCATCTGATGAAGCTAATGCCCCATAAAATGTGTTGGTCTTTAAAGTGCCAAGAAAAATACAAGCCATCATAATGACAGATATCTCAATTGGAACATTTGAAATCAGGTGCGGCATAGAACACAGCAGCTCACAAACTGGTCAGTACAGGGAATCAGAGAAGCCCTGGGTAAAAAGGAAGATGTATTTATTATTTATTTATTTAACACTTATTCATTTAAGACATTTTACCCCATCTTTCTCCTTAAAAGGACTCAAGATCGTTTAACAGAACGCAAAAGCATACTGCTCAAGATTGTGGCTGCCATATTTTGAATCTGCTGTGGTTCTAGACCAGTGGTGGCCAAGCTTCGGCCCTCCAGAAGTTTTGGACCACAACTCCCATAGTCCTTTGTCATTGGCAATACAAGCTTTGAATTCTGGGAGTTGCAGTCCAAAACATCTAGAGGGCCGAAGTTTGGCCACGACTTTCCTAGACAAAGCACAAGGTTAACTCCACATACTGTAGAATTTGAGGTTGCCAATGTGTGAACTCCAGTGGCCATGCTGCTGCTTCAGAGTTCTACCTAGTTCTGATATTTTGGGGACCACAAGAATATCAAACCACTATGTGACAACAAGGATGCACAGGGAATGAACTAGGTCAGTTACAGCCACGTGCCACTGAAGTATCAGTTGCTAGGGAGCAACAGCAGAAGCTGTTGCAACTCCCTTCATCTCCTCTTGCTAAACTAGCTAAGACTGGTGGAAACTGATATATACACTACAGACATATGGAGGGTCAGCCTTGCCTAGATGCCTTGAGCAAATCTGATCTTGCCTGATTTCGGAAGCTAAGCAGGGTCGGCCTTGGTTGGTACTTGGATGGACGACCTCCAGGGAATACCAGGTGCTGTAGGTGCCTGGAGTAGGAACTGGCAAACCACTCCAGTATTCCTGCCAAGAAAACTCTATGGACATGGAGTCACGAAGAGTCGGTTACGACTGTAACGACCCAACACACACACACACATATGGAGGGTCACACATTTCTCACTCTAGTGTCTTTGAGACTGGGCTATGCTTTAAAATGCCCTTTATCCCAGGGTTCTGCTTTGGAAACAGTGACAGTATCTGCAAAGACTTTCAGATGTAGGCAGATGTTGAATTGTCTACAGCAACTATGCCTCACTTTTCCTCGTCTCTTACCAGAATGCTGATAAGCAGCTCAAAGCAGCAAAACCACAGTAAACCCATTGTGGATAGGTTGCACATCCTTCTTGGTGACATTGTCACTGTTAATTTCCTCTTTCAAATGGCTGAGGCCTGCAGTTTTATGAAAGACAAAAAAAGTACATCGGCACTTGGAGGTCTTGCTTATATCTCCTTTTCACTTTGATGACTCACGGAGACACATGCATCCTAGCTTGACTTTCACTTGTCACATAAGATTAGGCCAGCAGTCTTGCTTGGTTAAAACTAAGCAAAAGGCCAATCATTGTGGTATGCAAGTTGTGTGATGGTGTATACTGCTAGGAAATATACACTATGGCCATATACACCATGAAAAACTATGATCAGGTACCCTGTGTGTCTTTTTAATCTCCTTTCCCAGTGTTAAGTGAGTAAAGTTTTTTAATTGATACAATATAGATTGTGGGTCCTCTGATGGCAATTTTAGTGTAATGATTTTAGTGTAAGGTTTTTATTATTGTTTTAATTATTTATTAATGTCTTTTGTTATGGTTTCTTGTCTTTCAACTAGGATTCAGCTAGATAGCCCTTCAAATAAAGAAATGTATTCTAACAGGCTATCACAGGCCTGCCCAACAGGTAGACCGGGGGCTACCGGTAGCCCGCGAAGGGTTCAAAAGTAGCCCGCCAGCCATCAATTAAAAAAATTGAGGGGGATAAGTTCTCCCCCGTTCCCCAAAGACCAACACTGCCCAGCAAAATTCTGGGTCTGCCAGCCCATGGCGCATTGAAATCTGTTCCCTCCAGAACAGATTAATTAGTTTTCAATCCATTCCTATGGGAAACCACTGCTCTACTCACAAAAGTTTTTACATATGAGCATGTGCTCGGAACGGATAAAATTCATAAGTAGAGGTTTTAGTGTAGTAGCCCTCAGGTACTTTCAGCTGGAAAAAGTAGGCCTTGGCCTGTTCAAAGTTGAACAGCCCTGGGCTATCAGATAAATGCCCTTAAAAAGTAGGCTACATAGCCATCTTAACATTGAAATGTTATTGCTAGAAAAATCATACTTTCTCCCCTTGTCTGTTGTGATCCCCACCAATGAACATCAACCAGGTAATCATTAGAATGCAGTGTTTTCAGGCAGTTTCTAACTCTAGCAGTCCCACGGGAGCCACTGCTGGTGCTAGTCTTGAACCCTCCATTGCTGACTTGTTCAGAGAGATGCCTGCCACGTTCTGAATAATCCCATAACAATTTCAGTTAGTGTTGATAATAATCTTGACAATAGCCTTCAAACTGCGGAGCTGGAAGGGACCTTATGGATCATTGAGTTCAGCCTCTCTCAAGGAGACACAGTGGAGAACTGAACTCTCAGTTCCCCTGGCTCTGCAGCCGGAGAGCCAGGCCTCTGAGCTATCCAGCAGCTTGGCCAAGATAGGGAGAATAAATTGGCAGCTTCCATCTGGTTCTAGTTCTTAAAATTTCCTGGTATAACATAGAACAAGTATCCTGCAGGTACATTATGGGTAATATGGTGGGCAGCTTGTAATTACTAGGCACAGGCACTGTTACAGCCTGCCACTGTCAGCAGATGGACCCACAAATACAAGAAAGATCTCAGTGGAGGGCACTGTATACAGATGAAGGCCTCAAGACTACAGACATTTCTGAAAGTCACCTATGCTTCTATTAGCATGGCTGTAGAGGAGTGGAATTCATGTGTATGAATGAGTACACTTCTATGTCCGTTCCTCTGTGAGTTTCTGCATGTCACTGGATTTCTGTAGGTGTGTAAGCCTCAAGCCAGCCTCACAACAGTCTTAATTGGCCCTCAGGCCCACAGCAGAGTTAAAGGCTCAGCCATAGCTGAATTTCCAAACCCAGGTTTACCACCTGTCCCTTCCAACATGAAAACAGTCCAATAATTTAGCCTAGAGAGACTTGTGAGCTGGATCACTTCAAAACTGTGGAAAAGTAGTGTTACTGAATTGAAATGCCTACTGGATTAGAGAAAAAAACTGAAGCAAAATTGGACCATATTTCCACATCACCTAGACCTCAACCATGAAAGGGCTGTAGGTGTGAAGTTGTAATATATCAGGCCAGAGCCGTGAAAATAATTGACCCTTGCTATGTTGACTTGACCATGCTACATATTAATGAGATCAGCAAGCAGCTTATGAAAGGCACAGTCATTCTAAGCCTGTTTCAGGAAATGGGGGAAGGAAGTGAACTCCGGGGGACTGGGAGTTTGCAAATTAGTACTCTAGCAGCAACTGAATAAAGCAATTGTGTTCAAGAGGGTAGTAGGTGCATTGCACATGGAGTCCATCGATTTTTGCCATCTGTGGATGATGCATAGCATGTTGAGGGTGTAGCACACTCTTATATGAACCTTGCAATGATTTAGCCCCTCACGCACTCTTATAGGTGGAGAGTCACAATTGCTTCTGGCTAAGAAACCTTTGGGATCACGTCTGAATTCCTAAGATACTGTATCACTCTCAAGTCCTTGTGGTTTTGAGTGATGTAAAAAAGTCATTTGAGGTTTTCACTGCCCTGTGATCCTTTAGTTAACAAATATGCCTATTTATTTAGTCAAAGCACAAGAGCCATGATCGTGTTCGACATCTGGTAGGAACAAGAAAAAGAAGAAAGAAATGGATATAGCAGCTAGCTTGCCAACATTCCGTCACCAACGTGTATCACCAAGAATAAGAATCTGTGGGGTTCTTTCAGGGATAGTAACAGGTTTTATCTTTCAATGATGGCAGTCACCAGCCAGAAGTATCACCTTGATCGCAATAACATTCTAAAACATGCTCTTTTATTTACCTCCACAAAGGTCATGTTAGCAAATCACTTCTAAAGTAGTCAGCAAAGGCCACTGCTAAGTCAACAATTTGTGCCCAAAGACAGTGTCTGATTGTGGGGGGGGCATGTGGTTATGCACAGTTTGCGCTTGTCTCTCTTGACAATGTGGAGCACTAGAAGATTTCATAGACTACCCTGCTTGTCTGGGCTGTGAAGCGCAGCGTTTTTGAAGCTGAATTTGTAAACCCTAAATTCCTAATTTCAGGGAAATCAGTTGCAGAACTGATACATTTTGGGACATTAAAGGCCGTGGTCTTACCAAAGTTTTCTGCGTATGTAAACTTCGTGCATTTTTTTTTCAGGCGGTCACGTAGTTTTGAATGTGCAGTTAGTGTCCTCTCTTCTGCGTCATATTTTCCTATTCTGGTTCCGTCTCTACCTGTCTACTTCGCATTTTCCCCTTCTTTCTGGCTCTACTTTCCAAGCCTTGGTGGTGTTTAACCTCAGGAAGCTGCCGAAAAAAGGGGAACAACAGATTTTACTGCATATTTTCGGGGTCCTGTCGTGCTTACAGAAGCAAATAAGTAAGCATTTTCGAACAAAGTTTCTAAATCCAGCCCCTGGCGGGGGTTTAGGAAACTTCACTGAAACTGCTGTTCCAGGGACGTGGTTGCCCAGGACCGGAATTTACTTCTCTTTGCAGTTAGCACACAATCTTTTTCTGCGCAATTCACCACTGCGAAACTACGTAGAATACGCTGGTAGGACCACGGCCAAAGATGCATAGAGTTGTGGTACCACGGGAAGAGGGTGAACATAAAAAGAATGCTACAATACCAGACCTTTGCTAGAAGTGGAGTAAACATTTTTACCTTCATATTGCAGCTTCTCATGTGCTTGACAGAAAGCAAACACTTTCCTGTAAGGCAGCCAGAAAATGTGAGAAAGAGAATGGGGGAATCCCAGAAAAATGCTGGTGGGGGAGTATTTATGTAGATAAACATATAAGCACAGATCTTTAAAAAGAAAGTGTGGCTGTGGAAACTGAGTTGCCATAACTGAAAAAGAATCACTGAGACGGGGGTGGAATCTAGTGTTTTGGAAGGTCTCCCTGCATGACACATGGTTTTGGAATTTTGCAGCTGGTAAGCCTACTTTAACAAAGGCAACTACTACTGGCCCTGGATTCTCTGGCTCCATTTCTACTACAGGGGTGTGTAGGGACAAGTCTGCCTGTGATTATGCAGCTTTGCAACACATTTATTTAAAGATGGTGATTGCTTTTTAATGCATTTGTCTTGGAATGAGCAAAAGGCAGAAGGAGAAAGGGAGAGAATCTTCTGTCACCTGTCGAAAGTTAATCAATCACATTAAAAACCTGGCATAAGGAATGGAATTCCCTATTCTCCCACTTAGTCATCACATCCTGGCGTGACTCATTTTATTACATGGAGGTTCCCAGTGGTTTTATTTTGAGAGGAGCTTTTGTTTCATAAATGTTTATGCATTTTTCTTTCTCTCTCCCCCTCCTTCTAAGTACAAAAGGTATTAGTTGAAACAGATCTGGAACTATATTGGCCGTGCTGCTACAGTATTCAGCTACTGTTGTTATGTTTTGCATTGATGGGTTGAATTTTTCAAACAGTTTTGTTGAGGAAGGTGCCTCTGAATTTGGTCCCTTGATGCAAAATGTCAGTTTGAGGGTTGGGCTACCACCAGGATTACTTACTCCTCTGGATCTTTCCCAGACAGACTTTGATATGCATCTTTGGCCTTGGTGAATCATCCTTGAGCTTTTTCTCAGTGCAATTAAAACCTTGGCAACAGCTCGCTATTGGCCCAGCTTAACTGTCTATAATGGACAGACTGTTGTACACATGAATCCAACATACCCACCCCAGAATGCAGCCCTTCTGAAGAACGAAATGTCATCCTCGCTTGTAACTGTCAAATTCCTTCAAATTACAGTAGTAGCAAAAGCAAGCCCTGAAATCTTCCTGGCAAAGGAGAGGTGTCCCATCCATTAAATACCCCTCCCTCTGTACTATCAATATAAAATGACTTTTGCTTCCAAAATGCTTTACATTTTAATGGTTATTTATTTATTTATTTATTTATTTATTTATTTATTTATTTATTTATTTATTACACTTATTAACCGCCCAATTTTCCTATAGTGAACTCTGGGCGGTGTACAGACGTCACCCAACAGTGACAACCCAAATACAAACAAACCCCAACAAAAATAAACAGTCAAGACCTAACAAAATACAATAAGTATACAAATACCGTATAAAACACACACACAAAAATGACAAGTAAAATAAGCATTTTTTTTAATGGCTGTGTTTGATATACCATTGCTGTTTTGAGATTCCGGATGAGGAAGTGAGGCTGAAGGGCGGAGAGCACACTGGTTTTGTTTCATCGAAGATCAGTTGGAAAGCTGTGGTACCCAACAAATCCATGGCAAAGAGGAGGGTTGGATATGGAACGTCCCTCAGACTGATTCCAGTTTGTGTGGAGTGGATCCAATGTGCCCTTGGAATCTGCTGAAGTCTTCTCCTCTGCAATGACTCAAGAAAATGTTACTTATTTTGGGCATTTTGTTTGACAGTTGGTTCAGCCTCGTCTGCAAAAAACCTCAAAACAGGCCTGTGAGAAACGCTAAGAGAATTTCCCAAACCTCTCCCTCCTTCTCTTCTGCCAGCTCAGCTAAGCTGTGGCAGAAAATGCATTTTTACTGCCATTTCATAAACCTATAGTAATGATTAAGGAATCGTGAGTAATGTATATCGACACAGCAGACCCTTTAATTGGCTAATTAAGCTAAGCAACTCTTGAGGGCACTGCAGCAGATCAAGCACGATTTACCTAATACAGCCTGACATCGCGATTTCCCCTAGAGTTTGGCAGAGGACTTGTGGTCCGATCAGAGCTTCGGCTAGACGGGGTAGTATTACACATTTCCTTTAAAATTCTTTTATTCCTGTGGAGAGTGCTGACATCGTCAGATCTGGTGCTCCAGCTTAGTTTCATTCTAACTCTCCCAGTGCCAAAACAGGACAAAATGTGTCACTGTGCTAGGGAGTTAAAGTTTTGCCCAAATAAAGACATCTTGACAGTATATCATGCCTTGGTTATGTTTTTTGGTTGCTTCTTTGGTTGCTTTTAGACATGACTGAGTATGCCTAGATGCCCTGAGCACATCCAATCTCGCCTGATTTTGGAAGCTAAGCAGGATGGGGCCTGGCTAGTACTTGGATGGGAGACCACCAGGGAATACCAGGGGCTGTAGGCGCCTGGAGTAGGATCTGGCAAACCACTCCAGTATTCCTGCCAAGAAAACTCCATGGACATGGAGTCACGAAGAGTCAGCCATGACTGTAATGACACAACACACACACACACACACACACACACACACACACACACACACACACACACACACACACGACTGATGTTTCCTCCCCACACTTGGTGGGTATCAGTATGCTCATATATTTATTTTATTTTATTTATTTATATACAGCACCATCTGACCAAAGGTCAGTCTGGGCGGTTTACAGAAATTTTGAACATAAACAATACAATAAATAATACAATTAAACAATATACAATATATAACCAAAAATAAAAACAATAAATTGATCATACAGTATTTAGATCAAATAACAAAGCAAAAATAATAATTCAGAGTGCATACAAAAACAGGCAGAGGTGGATTAGAGTATAAAACCGGATCAACAGCGAATTGATACAGGCAGGCTTTAAGCTATTTTTTTAGAAACTTGTAGCCTGGGGGCCAAACCAGTATCAGAGGGCAGCTGATTCGACAAGCGGGGTGCAACCACCAAGAAAGCCCTATTCCTGGTAGTGGTACCTGAGGGTCGGCACCCTCAAATGGCTCGCCTGAAAGGAGCAAGTGTTATGGGCAGTAATCTGTAGTAAGAGACATTCTGACAGATATCGAAGCCCCAAACTGTTTAGGGCTTCTTGTATCATCATGAGAACCTTGAAGTCAATGCAGAATTGGATGGGCAGCCAGTGCAGTGTGGCCAGCATTGGGGGTGATGTGTTGATTTCTTTTTATACTTGTTATTAATCTGGCTGCAATATTCTGCACTAGTGGAGCCTCCACATTAATATTAATGGCAGCCCCACATAGAGTGAGCTACAGTAGTCTAATCTCAAGACTCGCGTGGACCAGTGTGGCGAGAGCTCCCAGATCAAGGAAGGCACAATCCGTCACAGCTGGAGATAATCAAACCAGAGAACCAATGCCACCTGGGCCTCCATGGTGAGTGCCGAGTCCAGTAGAACACCCAGACTGTGCACCTCCACCTAGGTGGAGAGAGTAACCCCTCCCCGCCAAAAAACTGAGGGAGTTTCCCAATCCACTTACAGTGGGAGTTCCCACCCGAAGGACTTTCGTCTTACCCAGGTTCAACCTCAGTTTGATCACTCTCGTCCATCCCAGAACAGCAACCACGCAGAGTTCAAAGGATGGAATGGCATCCACTGAAGATGGACAAAAGGAGATATAGAGGTGGGTGCCATCAGCATTCTGATGGCACGGAACCCCGTACCTCCTGACAACCTCTCCCAGTGGCCTCATATAGAAATTGAAAAACATATGGGAAACGACTGACCCCTGTGGCACCCTACAATTGAGAAACCAAGGGGTGGAAGTCATCTCCCCCAGCTGTACTCTCTGGGGTCGGTCCTCCAAGAAGGAGCAGAACCACTACAAAGCTGTGCCTCCAATCCCCAACTCAGAGAGCCTTAGCAGGAGGATACCGTGGTCAATGGTATCAAAGCTGCTGGGAAATTGAGGAAGACCAACAAGGATGATTTGCCCTGCCAGCGGCCCTTGAGGTCATCATCATGCAGGGTGACCAGTGCTGATTCCGTAGTGTGACACAGCCTGAACCCCAACTGAGGTTGATCACAAGCATCAGTTTCATCCAGAAGTGCCTAGAACTGATTGGCCGCCACCCTCTGCACTGCCTTTTACATAGATGGAATATTAGCAATGGTCCTATAGTTGTCAATTTATTTTCTTTATAGTGTTTCCTTGAGGGCAGAGGGAACCCTGCCCTCCGGGAGAGACCCATTGATTGTTGCAGTGGCGCATTCAGTAGTCACCATCCTGGCTGCTTTGATGAGCCAGGCCAAGCATGGATCAAGGGAGGAGGTGGTGGCACAACAGTGATCAGGGGCCCAGTCCACTTCAGAAGATGGCACAGGTGGAAAGGTGGTAACCAGGCAAGGCTATGCACTAGATGTCTCTGCTCAATATACTAATATCAACTGGCCGTCGAGGTCCCAGCGGATAGCCTCCACTTTCGATTGAAAAAATGCTGCAAATTGGTCACAGGTTATACTAGAGGAAGGCCTATCACTGTGACCAAACCCGGATACATCACATACTATGCGAAACAATTCAGCCTGATGGTTCTAAGCTTCGCTTATCCGGTTAGTGAAGTAAGATCTTCTAGCGGCCTTAATATTCAAAGTACTGTATATATTCTAGTACTACGTGTCCAAAATATGGATGTGAGACTACTCATAAGAAAACCTATGGTCTCTGCACCCAACCTTTCATTGCCGTTTTGAGAGCATACAGATGGTGTAATACTGTGTGATGGAATCATTGCATCCTACAGTGCTGCTTACATACCACTCCATAGCATTTAAAGCACCCTCTGGGTGTGTCTGTAGAGATTCTCAGTCATCCAGATGAGGTTATTTGGCAACTGGGCTTCTATTCTTGAGAGTTCAAAATGTTTCACTGCTCATTCAACCAGCTTCGTCAGTCTGAAGGAAGTTAGTGGTGAGACCTCCAGTTTTTGTCAGAATTACGAAGCTTCTTGGATGAGAAATGAACTGTTTCGAATCGATATCTCAAGAAAAGAAGACCAGTTGTTGTGACTCAACTTCCAAACACTCTCTGGGTGGTTTACAAGTATCTATCTATCTATCTATCTATCTATCTATCTATCTATCTATCTATCTATCTATCTATCTATCTATCTATCTATCTATCTATCTATCTATCTATCATCTATCTATCTATCTATCTATTTGATTTTTATACCACCCATCTGGCAACAAGGCCATGATGCATCACTCCCCTCCCCAGTGAGATGGGTACTTGCTGTATTTTATCAACCTCAGAGGGACAGAAGGCTGAGTGAACCTTGATCCTGCTACCGAATTGAACCCCAGGTCATGTGCACATTTATGGCTGTATTACAGCACTTTTACCGCTGAACCACGAGGCTCAGATGGGTGCAATGTAACACGAGGTCCAGGCCTCTGGTAGTTAATGTTTTAATTCATGTTCTGAAAAATAATATGCAAAAGATGCAAAGGCATATGAAGATTGACACTGCAAAATATGAAAAGGATGTGGAATGTCTTAACTGTGAGTTATTACAAATATGTAGGGTTCTTTACTCCCATATAATTAATCCTATGCTTTAGCATATTGGCTGACCTCCCATCATGAATCTCTTTCCTGTTTGTACCACTCTGTGTTGGGCATGGCCACAGCTGGCAACATTCCTGAGAGATAGTGCTGCTTGTATAAACCTAGTGTGAGGGAAATGTGAGAACTCTTTGGGAGAAGGTCTACAATAAGGGACAAATTAGAAGAGTCACGGTGGCGTTGTGGGGAGGCATTTTGGGAGACCATGGAACATATCCATGCTCCTATCTTGGTACAATGGTTTTCCTGTTGCTTGCTGTGCCCAAGACCAACCTCATTGAGTGGGCCTTAGTTCCCAGAGGTGGAGAAGGAAGTCTCGGGCTAAAGTACCACCAAGGTGGGCAATTTCACTTGGTTTTTGAGCTCAAAACAGAGAGTTTTTGTGTTTACATTTTGTCTGTTTCTACTTGGACACGAGAAACAGTTCATTTCTCATCCAAGAAACAGACAAAATCTAACTTTAGATGTTAGATTTACTAATCATGCATTCACCCGTTTATACAGAAATGTGTACATTGGTACCTCAGTTTAAGAATGCCTCGGTTAACAAAAAAAATCAGTTTAATAAAAGAAATTATTGAAAATATGGATGCCTCGGTTTAAGAAATTTTTAAATGGAATTCTCCAGTTTGCCTTTTTTCTGACCTCTGGAATGGATTAATTCATTTTCACTGCATTCCTACGGGAAACTGCTTCAGTTTATGAATTTTTCACAATACAAAACGGAACAGAGAATGAATTAATTACTTAAACCTAGGTATCACTGTATTTTTACGTTCTTATGGACTGATGTGTCCTGGGGGCCTTTGTACGTCTGCCTATAATCTTGCTCTCATTAGCTTTTATTGGGTTTCAGGTAAGTGTGCCGGGTATATCCCACCCCATACCACTTAAAGCACATTCTGGGCAGTTTACAGTTTAATTATACATGCAACATGTTGCCCCTCCTCCACCACAGCAAGCCAATTTTACCTGCCTTGGAAGGATTAAAGGCTGTCAACCACTAGCTACCTACCTGGGATTGAACCCCAGATTGTGAGCACAGTTTTGGCTGCAGCACAGCAGTTTAACCACTGTGCCATGAGACTCCCTGCAGCCAGCAGGCCTCTAACGTCCTTTTAATCCACTCAGTAGCTTTTGTGGAAATCTGGGTTATGAATGGGTAGTATAGTCCACAGAAAAGATTGGACCAAGGTGGCTTGAAGCTGACTGTATTGCACTACATCTCCAATTCTTGGAACCGAATCTGATGCTAACAGTTTTACATAACAAAAAGAGAAACTAGGGGAAATGTAGGAAACACCTATATAGACTTACCTGTTATCCAATGCCTTTTCATGTAACTCCAGTTGCCTATAGGTTGCAAACACAGATTTTGATTAGTCCTGGGCCCGTACAGCAGTGTTGTATCCCACCTTCATCACAGGTTGCTAAGAGCCTCACAACAAAATATAATAATCTGAATAATCTGAAACAGCAGCTGGCTGTCAGCAATGCCAAAATTTAAAACTGGCTGTAAAACTGCTGTGAAGTTTCCCCTGTTGTCTTCCAAGCAGCATTTTGGTAGTATCCAGGAGATAATGTATACAGTGCCATAAAAGCATCAGTTCTCTCTTGTCAAATGTTTGTTGAGGAACTTGTGCCTTATACCAGTCACCATCTATAAGGTTGTGTCGCTTTCCATCACATCAAAAAGTATGTTTTGGCTTCTCAGATCAAGCACAATTAAACCTTTCATGTGCCCCATTGCTCTGATAGCTTTTTCAGCTATAGTACCTTTGATCAAACTCTCCCGAGATTCATTTATGGATTAAATTTATATGTTTCTTTTCCTGCCAAAATGGTAAATCTTAACAGCCAGGATAGAGTTAGATTTGGAGAGTGTATACTTATAGGCCCTGACCCAAGAAGAGCATTAGAGATCAAAAAGTTGAACTAGGCCTAAAGTTAACCAAAAAGCTGGCATGTGAGACAAGAAACAGCAAGTATATGCAGAGTGATTTAAATAACTGCAATTAAATACAGTACATGTATTTCTGCAATGAAATAAGAAATCTTCCATTTCAGATGTTTTGAGCTGTAGCACCTTTAAAACCCAAACTCCAATAAAATAAGGTAGTATGAGCAGGGCTGTGTTGAGGGTGGGACAACCATAAGGATGCTGCAGCTGCCTTGTTCTCCAACAAGGTCAAGGTAGAGGCAATGGCTCAGCCTGAAATTGCAAATTGCTATCCTCTTGCAAGCTCCTGGGTGCCTGTGATGGAAAAATACTCTGAACAAACATCTAACATGAGCTAAATGAGAAATGAGAAACTGCAGTTCCTGGATCAAGAAACACAGTCTTTGCAAGCACCACCATCTTTTCTGAAATGGTGATGTTGTCAGAACCAAGGTGTGATGGGAAAAGATTTCAGATAACCTCAAAGACTACTGCAGTGGTCTCTATGTGGGGCTGCCTTGGAAGTTAATGTGGAGGCTCCAGCTAGTGCAGAATTCTTGCAGCTAGACTAAGTAACAGGGTTGAGGAGATACTGCCATATCACCCCTATGTGGTCCGCACTTCACTGGCTGCCAATGCATTACTGCATTGACTTCAAGGTTCTAATGTTGAGATACGCAGACCTTTTATTGATGTGATTGTTGTTAACCACCCGGAGTTCCTTCTGGAAGATGGGTGGTATATAAATATATAAATAAATATAACAAATAATAAATAAATAGTTTAGGACTGTGCTATCTATCAGAACAGCTCCTACCACAGAATACTGCCCCTAACTAGAGATGGGCATGACTAGGGAAAATGACATTTTCGAGTTGTCGTGTGTCGGAGGCGGCCCGTGTCAGCTCATTTCCGTTTTTCACGAAACTTCGCAAAAATTAGTTGTTTCATTTTTCGTTTTTTCGTCTGTCGTTATACTGGTTGGGGGGGTAGCGGGCTCCTGGAGGCACCTCTTTTTGGGGTGGGTGGGTGCCTCCTCTCCTCACCCACTAGGAAGGGAAAGCAGGCTCCTGGAGACCCCTCATGGCATGGGGGTCTCCTCTCCTCACCTGCTGCAAAAGGGCATGCATAGCCATATGGATATGCATACCAAGTTGCATGCAGAGACACAGCAGACTGGCAGAGGCACCCCTCTTTTGGGGGTGCCTTCCCTGCATTAGTCAGGCCTCGGGGGCATGGTTTGCATGTCACACATGCTGCCGAGCCGAGCCTGCAGGAGTCACCCAGAGCCAGACTGGCGGACTCTCTGCACCCACTGTGTCTCACTAAGAAGGGAATTGTACTTGCGTGTAGTGCAATGCAAGTACAGATCTGGCTTCGGCAACAGGATTAGCGCAAGGGCTAGGGTTAGGCTAGTTACTGGTGAGGTTAGGGTGAGTATTGGGGTGCACCTCTGGGTGCCTCTCTGACCCACTAAGAGGACAGTGTACTGTGGCGTATGGGTAAGGGACTAAGGGTTAGGCTTAGGGTTAGGGCTAGGGCAGGGTTTAGTGGGCTTTTTGGCACATCCCAGAAGTCTCAGTGGCCAAGTGGCCATGCGATTGGTGGGATGGCTCAAAAAATTGCATGGTCCACTCCCATGGCCACTTGGCCAGCCCATCATTGTGCAGGTGTAAAATAAAATAAAATCAATGGAGAGAGGACAGAGGAGACATTTTGTTGCAAGAAAAACCCACTGCTACTGTAAAAATTCTGGCAGTTTTAAAATAGCAATTTTCTCTTGTTTCTGTGTGGTGCTTGTGTGTTTTTGGACCACGATTTCAAAAAAAATATTGCGGTCGCCGCCCCATTTTGGATCCCCCCGCCCGCACCGCATGGCATGGCGAGTCCGGCTTGTCCCCACCAGAACAGCCCAGGACAGGAGAAGGGGGGAGGCCGGGGACCCCCCCCCCAGAAACCACCCCTCTGGTAGGTGCACTGAGGCAGGCATATTTTCGCCTGCTTTTTGGGCCGGGAATCGGGTTTTTTTTTTTACTTTTAAAAACTTTTTTTTTCTGTGCTGCTTGAATGGCGGCGAGGCGGCGACTTTGGCGGGACGACGAGGATGCTCGCCCCCAGCGCAGCCCAGGAGGGACAGGAGGAGAGGGGGGGAGGCCGGGGACACCCCCCCCCCAGAAATCACCCCTCTGGTAGGTGCCCTGAGCCCTCACTCAGGCAGGCATATTTTCGCCTGCTTTTTGGCCAGGAATTGGTTTTTTTTTAAAAAAAAAAACTTTTTTTCTGTGCCGCTTGGCATCGCGGGATCGCCGCGATGCCAGGAACGACAACGATAAATCAGACCCAATTATTCGTTCGTCAGTTCAAGTTTGAGTTCTGGCGGAGTAATTCTCGTTACCGTTTCCGTTGCGTAATGGAAACGAGTAACAGAAACGGAAACGGGAATTCCGCTAAATCGTGCCCATGTCTACCCCTAACACTTGATCCTCTCGAGCTGGTCACCTGAGGGTGCCACCTCCAAAGGAAACCTGGAAAACATTAACTAGGAACCGGGCTTTCTCGGTGTGGGGGCCTTGTTTATGGAACCAGCTCCCTGCTGAAATTTGACTGCCCCCTATGCTGTCGATCCTCAAAAAACATCTGAAGACCTGGCTATACAGAATGACTTTCCCTGGCTACTAATCATTTTTTTCTGAAACTGCTGATATTTAATCTGCCCTTTCTGTCTTTAGTTATTCCTACATCCTTTGAGTGATTTTTCTGATTTTATTGTTGATTTAGTTATGTTTATCTTGTTTATTAAGTTGTATTTATATACTGTACAGTACACTGTTTGTGTTTCCTGAATTAACTGTAAACCGTCCACAGTGGCCTCATTGTTAGATGGTGTGGTATACAAGTCAAATAAATAAATAAATAAATAAATAAATAAATAAATAAAACCTAGACCTTTCTGCCTTTGTTCATCCCTTGGAACCAACATTCAAACAAAGGGGCTGGCACTATGCCGAGAGGGAAATTCTTGGTTCAGGAAGTGTGGAAGCTGCCTCATTTTTTCTGGTAGCTCACACTACCACTGTGTTTCTTTTCAGGCATTCAAGGGCTCATATGGGGTGCCTGGGCAAAGGAAGATCCCATAGCTTCCTACCAAAAATGATGTGAGAACTTGAGTTCACCTCCTCTTCTTTTTCTTATTGTGGCCTGCACTGGAGGTGGGCATGCTGCCTCTTCCTCTCACACACCACACCACCACCCCCAGCTCGTCCCATGCGCCAAATTTTACAGTACAGTATTTGCAAGTCTGCTTGGCTGATACATAAATCTCAAGAAATCACATCATACCAGCTGGTTGCAGGGAATATGATTTTTAAGGTCACATTTTGGAACAACCCAGCATGTGAGAACCAGCATGGAGTAATGCTCCATGTTCAACCGAATCAGGGAAGACTCAGGTCAAGTGTAGTCTCACTTAGAAGCAAAACTGACAAGGGTATTCTGAATCAGCCATTGCCTTTATTCATAGAATTGTGGGGATATAAAAGGAGAGTGGAGGAAATAGAATACAGTAGGACCCCGGTAGCCGCCGGGGATTGGTTCCAGACCTTCCTGTGGATAATGAAAACCGTGGATAAGAGAGAACACCAAAAAATCCCCCAAACTGCTGTTTTGTGACAGTAGCTTGATTTACAGCTGCTGTTTTATGACAGAAATTTGCTTTACAGCTGCTCTTTGTGACAGTAGCTTGCTTTACGGCTGCTGTTTTACAACAGATGCTTGCTTTACAGCTGCTATTTGTGACACTAGCTTGCTTTGTTTACGACAGTAGCTTGCTTTGTGGCTGCTGAATTATTTATTTGATTTTTTTCCCTCTGCCATCTGTGGATAACTGAATCAGTGGATACAGGGGTCCTACTGTACTGCAATGATACTCTTGAAATAAGAAACAATACAGTATTTAGTAAACATTCTTATAAACCTGAAAAATGAGATGGTGGCCTGTTTCACTTTTCTATCATCACCCCAACCAAACTCTGCTATTCCAAAATTATTATAGGTCAAAGGTTACAGGGTTACAGTCATCATTACATACATACCCTGACCATAGCCAATAAAATAACAGTGATTTCTTACGTTTCTGGTTCCTTCTCCTTTGCCACAGACTCACAACAGTTTGAATGGTCAAAGGCATTAAAGGAAAAGCAAATATTGACTTTCTAAAATTAGGGTTGTGCACTCAATTTGATACAGGCAAAGCGGCAGTACAGATGAAGCATGACATATATGCAGAAAGGTCAGTACAATTGCTGTGAGTTGTTTACTTTTTAAATATAAGGATACCGTGTTTAGACAGCCATATTTGTCCCAGGCAATGAATCTGATAGGGAAATGTTTGACTGCTGGGCACAGGGGCACATCCATGTCGAATGATCTGTCGGTGTTATTGGAGTAGAAAACTGAAGCTTACCAATTGGGAGGAAGGCCGGATATTTATTTTGTTTATCTTTATTTCCTTCCCCAACATTTCCTGTAGATTGAGGGCAAACGTAAAACATCATCCAGGTACATTTAATGTTATTAGACTCATAGGTTTTTTATTAGTGCCATCCTGCTGATTTGATCACTAACTGAGACCAGTGGCTCCCATAGTAGTAGTTTTAGAAGAGGTAGCCATGCCAGTTTGTGCTACCTTCTCAGGAAAAAAAAATAAAAATAAAACATAAAAAACCCAAAATATATTGTGGCACCTTAAAAACTAACTGCTGTATTCTAAAGTGAAGTTTCGTGGACAAGTCTGAGGACATAGGCTTGTCCATGAAAGATCACATTAAAACATAACAGTCTTTAAGGTGCCACAACATTTTTATCCTCTTGATTTTTTAATTTTTTTTTCCTTTTGGCCACATGAAAGCAGCTATCCTGGTCTCTTAAGTTGGCCAATGTGATTTTGCAGGATGTATATTTTAGACCCACCATTCTGCTCTTGCTTCCCTGATTAGTAGTAGACTGGGGTGAGAAGGAGATGAAAGAGTCTTAATAATGGGAGAATAGGCTGTGCCCAATTCAGAGTGCAGTCGGGGATGTTCAAATTCCCCTTACATGGAAAGCTCCCTGCCTAGAAGAAGAAAGCTAGCACAGTAGACAGTAGGTTAGTTTTGAACCTTTCTTCTTGATAACACATTCCTTAGTACTGTATACATTTCAGTTACTTCTGAGCAACGTTAAATTAAAGAGCAAAAAAGCTGCTTAAAATATGGTAACGACAAACTCCTTTTTGAGATGTTAAGAACTGTAACTTTACTTGTAACTTCCAAGCTTTGAAAGAAATGTGTCTCTTTCTAGAAGATGAGATGATGATCTATAGCAGCATCTGGGGAAAATTTTAGGCATATTTGCAGAGAATGATAGTGATAGCTAAATGGAGCATCCATGTTCAGAGGCAGTATGCATCTGCATATTAAATAGTGGAAACAAATAGCAGAGCACGACCATTGCCTTTTTGCCATATTTTTGTAATTTGTAGTAGCTCAGCCTAGTTATTATTAGAAATATAATCTAGGAACAGATAACTTTGAGTATAAATCTATTTCTGCATTGTAATACAGGTCCTGTGAGTGTAACTATGGTTGTTGCTTACCTTGTGTTAATGGATGAGTTCAAGTTTCTATAGCTTGATATGTGGACAGAACCCTTGTAGAGGTGAAGACTACCACGTTTTGTGGACCCTTGCTTTTCCTGGATTATAAAAGCTGTCAGAAAGGGACTGGTTGAGCACGTAAGAAGAGTGGTGAATACCTCTTTGCAACCAAGTAGGATCCCTGTGTGCTTAAAGGAGGCTAAGGCCATTGTTGAAAAAAACCTCCTTGGATCCTACAATACTGAATAATTACCAACCAATCTCTGATATTTCGTTCTTGGGTAAGGTGCTGAAGCAGGTTGTGGCTTCTCAGCTTCTGGGATTCCAGGATGAGATGGATTATCTAGGTCCATTTCAATCTGGCTTCAGGCCAGATTATGGGACAGAGACTGCTTTGGTCATCTTGGTGGTTATGGGATGGTTATGCTTTGGTTAGCGACCAGGAACTGAACAGGGGAAGTGTGCCCCTGTTGGTTCCCTGGACTTCTTAGCGGCTTTGATACAATTGCCCATTGTATCCTTCCTGGCCCATCTCTTTGGGATAGGGCTTGGAGGCAGTGTTTTAGAATGGTTTCATTGCTTCCTGGAGAAGAGAATTTAGAAGCTGGTGCTGGAAGACTTCTGTTTGACACCCTGGCTGCTGGCCTACTGGGTCCATCAGGGTTATGTTTTATCTCCTACGTTATATAGCCTCTACATGAAACCACTGGAAAATGTTGTCTGGATTCTGGGGGTTTGGTGTCACCAGCACGCAGATGACACCCAACTCTGTTCCTCCTTGCCATCTAAATCCATTGAAGCTATTTCAGCTTTAGCTCTGTGTCTGATTTCAGTAATGGATTGCGTAGTACTGTGAGTTCAAGTTCTGTGTTGCTTAACGGAGGGCTGGTTGGAAATGATTTCAAGCTGATGAAGGGAGGGAGAGAGGTCCCCTGCTAAGCAGAGGCCCTCAATAGAAGACCGATCTAACATGTTCAGCAATAGCCAGGCATTTGGAGTAGTCCCTGGCTGGAAGACAAAAATCCCTGTCCAATAGCAACTTCTGAGTGTCATAGCACAAGTTTTTCTCACATCTGGGATTACACACATTAGCTTGCTTTGCTTGGTGATTGATGTCGCGGATTTAAGTACAGGATTCCTTTAAAGTCTGATTTCACAGACAGTTAAAGCTGCTCCAGTCAACTTGCATAGCATTAAACCAGTTCAGACCTAACTACATAAGGTCATCACGAGAGGCCTTTCTCTCCATCCTGCCACCTTCACAGGTGTGTCTCATAAGAAGGCAGGAAAGGGCCTTGGCTCTGTTGCTGCTCCCAGACTTTGGAACTCCCTCCCAATGGAGGCCAGGACTGCTCCATCTCTGCTGTCTCTCCAGAAGCAGGCAAAGACCTTCCTCTTCAGGAAAGCTTTGCCCAAATGAGGGACTACCTACTATGTGACTTTTATATGGATCAACATACATGGCTGCATTGACTGATTTCATAAGAACGCCAGTGTTTCCATGTTTACTTTCCACCCCTTATAATGAAATTCTTTCTTTTCGTTCGCTCTTTGTAGCTTTAATGTTACCTTTTAATGTTCTAAGATGCCCTCCTAATTCCATGTTCTTAATTTGGATATGTCTTAAATGTTCAGGGCTGTATGTTGTCCCTCATTATTGTAAGCCACCTTGGGTCCTTTTCCAAGGAGAAAGCTAGGGTAAAAAAAATTCAAAATAAATAAATAAGTAAATAAATAAATATAGGCTTATTTCTAGCATCTGTTTTTGGCCTCCTTTTGTACATGTAATGCATAATTTAGTATTTGTGCTGCAGAGTTGTTGGCATAGGCTATGGTTGCCTTGGTATAGATTTGTACTCATGTGTTAGAATTTATTTACTCGCTAATATAAATATTATCAAAACACAGTGTGTACCTGAACTTAAATGTCTAACCCATGTTTAGTCTGTTGCATTGCTGTCTGGGTCAACCTTGAGTTGGCTGATTATACTGTATGAGAGGCTGATCTAAATTAACTTCTTGTACAGCTGTCGTGCTTGCCTAGAGTGGTCTGAGAATGATGCATCAACACAAACTGATAATTTGGAAACGTATGTTAGATGACTGTGGAAACAATGGTCTACTTTGTGCTTGTAGAAAACACACACACACACACACACACACACACACACACACACACACACACA